>OY783216.1:11754744-12380170 GCA_963678705.1 Panorpa germanica | reverse complement strand
GTAATTGTCTTCACTTTTAGAGTTGCGTAACTCTTTTTGTTTGTAGTTGTTCACCAACTCGTGTATCTTATTAACAACATTTTTATCGTTTATATGAGATAAGTCTAGTTCACTTTCTTTATCACCATAGTCTATTTTCATTGTCATTAATTGTTTAACCTCACTTTCATCTACATCTTTATCGCTATAAAGTTTATGAAATTTAACACCTGTTTTATCAATAACTACTTTAGCTTTAGCTATAATGTCTAATCCTATCACCATGGTCATATGCATTGCATGTGATGGTAACACTTCAAAATAACTAAAGTAATGTTCTGAATCAATTTCAATGTCCAATTCAATTCTACCTATAGAATTTACTCTAGAGTTTGACAAACCACGTATTGTTATTTCAGAGTCATTTAATTTAACATTCTTTAATGTTTTAAAATAATCTTCACGCACTGCTGATAAATCACTACCAGTATCTATTAAAGCATTTACATTACTCCTGTTATTAACACAAATTGATTTTATCATTTCTACTTTCATAACATTATGCTACGATTTAATAGTTTTTATTTTAGTATTACAGTTTCGACTAACATGTCCATAATTACCACAATTAAAACATTTATAACCCTTGTCTTTATCAGGACACACTTAAGATGAGTGTGATAACGAACCACAATTAAAACATTTAATCTTCTCACCTGTTGTCTCAACTTTAGTTTTGGTACCTGGCCTAGATCTCCTATCATAGTCCTGGGTATCCATTTTCATTTTTTCATATTGTTCCAGCTTACATCTAAGTTGTCCAATATTCTCAGCTCCATAAAGTATTACTTTGTTAGCTGCACTATCACGAATGCCTGCTATGATATAATCCATAATAGCTGCTTCTTCGACGTCTGCTTGTCTAGCTATATCTAAAATATCATACACATATTGACGAATACTTTCACCTGATTTCTTCACTCTTTGTTGAAGCATTTTGTAAACCTGTGCGCTATTTAAACTCGTATCGAATTCATCAATCAAATACGATTTAAATGTATCCCAATTTATTATCCTGGTTTCGAAATTAACAAATTGTTTTGCTGTATCAGTCAACAATCTCCTGGCATACAAATATCTGTATTTTGTATCTATTTCTGCCTGGTCACAGAAATCATCAAATTGTTTAATCCATAATCTAACATTTTTAAGCCCATCATATTTAGGTAAAGCAAATTCTAAATCTAAAAATGTATAATTAATTTTATTGACTGTTTCATTGTTTACAGACCTATTATTCTGTTCACCGACTCGGCTATTAAACGAGTTCATTCTTGACAATAATTCAGCACGATTCCCACGCTGACTAAGTCCAACAAAATTAAGTTCCTGTCGTAACTCTGCCACTGACAAATTGTCTAATTCTTGTGTCATTGTTATAATTTTCACTACTGTACAACTACTTTAATGAGCAAACTGTACACTAAGTTTTCCTCTTGATTCCACTGGAGAAGAGTTTCCGCAGAACAGTTGACCGTTCTGGTTTTAAGGTTAAAAATAATCTTAACTGAATATTTTTGATTTCACCCTTATCCCGTTGATCAATAAGTCTGGTTCTAAGGTTAAAAATAATCTTAACTGAATATTTTTGGTTTTGCCGTATCCCGGTTGAGAGCCCCCAATTTGTAGGATTTTTATTTCTACATTAGTAGTTTTTGAATCTAATACCATCACGGTTCAGACTCCGCTTTGCAGGTTAGAATATACAACCACCTGTTGAGATCCTTTTATGCCTAGAACTATTCAATCCACATATAAGCCTCAATTTGTAGGTAATTTCTACAACCATCCGTTGAGACGATCAATTTGCAGTATAACATAACAAAATAGTTTCTTTTATACGAGCAAACACATGATTTGAATATTGATAGTTCATTTAATATTTACACAAAATATTTACACAAAATTATACAATTACATCTGAATAAAGCGAATTAATCGTAATTAAATTCACACGAAAATTACACTTGATTAAAATACAATACAGTTCTTACAATGTTTTTGCGTTACCACGTAATATGCCATTACAATTGTTCAAAGTTAACAACACACAAATATTATAATGAAAAATACACCCTTGTAATTAACATTACATTCGTTGCACAACTCTAACATTAACGCTGATCACAATAACAAAATATTACACCTAGTAATAAATTTAACTGGATTTTAATTCACATAACAACGACCATATACAACCTAGTATAATTCTATCGCCATTTGCTTCTGACTACGACTACTGCTTGCAACACACAAAAGCCAACGCCCGTAATATGAGTCATAAGCATACACCTCAGCGAGTAAACGCTGGTGTAAGAGTTTTGGGGTTTACATATCGCATTACATGTAATGGCAAGCATCTGTTGTCAAGAGTGCAATATAATATAACTAATATTATCAAAGATCTTAACCTAAATTACAGATTACTTATTATTTCTATTTCTTAAAACTAATTATAATAACTTAAAACTAATCTTAAAAAATAATCCCACATAACACAATATATATATATATATATATATATATATATATATATATATATATATATATATATATATATATATATTTAATATATAATATTAATCGTAATGTGAGTACTTATTCATATTTCCTTTCTATATTCATATTTCCCAAAAACAAAAATTATTATTATTTTTACAATAATATTTCCTGTTTAAAAAGGATTATAAATCGCTTATA
Source organism: Panorpa germanica (assembly GCA_963678705.1). Classification (NCBI taxonomy): domain Eukaryota; kingdom Metazoa; phylum Arthropoda; class Insecta; order Mecoptera; family Panorpidae; genus Panorpa; species Panorpa germanica. The sequence continues at coordinate 12,377,431 of OY783216.1, read as the reverse complement.
CAGGCCTAAAACAGATATTAAATTTAAAAGGAGTATAAATCGCTTATACAAGCCCACCAAATATTAAATATAATATTAAAATAAAATATATAAATTACACAACGTAATACACAATTATTAAATAATAATTTTCTAAAAAGGAATATAAATCGCTTATATAGGCCTAATGAAAATTAAAATAATATTAAAAGTAATATTAAAAATAATATTAAAATAAAATATAAACTACATAACGTAATAACTACATAACATAATACTTGCAAAATAATTAAATATTAATTATAATAATAATTTTTAAAGTAAAATTACCCTATCAAACAAAATGGCGAATTTCACGTGTTACTTAAATTATTTAAAAGAATTTAACGAAAAGAATTCATTGGCAGAATTCATAAAACATTGCGAAATTATTATACAAAATTTTGGCCAATTCCCCACTAAAGATGAGGACCGATTGGAAGCTAAAAAGCACAATTCCCTAATAACATACTTACGGGAATAAAAGCTAAGATTGTTGGTAAAGCCGCAGTTACACTAGAAAACAGGGATACTAACGATTGGGATGAATTAAAAAAAATAATAATTACCCACTTCGGAAACCACAAAAGCGAAGCATCGCTAATTAGAGATTTAATGCTACTTAAGCAAGATATGAACGAAACTGCCTTATCATTTTATGATCGCTGCATAAAAATACAACACGATTTAATTAATAATATTCGTATTAGTAAACCAACTGCTACTATACTATATGTGAAAATGGAAACATACGCTAATCTAACCTTAGAAAGTTTTCTAACCGGACTAAATGACCCCCTAGCATGTCAGCTACGGCTACAAAGTTTAAGCAAGATAGAGGATGCCCTGAAACTAATAGTCCGAGAAGACACATTGAAAACTAGTAGAATGCAACAAAATAAATTATGGAGACCAGATATTAAACCAATCAAAACTCCTCAACAATTCTCACAAAAAAACTTCTATCCTAACTTCAATAAGCCGAAAATTAACCTCGTATTTTAAAACCATATACCAAAATTTAATTCTTAAAATACATCAACATACCATAACCCAACCAACCAACCTAATAACCCTCCACAACCAAAAACATCAGTCCAAACTAACGTCTGGAACAAAAAACCAAATAAACCAATAAACCGACAGTGGACGCCGATAAATACTAACTCTGGAAACAGAGTACAGAGTAACTGGAGACCCCAATTCTCAAGACCAGGACAAAATTATATTGCTGAAGAGTTAAACTTTACTGAAGAACAGGAGGAACAGTAACAAGAAGAAGAATACCAAAAATACGATTTTTCGCAATACACAAAATATCAACCCGAAGAAGAACCACAGGAAGAAAACGTCAATTTTCACGTGGACAGCAGTATTACAGAGAACAAATAATCCTAAATAACATAGACTATAATGTGTTTTCATACAATATAGATCCTACTTTAAATATAATACTATTAATAGACACAGAAAGCAATCGCTTATTAATTAACCCCGAAATTATATATAAATATTTACCTGAAACTATAAGTAACGAGACTTTCGTTATAAAAACAGCCCATAGTACCAGCAAGCACAACGAAGTTGCACGAGTACCATTATTTCCGATTTTTAATTCTCCAGAAGAAACGCTTAAATTATATCTATTCAAATTTAACAAAAAATACGATGGACTACTCGGTATAGAGCTATTAAGATACGTTAACTTAGACTTTATTAATCATAAATTGACGACCGAAAATGCGGTAATACCTATTTATTATCAATGTATAACGAAAGCTCAGGTAAATAAAATAGAAATTCGACATAATCACTTTAATGAGGTAGAAAAATTTAATTTACAAAAACTACTAAACGATTATGCCGATCTATTTAGAAAAGAAGAAGAGCAACTTAGTTTCACAAATAACATCAAACACGAAATTAAAACTACTAATGACGAACCTATATACACAAAAACTTATAGATATCCTTATATCTATAAGGAGGAAATAAACAAACACAATCATTCAACCGTCAAACTCACCGTGGTCATCACCTGTATGGATGGTACCCAAAAAAGACAACGCAAGTTAAAGAAAGAAATTTAGAATGGTTATAGACTACCGTAACCTAAATAACAAAACTATTGATGACAGGTATCCAATACCCAACATCGCTGACATACTGGACAAACTAGGTAAAAGTCAATATTTTACGACATTAGATCTTGATAGTGGGTTTCATCAGATAGAAATGAAGAAATCTGATATTCCCAAAACTGCGTTTAACGTCGAGAATACGCATTACGAATTTAGCCGTATGCCATTCGGGTAAAAGAACGGCCCTGCCACTTTTCAAAGAGTGATGGATAACATCCTCAGAGATCTAATACCCCACACCTGCTTAGTCTATTTGGACGATATACTAATATACTCGACATCGCTACAAGAACACATGGCAAAACTAAAATTAGTATTGAACAAACTGAGAAGTGCAAATATGAAGGTGCAGATAGACAAATGCGAATTCTTAAAAAAAGAAACTGAATTTTTTGGTCACGTAATAACCCCAGAAAGAGTTAGACCTAACCCAAAAAAAAATTGAAGCTATCAGAAAATTTCCTATACCAAAAACCATAACAGAAATAAAGTCATTTCTGGGATCAGTGGGGTATTATAGGAAATTCATAAAAGATTTCGCCAGAATAACGAAGCCTATGACTAGATATTTAAAAAAAAACGTAGTAATAAAACATGACGAAGAATACATCAAAGCATTCAACACAATGAAGGAAATATTGTGCAATTCCCCTTTGTTACAATACCCTGATTTTCAAAAACCATTTGTATTGACTACAGATGCGTCCAATTATGCCCTGGGAGCGATACTTTCGCAAGGACCTATAGGATCCGACAAACCCATCGCATATGCATCGAGGACATTAAACGAGTCGGAACAAAATTGTTCCACCATAGAAAACTCTTAGCAATCACTTAAGCAACAAAATACTTTAGACCCTACTTATTTGGAAAAAAATTCACCATTGTCACTGACCAAAAACCACTTGTGTGGCTGGATTTATTAAAAGACCCAAACATGAAAATGATAAGGTGAGAAACTAAATTGTCTGACTACGACTATACGGTAGAATACAAAAAGGGGGAAAAAAATACGAATGCAGATTCACTGAGTAGAATCAAAATAAATGCACTTGAAAATGAGGATTTTGACAGCCTATTTAACAATCCGGAACTTATAACAGCTCTAGACGACTTCATGACGGCAGCGGACGCGCTAGATAACGATAGTTCTAGTCTGTACAGTAACCCTGACGATACAGAGAGAAGTGAAGTAAACACACCAGGTTTAGAACCCTTACCGGAAATAGTAGCATTTAAAAGACCTTACTCAATAACAGAGCACCCTCCTGTAATCCAAATACCTAGTGAGGAAAGATTAGAAGATTCAAACACTATGCATTCAAAAGAAGATACAACACCAGGCATCACGATCAGCGAGGACCCATTAGAAACTAAAAGAAACCAAATAATATTTATCTCTGAACCAACTCCAATGCAATGTAAAAACACTAAAATTGACGGTAATAAACAAATTAAATTAAGTATTTAAAGAAATGAAGAAAAACACGACTTATTAATATTCACACTAACCAAACCTAATCCAAATAAAACCTATTATATACATTGAGATGATAATATATACAAAATGTATAATGGTCTAAAAATTAAAACTTTTGATAAATACAAGCTAATACGTTGTATAAAGAGAGTTAGTATTGAAATGGATGCCGACGATCAAAAATACATAATTCAACAATATCATGAGGGAAAGACTCAGCACCGAGGAATAGACGCCACATATATATTAATTTTCGAAAGATATACGTGGTCTAGCCTACGAAAAGATGTCGAAAATTTCATCAATAACTGCAGCACATGTAAAAAGTGCAAATATTAAAGAAAACCAATTAGAGCAGCGCTAAATAATACCGAAACACCTAAAAGACCATTTAAGAAATTACATATAGATACGTTTGGTATAGGCAATACATAATTTCTTACTATAATAGATGTATTTTCAAAATACACACATGCATACAAAATCGCTAATAGGTCATCCACAGAAATTGCCGATAAACATAAACATGATCTTACACCCGAAACAATCATGAAATAAGCTACTATAGGATATAACGAAACCCCACATTCCAGTACAACATACAAACCTTTTGAAATAATAAATGGACACTTACAAACCAAGTCAGTATTGCTTATGGATTATGATAAAACACTCATGGACTTATACACCCAAAATCATAAAACTAAAATCTCAACCCTATACTCAAAAGTTAAAGAAATAAATGCAAATCGAAAAGAACATGTCATTAATAAGAGAAATGCTACTGTTAAAGACCCGAACGTAAAACAAGAAGATATCGTATACCTCAACACTAAATCAAAACAGGGAAAAAGCCGAATAAAGAACACAGGACCCTTTAGAGTACTAGAAGTGTCCGATACTTATATAGCCAAAATAGAAGATCTAAAAAATTAAAAATTAAGAGAAACACATGTAGATAACCTAGTGAAAACCAAAATGAAAAACCAAACTTCAAACGAACTTAACGCAGAAGGAACTAATGTACTATTCAAATGCATTACACTACCCGTAGATAACATTGAAAAAACCAAAATGAATAACCCAATCCAAACGAGATTATTGAGAAAAAAATTAACGTTCTATTCGAACGTACTACATTACCTGTCGATAAATCTAAGACAGATTATATTCTACACCTAGTTCACGACAAATTCAACCGCAGAGACGAAAAACCAAGATACTACAACGGATTCGCAAAGGTAATAGCAAAAGACACACCCCATTTCGAATACATATAAAATAGAGCTTAAAAGAACTAATAACCTCGTAGATTATTATTCCCAGAACCCAATACACTATTGTGAATGAGAATAAACATATAGATTTTAATGGACCCTGCAAAGAAATATATAACAATTAATTCCTATGCAAGCTTAGCGAACCACTTAACATCGAGGAAACCACCTGCGAGATAAAGCTAATTCAAAGCCAGCCAACTAGCAAATGTCAACCCTTAGTGATTCCTCTAACCAGCATCAAGATCCAGAACATCGAATTCAACACCTGGATGTTAATCACAAATGACGAAACCAGTGGCACCTTAACATGCAGCAGCCAACGTGACATACGTCTACAAGGAATATATATAATACACCGTGCACGAGATTCTTAATTTTCTGTTTCAGATAACACTCTTCAGTACATAGATATAGAAGAGAAAGTCGAAGCTTGGAACACCATTTCCCTGCCAAAAATACCAGAGATCTCTACCGTGACCAACTTAAAACACCTGGACCTGGGGAACGTAGACAAGCTACAGACCACCCTAGTTCTGCTACCTGAAGACTTCAACGACAGAAGAATCTCAGACCATGTTTACATAAATAATAATACATTATTACCTATATTATTCATAATAATTACTATTGTAGTATATAAGTTAACCAAATATTTTGGAAAAATAAAAATAATAAAAAATGAAAATTCACAAGAAATAAATAGCAAAAATATTGAAGAGGTACAAAAATCTTTTGCTACATTAGAAGCATAAGATTTTATCTTAGAGGGGAGGTGTTATAACTCACATTCCATACGATCACAAACCTACAATGTCTCTTCAGTATCTTTGCCGACCATGCACTTTAGAGATAATAAAATAGTATATAAACAATATGTTAATCTTAATCTGGATAGTACATGTATAATCTGCATCGCGCAGATTGTAATTGGCTCATCACGTTTGAGACTAGGCATAAGCAGCATCGCGCAGTGATTATTAGCTCAAATAAATATTATTAAGTAAAACTAAAATAAATTGTTTTTTTTATTAAAGTCTAAGCTACTTAAACTTTAATTATATATTATATATATATATATATACATATATATATATATATATATATATATATATATATATATATATATATATATGTATATATAATTATTTGGTATAACAGTGTAACGAATAACGTGGTCTGACCACGTTCTGTTAGAGACTCATTGTTTGATAGTTTCATACAGTACTTTTACTACGTTTGTCGTATCCTTATGCAAAGATGCAGTTCTTTTATGGGTCTGCCTCTTTGTTGTTGTAAAGCTATAATGTATATAGAGATGTATATTTAAAGTTTACTTGAAAAGACATCCCGGGTGGGCATCATCTTCTACGTCTTTTATGTCGTCTTGGAAATTCTAGAACCACTTACAAATTTCATGCACGTAACAAACATGTCACTTTAAATAATCGATAACTTAAAATAATAGATAAAAAAAATGGAAGAAGAATTTAAGATATTCATCAAAGAATCGCGCAAAAAAAGGAAAGAGCTAATTATGAGATTATAAAAAAAGAAGGAAGAGAGAAAAGAAGAAAGAAAATAAGAATAAAAAAAAAGGAAAATAAAGAGAAAGAAGTTAGAGAAAAGGTGGAGAATTTGGAAAAAGAGCAAGAAATGGCAAGAAATGGCTAGAAATTGCGAAAGGAAAGACAATGTAGTTAGGAATAGAAGTTATAAAAGTTTTAAAACAAGCAAAATAGGCGCGAAGCCGCAAAAATAAGGCAGAATGGGTACAAAAGGAGTTAAAGAAATAAATATAAATAATGCAAGCGTTTACGGTAAGAAAAAAAAAGAAAATTGTGATAGCGAGATGTGTGGGAGAAAAACAGAGGAGAATAATAATGTCGAGAAAAAGTGCATTTAAGGATACGGATGTGTACATCGAAGAGGATTTAACATGCAAAGACAGAAAAGTACATTGGGAACTGAGACAGTGGTCAAAAAAGAAAAAAAAAAAGGATGCGATGATCGGTTACAAGAAGGTATGGTGTGAAAGAACGCAGTATACATAGAATAAAAAAAATAGGGAACTGGAAAAAGGAGAATTTAAAAAAAAGAGGAATGTGGTGGGGGAAAGTAGAGAGAGGGGTAAAAGGGCGGAGATAAAAGAAGAGAAATAAAAGAGAAGGCAAAGATAGGTTTCTAAAACGTGGCGAGTATAAAAAGAAAAGATAAATATTTCTGGAGCTACATCACAAGCTAGGATGTGATTGGGATGGTGGAAACGTGGCTGGAAAGCTAAGAATGGGAAGACAAACTACTGAAAAATTAAAGATGGATATGCCTAGGTGCGGTTAGAGAGCATAAGAAAGGTAAAGCAAGAGGTGGAATTATACCGGGTGTACGAAAGGAATTAAAAGAAAAAGAGGTAGCACACAAAAGAGAAACAACAGTAAGGAGTACAGCAACGCTGGGAGAAGAGATATGGGATATATCGACAATATACAGTAAGAGAAAGATAAAACAAACAAAAGAAGTAATTAAAGATGAAAAACAGGAAAACCTAATAATTGGAGGGGACTTCAACGCTAGAATCGGGTAGTTGGGGGAGTAAAACGAAGAATGGGGATATAGAAAAGTAAAACAACGAACAAAACAATAAACGCTAAGGGAAAAGAACTAATGAAAAAGAGCTAATAAAAAGCTAAAAGAACAAGGGTGGATAGTGTTAAATGGGAACAAGAAAGAAGATGAGGGAAGAGAATATACCTATGTGAAAGGCAGAGAGGATACAGTGATCAATTACGTGGCGACAATGCTGGAAGGAGAAGCGAAGGTACCCGGAATGAAAGTGGAAGACAGGGTGGAGTCGAAATCTACCTCTGGGGATTTAAAGGCGAGAAGGGAAGAAAAAAATAAAAATCAATGGAGAAAAGGCAGCGATAAGAAGGAAAAAGGAACGAGGAAGCTGAAGGAGGAATTAAAACGAAGTTACGAGGAAAAAGGAGCAACGGAGGAGATAGAGAAAAATTTGAACTGGAAAAACTGCAGAAAATAAGTGGTAGGAAAGACAATGTAAAGAAAGGAAAAAGAGAAATGGAACTAAAGAAATGGAAGAGAGGAGAGTCAAGTAGAGATATTTTTAAAAGGAAGCATAGGGAATATAACGATAAGATAAAAGATTAAAAAGGAATTCAAAGCAAAAATAGAGAACGAAATAAAAGAGATAAAAATGGAAAGGCAGGCATAACATTGCATAAATAAGGAGAATAGCAAAAGGAAAGAGCCAAGTAAGGAAATAAAAACGATAAAGTAAATTAAACACTTTATAGGAGTGTTAGGAGAAAAGAAAAGAAACAAGAGTACAGAACAGGAAAATAAAAAGTAAATAAAAAATAAAATGAAATAGAACTAACTGAAGTAGTAAACTCAAATACAGAAACTCAAGGAAAAGAAAGCAGGAGGGGTAGAGACGGATTAAAGAAGGAAACGTGGAAAGTAGGGCGGGATATAATAGAAGAAGGATTACTGACTCCGTTAAATAAGATATGGAAAGGAGGAGACTTGCCAGAAAGATGAAGAAAAGGTATATTAAGTCCAATATACAAAAAGGGAAACAGGCACGAAGAAGCCAAGAATAATAGGGGAATTATACTGTTGAACACGGGATACAGGATATATGCATGGATAGTGCGGGAAAGGATAGAAGAAGATGTAAGACAACAAGGAATAATTCCAGAAATTCAAGAAGGGTTCAGAAAGGGAAGAGGTACGATAAATAACATCTATGCGCTGAACTACATAGAGGAAAGACAGCTACAGAAAAAAGGAGAAGCAAAAGAATAAAGGTAAGGTGAAATATAAAGCAGATGATATTGAGGAAGTAGAGGAATTTAGGTACCTAGGTTACACATTCAAAAAATAAAAATAAAGAAGAGGCGCAGATAAGAGAAGTAGCGAAAAAGGCGGATTTATCAATGGAAGAAGAGGCGATGAATATTTGATAGACTAATAACGAGTATAATGATGTACGGAACAAAAATATAGGGGATGGAAGGGGCAAGAGAAGTTGAAAAGATTACAGAAGAGATACATTAATTACTAGTGCTGGACAGATGCACGCTGGGATACTTGATAATGAAAGCATTAAAAAGGGACAATATAAGAATAAAAGCAGGAAGAAGAGCAGTAAAATATGAGGAGGAAATAAGTAGCGCTGAAAGTAAAATTTTAAGGAAAAAATGAGAGGAGAGTAGAAGAGAGGGGAAGGATGTAGGCCCAAAAACTAGAAAAAAGTATTACAAAAGAAATAAAATGGCGACAGAGGAAGCAGAGAGAAGAAGTGAAGGAGGCAAAGGGGTGGAAGAGGAGCTAAGGAAAGGAAACATGGAGATACAGCAACAGGAAAGAATGGAAAAATCTAAAAAGAGGAATTACAACACAAGGTATAAAATAATTTGGGAGAGAGAGAGATAGCACAATACTTTAAAGAAAAAAACACAATAAACATAAGAAGGATTGCCAGATTTAGATTGGGAAACGAGGAGAAAGGAAACAAATACTAAGCAAATAGCGAGAAAAGGATGTGTAGAGTGTGCGGAACAGAGATTAAAACATTGAAGTACATTAAGTTTTTATGTCAGAAAAAAGTAATAATTGAGAAGAATATTGTGCAGCTATTAAAGGGTGGCAAGGAAGGGAAGAGGTGAATGACGGAAATAGATAAAAGTAACGAGAAAAGAGAAGGAAAGGAAAATAAAGACAGAAGTAAAGAAGTATAATGAAAATGTAATAGAGGGTTTGTTGAAAAGAGACAAAGAAGACAAGACGTGAGAAAACGGTGAGAATGAAGGGAGACGGTCAAGAGAAAGGTCTAGAAAAGTTTTAATCTTAATTTTAAGTTAAAGTTTATTGAAATGTTATTAGAATGTTGATTGTAAAGACGAAAGGCACAGAATTAATATAATATAATAATAATAAATAATAGATAAGTTTCACTGGCGATTTTTTAGATTCCTATTGATCTTTTTTTAGTTTCTAATGTTATTGTTATGACAATTTGTAGCTCTAGTAAAACACTTATTATTTATCCCGCAAAGCAAAATAGATCATATACAAACAAAGGCTGCAGGCAGACTAATACGTCCACAGACACGGGAGAGCTGGAAATCGAGAGAAAAGGGTTCACGCTACACAATAGTTAATCTTACAACTTTTGCGCATTAGTAGTTCGTCTGTAGCAGCATCAGTCTTGTTAAAAATAGCCACACCTCGTATATGAAGAATTAGGTTTAGATTTGCGGAAAATCTGTTGTTTCCATATATATCTTACTAACTTATTGAGTAATGTGGTATTACAGAAGAAGTGGGTATGCGCCAAATGCCAGCGACCGATACCTGTTTATCGTAAAGGCTTAAAAGCTTGCTATATTTCGAATACAGTGCTTCTGCCTTCTGTTAACACATCAGTGTAGTCGTAGCCTTCGTGGACATTAGAGTTTGTTTTTTGTTTCGCTGAAAAAATGTTAAGTGTTACACTTAACGTTACACAATAGAGCAACGAATTGTAAAATTTTACATGAAACCGCAATGAATGTTTATCGCGTACACGTGCTTTTAAATGGTTTAAACGTTTTCAAGCTGACCAAGAAAACGTGCTTACTAAACTCCACTAAAACAATGCGCTAGCTCATTCTGCAATCCTTGTCAAGAGGATTCTAGCAAAATACAGCATCTCATGACCATTCGCTTTATGTGCGACTTTTATCTGTTTCTTAAGGTAAAATCTGCATTAAAAGAAACAAAATTGTAGTCCGTTAAAGCTGTGAAAAAGTAAGAAGCACGCATCTTGAAGTATCTTTCAAAACAAAACCTCCAGCACTGTTTGAAACATTTAAAGGTTCGCATAAAGCGTTTTAGGGATAGAGAAGCGATGTATTGAAGGTGATAATAAGTAACTAAGTATAAAATCATAAAAAAAGGTTTTAAAGCGTTACTCTCGCTATTTATTAGCCGCTTGTCGAATATATATTCATATTTATATATATATCCACATTCCTTTCATATATATATATATATATATATACATAAAATTGTTTGTACCATTTGTTTTAATTCGTTCAACTATAAAAAAAAACTCTTTCCTGTATTGTAGAAGTGATAACTATCATCAAAAACAATTTATGAATTATGGTTCTTGTTTAGAAATAGTATGCATAATTTTTTTTTTATTACTAGTTTTCCTAGAGTACTATACCATTTTGAAATCGTGAATAGTTGCGCCAATTTTTAAAAAAACTTGTTATAGTAGTGTTCATACTTTTTTTTTACACCACGATAAGTTAAAGTTAAAATCTTTAAAAAACTTAGGGAAAGAAATAATTTCGATTGATTTTTGTGTAAAAACTACTAGCATTCTAGGATTTTTAATGGTTGTAGTGGATAGCAGTGCTATTTAGGTTGCCGATACAAAAAAAAATCAGAAATATTTGAAAAATTGTGATCATGGTAGTTAAAAACATCTTAAGCTATTTCAATTTTCGAAAAAAAAATTTTTTAGCCACAGTTAGTTTACCGCAGGTATAATGGTTTACGTATTGTAACTGATAAACAATACCAATAATAGATTATATTTGTATATTAAAGACGAATCGATCGTGAATTTAAGCTTTTTTTTATTTAATATAAGAAAGATCCTTGATACAATACTTGTTTATAACTAACAATTTTTTATATTACCGTGTGAGATGTAAAGGATAAACTATAAGTGGGGGAATGATCTACAGCCGAGGGGCGTGAATTATAAGAACAAAGCAGGTAATTGGAATAATAACTAAAGTAGGTAGTTAGGATAATCTAGGTAAACCTATGCTATAAAGGTATATGGTTGAAAAATAATAAATATAAGAAATAATAATAATAAACCCCGAGGTTAAATCCTATGGAGAAAATTATTCAATTTAAACTAGTCTTTTGTCACTTAAAATATTTTACAACATAAGAACAATGTGAAAACAATAAGTCGAAAGAATTAGAAAATTATCTTATAAGTGAAATTAAAACTAATCGGTATAAATATTTGCACAAAGTAGACAAGTAATGTACATTATATGCGACGAACAGTATTGACACTAAAACGAGTACAAAACATGCAGATATTTATTGTGAAATTAAATTATATATAATAAAAGATAGAATATTAATAAGAAGCTGAGAATAAGGTTTTAGAGTAAGATTATATTCAACCTTTATAAAATTCTGAAAAAAACTGCTTCTACTATGGAACTATATTAAATTTAAATAAATTAATTTACCTTTCAGTCTATTGAACTACTTTGTTACGGTTTCACATAACTGTTACAGCACCTCCTGATGAAATTTTTATCACAATCAAATTTTATCTCACCTCCTGTATTGTTATACCAACAAAACCTTTACCCACTTAGTGAATAAATGTTTGAGGCATAACTAGGGGTTAAAAATGATATTACATGACTTTACACAGTTCTTACATATTTACGACAAAGTTTTGTATGTTACACTTAAGAAATTAGCTTCTTTATTACATTTTAAGTGGACTAGGAAAATGAATAAAATGGATTATTGTAAAAACTTCTTATGGACAACAAAAATTTTTATAAAATGAAAGTTTTATATTCATAAAACTTTCCACTTCGTATCTATTAGTGCCATTGGAGGAGCAAATTTTCTAAGTAAAACATGTGAAACATTCTCAATTTCTGGTTTTTAATTTATTCAATTATTATTGTATATAATGAAGTTTTTGGTAGTTTAGAAGTTAATTAAATAGACTAATAGTACTTTCATAGATAGAGACGCAGACATATATTGTTTGAAGCTAATATTAATCTTTCCATTTATTTAATAGCATAGACCTAGACACTGCAACGTATTATAGCGATTTTTAACCAGGCATATACGCGTTGCACCGCTTAACCTATCCAAGCCTTGTAAATGAAATCAGCCCTCTTACACTCCAAGCTACAGCGATGCTTCAAATCGCATCCCGAGCTACGTTCCGAAAAGTCTCAATCCTCTAATCGCTTACGGATCAGCATGTCGAACAGACTTGTTTTCAGATTATATTTCTATTCCAGTGGGAAATCATGGATACGGAAAAATTAATTCCTTTAATTCAAGAAAGTGAGTGTTTGTGAAATCAGAAAATTCAAAACTCACATTACAGAGATATTCAACGGCATAATTGGAAAACATTGTAAAATATATATATATATATATATATATATATATATATATATATATATATATATATATATATATATATATATATATACATATATATATATATATACATATATATATATATATATATATATATATATATATATATATATATATATGTGGGATATAATTTAGGATTAGATATAATTAGTTTGTAAGAAATAATAATTATAAAGAACTCTATAAAATAGGTTAGGAACATTGCTAATATTAAGTTATATTCAAATGTTACTAGCTCTGTTTTCAAACAATTTGTGGACCCTGTTCACTTGACAAGTCGCTTGCTACGACATGCTTAATGCATGGTTAGCGAAAAAAGATTGTTAAAATGGCGATAGTATTAACATACAGAGTTTGTATGCGAGAAGATTGTTAAAATAGCGATAGTAGTAACATAAACAGTTTGTATGGCAGTCATTGGTAAATTCGGGAAATGTAGTATTAACTAGTTGTTAATAACATTAAAAATTAGAATCCGTTTAACAATTTTACTCGTTGTAATATTTGTTGTTTGATAATATTGTTGTGAACTATTTTTATATATGTGAGTTATTTTTGTAATATAATTTCATTAAGAAATAATTAATTGAACTATTATTAAATTCAGTTATGTGTTAACTTTATTTTTAATAAGCTAAATTGTAAATGGGGGCTCAACTAAGGATTGAAATAACACCAAAACAGCTAAAACCACAGCTGGTAATCTAGCTAACACCCACTAAGGTGTAAGATAGACCCACAATTGAAAACGTCAACAAGGATAGGCTTATTGTCACTCCACACTTGAGGGCGTCAACGGGGATAAAGGAAAAACCAAGTTTATTCCGTCAAGAATATTCTTATCTTTGAACCAGAACTATTGACCAACAGATAAGGAAACCTAGTTTATTCAGTCAAGAATACTCTTAACTTCCAAGTGCGCACAATTTACTCGTCAAAGTAATTGCACTTCAATCTGTAGCAGTGACAAATAAAACAATGATAAAGGAAAAACCAAGTTTATTCCGTCAAAAATATTCTTAATCATTAAACCAGAACTATTGACCAACAGATAAAGGAAAAACCAAGTATATTCCGTCAAGAATACTCTTAACCTTTGAACCAGAACTATTGACCAACGGATAAGGAAACCTAGTTTATTCAGTCAAGAATACTCTTATCTTCCAGGTGCGTACAATTTACTCGTTAAAGTAATTGCACTTCAATCTGTTAGCAGTGATAAATAAAACAATGATGGAGGAATTAAACAACTTATCAGTAGCAGAATTACGTCAAGAACTTAGCTTCGTTGGATTTAGTCAACGTGGAAATCGTGCTGAATTATTAACGAGAATGAACTCGTATAATAGCAAAGTTGGAAAACAAAATAGCAGGTCTGTAAACAATGAAACAGTAAATAAAGCTAATTATACATTTTTAGATTTAGAATTGGCTTTACCTAAATATGATGGACTTAAAAATGTTAAATTATGGATCAAACAATTTGATGATTGCTGTGACCAGGTGGAAATAGATACAAATTACAGATATTTGTATGCCAGGAGATTGTTAACTGATACCGCAAAACAATTTGTCAATTTTGAAACCAGGATAATAAACTGGGAAACATTTTAATCGTATTTGATCGATGAGTTCGATACAAGTTTAAATAGTGCACAGGTGCACAAAATGCTTCAACAAAGGTTTAAGAAACCAGAGGAAACTTTTCGTCAATATGTGTATGATATTTTAGACTAAGTTCGACAAGCATATGTCGAAGAAGCAGCTATTATGGATTATATCATAGCAGGTATTTGTGACAGTACAGCTAGTAAAGTAATACTGTATGGAGCTGAGAATATTGCACAACTTAGACGTAAGCTTGAACATTATGAAAAAATGAAAATGGATAGTCAGGACTATGATAGGAGATCAAGGACAGGTACCAAATCAAAAACTGAGACAACAGGTGAGAAGATTAAATGTTTTAATTGTGGATCGTTATCACACTCATCTAAATTGTGTCCAGATAAAAACAAGGGTTATAAATGTTTTACTTGTGGTAATTATGGACATGTTAGTCGAATCTGTGAAACTAAAATAAATACTGTTAAATCGGAGCATAATGTTATGAAAGTAGAAATAATAGAATCAATTTGTGTTAATAAAAGCAGTTATGTAAACGCTTTAATAGATACTGGTAGTGATTTATCCGCAGTGCGCGAAGACTATTTTAAAACTTTAAAGAATGTTAAATTATATGACTCTGTTATAGCAATACGCGGTTTGTTAAACTCTCGAGTAAATTCTTTAGGTAGAATAAAATTGGACATTGAAATTGATTCAGAACATTACGCTAGTTATTTTAAAGTGTTACCATTACAGGCGATGCATATAAACATGGTGATAGGTTTGGACATTATAGCTAAAGCTAGAGTGATTATTGATAACACGGGTGTAAAATTTCATAAACTTTATAACGATAAAGATGAAAATGAAAGTGAAGTTAAACAATTAATGACATTAAAAATAGACAATGGTGATAACGAAAGTGAACTAGACTTATCTCATATAAACGATAAAAATGTTGGTAATAAAATACACGAGTTAGTGGACAATGACAAACGAAAAGAGTTACTCAACTCTGAAAGTGAAAAGATAATTAAATTGAAAAATGATATTTCCATATTTTCTAGGCCACTTACACTACCACCTGCAGATCGACTAGAAGTTCAAGAGCAGCTGGATGAAGGGTTAGAAAAGGATATCATACAGGCAGCCCAGGAAATGAAAGACCTAGGTTATGTAAATAAACAAAGCACTGTTCGTCCCTCTAAGGATAAGGTCAATGCAGTCAAGTATTTTCCGAAGCCGAAGAAGACGATACAAGTAAAGAATTATGCAGGAAAGTATTTAATAGAAAATGAATTATTATACAGGTTAAAAGACGATCAAAAGCTGTTAGTAGTACCAAGTAACATGCAAGCAGAAATAATACATAAAGCACAGGAAATAGGACATTGAGGTTTGAATAAATGTCTAGGAATAATAAACAGAGAATTTTGGATCAATGATTTAGCTGAAAAGATTAAAAACTGTATAGATAATTTCATAGAATGTATACTAGCAACCAGAAAAGTAGGTAAAGTAGAAGGATACTTAATCTCTATAACTAAGGTAGGTTTACCTTTAGACACATGGCATATAGACCATTTAGGACCTTTACAAACAACAAGCAAAAAGTACAAACATATTCTCGTTATAGTAGATGCTTTTACAAAATTTGTTTGGTTGTTTCATACTGAATCAACAATCACTAATGAAGTATTACAGAAATTGAAAGAGATAGCAGAAGTATTCGGAAACCCAAGAAGGTAAATTTCTGACAGGGGTACAGCTTTTACTTCAACAGATTGCAAATATTATTGTACTGCAGAAAACATTGAACATGTGTTAGTAACTACAGGAGTACCTAGGTGTAATAATCAGGTTGAACAAATAAATAGAATTATTGTACCTGTGTTAACAAAGTTAGCCCTAACAGATCCTCGTAAGTGGAATTTACATGTAAGTAAACTACAGTTAATGCTAAACAGTACGTATCAAAGAGGTATTAAAATGACACCATTTAAATTATTGATTGGGGTTAAAATAAATACCAAACAAGACATGAAAATAATAGATTTGATTACAGAAGAAATACAAAATGAGTTTGTAGATAAACGTGAAAAGCTAAGAGAAGAGGCTAAAGGAAATATTCTAAAAATTCAGCAAGAAAACAGGACTAGCTACAATAGGAAATGTAAAGCACCAAGACCATACAAAATAACGAAAATTAAAGGCAATGATCGTTATGACGTGGAGAAAGCAGGAGATTGTGAAGGACCAATAAGGACTTCTACATCAGCAGATATGATAAAACCATAGGCAGGATGACTGTAGCAACTGAGGACAGTTACTAGTAAAGATAGGCCAAATGTGGGATATAATTTAGGATTAGATATAATTAGTTTGTAAGAAATAATAATTATAAAGAACTCTATAAAATAGGTTAGGAACATTGCTAATATTAAGTTATATTCAAATGTTACTAGCTCTGTTTTGAAACGATTTGTGGACCCCGTTTACTTGACAAGTCGCTTGCTACGACATGCTCAATGCATGGTTAGCGCGAGAAGAATGTTAAAATGGCGATAGTAGTAACATACACAGTTTGTATGCGAGAAGATTGTTAAAATGGCGATAGTAGTAACATACACAGTTTGTATTGCAGTCATTGGTAAATTCGGGAAATGTAGTATTAACTAGTTGTTAATAACATTAAAAATTAGAATCCGTTTAACAATATTACTAGATGTAATATTTGTTGTTTGATAATATTGTTGTGAACTATTTTTATATATGTGGTTAAGAACGCATGCACAACCTATATTTTTATATAGATATTTCACGTTCTTTAATGTATTTCATTAGAATATAATTTTGTATATTTTTAGTTCTTAAGTTTTGTAATAATTCTATTGTTTAACCAAATATTTTATCTTTCTTTGTTATTGAATTAACTAACAAAGTTATTGTTGTTACTCTGGCATTGTATTCGACCGTACCAGCCCGTACCAAGGACACACAGCTGGCCTGCCAAATGGTTTTTGTACCAATGTACTGTTAAGACACTATTAAAATAATCATTATTAACTCAAACTTCATACAGTAAACATCACTAAATATCTTTAAATATTATTAACTATCATCTAGAACAGTAAACATTTAAATTATCAACTCCAACCTTCAACAGTTTAATAATTATAATAAAATTTTAATAGTGAATTGTATCACAGTAACATTGATATATATAGTTATTCATTTAATTTTCAATTATTGTAATTCGTCAAGTGTATTTGTATAATAAATGTTTTATGTAAAATACTAGTGTTTTGTTGCTATTTGATTTAAAGCAAAAATAAAAAATTGTTATTAATTATTTAATAACAAAAAGGTCCTTCGAGAAGTTTTAGCGCAATCTATCGCTATCAAAGGAATTAGAAGCAATCGAGCAATCTGAGAAATTGGAAACCGTCAACATCGCAGATAAGCAAATCTCAAGCTTATATAGATCCATAGGTCCAAACTCAACCAATATGTGAGTTATTTTTGTAATATAATTTCTTTGAAAAATAATTAATTGAACTATTATTAAATTCAGTTATGTGCTAACTTTATTTTTAATAAGCTAAATTGTAAATGGGGGCTCAACTAAGGATTGAAATAACATCAAAACAGCTGAATCCACAGCTGAATCCACAGCTGGTAATCTAGCTAACATCCACTAAGGTGTAAGGTAGACCCACAATTGGAAACGTTAACCAGGATAGGCTTATTGTCACCCCACATATATATATATATATATATATATATATATATATATATATATATATATATATATTAACTTATATTAATAAAAAATATTGCATTTATACATTACATTCTTGCATTTTGTTTACATCATAAAACAACACTGCGCATACATCTTGTATAGAATTTGAATAATAAAAATTGTTTGTCAATTGTAATTATTGTTTGTCTTGTCTTTTGTTTGTAGGAGAAGAAACCCAACTGTGAATGGCACAAGCTCGGAAAGAAGACCGTCGACATCGGCTGCCAATGCGGAAGCCTAACGGGGACGACCCTGCCTGCTGTTCCGATCAAGAGTTCCCACATTACTACAGCTGGAACAATAGGAGGAATAAATAGGGGACCAATTGTGATTGGATATAGAAGACCGGCCATGCAAATTTCTGATTGATACTATTGCTATTTTCTACTACCACCAAGATTTGCACCGATGGCGGCTCTACGCAGTACGACCAGGCCCTTCTACGCACACTCCTACTCATTGAGGATTTATAATAATTATAACAAAGGTATAAAGACTTTACTTGCCCCAACAACTGAGAATAGGCATAACGCTTTAGCACCGTCCATTTTTAGTTGCTAGGTAATGCTACACAATCACCAGTAGGATTGGAATTTATTAGACGACAAGAATTCTTAAAATAGATCATTGAACCAGCAGATCCTATAGTATTGCTAGCAATTAAAGGAGATACGGCACCCGTTACCGGTAAAATTAAATTAAGAATCAGGTTAGGTCACATGATTTGAGACTTTATATTCCTCGTAGCACCAGTAGAGGAAGAATGTGTTCGGGGTTACGATTGGATGTCCTCAATAAACTGAACAATTTTTCCAAGAGCTAAAATTATACAAATAGAAAGAGACCGACTTAAGCTTCTGATAGATGACACTGAAGCTTTAAATATCAGAATAGGTAATACGAAAAACATAGAACCCTCAGAGGATAAAGAAGTGACCCTTCCGGACCACCTACAGGACGTCTATGAGAAGTCATATAAAAAGTTAACTCTTGACGAATCTCATGACCTGAAAATGGTGCTACAGGAAAACAAAGACATTTTCTTATCGGGAATAGATGACATGGGAGACACGACACTAGTGCAACACCCAATAAAGGTAGGAGACGCTAGACCAATTAAATAACCTGCACGAAGACTGCCGTGGGGACATGAAGAGGAAGTTAAAGGCATGGTAAATCAAATACTGCGAGACGGAATAATAGCACCCTCAACAAGACCTTGGGCATCACCGATAGTACTAGTAAAGAAAAAAGACGGAACGAAGCGATTCTGCATAGACTATAGGAGATTAAATGATGTCACGCTAAAGGATACCTGTTGCCTTATATCGATAGTCTTTTTATCGTGTTAAACAAGTCTAAGTTCTTCTCAACGCTTGGTCTCCGAAGTGGATCTTGGCAAGTGGAAGTAAAACAAGAAGATAGGGTAAAAACAGCGTTCACGACCAGGAAAGTTCTATGGCGGTTTCGAGTAATGCCTTTTGGTCTATGTAATGCACCCGTAACGATTAATGGATAGCGTCTTAAAAGACTTACCTCCGGCAACATGCCTAGTGTATCTAGACGACATAGTGGTGCTTGGTAAAGATGCTAGAAGTCAGTTAGAACAATTGAAAATAGATTTTCAAACGATTACGAGTAGCAAACCTTAAATTAAATCTACAAAAATGCATCCTATGTGCCGAACAAATAAGATATTTAGGACATATCATCAATAGAAATGGAATATATACGGACTCGGAAAAAGTGAAAGCTTTTCAGACCTGGCGGATAAGCATCAACCTGTCGGAAGTGCGAAGTTTCCTTGGGTTATGTTCTTATTTTAGAAAATTTGTTTCAAACTTTGCCAAGATTGCAAAACCGCTGTATGAACTTACGGAGAAGGCAACTAAGAAATGGCGACCCATTGTGTGGACGCCATCATGTGAATACTTGTTCAACTAATTAAAGTGAAACCTTACAAATGCCCCGATCCTTGCATTTCCCCAACGTGTAGGCGAATTTATATTGGATACGGACGCATCGCATACCGAAATGGGAGCAGTACTCTCACAAATACAACAAGGCGAAGAACGCGTAATAGAATACTTCAGTAGGGTATTCTCAAAGGCCGAACAGAATTACTGTGTTACTCAAAAGGAACTTCTGGCAGTCGTTAAAGCTCGGATACAGTTTAGACACTATTTGTGGGTCCAGCCGTTTCGAATTCGTACCGACCACGCTTCGTTAACCTGGTTAACAAATTTTAAGGAGCCTGAGGGACAACTAGCACGTTGGCTACAACAGATAAGCGAATACCAGTATAAAATCAAGTACCGGCCGGGACGTCAACAGGCAAATGCAGATACATTATATAGAAGACCGTTTGCAGCCAACGGATGGGACCACTGTGAACGTAAGGAGGCCAAACAGTATCCCGAATGTGAACCCGATGAAGCAATACATATCCGACATACTCATGTCTATTTGCAGAACGGTCGATTACCTCTTAACTATGATGATGCCGAGAAATGGGATCTCGACACACTAGTAAAAACAGAAATCAAAATAAGCATGGAATATATCAGGGAGGACCTATTCTTAGCACCCCCCCGAATACTCGTTAGTCCATTGTGTCGCCGAAGACCTGCTAATGAGTAAAGGTATTGCACTAACATTTAAGGAGAAATTCGGAGATCTGAGAAAGCTTCGTGAACAACAAAGAAAGGTAGGAGAAGTTGCAGTTCTAGAAAGGGATGGAAGATTTATTTATTACCTGATTACAAACGGAGGAGTTCCGGAAAACCAACGTACCATGATCTATGGCAATCATTGGTATCACTACGAGAACACATCCTGCAGCAACAAGTAAAGAAGTAAACCATTCCGAAAATAGGTTGCAGACACGATAATTTGAAGTGGGCACATGTAGAACGTCTGCTGAGATACGTGTTCTACGATTTGGGGCTCAACATTCAGGTTTATATAGCAGGACCAGTAACAACCGTTCCCATAAGATACTTGGCGCGGTCGAAGTCTAAAACCAAAGAAACTCAAGTAACATTGAATAATGATTTGCCTTCACCTGCAGATAGCTCGATTCAAATGACTGATCGAGCAGCAGATAAACTGGGAGACATCGTAGGTGAAGCACAGAAAGAAGATGAAGATCTGGCACTCGTCGCGGCTTGGAAGAAGACAGGAATTAGACCTCAATGGCCAGAGGTGTCGACCTATAGTCCCCGTGTAAAAGAATATTGGTATATGTGGAACTGTTTAGAACTTCACGATGGAATCGTTAATGGCATTTTAAAGACGACAGGCCACCCATTCGACAACTGATAGTACTTAATAAACTAGTCCCGGATATATTGATACAGGTACACGATAGTTTCTCAGGTGGACATTTCGGGGTGCATAAAACACTAGAGAAGATACGGCAAAGGTGGTACTGACCCCGTTACGAAGCCTCAGTGAAACGATGGTGTCGAAACTGTGACACCTATACGGCTAGTAAAGGACCCCGACAGAGAAATCGAGGACCTATGCATACCTACACCGTGGGAGAATCGTTCAAAAGAGTTGGAATTGACATTTTAGGACCACTGCCATTGAGCCGAACCGGCAATAAGTACATGTTGATCGTGGTGGATTACTTTACCAAATGGCCTAAAATACTTCCTATCCCGAATCAAGAAGCGATTAGAAGCGATTTAGCGAAGTTGCAAAAGCCTTTGTGCAAGAAGTAGTATCCCGTTATAGAGTTATGGAGCTACATTCGAAAAAAGGAAAAATAATTAAAGCCGCCGTATTCCAGCAGATATCGAAACTTCTGGGCGTTAACGCGTAGTAAAAGCGTTATGATTGTGGAAAATAAAGTCAGAGCTTTTGAAGAGGTGATGCGGTATGGCTTTACTATTTTAAGAAAAAGATAGGACGAAGCTCTAAGCTACAAGCCAAATGATAAAGACCTTATTTAATTTCGGCTGACATTTCGGACGTGATCTACAAGGTGCAGAGGTCAGCCCGAGGTAAATGCATGATCGTTCACCGAGACCGGCTCGCAAAGTACGAGGGATAAATGCTCCGGATTGAGAATTAACTGAATCAGCCACTCGATAAAAATTATAAGCTCTCGGGACAAGCGCTTTAAAGAGGGGAAAAGTGTTACGAATTTGCGGGCGTCTAAGCATATAAAAATCATAGTTACTGAATTAACCAGAATTAGAAAAAAAAAACGTTAACATATTAATCAGAATTAGCAAAAAAAAATGGTTGCACACCCCTGTATAGACATATCGGCGACATAAACAAAAGCATGTTTACTTGGATGATTTTAACGCGAGTTATCTGACGACACAATTCTCTCCCTCTCTTCAACAACTAAATATTTTATTATCTAAGTAACCAGATAATATTTAAATCACATTAACAAAAATCAATTTTGTTTCACTAATTGATTAATTCATTTGTTAAAATATATTAGTTACTCTCCATCGAGGAGGTAATCTTCGTAGTATAAATATATAATTATATAGAAAGTGCATTTATTAATATAAATAAAGTACATAATAATTTAAATATTGTTATTTAACTAGCAATAACATAACTGGCGCAGTCGTCGTCTAGCGGCGGAGATAAAACCAAAGCATCGTGACGGAAAAGAACAAATCTACTCACCCCAAGGAAGAAGATTCGAAAATTAAATAAAATAAAAATAAGCTGTGTAAAATATAGTGAAGTGAACTGATAACTAAGGACCAAGGACAAAGGACTACAAGAAGATTAAAGATTCATCTATTAATATATGGTAGATCAATTGAATTACCTTTTTACACAATTGAATATAAATAAAAAAAGAAAAAATGACAACGTCAACTAATAATAATTTCCAACAATATTTGGGAATGATAAAAGAGTATGATGATAGATCCGAAGGCTTACCGGACTACATCAGAACAAGCGAATTGTTACTAGGACAATTTTTCAATGAAAATAAATTAGATTGCTTCGACAACGTCGCTTTAATAGAAGCGATTCGGGCAAAATTAACTGGAAAAGCTGCCTCACTAATAGAAGAAAGGGACAAACAGAGCTAGGCAGAAATTAAAATGACATTGACACAAGCATTTTGCGACCCTAGAGATGAGATGTCATTACTGCGAGAACTGATGGAAATAAGGCAAAAATGTAGAAAATTGAGAGCATTATTATATGCTAATCAAAAATGCAATGGAGCAATAGAAGAAAGAAATATGAAGACAAAAATGTACGACGAAGTGGCTCTAAAATCTTTTAATGCAGGCTTAAGTGAACCTTTTGGATCATTCTTGAGAACCAGAGCACCCACTACACTGGAACAAGCAATCTCTATTGTAACAGAAGAACAGAATGACAGGAATTGGCAAAGGCAAGAAAATACGAATAATAAACTGGCACTACAACCAGTCAGAATGACACAAAGAACATTCAACCACCCTAAACAATATGAAAAATTTAATATTTCTCACACATCCGATTTTAATGATAAACGATCATGGAGACAGAGCAATTCCCACACATCCGATTTTAATGATAATGAATCACGGAGACAGAGCAATTTTCAACAACCCCATCAACAAAATTGGCGAGCACCAAATACAAAGGTCTCCAAAGAAAGCAACTTATGGAACCGATACCCTAATGAACCTATTAAGAAGCAGTGGAAACCTATGGATGCTACATCAGTAATTAATTCACAGATTAGAAGCAGAGAAAATATAACAAATAATAATATAACATCAAGTAATTTCCTACCCTATTTAATTGATAACAAACTCAACATAAAATTACTTATAGACACCGGATCATCCAAAACCATAATTAACCTTAATTTGATATACAGAAATTTACCCCAATGTATTTCTGAAGAAGCTTTTTGTATTCAGACGGCCCATGGTACCACATACCATAATAAAGTGGCTCACATCCCCATATTTCCAATATTTAAGAGTCAAGACATTTGTAAAGTCTTTTTGTTTAAATGTAGTGATAAATTTGATGGATTACTAGGAATGGATTTATTGACAAAACTTGGAGCTAATATTAACTTCAATAAAAAGATGTTAACCATTAATGATACCGTGATACCGATATACTTTCAGAATTCAAATAAATTGGAACTATATAATATTGAAATCAAAGTACAGAGTGAAAACATTACAGATGATGTTTGGAATACAGAAGTAAACGAAAAAGATGTTAAAACATTTATTAAAATAAAAACCGATGAAAATTCAATTGTTGAAGTAAACGTCAAACAAGACACAGAAGATGAGAACATGCAAGATTTCAAAGTAGAAAATCAGCAAAATGTCAAACAAGAAACAAAGAATCAAGAAATACAACATTTTGAAATACCAAATAAACAAAAGGTTAACCAACAAACAAAAAATTAAAACTTTCAAGATTTCAAAGTTAGAAATCAACAAAAAATCAAGCAAGTAGCAGAAAAGCAAACTATACAAGATATTGAAATAGAGAAACAACAAAACATGAAACAAGAAGAACCAGAAAAACAACATATGTAATATTCCGAGGTAGAAAAGTCATACAGTATAAAGCAAGAAAAAGCAGAAAATAAGAAAATTAAAAAATTTAAAATAGAACGAAAAATTGAAAAGGAAAACAAAACTAAGTGCTTACCGGAAAAGCTAGAAGATTCAGAAAAAGTGGCACACACTATGTGGATAAATGTTCACAGAAAAGAAAAATATTATGATAAGCCATTATATGAACAAAATGATATAAGTATAACAATTTTCAACAAACCAGAGGAAAATATGATTGAAGAAATAATCAGAAAAAAATACTCTTGGGACTATATAAACAAACACATTCAAGAAGTATACATTAGAAGAAATGATAGAAGAGGGAAGATAACGAATCCACAAATAGGACCACATAAAATAAAAACCAATACAAATACTATTGCTGCAGGACCCTTATCAGGAAACAGAAGTGACGACTACATCTAGAAAAATCGAGACACCTTCACGAGATTTCTCTATTTTTCTCTCTAAGGATGGAGGAGTTATCTGACGACACAATTCTCTCCCTCTCTTCAACAACTAAATATTTTATTATCTAAGTAACCAGATAATATTTAAATCACATTAACAAAAATCAATTTTGTTTCACTAATTGATTAATTCATTTGTTAAAATATATTAGTTACTCTCCATCGAGGAGGTAATCTTCGTAGTATAAATATATAATTATATAGAAAGTGCATTTATTAATATAAATAAAGTACATAATAATTTAAATATTGTTATTTAACTAGCAATAACATAACTCGCGTTATAACTGGTGACGCGCAGTTCTAGAATATATCACAATAAACACTGCGTAAAAAATAGATAACGTGTATATTTGTTATTGTTTATGTGTGATCTTTCTAGAAACAAATACTACGCGTGTTAAGTGGGACGTTATAGAAATAGTCAGAATGTCAAACAGCGTAATGCATAATTGCATATAGAATTATTCTCGAAAGTCAAAGATGTCAAGAGAAGCGATATGCTTCTGCGTCACGCCAGAGTATAAAAGAGGGATAAGGAGTTCTCGTGAGAAGGAAGAAATGGTGTGTAACGCATGTTTAATTATAAATTAAAACATAATGTATGATAAGGCGAAGGGCGTGGTGGTTGTTCCTAATTTTTATATAGGCATTGTATAAAGTAAACTTCAAGGGATCGAATCCTGATAGGTAGTATTAATTATATCAATGTTATTTTAACTTTTGTTTTTTCTGTTATTACATAAAATATAAATATTAAAGTATCTTAATCTATACATAGGAAAATAATATAAAATATTGAAAAAATTAAATAAAATATTTAGGGCCGGTTTTATGGTTTTCTATTTACTTCGGGTATTATGAAACCCGGAGTTAGTTTAGTTCAGTACTTATTTTTGTATCGGGTTTTATCATTCAATTTAATTACGTGTTAGTTAATACTGAAACAAAGTAAATAAACCGTACCGTAAACCATTCAGTCTAAGGCAAGTGGTACGTAGATTTAAATGTTTATGAAATTCGAACATTTGTTTACATTAGTAAACCCAAGATAATGAGAGATTCAATTTACTTATTGTTTTAAAAATGTCTGGAAAAAGAGCACGTATGTTTAGTTTTACTATTGAGGATTGCCAAGCCCTAATAGATGCGGTTATGCTGATATCTTCAATACAGTTGCCTTTTGGAAGCGAATGTCATTTAAGTCATGCAAATAATTTTGTCTTTTTTTAATTACATTCTTATTTCTCAACTTAGTACTATATTTGTATGATAGCTGATCTCCCTCATCATCTGTTATTCAAAATTGATTATGGTCACTCACAAAATTAATAATAAACAATTTAATTTATTAATATTATAACCTGAATAATGATGTATAATGACAACTAAAATATTATAATAATGAGAAGTTTAGCTCTCATAGCTGAGATAGCATGATATTTTATATCTGTTGCACACTTATTGCGTGTTATCATACTTAAACCTTGATTTATGACGGGATTTGTTTCTCCGCGATTTTAGTTGCGAGTTGCGTTAATCCTTAATGATAAAACCAATTTTTCGTTTAATTCAAGGGTTAGCTATTTAGTTCGGTAGTAAGACGAACCATAAAACCGGGCCTAAGCTTTCCGTGAAATTATCTATTGTGTCAAATGTAAAAGTGGACAATTTTAATGCACCATTTTATTAGCTGAACCTGGTTGAAGACGAGAGAATGATAAAGACAGACATCAATACGACGATAGGCATTTTAAATACCTATGACACTAGTATTGTGTTATTAGAATTTCGAAAAAAATTATATTGTTTTATCTATATAAATTTTGTCAAGATTGGAAAACCTAAAATTTTCAGAGATGATAAACCTATTTTAATTTTTTTTATTGTCATAATAATATACGATTAAATATAATAATTATTATAGTTCTTCCGCCAACACGTTCCTATCACTGAAATTAAGCACCATTGGGCTCAATTAGTACTGGGATGGGAGACCGCCTGGGAACACTGCCTGCCGTTGACAATCAATAATCCTTTTTAGTATTTTTTTACGGTTATATATATAAAGTTATATATATGAATATATATATATATATATATATATATATATATATATATATATATATATATATATTCTTTTTTTTTTTTTTTTTTTTTCTGGTGAGGAGGAGAAATCTTCTATAAGACTGTCGCCTGACAACCCGTCGGGACGTGTTGGATTCACCCTCGCTGGAAGAGCGCCTACCAACTAAAACTCCCCCTCTCTTCATCTAGACCACAATCTGGTACCGCAATTGCATTCCTTCAGACTGGATCTTGATACCCGAGTTCCTGTTACGATGTTGTGTTGACGTCCAGTTCCTTGGTTTTGAGAATTTTCGTGACGAAGACTCGAACCGCACTCCAATACTCTTCCTTCTCCACCATAATATTAACAATATTATCTACGGTCAGTGTGGTTCCCGTTATCGTCCGTACTTCTTCCCTTTCCATCGTCCATCGGCCACAATAAAAGAACGTATGTTCTGGTGAATCGACATGTTCACAGTACCAACATTTGTCGGACTCTCTCTTTTTGAATCTCTTCAAGTAACTCCCAAAGCATCCATGTCCTCCGAGAAATTGTGTTATAAAATAATCAATTTCCCCGTATTTTCGATTTTTCCAAGTACTGATCTTCCGTATTAGCCTTTTAGTCCACACCGCTTTACCGGTCTCTTTCTCCCACTCGCATTGCCACTTTTTTAAAACTTCTTTCCTTACTTCCTGGTGTTTTTCTTCTTTTTCCATATAGGCCCTTTTCCGCTCTTCCACCAGTAGTGCCAGAGGTACTATTCCGCTTATCACCTGGACAGCTTCTGCCGAGATTGTGCGATAAGCACTACTCACACGTATTGCCATTCTACGTTGCACACTCAATAACATATTTTTATATTTTTTGAGTTTTACAGCTTCTTCCCATATCGGTGCAGCATACAGCATTATTGAGTGAACCACCGACGCTAACACTCTTCTCTTACTTGCCTTCGGTCCCTTCAGATTTGGCATTAGTCTACTTAGCGTCATAAGTTTTTCTTCGGATTTCTTGGCCGCTTGTATAACATGTTGCTTCATGTCTGCATTCCTTCCAATATAGAGCCCCAGGTACTTTAAGTGTTCTTTGGATTTAATTTTCATTGTGCCTACCTCCAAGGGTATTTCCTTCAGTTTTCTTCCACCATAAAGTACGATTGCCTCCGTTTTTTCAGGAGCGAGCTGTAGTTGCTTCCTCTATAGCATCTGTTCAATCCTGTTCAGCGCCGTGTTAGCGTGTGCCTTTAGTGTTTCCTCAGTTTTAGCTTCAACAATAAGTGCTGTGTCATCCGCGAATCCAATGACTGATGCGCCTTCTGGTAGCTCAGTTTTTAGCACCTCGTCGTACAGAATGTTTTATAAGAGATGCCCTAATACCGATCCCTGTGGAACTCCGCAGGTAACACTTATTAAATTCCCCTCGACTTCTATCCAGCGGTCCTCTAGATAGCTGCTTATAATTCTCGTCAGGTACTCACTGACTTTGAATTCTTTCAGCGCTTTCATGATTCTATCCCAAGGTGCTGAATTAAAGGCATTCTTGATGTCTAGCGTTACTAACACTCCATATTTCCTGTTCCGGTGCGCCTTGAGTTTTATATTCTCTACCGATCTCTTGATGTGGATCATAGCATCAATTGTTGACCTTTTCTTTCTGAAACCATATTGGTTTTTTGAGAGTTTTGGTTCAACTTATCCTGTTAACCTGACTGCTACCAGCTGCTCGAGAACTTTTCCCATGACGTCCAGAAGACATATTGGTCTATATTTAGCCTCCAGGTCTCCGTCTTTTTTAGGCTTCTGAATTTAGGGCTAATTTGGCTATTTTCCACATTTTTGGAAATACTCCACTTTTTAGTTGGCTATTCATTATTTCGAGGAACTCTCTCGGGAATTCCCTAATTGCCGCTTTAACGATTTCAGATGGAATTTGGTCCGGACCTGGTGACTTTCCATTTTTAATTCTTTTTGTCGCTTCCAGGAGTTCTGCTTCAGTAAAATAGGGTATACACTTTTCCTCTATGGCTATGTATGGCCATTTGTGTGTCGCTTGTGTTGGAAACAGCTCCTCGACAGTTTTCATTAGCTTATCGCTACTTAACTTAATTCGAGGTATCATGTTGAGCTTTTTACACACAATTTTATATCCCATGCCCCAAATATCTTGGTCAACTTCTTGGCAGGTTTTTTTCCAGGCTTCTTGTTTTGATCCTATTATTGCATTTCTGAGGAGTTTCCTTTTTCCATTGTAATTATTTCTGAGTCTTTCTCTACTTTCTTCTGTGACTTCTTTGCTCTTATTTCCTCGAGTTAACAATCTTCTTGACCTCAAACATTGCTTTCTTAACTGGGCGATGTTATCGTTCCACCAGTACACAGGTCTACGATTTCCTCCTGCAGCTCTTTTATTAAAAGTGGCTTTTAGTGCTAGGTTTATTGCCTTCATGCCTTCATTTATATCTAATTTCTGTATTTTGTACATTTCTTTTTCCAGATTTTCCACAAAGATCGAAATTCCTTCTTTATTTATTTTCCATCTTGCTTCGTTCATTTGTGTCGTTCTAGAGTTAGCTGAAATAACATTAAAGTAGATATTCCTATGAAAGCTAAGGTTTTCTTCCTCCGCCACTTTTTATTCTGTTATTCGATTGGCTATTTCTTCAGACGTTAGTGTTATGTCGATATGGGATTCACTGCCTCTTCTTACAAAAGTCGGCTCTTTGCCTCTGTTTTGCACAACTAGTGAAAGTTCTGCTATCCAGTCCACCAGTGCCTTTCCTTTCTTGTCTTCCTTGGGACCCCAAACTCGTGACTTAGCATTTAGGTCACCCGCTACTAGCACCTGCTTCTTCTGTGATTTTAGGCTTTCTCCCAGTGTCTGAAGATAGGACTTAAATTCTTGTTCACTTATATTCTGTGATGCGTAACAAGAGTAAACAACAAGGTCCTCAAGTTCCACCCATACGAATCCTTTCTGTTCTGTGTCACATTTTAGTATACTAACTTCTTTGCTGAATACCCTAATTGCTGCGTCCATATTCAAATCGCTTAGCCAGGGTCCTTTACTAGCCAGTTTCTTGTTTGGTTCTGCCACAATGGCGACGTCTATGTGTTTGTCCCGACAAGTGCTATGTAGTAAGTCGAATGCTGCTCTCCCTCTATCCACATTAACTTGGATTATTTTCATTTTCGTCATTTTCATTTTGTCGCACTGACAGGCGCTCCCGTTTTCCGAAGTTCTCTTACTTGTTTTTGATAATTTGGGCATACCATTATATATATATATATATATATATATATATATATATATATATATGTATATATATATTATTTTTTTTTATATTTATTCACTTTTTTGCCTTATGTATATATATATATATATATATATATATATATATATATATATATATATATATATATATACATTAAACCTATCCTAATTGACGTTTCCAAGTGTGGGTTTACCTTACCCCATAGTGGGTGTTAGCTAGATTACCAGCAGTGGTTTTAGCAGTTTTGATGTAGCATAAATCCTGAGTTAAGTCCCCATTTACAATATAGTTTATTAAAGAATAGTTAACACATAACTTTTGTTTAATAATAGTGCATTTAATTATTTCTCAAAGAAAAACAATTATATTACAAAAATGTTAATATATCAAAAAGAGTTCACAAAAATAATATCACTTGATTATATGCAATGCTTAGGTTTAAAGACCTTACTACAATGATTGCATATCACAAAGTAATGCGTAGTATAAATAGTTCATAGTTTCATTCACAACGATTTATAATAATAAACACAACCTAATATTTACCAATATACTTTTATGCACAAACTGCTCTATTTTCGTCTAAACAATAACTAATATTACAACTAGCAATATAGTTCGATTGACTATAATTCTCAATGCTATTAACAACTAGTTAATACAACATTTCCTGAATTTTAGCAATGACCGTCATACAAACTGTGTATGCTACGACTATCAGCCATTTTTAACAATCATCTGCTGCGCCCAACATGTGCCGCCAGCATTCAATGGTTTGTTAGAGGGGTCCACAAGTCGTTTTAAAACAGCGTTAGTAACAATTAAATATTGCTTAATATTAGCAAAGTTCCTAACCTATTTTATAGAGTTCATTATAATTATAATTTCTTACAAACTATTTATGTCTAATTTTAAATTATATTCCACATTTGGCCTATCCTGACTAGTAACTATCCTCAGTTGCTACAATCATCCCGCCCATGGTTTCGTTATATCTGCTGATGTAGAAGTCTCTATTTGTCCTTCACACTCTCCTGATTTCTCCACGTCATAACGATCATTGCCTTTAATTTTCGTTATTTTGTATGGTCCTAAAAATTTAGCTTTAACTTTAGCTCCTGTTGCAAATTGTGTACATTGTATAGCCACTAAACTGCTCAGTGTATACCTTCTTGGTGCTTTACATTTCCCATTGTAGCTAGTCCTGTTTTCTTGCTGAACTTTTAGAATATTTCCTTTAGCCTCTTCTCTTAGCTTTTCACGTCTATCTACAAACTCATTTTGTATTTCTTCTGTAATCAAATCTATTATTTTTATGTCTTGTTTGGTTTTTATTTTAACCCCAATCATTAATTCAAATGGTGTCATTTTAATACTTCTTAGATAAGTACTGTTTAGCATTAACTGTAATTTACTTACATGCAAATCTATCTGTTAGGGATAACTTTGTTAACACAGGTACAATAATTCCATTTATTCGTTCAACCTGGCCATTACCCCTTGGTACTCCTGTAGTTATTAACACATGTTCAATGTTTTCTGCAGTACAATAATCTTTGAAATCTGTTGAAGTAAAAGCTGTACCCCTGTCAGAAATTAACCTTCTTGGGTTTCCGAATACTTCTGCTATCACTTTCAATTTCTGTAATACTTCATCAGTGCCTTTTGATTTAGTACGAAACAACCAAACAAATTTTGTAATAGCATCAACTATAGCGAGAATATGTTTATACTTTTTGCTTGTTGTTTGTAAAGGTCCTAAATGGTATATATGCCATGTGTCTAAAGGTAAATCTACCTTAGGTATAGAGTTTAAGTATCCTTCTACTTTACCTACTTTTCTGGTTGCTAGTATACATTCTTTGCAATTATCTATACAGTTTTTATTCTTTTCAGCTAAATCATTGATCCAAAATTCTTTGTTAATTATTTCTTAACATTTATTTAAGCCACAATGTCCAATGTCCTGTGCTTTATGTATTATTTCTGATTGAATGTTACTTGGTACTACTAACAGCTTTTGATCGTCTTTTAACCTTTATATTAATTCATTTTCTATTATATACTTTCCTGCATAATTCTTTGCTTGTATTGTCGTCTTCGGCTTCGGAAAATGCTTGACTGCGTTGACCTTTTTCTTAGAGTGACGAACATTTCCTTGTTTAATTACATAACCTAGGTCGTTCATTTCCTAAGCTTCCTGTATGACATCCTTTTCTAACCCTTCATCCAGCTGCTCTTGAACATCTAGTCGATCTGCAGGTGGTATTTTAAGTGACCTAGAAAATATGGGAGTATCATTTTTCAATGTAATTATCATTTGACTTTCAGAGTTGAGAATCTCTTTTTGTTTGTCATTGTCCACTAACTCGTGTATTTTATTAACAACATTTTTATCGTTTATATGAGATAAGTCTAGTTCACTTTCTTTATCACCATTGTCTATTTTTAATGTCACTAATTGTTTAACTTCACTTTCATTTTTATCTTTATCGTTATAACAGAGTCATATAATTTAACATTCTTTAATGTTTTAAAATAGTCTTCGCGCACTGCGGATAAATCACTTCCAGTATCTATTAAAGCGTTTACATTACTGCTTTTATTAACACAAATTGATTTTAGCATTTCCACTTTCATAACATTATGCTCTAATTTAACAGTATTTATTTCAGTTTCACAGTTTCGACCATAATTACCACAAGTAAAACATTTATAACCCTTATCTTTTTCTGGACACAATTTAGATGAGTGTGATAACAAACCACAATTAAAACA
This sequence comes from Panorpa germanica, assembly GCA_963678705.1. Lineage (NCBI taxonomy): Eukaryota > Metazoa > Arthropoda > Insecta > Mecoptera > Panorpidae > Panorpa > Panorpa germanica. The sequence goes on along the minus strand of OY783216.1, from coordinate 12,343,693 downwards.
TTTAATATTCTCACCTGTTGTCTCAGTTTTTGTTTTGGTACCTGACCTTGATCTCCTATCATAGTCCTGACTATCCATTTTAATTTTTTCATATTGTTCTAGCTTGCGTCTAAGTTGTGCAATATTCTCAGCTCCATACAGTAATACTTTATTAGCTGTACTGTCACGAATACCTGCTATGATATAATCCATAATAGCTGCTTCTTCGACGTCTGCTTGTCGAGCTATGTCTAAAATATCATAAACATAATGACGAAAACTTTCCTCTGGTTTCTTAAACCTTTGTTGAAGCATTTTGAGCACCTGTGCACTATTTAAACTCGTATCGAACTCATCGATCAAATACGATTTAAATGTATCATAGTTTATTATCCTGGTTTCAAAATTGACAAATTGCTTTGCGGTATCAGTTAAAAATCGCCTAGCATACAAATATCTGTACTTTGTATCTATTTCCGCCTGGTCACAGAAATCATCAAATTGTTTGATCCATAATTTGACATTTTTAAGTTCAACATATTTAGGTAAAGCCAATTCTAAATCTAAAAACGTATAATTAGTTTTATTGACTGTTTCATTGTTTACAGACCTGCTATTCTGCTCTTCAACTTTGCTATTATACGAGTTCATTTTCGTTAATAATTCAGCACGAGTTCCTCGTTGGCTTAAACCAACGAAGCTAAGTTCTTGACGTAATTCTGCTACTGACAAGTTGTTTAATTCCTCTATCCTTGTTTTATTTCCACTGCTACAGATTGAAGTGCAATTACTTTGACGAGTAAATTGTACGCACCTGGAAGTTAAGATTATTCTTAGCTGAACAAGGTTGTTGCCTTATCTGTTGATCAATAGTTCTGGTTCAAAGGTTAAGAATATTTTTGACTGAATAAACTTGGTTTTTCCTTTATCCGTTGGTCAATAGTTTTGGTTCAAAGGTTAGGATTATTCTTGACGAAATAAACTTGGTTTTTCCTTTATCCCGGTTGACGCACCCAAGTGTGGGTTGAAAATAAACCTATTCTGGTTGACGTTTCTAAGTGTGGATCTATCTATACCTTAGTGGATGTTAGCTAGATTACCAACTGTGATTTTTAGCAGTTTTGATGTTACATTAATACTAAGTGGAGCTCCCATTTACAATATAGTTTAATAAAGAATAGTTAACACATAACTTTTGTTTAATAATAGTTCTTTTAATTATTTCTCAAAGAAAAACAATTATATTACAAAAATGTTAATATATCAAAAATAAAAAGAGTTCACAAAAATAATATCACTTGATTATATGCAATGCTTAGGTTTGAAGACCTTACTACAATGATTGCATATCACAAAGTGATGCGTAGTATAAATAGTTCATAGTTTACATTCAAAACGTTTTATAATGATAAACACAACCTAACATTTAACACTATACTTTTATGCACAAACTACTCTATTTACGGTAATTATTCGATATAGCTGCTACTTTTGTTTTTTACTTTGTAAAAAAACTACTTCATTTTTGTATGTTTTATTATGCTTATTGTATTCTTAAAACATTTCAAAATCACTGCGTAATAATTATTTTACTACTTTTTATTAAGAAATAGAAGATATTGAGTGTTAAAGTTGACCAAAAAATGTGATATTTGACATCATTTTACACATAATTTCGTTAATATTGGCCAGTGTAATACTTACTTCCCAAGATTCAAAGCAACTATAAATATATGAGATGTGTTTGAATATATGATAAAATTAATTTACAAATGGCAAGATACAGGTCCAAGAGAAAAAAAAGCAGAAAGCACTTTTGGAAGTAGTACAAGTCTAGAATAATTTTAAGTTTTAATAAATTAATAAAGTTTTGTTTTAAGTTTGAATGTATACAGGAATCCTTTCTCCTCGTTTCCCAATCTCGGAAAATCTGGCAATCGTTCTCATGTTTTTGTCTTTTTTTTTCTCTTAAGTAATGTGGTATCTCTCTCTCACAAATCCTTTTATATCTTGTGTTGTAATTTCCCTAATCGATTTTTTCCATTCTTTATTGTTGCTGTATCTCTTTGTCCCTTTTCCTTAGCTCATCTTCCACACTTGCGCCTCCTTCTCTTCTTCTTTCTGCCTCCTCGATCGTCATTCAATTCGTTTCTCTTTTTCCCAATCTAAGTCTAGCAATCCTTCTCATATTTCTGTGTCTTTTTCTCTGAAGTAATGTGGTATCTCTTTCTCACAAATCCATTTATATCTTGTGTTGTAATTGCTCTTCTCGATTTTTTCCATTCTTTCCTGTTGATGTATCTCCTTGTCTCTTCTCCTTAGCTCATCTTCCACACTTGCGCCTCCTTCTCTTCTTATTTATGCTTCCTGGATCGCCATTTCATTCCTTTTTTCTATTTCGATATCCCCCCCCTTTTACCCGCCTTACCCTTCCACGAAGAACGTTAATTTACAATGTTTGCAGGAGTCCATTTTCTCAATGTTGATGCCTTGACAATATGACGATAAATGAAATAAATGAAAACATATATATTTCAAAATATCATATTTTCTGTTAAAATTGTCTTCTTTTATAATATATACAGCCAGTATATAAATTATTACATTTTTAAACCATATGGTACGAATCCTAGTAAAATGATTTGGTTTGAATCCAAATAAGCCAGTATTATGCAAAAAATCTGTCAATTGATACACATAAACAGGGTACCCTCACTCAGTGTACAATTATTCAATGTCGCTTATGGCGCCCTCAATCCGCCATTATTGGAATAGTTAACTAAGATGCTCGGCGACTCAATGTCGCTTTAGGCGCCATAAGTCGCCATTATTGGAATAGTGAACTAAGATGCTCGGCAACTCAACATTTCAAGGGAATGAAGGGTGAAGGGAGTGCACTAAGCTAAAGTTCAGTGCAGTTCAGTGATACCACATATTAAAACATCATATTTTTGTATAGTACTAAACAAATGCAAATAATTGTATACACAGTGATACAAAGCATAACACAAAACAAAACTACAATAATAATATATATTTATGTATATAATGTGTGTGATTTCTTCTTTCCCTTGGTTTGTTTCCGTGCTAGAGTATAGTCTCTGATTATCCAGCCTAGTCCATAGGCCTTATTCTGTAACTTTTCAAAAAATCGACCTTATTTTTTTAGCGGTGGAAGTATTTGATTTTTTCATCTATAGAATAAGGTCGCTGTATTTAAAATAACTAAAGTGGTATTCTGTATGCAAAATTTTCCACCGCCTTTATAATGTACAGCGGTGAAAGAGTATAAACTGGTATTGATGATATTTGATCAATCACAACAAAATATTAAATATAAAAAATGTAAAATGTTTTAAATGACTGTTTATATAATTATTACATGTCAAAATCTATTAAAACAAAGTCAATATGGCATCTACGAAAAGGACAACGAGAAAATCAGTGGGGAAATAATTATTATAAATAGAATTTCAAATGGCGATGCACAATTTATGTAAAAAAAAGCATTCACCTGAAGCAATAATTGACAAACAACATAACCTCATTTTCTAAAATATTTATATATTCATATGTATACATATTATTATATCTATGGATAGATTGTAATATTGTATACATAGTTGTATAAATATATGTATACATATAAATACTAACTTATTTTTTCGTAGAATCCTCCAACTACAGCAAATTATTGTTCAAATTGTTTGACAGTTCTCAAAAATACAGCAGGAGATAACGTAAACAACTGCATACCATGCACTTCTGTTATTGTTTACATGTGATCTTTCTAGAACCAAATATTAATAGAAGGTTCCAGAGCCAGACTCCCTTCATTCCCCTTTTACGCCCTAACAAGTTTGTATCATTTGGTGTTAGAAGCTGAAAAGGATAGTTGCTACGTGCACACAAGCCGTCTCTCTCGTCACGCCCAGCAAAATTGTAACAATATATATAAATATATATATATATATATATATATATATATATATATATACATATATATATATATATATATATATATATATATATATATATATCTTGGGGGGGACCCTGTAACCCCAACCAAGCGCGTCCCCAGGTGGCGGATAGGGGAATGCTCGAACCATCTTGTACGGTGGGCTAGAGGGAAATAAAATACCTCCCGCGGACCAACAGGATTATGAAAAACTATGGCTATGTACACTGATAAAGAATATAAAACTACGGGACAAGGGGTCGGATCCCTAGAACCGGCACTTGAGGGGGTGGTGAAGCAGGCTCCACTTGGGTCGTCATCAAGCAACTGTGGAACGCATACAGTGGTATACTAGGCCGATGCGGGAAAATCAGCTACTGGAGAAGAGAAGACGCACGCTTTTCAGAGAAGCAGGAAGATCATGAGATCGCCAGTTCGGAGCAGCTCAATGTCAGACCTGTTCTGTAAATCGGACAAATTTACTGAGAGGAACGTCAAAATGGAAGAAAATGAAAAGAAGAGGAAAAGAATTGAGAATCCGGGAAAGAATGAAAACATAGAGAAACAAGTGGAGCCAAATGAAATCCAACATCTCATTCAAATGATTGTTAGAGAAACAGCGAAACTAAAGAAAATTGTTAAAGAAAACTTTAATACAAAGAGGGAAATTAGAGACATCTCAGCCAGACTGAACCTCCATGTCGGAAAACTAAAAGCAGAAAAGATACAAAAGGCACTTGGAAGATTATCTATAAGAGGAGACACTGCAGAAATGGAGACTCAAACTGACACCGAGAAAATAAAAGAAATAGCTCCAAAAGGAGAAAGGGAAGAGAAGAAAATAACAACGAAAGATGCAGGAATTCAAACTACTACTCCTGAGGAAAACAAGGATGCGCTACAAATAGAAGACAAAATAGCGAAATTCAAGCAGGAAAGGACAGGAGACATAAACTTGGCAGAGGCTTTAGATCTAGTCCACGCAAGTTGGCCTGAGGAAGCATTTAAGTCAACTAACATGGTAAGAGGTGGAGTTATGCAGGCATCAAAGGACAAGGATATGATATTGGTGATGGACCAAGAGGTGAGCGAGGATAATCCTCTTGTAAGACGGCTAAGCGAAAGAATACCGCAGATAGAGGATATTATCAGAAGAAAACTGATACAACCAGGAAAACTAATATGCATGGAGAATAAAAGCATTATAATCCAAGATAATGGAGAAAAAGAAGCTGGTAGCAGTTACACATATCTCGCAGGACTGAATGGGGTAAAAGTGAACACTGAAAACATAAAGGATGTAACAGCGTTATTAGAGAAAGTAAAGACCATCTCTGAAAAGGAGGGAAGGAAAGAACTCATATTTATATGTTCGAAGGATGGGCTGGAGTCCCAGCTTCGCAAAATCATAGAACTCATTTTTGGAGATCAAGGTTATCACATAATTCTTCATACGAGAAGTGAAGGAAAAATAGTACAGGAAGGGAAGCCACAGGAATGGCAAAAAATAGGAAGGACAAACGTGAGGACAAGTAGAGAAACACTAGTGGTTAAACCACGAGAAGCTAGAAAATCATATGTAGATATAGTAAGACATATGAAAAAGAACATTAACATAGAAGAGTAAGACGTGCAAATTAAGAGCATAGAAAAAACAGCTGAGGGGTATGTGAAGCTGAGTGTTTCTGGCGGCAAAAGAGGAAATGGCGAATCACTAAAAGCTGCAGTCCAAGAAAAAATGAAAGACCTAGTGGAGGCAGAATTAGTGAAAAGGAAGAGAAATATAACAGTCATAGATATAGATAAAACAATCACGGAAGAAGAACTATTGGAATCAATAGTTACAGAGCTGTCTAGCTCAAAAATCAAGAGAGAAGACATCACAATAAAAATGACGGTTAAACCAAATAGCAGGGGGCTCAGATACGCCAATATAGCTCTGCCAATAAATGAAGCCATGTTACTAACGTCCAGGAAGAGAATCAAAATAGGATGGACTAGATGCAGGATAGTTGAAAGATTAGCGCCACTGAAATGCTACAAATGTCAACAGTTTGGGCATCTTGCCCAAAGCATGCAACAGTGAGGAGGACATAAGCACAAAATGTATAAAGTGTGGAGAGGAAGGGCATAGAGCAAGTGCCTGTTTGAACCAAATATATTGCTGGTCTTGCAAAATAAAAGGTCACGAGACAAACGAAATGGTATGCCCAAATTATCAAAAACAAGTAAGAGAACTTCGGAAAACGGGGGCGCCTGTCAGTGCGACAAAATGAAAATGACGAAAATGAAAATAATCCAAGTTAATGTGGATAGAGGGAGAGCAGCATTCGACTTACTACATAGCACTTGTCGGGACAAACACATAGACGTCGCCATTGTGGCAGAACCAAACAAGAAACTGGCTAGTAAAGGACCCTGGCTAAGCGATTTGAATATGGACGCAGCAATTAGGGTATTTAGCAAAGAAGTTAGTATACTAAAATGTGACACAGAACAGAAAGGATTCGTATGGGTGGAACTTGAGGACCTTGTTGTTTACTCTTGTTACGCATCACCGAATATAAGTGAACAAGAATTTAAGTCCTATCTTCAGACACTGGGAGAAAGCCTAAAAACACAGAAGAAGCAGGTGCTAGTAGCGGGTGACCTAAATGCTAAGTCACGAGTTTGGGGTCCCAAGGAAGACAAGAAAGGAAAGGCACTGGTGGACTGGATAGCAGAACTTTCACTAGTTGTGCAAAACAGAGGCAAAGAGCCGACTTTTGTAAGAAGAGGCAGTGAATCCCATATCGACATAACACTAACGTCTGAAGAAATAGCCAATCGAATAACAGAATAAAAAGTGGCGGAGGAAGAAAACCTTAGCTTTCATAGGAATATCTACTTTAATGTTATTTCAGCTAACTCTAGAACGACACAAATGAACGAAGCAAGATGGAAAATAAATAAAGAAAGAATTCCGATCTTTGTGGAAAATCTGGAAAAAGAAATGTACAAAATACAGAAATTAGATATAAATGAAGGCATGAAGGCAATAAACCTAGCACTAAAAGCCACTTTTAATAAAAGAGCTGCAGGAGGAAATCGTAGACCTGTGTACTGGTGGAACGATAACATCGCCCAGTTAAGAAAGCAATGTTTGAGGTCAAGAAGATTGTTAACTCGAGGAAATAAGAGCAAAGAAGTCACAGAAGAAAGTAGAGAAAGACTCAGAAATAATTACAATGGAAAAAGGAAACTCCTCAGAAATGCAATAATAGGATCAAAACAAGAAGCCTGGAAAACAACCTGCCAAGAAGTTGACCAAGATATTTGGGGCATGGGATATAAAATTGTGTGTAAAAAGCTCAACATGATACCTCGAATTAAGTTAAGTACCGATAAGCTAATGAAAACTGTCGAGGAGCTGTTTCCAACACGAGCGACACACAAATGGATATTCATAGCCATAGAGGAAAAGTGTATACCCTATTTTACTGAAGCAGAACTCCTGGAAGCGACAAAAAGAATTAAAAATGGAAAGTCACCAGGTCCGGACCAAATTCCATCTGAAATCGTCAAAGCGGCAATTAGGGAATTCCCGAGAGAGTTCCTCGAAATAATGAATAGCCAACTAAAAAGTGGAGTATTTCCAAAAATGTGGAAAATAGCCAAATTAGTCCTAATTCAGAAGCCTAAAAAAGAAGGAGACCTGGAGGCTAAATATAGACCAATATGTCTTCTGGACGTCATGGGAAAAGTTCTCGAGCAGCTGGTAGCAGTCAGGTTAACAGGGGAAGTTGAACCAAAACTCTCAAAAAAAAATATGGTTTCAGAAAGAAAAGGTCACCAATTGATGCTATGATCCACATCAAGAGATCGGTAGAGAATATAAAACTCAAGGCGCACCGGAACAGGAAATATGGAGTGTTAGTAACGCTAGACATCAAGAATGCCTTTAATTCAGCACCTTGGGATAAAATCATGAAAGCGCTGAAAGAATTCAAAGTCAGTGAGTACCTGACGAGAATTATAAGCAGCTATCTAGAGGACCGCTAAATAGAAGTCGAGGGGAATTTAATAAGTGTTACCTGCGGAGTTCCACAGGGATCGGTATTAGGGCCTCTCTTATGGAACATTCTGTACGACGAGGTGCTAAAAACTGAGCTACCAGAAGGCGCATCAGTCATTTGATTCGCGGATGACACAGCACTTATTGTTGAAGCTAAAACTGAGGAAACACTAAAGGCACACGCTAACACGGCGCTGAACAGGATTAAACAGATGCTAGAGAGGAAGCAACTACAGCTCGCTCCTGAAAAAACGGAGGCAATCGTACTTTATGGTGGAAGAAAACTAAAGGAAATACCCTTGGAGGTAGGCACAATGAAAATTAAATCCAAAGAACACTTAAAGTACCTGGGGCTCTATATTGGAAGGAATGCAGACATGAAGCAACATGTTATACAAGCGGCCAAAAAATCCGAAGAAAAACTTATGACGCTAAGTAGACTAATGCCAAATCTGAAGGGACCGAAGGCAAGTAAGAGAAGAGTGTTAGCGTCGGTGGTTCACTCAATAATGCTGTATGCTGCACCGATATGGGAAGAAGCTGTAAAACTCAAAAAATATAGAAATATGTTATTGAGTGTGCAACGTAGAATGGCAATACGTGTGAGTAGTGCTTATCGCACAATCTCGGCAGAAGCTGTCCAGGTGATAAGCGAAATAGTACCTCTGGCACTACTGGTGGAAGAGCGGAAAAGGGCCTATATGGAAAAAGAAGAAAAACACCAGGAAGTAAGGAAAGAAGTTTTAAAAAAGTGGCAATGGAATAAGTGCGGACGATAACGGGAACCACACTGACCGTAGATAATATTGTTAATATTATGGTGAAGAAGGAAAAGTATTGGAGTGCGGTTCGAGTCTTCGTCACGAAAATTCTCAAAACCAAGGAACTGGACGTCAACACAACATCGTAACCGGAACTCGGGTATCAAGATCCAGTCTGAAGGAATGCAATTGCGGTACCAGATTGTGGTCTAGATAAAGAGAGGGGGAGTTTTAGTTGGTAGGCGCTCTTCCAGCAAGGGTGAATCCAACACGTCCCGACGGGCTGTCAGGCAAAAGTCTTATAGAAGATTTCTCCTCCTCACCACAAAAAAAAAAAAAATAAATAAATAAAATATATATATATGTAAATTTATTTATATATATATATATATATATATATATATATATATATATATATACAAGCATAAGATTATTATACCCGCCAAAATTTGAAGTTATATTGTAAAATAGTTATTAAGTTAAATGTACTTGATATACACGGTATAGCCAGGCAGTCTCTTTAGAAGTGTTAAAGTAGCAACACCTAATTATTTGTATCAGTTTTATATTTAGTTATTAAATCATATTAATCATAACTTCTGTTTAATTTATTCTACGCATAAACACAGATCCTGACAAATACCACCTTTTATAGGCTTTAGGGCCTTACATATATATATATATATATTTATTTATATATATATATATATATAATATGGAGTACTCGTGAGAAAAAGGGTTTAGTGAGTAACGCATGTTGAATTGTAAATTAAAACATAATGTATGATAGGGCGGAGAGCGTGGGGGTGGTTGTTCCTAATTTTTATATAGGCATTGCATAATGTAAACTTTAAAGGATCGAATCCTGATAGGTAGTATTAATTATATCAATGTTATTTTAACTTTTGCTTTTTTGATATTACATAAAATATGAATATTAAAGTATCTTAATCTATACATAGAAAAATGATATAAAATATTGAAAAAGTTTAATTAAATGTTATATTAGAGTATATAAATATTATATTAGAGTTATATTAGATATAGACTCATCTGGATAATCAGAGACTATACTGTAGCACAGAAACAAACCAAGGAAAAGAAGAAACCACACACATTAAACTTTCCGTGAAATTATTTATTCTGTCAAATGTAAAAGTGGACAATTTTAATGCAGCCTTTTATTGGCTGACACTGGTTGAAGACCAGAGAATGAGAAAGACAGACGTTAATACGAATACAGGCATTTTATATACGTATGACACATGTATTGTTTATTAAGATTTCAAATAAATGATATTGTTTTATCTATATAAATTTTGTCAAGATTGGAAAACCTAAAATTTTCAGGGATGATAAACCATTTTTAATTTTTTTTATTGTCATAATATTATAAGATCAAATATAATAATTATTATAAATCTTCCGCCTACGGCCATACCATGTTAAAAGCACCAGTACACGTTCCGATCACTAAAGCTAGGCACCATTGGGCGCAATTAGTACTAGGATAGAAGACCGCCTGGGAACACTGCGTTCCGTTGACAATCAATATTTTTTTTTGTTTTTTTTTTACGGTTGATGTTGAAATTGATTGATGGATTGGATTTATATATATATATATATATATATATATATATATATATATATATATATATATATATATATATATATATATGATAAGAAGTACTCTTGAGAAGGATATAATGGTGTGTAACGCATGTTGAATTATAAATTAAAACATAATGTATGATAAGGCGGAGGGCGTAGAGGTGGTTGATCCTAATTCTTATATAGGCATTGTATAAAGTAAACCTCAAGGGATCGAATCCTGATAGGTTATATTAATTATATCAATGTTATTTTAACTTTTGTTTTTTTGTTATTACATAAAATATAAATATTAAAGTATCTTAATCTATACATAGAAAAATAATATTAAATAATAAAAAAATTATTTTAAATATTTTGAGTAATATTAGATATAGACTCGGCTGGATAATCAGACACTATTCTGTAGCACGGAAACAAACCAAGGGAAAGAAGAAATCACACATATTAAGCTTTCCGTGAAGTTATCTATTATGCCAAATGTAAAAGTGGACAATTTTAATACACCATTTTATAAGATGACACTGGTTGGAGACCAGAGAATAAGAAAGACAGACGTTAATACGAATGAAGGCCTATAACACATGTATTGAGTTATCAAGATATCAAATAAATGATATTATTTTATCTATATAAATTTTGTCAAGATTGAAAAACCTTAAATTTTCTTGGATGATAAACCTTTTTAAATTTTTTTCATTGTCATAATATACGAATAAATATAATAATTATTATAGTTCTTCCGCCAACGGCCATACCATGTTGAAAGCACCAGTACACGTTCCGATCACAGAAGTTAAGCACCATTGGGCGCAATTAGTACTGGGATGGGAGACCGCCTGGGAACACTGCGTGCCGTTGACAATCAATATTTTTTTTTTTTTTTTTTACGGTTGGTGTAAGAATTGATTGATGGATTATATATATATATATATATATATATATATATATATATGTATATATATATATTTATTTATTTATTTATATATTTATATAAGCATAAGATTATTATACCCGCCAAAATTTGAAGTTATATTGTAAAATAGTTATTAAGTTAAATGTACTTGATATACACTGTATAGCCAGGCAGTCTTTTGAGAAGTGTTAAAGTAGCAACACCTAATAATTTGTATCAGTTTTATATTTAGTTATTAAATCATATTAATCATAACTTCTGATTAATTCATTCTACGCATAAACACAGATCCTGACAAATACCACCTTTTATAGGCTTTAGGGCCTTACAGTTTTCAGAAGTGGGATAAACGCGAATTTAAAAAGATTAAATCGTGAAAGTAAATAAGAAAAAGTGATTTTTATGACGAGAGGCTGGCACTACTCTGTTTTAATTTTGAATGAGCTAAGTGAAAGCTTTCTAAGTGAACCAGAGCAAAAGGTCAAAGTTGAAATTAAGGAAAGAGTAAAAGCGTAATTAATAATTATACAATAAATTACAGTGGATTTTGGAGGTATAATTAGAGGATTACAAGAACAAAGGAACTGTAGTGACGTCATAGCCACACCCAGCCAACGCCTTAAGTAGTGCGTCAGCGGTGGAATTTTGAACGAGGCACATACAATTCCACCTGGGAACCTAAGTGACAAATAATGGATTTTTGTCATTTAGCAAGGAATCTAACTAACTTAGTAAAGGTTTAAGTCTAAGTTAGATAGCAAAAAGTAGAACCAATAGAAAACAGGAATTATGACAGCCCATAGTTCTCAAGGTAGTCGTCGCAGCGCTAGTCCGATCGATATCGACCTCGAGCTGTCAGATAGGAGATCCAACATGGCTGACGACTTAAATGAAGAAAGAAACTTATTAGATTCTCAGAGAAACATTCTACTATGGGAAAGGAATCTCTTAAATAAGGAAAAAGAATTATTAGAACGTGAGAAAATAATTTTTAATCAATCTTTCAGCTTACCAAGAAGTAATACTGAACAGAATCAGTACAGTATTAAAGAAGTAATATCCATGTTACCGGAATTCGACTTCAGTAACATTAATAGCTTGAGTTCAACAAAATGGATTGAGAAGATAAAGAATATCGCAGAAACCTACAATTGGACTGAGAAGATGCTGATATTGCATGATGTGTTAAAGTTGAAAGGACCTGCAAAACTTTGGTATGAAACTATAGATGAATATTACACTAATTTCGACTTATTTTTACAGGCTTTTGTCAAATCGTTCCCTAACAATGAAGATGAAAGTAAGATTCATATGCAGTTGACAAAAAGAACTAAACAACGAGACGAAACTATTGTAGAATATTTCTATTCGATTCTTGCGATCGCTAAGAAAGGAAAGCTGTCAAATGTCGCGATACAGAAATACATCATTAGTGGACTGAATGACTCAGATATGATTCGTACGCTTTTGTTAGTTAAATATGCTGATTTAAACGAATTAATGGAACAGATTAAGGTCTTTGAAGAAACAATCAGTTAACTAAAGTATCGACAAGATTATTCATGACCTGAAAAGTCAACCATGTCAAAGAACGAACAAAAAATTCGTCATGACAAACCAGATGACACACAACAGGTACGATGTGAAATAAGGAAATGTTATTTGTTTAATAATATAGGTCACATAGCCAGAAACTGTCCAAACAAGAGAAGTAATGATGGACAAAAATGTACAAAATGTCTACGCCAAGGACATGAAGCTTCTACATGCAGAACTAAGTCAATAGTTAAGACAGAAGCTAAAGAAGAGCCAAAGAGACAAATGAAATGTGAAACTAAAAAGTAAAATATCGAAGGTATGTTTTGTTAAGTAGTACAGAGAGATGGTCTTAATATTAACGCATTTTTAGATCTTGGAGGTGAAGTTGTTACGATAAGGAAAGATATCGCAAGAAAAATGAATATGAAATTCATAAATTACAGCGTGACATTAATTGGTTTTGGCCAAGGAACATGTAACTCTCTTGGAAAACGCAAATCAATAATTACGATCGACAAAATCAATATAATGTGCGAAATTCTATTAGTACCGAATGAGGCTCAGGATAACGATATAACCATTGGAAGAAGTGCTTTATCGAACAGCAAACTAATAATCGTAATTAAAAATGGAGAGGTAATCATAAAACGAAATAATGAAGTAAACGTTGATGATGGCAAGGAAAATAAAACAATTTCACACGTGAACAAGATTAAATATAGCGAGCCAATAGAAAAATCAGAGATAAATATACAGACTAATTTATCTGAAAAGGAAAAAGAAAATTTATGTGAATTGATAGTTACAAATCGTGAATGCTTCGCAAAGAACTTTTATGAAATAGGAACAACTAACCTTGTGGAAATGAAAATAGAATTAACGGACAACGAACCGATAAGGAGTCGACCATACAGATTTTCTTATGGACAAATTCAAAAAGTTGAAAAAGAAGTAAAAGAATTGCTAGATGCTGGAATCATAGAGGAATCTACATCGGAATATTCAAGTTCTATGATACTGGTACAGAAAAAGACTGGAGAAGAACGTTTAGTGGTTGATTACAGAAGATTAAACGCTAAAACAAAACGTGAAGAATTCCCCATGGCTTTAATAGACGACCAACTAAATCAATTAGCAGGCAATCAGTACTTTACAACCTTAGATATGGCAAGCGGATACCACCAGATAAGAAAGTTCGAAACATTTAACCGCATTCATAACTAGCAGTGGATTGTATCAATTCAAGAATTTGCCATTCGGATTAGTCAATGCGCCAATGATATTCAACAGATTGATGATCTAAGTTAAACAGAACTTTGCACCAGGTGAAATTCTAGTTTACATGAACGATATCTTAACACCGAGTAAGAGTATCGAACAAGGTATGACAGTAATAAAAAGATTTTTTGAAGTAATCAAGAAATATGGGTTAACATTGCAGTTAAAGAAATTCTATTTCTTTAATGAAACAATAGACTAGCTAGGATATGAGATAAGTCAAGAAGGAATAAAACCAGGACGAAGAAAAATAGATGCAGTAACGAACTACCAGACTCCGAAGAATGCACACGAAGTACGTAGATTCATGGGTTTATGCAGCTATTTCCGCAGATTTATTCAGGACTTCGCAAATATCGCAAAACCGTTAACAGCATTAACGAAGAAAGACAATGAATTCGTATGGGCTAAAGAACAAGAAAATGGTTTTGACGAGCTACGAGAAAAGTTAACAAGCAGACCATTACTACAGTTGTATGATGTTAACGCAAAACATAAATTACACTGTGACGCAAGCAGCTATGGAATAGCAGGTATTTTATTACAATACAATGATAAGAAAATATTAAATCCAGTTGCTTATTTCAGTAGACAATCGACACCGGCAGAACAGAAATATCACAGCTACGAAATGGAAACTCTCGCAGTAGTAGAATCAGTGAAAAGATTTAGAGTTTACTTACTAGGGCGCTTATTCAAGGTGATAACAGACTGCAACGCACTGAAATCAACGATGTCGAAACGAGATTTAATACCACGAATGGCAAGATGGTGGCTACATCTTCAAGAATACGATATGGAATTAGAATACAGAACTTTTAAGAACATGGAACGGCGCCATAAGCAGAGCACCACATGTGGAATGTCAAGAAGCAGAAGTAGTAGATATGAAAATAATAAACATACACATATCTGAAGACAATTGGTTATTGACAATGCAACGACAAGACCCGAAATTGCAAGAAATCTATAATCAATTAAAGAGAAAATTAACCACGAATGAAGAAAAGCAAGTGCATACAGATTATGTACTAGAAAAAGGACGCATCTATCGGAAATAAGACAAACGATGGGTCGTACCAGGAAAGAGCAAAGGAGATATAGTGCTTGTAGAGCGAGAAGCAGCAGCTACAGGGAGCTCCAGGAAGCTTACACCGAAGTACAAGGGTCCATATCTAGTGACAGAAGTATTACCACACGACAGATACATTCTGCAAGACATACCAGTAGCCAAACGAACACTGAGGTCGTTTAAATCCATATTCGCTTCCGACAGAATAAAACTCTGGTGCCAACTACCCGACGAGGAGGAAGGTGAGGAAGGAAACCTAAAAGAAGAAGAAGAAGATGACGATCAGGAGGATAAACCCAACAACGAAGATGATTGAGGACAATCATGAAGTCAGGAAAGGCCGACTCTAAGAATAAGATTATTATACCCGCCAAAATTTGAATTTATATTGTAAAATAGTTATTAAGTTGAATGTACTTGATATACACGGTATAGCCAGGCAGTCTCTTGAGAAGTGTTAAAGTAGCAACACCTAATAATTTGTATCAGTTTTATATTTAGTTATTAAATCATATTAATCATAACCATATCTGTTTAATTTATTCTACGCATAAACACAGATCCTGACAAATACCACCTTTTATAGGCTTTAGGGCCTTACATATATATATATATATATATATATATATATATATTGTTACAATTTTACTTAGCGACGACGGGGTTCTTTTTAGTTGATTGCCGAGCGGAAGCAATTGTTTACACTAATTAGTCGCGTTGTAACTTAATAATTAATGAATAGCCACAATTAAAATAAGAAGAAGGATTTACACTTTTATAAACTTTATTTATTAACACAAAAACAATTACAACTACTTTATAATTTTTACTGTTTAATATTTCACTTGTTTTGACTGTTCTTTTCTTGCGGACTGACTGCTGTTGTAAAACTCTTCTCACTGACTGACTTATTTCCACTGACTCACTAACGCTGACTCCCTTGCGACGCGATGCTTTGCTCCTTTTATATCCAAGGTCTACGCAGCAGACTATCCCTGGTCACGACACCTCTGACTTTCCAGAATATTCCAACAATTATCCAGATACGCTGTTTGACCTTCCGTCTAGTTCTATGACGTTCCACTCCATACGCGTAGTATTTGGTTCTAGAACGTTCACATGTAAACAATAACACAAGTGCAGTTGTTTACGTTCATTTCCAGGAACACACACGCGTATAAGTTATGCGCCAACTAGTAAACAGCCTCGTTATCGAAACGTCCAGATATTTGTGCAGGGATGCGTAACCTTTTCTGCTAATTCCAGCTATTAGTTTATAACTATAATTTTTGTATCCTCGGACGCCCGCAAATTCGTAACACTTTCCCCCTCTTAAAAGCGCTCGTCCCGAGGGCTTATAATTTTCATCGGGCGGCTGATTCCGTTAACTCCCAGTCCGGAGCATTTTCACCCTCGTTCATTGTCGCGCCAGTCTCGGTGAACGTTGATGCATTTCCCTCAGACTGACCTCTGCACGTTGTAGATCACGTCCTAAACTTACGGCTATTTTCAAATACGGTCCTTCCTTTTCGGCTTACAGCTTAGTGCTTCGTCTTCTATTTTTCTTACGATAATTAAGCCATACTGCATCACCTTTGCAAAAGCGCTGACTAAGTTTTTCACAATCGTAACGCTTTACGTAGCGATCCATTGCTCACGGCGTTCTTACGAAAACGGGTGGACTTCTTCTAGTTCTTGCGCCATGATTTCGCAGTACTCTTCGGAAGGTGTCCTCACAATGTATGTGACATCATCTTTTCACTAATGTACAACTTCTGCCGTATCTTCTGTAGGGTTGCATGTGTCGGGAAATGTTCACCTCATTAAATCGTACTAGGGAGCTTTTTAGGTCTTCACCTGTTTGGACCCACGAGGGAGCTTTTTAGGTCTTCACCTGTTTGGACCCATTCCCTTCTATTGTTTGTTAGTGGAGAGGGAAGTTTGCGCCATTCGCAATAGATTTTCTGCCCCTGTCGTAAGGCCATTGAATTCCTCTTCTTCTTCTTAAATTACCACGGCTTCTGCTTTCATTTTCTTGATCCAAATTCTGTTCTTTGTTCATAGCCGGAGTAGCTTGTAGGGGGTAAAATGCAGTGGAGGCGCTCCATGCGTAGTTCACTTCAGGAACTTGTGTTATTGCTTTAATCTGAAGCGCGGTCGTAGAAGCTTCATTAATGTTCTTTAGCTTCGTAATTATTATGGCCCCTTTTAATCTGCGCTCTCGTACTGCGTTCGTGAAATATCTGGGGGCTTTACCTGCAGCACGGTTCACATATCGTTCGATGTCAGTCACTAGGTCCGCTGATCTTTCTTCTGTAGCTTGCTTACTGTTCTTTTGAACGATTTCAACGCGTTTTTCTTTTTCTTCAATTTTTGTCTCCACCATCTCTTGTATTGTCACTGATTGGAGACTTTGTGTCACATTATCTTCTGTTTTATTTATACGCGTTTCTAATTCCTTTCTGGATCCTCGGCAAGCTTCTTCAACATTTTGCAATTGCGCTTGAAACGCATTACACTTCTCGCGAATTACTGTTCTTGATTGTTCAGCCTGTTCTTAAAATTTCTCAATCATTTGTCTTCTAGACTTTTCCATTTGTTCTTGTAATTCTAATTTCATCTCTCTTATTAATTCAGCATTTTCTTCGGACTGCGCAATTTGCACTAGCATAATTTCCTTAATTTCTTTTAATAATTTCTCCATATTGGTTGCGTGTTGTGTTATCAATTGTTTTAAAGTTATTTTCTAGAAGTTTCTGGAAGGTTCTGGACACTCTGGAAGTTTCTTTGAAATCAATATTTCCGTTTTTCTCGAACCTTCCTCTTCTGAAAATCCTTCTTGCGGCAAATCCCGACTAGAAGTTTCTGGAAGTCTCTTTGGAAACGTAGTTTCAGACTCTCCTGTTTTTCTTCTTGGAATTCGTTCTGCAGTGGTCGTAACTGTAGCTATCCCACTTCTGACACCAAATGTTACAATTTTACTTAGCGACGACGGGGTTCTTTTTAGTTGATTGCCGAGCGGAAGCAATTGTTTACACTAATTAGTCGCGTTGTAACTTAATAATTAATAAATAGCCACAGTTAAAATAAGAAGAAGGATTTACACTTTTATAAACTTTATTTATTAACACAAAAACAATTACAACTACTTTATAATTTTTACTGTTTAATATTTCACTTGTTTTGACTGTTCTTTTCTTGCGGACTGACTGCTGTTGTAAAACTCTTCTCACTGACTGACTTATTCCCACTGACTCACTAACGCTGACTCCCTTGCGACGCGATGCTTTGCTCCTTTTATATCCAAGGTCTACGCAGCAGACTATCCCTGGTCACGACACCTCTGACTTTCCAGAATATTCCAACAATTATCCAGATACGCTGTTTGACCTTCCGTCTAGTTCTATGACGTTCCACTCCATACGCGTAGTATTTGGTTCTAGAACGTTCACATGTAAACAATAACACAAGTGCAGTTGTTTACGTTCATTTCCAGGAACACACACGCGTATAAGTTATGCGCCAACTAGTAAACAGCCTCGTTATCGAAACGTCTAGATATTTGTGCAGGGATGCGTAACCTTTTCTGCTAATTCCAACTATTATTTTATAACTATAATTTTTGTATACTCAGACGCCCGCAAATTCGTAACAATATATATATATATATATATATATATATAATAAAAGTTTGAGTAATTTAGACTTTAATAAAAAAAACAATTTATTTTAAGTTTACTTAAATAATATTTATTTGATTCAATTACTAACTGCGCGATGCAGTTTATACATGAACTCAAATGGTGAGCCAGCTAATTACTATCTGCGCGATGCAGATTATACATAAACTTGAACTAATTAGATTAAGACTAATACACTACTTATATACTATTTTACTATCTCTAGAGTGCTTGGTCAGCAAAGATACTGAAGAGACACTGTTAGTTTTGTGTTGTATGGAATGTGTGCTATAACACCTCCCCTATAAGATAAAATCTTATGCTTCAAATGTAGCAAAAGGTTTTTGCAACTCTTCAATATTTTTGCTATCTATTTCTTGTGCATTTTCATTTTTTATTATTTTTATTTTTCTAAAATATTTGATTATCTTGTATACTACAATAGTAATTATTATGAATAATATGGGTAATAGTGTATAATTAATTATGTGCACATAGTATGGGATTTTTCTGTCATCGAAGTCTTCAGTTAGTAGGGCTAGGGTGGTCTGTAGTTTGTCTACGTTGCCCAGGTCCAGGTGTTTTAGGTTGGTCGCGGTAGAGATGTTTAGGTGTTTGTTTTGGATCTCTGGTATTTTCGGCAGGGAAATGGTGTTCCAGGCTTCGACTTTCTCTTCTATATCCATGTATTGAAGAGTATTATCTGAAACAGAAAATTGACAATCTCGTGCAAGGTGTATTATATACGTTCCTTGTAGACGTATGTCACGCTGGCTGTTGCATGTTAAGGTGCCACTGATTTCGTCATTTGTGATTAACATCCAGGTGTTGAATTCGATGTTCTGTATCTTGATGCCGGTTAGAGAAATCACTAAGGGTTGACATTTGCTGGTTGGCTGGTTTTGAATTAGTTCTATCTCGCAGGTGGTTTCCTCGATGTTGAGTGGTTCGCTAAGCTTGCATAGGAATTGATTGTTATATATTTCTTTGCAGGGTGCATTAAAATCTACATGTTTATACTCATTCACAATGGTGTATTGGGTTCTGGGAATAATCATTTGGAATTTATTGTTATAAGGTATGGGGATTGGATATAGTTTATAATACGTAAATATATTAGGGTTTACTAGTGGTATATTTATTACAAAAACGATTAAGTTTTTATTGGTGTATGCTTTGACTTTGCTAATAGTTTCATATTGTTGAATGTTCTCTGATGTAATATCGTAAGGCAGTTTGATATGTTTGGTTGTATCAACATGTTCCTTTATTGCTTGTAATTCTGCTAATAGGTGATCAGGTTCTAGGATTGAACCACTAAGCGTGTTCAGTTTAGCGAATGTTATGTCAGTTTCAATGGTTCTTAGTAGGTGCAAAAGTAATTGCATTGATTGACTGACAAGTCCGATCGATTCTGTTATAAAGATGTTAAATACTTGGTGTTGGAGTTTATCGATATCGTTCATTAGGAATTTGGTACGTTTATCTAGTTCTTCTTGATTAGAATCAATGGTGTGTAGGGCCGATTTAAATTGATCGAGTATATCGTTCGTTAATTTTATTTGTTTAGATATAGCTTTATTTAGAGTTTCTTGTTTATTATCAAGTGTTTCCAGGGCTAAATTTATACGCTCGCCGTCGTTAGCGTCTAGGTTTCCACCGATTGCTTTCCAAACAGTACCTAAGCCATCTATGAAGCCTCTTTTTTCTCTTCGAGTTGGGAGAATTTGTTTAAATTTTCTACTTATTTCCATATCCAGGATGTCCATTACAGCAGTGCTGTGCCCATATCTTGTAAATTTCTTTTTTTCTAATTTCGTTTTAATATCTTCTCTAGTCAAGTGTACGTGGTTATAATATTTTATTAAGGGGTCCAAATCTATTTTCTTGACTAAAGTCCAATATTCCTTGATGTTTTGGGCTGTTCCTAGTTGCACAGGATATAATCCTGGGTTATCAGTGATTTTAATAATTCGGCATTCGTTAATATCGCTGGTGTTGATTGCGGTGATGATCCTGCAACAATCAGGATTTCTTAGTACTTGATCGTGTTTTTAATATATTTATTTATAATTAATTAATAAATAAATAATTCATTTGTATTTCGGGATTTGAGTGCATGATGTATTTGTGCTTTGTGGGCCCATGCCGTTTAAATACTTCTAGGACCTCTTCTTTTGTTCTATTAAAAAGTCCTTGTGCTATAGGGGGCATTCGTATTATTAATTCGGTTGGTGAATTTTCAAATTCTTTTAGAAATTTGGCAAGTTTGTCAAGGCAGTTTTGTTGATTGCAGACAAGATTTATTGTGTGTCCAAATGTTCTGCCTCGCGTGAGTTTGTATAGGATCTCTACGAGGTTATTAGTTCTTTTAGCTTTATTTAATATGTATTCGAAATTGGGTGTGTCCTTTGCTATTAACTTTGCGAATCCGTTGTAGTATCTTGGTTTTTCGTCTCTGGGGTTAAATTTGTCGTGAACTAGGTGTAGAATATAATCTGTCTTAGATTTATCGACAGGTAGTGTAGTGTGTTCGAATAGGACGTTAATTCCTTTCTCATTAAACTCGTTTGGAGTTGGGTTTTTCATTTTGGTTTTTCCTATGTTATCTACAGGTAGTTTAGTACATTCGAATAGTACATTACTTCCTTCTTCGTTAAGTTCGTTTGAAGTTGGGTTTTTCATTTTGGTTTTCACTAGGTTATCTACATGTGTTTCTCTTAATTTTTTATTTTTTAGGTCTTCTATTTTAGCTATATAAGTATCGGACACTTCTAGTACTTTAAAGGGTCCTGTGTTCTTTATTCGGCTTTTGCCCTGTTTTGATTTAGTGTTGAGGTATACTATATCTCCTTGTTTTACGTTTGGGTCTTTAACGGTAGCATTTCTCTTATTAATAACCTGTTCTTTTCGATTTGCATTTATTTCTTTAATTTTTGAGTATAGGGTTGAGATTTTAGTTTTATGATTTTGGGTGTATAAGTCCATGAGTGTTTTATCATAATCCATAAGCAATACTGACTTGGTTTGTAAGTGTCCATTTATTATTTCAAAAGGTTTATATGTTGTACTAGAATGTGGGGTTTCGTTATATCCTATAATAGCATATTTCATAATTGTTTCGGGTGTAAGATCATGTTTATGTTTCACTATACGATATAGTTCTAGTATCGTGGAATGTGCTCGTTCTATTGGAGAATTACTTTCGTGTCTGTATGGTGTTGTTATATGAATTTCGATTTTATGTAATTCTAGTAATTCTTTGATGAGATTATTTGAGAATTCAGTTCCTCCATCCATCGTAATATGATTAGGTATGCCGTGGTGTGAGAAATACGTTATTAGTTTATCGGCAATTTCTGTGGATGACCTATTGGCGATTTTGTATGCCTGTGTGTATTTTGAAAATACATCTATTATAGTAAGGAATTGGGTATTGTCTATACCAAACGTATCTATATGTAATTTCTCAAATGGTCTCTCAGGTGTTTCGGTATTATTTAGCGGTGCTTTAATTGGTTTTCTGTTATATTTGCACTGTTTACATGTGCTGCAGTTATTGATGAAATTTTCAACATCTTTACGTAGACTAGACCACGTATATCTTTCGCAAATTAATTTATATGTGGCATCTATTCCTCGGTGCTGAGTTTTTCCCTCATGATATTGTTGAATTATGTATTTTTGATCGTCGGGATCCGTTTTAATGCTAACTCTCTTTATACAACGTATTAGCTTGTATTTGTCGAAGGTATTAATTTTTAGATCATTATAAATTTTGTATATATTATCATCACAGTGTATATAATAGGTTTTATTTGGATTTAGTTTGGTTAGTGTGAATATTAATAAGTCGTGTTTTTCTTGATTTCCTTGAATACTTAATTTAATTTGTTCTTTACCGTCGATTTTAGTGTTTTTACATTGCATTGGTGTTGGTTCAGAGATAATTATTATTTGGTTTCTTTTAGTTTCTAATGGGTCCTCGCTGATCGTGATGCCTGGTGTTGAATCTTCTTTTGAATGCATGGTGTTTGAATCTTCTGAGCTTTCCTCGCTGGGTATTTGGATTACAGGAGGGTGCTCTGTTATTGAGTTAGGTCTTTCATTTGCTACTATTTCCGGTAAGGGTTCTAAAACTGGTGTGTTTATTTCACTTCTCTCCGTATCGTCAGGGTTATTGTACAGGCTAGAGCTATCGTTATCTAGCGCGTCCGCTGCCGTCATGAAGTCGTCTAGAGCTGTTATAACTTCCGGATTGTTAAATAGACTGTCAAAATCCTCATTTTCAAGTGCATTTATTTTGATTCTACTCAGTGCGTCTGCATTCGTATTTTTCTTTCCCTTTTTGTATTCTACAGTATAGTCGTAGTCAGACAATTTAGTTTTCCACCTTATCATTTTCATGTTTGGGTCTTTTAATGAATTCAGCCACACAAGTGGTTTATGGTCAGTGACCATGGTGAATTTTCTTCCATATAAGTAGGGTCTAAAGTATTTTGTTGCCCAAATGATTGCTAAGAGTTCTTTTTCTATGGTGGAATAATTTTGTTCCGACTCGTTTAATGTCCTCGATGCATATGCGATGGGTTTGTCGGATCCTATAGGTCCTTGCGAAAGTATCGCTCCCAGGGCATAATTGGACGCATCTGTAGTCAATACAAATGGTTTTTGAAAATCAGGGTATTGTAACAAAGGGGAATTGCACAATATTTCCTTCATTGTGTTGAATGCTTTGATGTATTCTTCGTCATGTTTTATTGCTACGTTTTTTTTTAAACATCTAGTCATAGGCTTCGTTATTCCGGCGAAATCTTTTATGAATTTCCTATAATACCCTACTAATCCCAGAAATGACTTTATTTCTGTTATTGTTTTTGGTGTAGGAAATTTTCTGATTGCCTCAATTTTTTTTGGGTTAGGTCTAACTCCTTCTGGGGTTATTACATGACCCAAAAATTCAGTTTCCTTTTTCAAGAATTCGCATTTGTCTATCTGCACCTTCATATTTGCACTTCTCAGTTTGTTCAATACTAATTTTAGTTTTGC
Source organism: Panorpa germanica (assembly GCA_963678705.1). NCBI lineage: Eukaryota > Metazoa > Arthropoda > Insecta > Mecoptera > Panorpidae > Panorpa > Panorpa germanica. The sequence continues at coordinate 12,319,796 of OY783216.1, read as the reverse complement.
CATGTGTTCTTGTAGCGATGTCGAGTATATTAGTATATCATCTAAATAAACTAAACAAGTGTGGGGCATTAGATCTCTGAGGATGTTATCCATCACTCTTTGAAAAGTGGCGGGGGCGTTCTTTAACCCGAATGGCATACGTCTAAACTCATAATGCCCATTCTCGACGTTAAACGCAGTTTTAGGAATATCAGATTCCTTCATTTCTATCTGATGAAACCCACTATCAAGATCTAATGTTGTAAAATATTGACTTTTACCTAATTTGTCAAGTATGTCAGCGATGTTGGGTATTGGATACCTGTCATCAATAGTTTTGTTATTTAGATTACGGTAGTCTATGACCATTCTAAATTTCTTTCTTCCACTTGCGTCGTCCTTTTTGGGTACCATCCATACAGGTGATGACCATGGTGAGTTCGACGGTTGAATGATTTTGTCGTGGAGTAGTTTATTTATTTGTTTCTTTATTTCCTCCTTATAGATATAAGGATATCTATAAGTTTTTGTATATATAGGTTCGTCATTATTAGTTTTAATTTCGTGTTTGATGTTATTTGTGAAACTAAGTTGCTCTTCTTCTTTTCTAAATAGATCGGCATAATCGTTTAGTAGTTTGTGTAAATTAAATTTCTCTTCCTCATTAAGGTGATTATGTCGAATCTCTATTTTGTTTATCTGAGCTTTTGTTATACATTGAAAATGAATAGGTATTACCGCATTTTCGGTCGTCAATTTTTGATTAATAAAGTCTAGTTTAAATTTTCTTAATAGCTCCATACCGAGTAGTCCATCGTATTTTTTGTTAAATTTGAATAGATATAATTTAAGCGTTTCTTCTGGAGAATTAAAAATCGGAAATAATGGTACTCGTGCAACTTCGTTGTGCTTGCTGGTATTATGGGCTGTTTTTATAACAAAAGGCTCGTTACTTATAGTTTCAGGTAAATATTTATATATAATTTCGGGGTTAATTAATGAGCGATTGCTTCCTGTGTCTATTAATAGTTTTATATTTAAAATAGGATCTATAATATATGGTAACACATTATAGTCTATGTTATTTAGGATTATTTGTTCTCCGTAATATTGCTGTCCACGTGAAAATTTACGTTTTCTTCTTGTGGTTCTTCTTCGGGTTGATATTCAGTGTATTGCGAAAAATCATATTCTTGATATTCTTCTTCTTGTTCCTCCTCCTGTTCCTCGGTAAAGTTTAACTCTTCCGCAATATAATTTTGTCCTGGTCTTGGAAATTGGGGTCTCCAGTTACTCTGTACTCTATTACCAGAGTTAGTGTCCATTGGCGTCCAATGGCGTCTTATTGGTTGATTTGGTTTTTTGTTCCAAACGTTAGTTTGGACTGATGTTTTTGGTTGCGGAGGATTGTTAAGTGGGTTTGTTGGGTTACGGTATGTTGATGTGTTTTGGGAATTATATTTTGGTATATGGTTTTGAAATACGGGGTTAATTTTCGGCTTATCGAAATTAGGATAGAAGTTTTTTTGTAGGAATTGTTAAGGAGTTTTGATAGGTTTAATGTCCGGTCTCATTAATTTGTTTTGTTGTATTCTGCTGGTTTTTAATGTGTCTTCTCGGACTATTAGTTTCAGGGCGTCCTCCATCTTGCTTAGGCTTTATAGCCGTAGTTGACATCCTAGAGGGTCATTTAGTCCGGTTAGGAAACTTTCTAAAGTTAGATTAGCGTATGTTTCCATTTTCGCATATTGTATAGTAATAGTCGGTTTACTAATGCGAATACTATTAATTAAGGCGTTTTGTATTTTTATACAACGATCATAAAATGATAAAGCAGTTTCGTTTATATCTTGCTTAAGTAGCATTAGATCTCTAATTAGCGATGTTTCGCTTTTGTGGTTTCCGAAGTGGGTAATTAATAATTCTTTTAAGTCATCCCAATCATCAATATCTCTGTTCTCTAGTGTAGCTTCGGCTTTACCAACAATTTTGGATTTTATTCCCATGAGTATTAGGGCATTGTGTTTTTTGGCTTCCAATCGGTCCTCATTTTCGGTGGGGAATTGGCCAAAATTTTGTATAATAATTTGGCAGTGTTTTATGAATTCTGCCAATGAATTCTCTCCATTGAATTCTTTTATATAGTTTAAATATCCCGTAAAATTCGCCATTTTAATAGCGTAATTTTATTTTTAAAAATTATTATTTTAATTAATATTTGATTATTTTATTACGTTATGTAATTAATATTTTATTTTAATATTATTTTTAATATTACTTTTGATATTTTTAATTTTCATTAGGCCTATATAAGCGATTTATATTCCTTTTTAGAAAATTATTATTTAATTATTATGTATTACGTTGTGTAATATTTATTTTAATATTATTTTTAATATTTGGTAGGCCTGTATAAGCGATTTATACTCCTTTTTTTTAAATTTAATACCTGTTTTAGGCCTGTATAAACGATTTATACTCCTTTTTAAACAGGAAATATTATTGTAAAAATAATAATAATTTTTGTTTTTGGGAAGTGTGAATATAGAAAGGAAATATGAATGAGTACTCACATTACGATTATCACCGCGATGCCTTGCGAGATCTTCATGTCCATATGCTGCTGCTAGTGGGTCGATGAGCCTCGGAGCACTTCACTTTCTGTTTCTATTTCACTCCACTATTTATTAAGTTCACTTTATTCTTTAACTTTATTTTTGTAGGTTTCGAAATATTAAGTTAACCATAAAAATGGAAAAATTTACAGCGATTGTAATTCCTTAATATCCGTACGACTGCGCCAATTAAAGTTTGAGTAATTTAGACTTTAATAAAAAAAACAATTTATTTTAAGTTTACTTAAATAATATTTATTTGATTCAATTACTAACTGCGCGATGCAGTTTATACATGAACTCAAATGGTGAGCCAGCTAATTACTATCTGCGCGATGCAAATTATACATAAACTTGAACTAATTAGATTAAGACTAATACACTACTTATATACTATTTTACTATCTCTAGAGTGCTTGGTCAGCAAAGATACTGAAGAGACACTGTTAGTTTTGTGTTGTATGGAATGTGTGCTATAACAATATATAATAAACAGTACTCGTGAGAAGAAGGGTATGGTGTGTAACGCATGTTGAATTATAAATTAAAACATAATGTATGATAGGGCGGAGAGCGTGGGGGTGGTTGTTCCTAATTTTTATATAGGCATTGTATATTGTAATCTTTAAAGGATCGAATCCTGATAGGTAGTATTAATTATATTAATGTTATTTTAACTTTTGCTTTTTTGATATTACATAAAATATGAATATTAAAGTATCTTAATCTATACATAGAAAAATGATATAAAATATTGAAAAAATTAAATTAAATATTTTGAGTAATATTAGATATAGACTCGTCTGGATAATCAGAGACTATACTGTAGCACAGAAACAAACTAAGGAAAAGAATAAACCACACACATTAAACTTTCCGTGAAATTATCTATTCTGTCAAATGTAAAAGTGGACAATTTTAATGCAGCCTTTTATTAGCTAACACTGGTTGAAGACCAGAGAATAAAAAAGACAGACATTAATACGAATACAGGCATTTTATATACGTATGACACATGTATTGTTTATTAAGATTTCAAATAAATGATATTGTTTTATTTATATAAATTTTGTCAAGATTGGAAAACCTAAAATTTTCAGGGATGATAAACCATTTTTAATTTTTTTTATTGTCATAATATTATAAGATCAAATATAATAATTATTATAAATCTTCCGCCAACGGCCATACCATGTTTAAAGCACCAGTACACGTTCCGATCACTGAAGTTAGGCACCATTGGGCGCAATTAGTACTGGGATAGGAGACGGCCTGAGAACACTGCGTTCCGTTGACAATCAATTTTTTTTTTTGTTTTTTTTTACGGTTGATGGTGAAATTGATTGATGGATTGGATATATATATATATATATATATATATATATATATATATATATATATATATATATATATATATATAAGCATAAGATTATTATACCCGCCAAAATTTGAATTAATATTGTAAAATAGTTATTAAGGATGTATGAGCAAAGGTGTGGCCTAATACTGAATTTTGAAGGGTGGGGATAGGCATGAGCATTTGCGGGGAGAAGGGAAGAAAATTATCACGTGACGTGATTTTACATTTACATTATACATAGCCTAAATTTTGTTTACTTTTTTCCATGTGACATTTGAATAAATTTAAATTTTTTACATTTAAAAATGGATATACCTCAAAAGCTTGACAAGAAAGGATTATTTTGTAAAGAACGACCACCAGAAATAGATAATAATTCATTTAATATGTGTTTGGAACTACGGTATGTATAATGATTGTATTTAATATTATATTTTATATTATTCATGTATGTATATAAATTGTTTCTTAATCTTTCATAAAACCTCACTATGCAGTTTAACATTTTAGGATCAATTGTTGAAGGCCGACGAATTATTGACATCAATAAAATAGCGCTAAAATAGTGATTCGTGTACTGATGCCCTGTCTTTGCGATTTTTTAAAAAAAGAATATGTCAGAAGATGTAAAAAAAATGTCCGAGATTCAAATATCACAACAAACCACCACTTGTAAATGGAGAAACTGCTATGGGTAAATATTTCTATAAAAAGAAGATAGTAATATTCAATTTATTTTCTTTTCTATTCATTAATTATGACTATTATTTTCTAACAACTCTAACCGGTGGGATTAGAATAACTCATTTAAACAATATTCTAGTTTGCCCCAATATTCCAACAGTTGACCATACTCTTCTAAAATGATATGAATCGATTTGATTTACGTAGGGATGGCTATTGAAAATATTGCTCGAATAAGTTGCCGAAATTGCATGACAATAGAAAGAAGTTTTCCAATAGCTCATCAAAGGTATTACGATTCATTAACATTATTATAAACTAAGAAATGACTTATATTATTACTAATATAGTTTTTTTTTCCTTAAAATATAGTTCAAAATCACCTAAAGTTATTTCAAAGGAGGATAGAGTAGTGTTCATATTGAGTATAGATGCTGGGTGGCAAAAAAGGAAGCAGAAAGAACGTATAATAGTTTAACTGGTAATAAATATTTAAGATTAAAAATTTGTTAAATTTAATTATTTCGAATTATTACAATTGGTTTTTCTTAGGTCATTCTACGTTGTTGCATATAGTACGAGAAATAAACAATGCACGAGATGTGAAAGAGGACATGATAAAAATGATCATGACTACCGTGAAAATTTCAGTTGGAGTTCGAAGGCCATGGAGCCAGACATGGCTGTTGAGATGCTTGTACGCAGTTATAAAGACAGTATAAAGACTTTACCGTTGAACGTGTAAAAATTGGGGTGTTAATTGGAGAAGATGATTCAAGTAGCATTGCTAGATTACGGAGAAAAGCTGATCATCAAACTATAAAATGGTCTGATTTGAATCATGCTACATTTGTTTACATTTTGTTATCAGTCGCAGAGTGGATTAGACATTGGGATTGAAAAGTTCAATTGCGATTAATAATGCAGCAGCAGTTATGTTCTTTGATTTAGAAACCACCGGTTTTGGAAAAGCCAGTGAAACAATTCAGATTGCAGCAAAATACAAAACTACTCAGAATATAATGTTTACATTTTACCGACAAGAGGAATACCACCGAGTGCGTCTGCTGTTAATGATCTTACAACTAATATAGGAAAATAATTTTTACAATCTGCTAAAGTTGACACTGTGTCTATTAACTTGGCTGTAGAAGGATTTTTATCCTTCATAAAATTAACAAAAATAAATTTTTGTTGAAATGTGTTATGTTATTAAATTATTAAAGTGTTAATAAATATTTTAATTCTATATATATGCTATTTTCTTAATTTTTGTACTTAATTTTTACTGTTACTATCACGTAATATTTATTTTGACAGCTCTGAATGAGGTTATATTTAAATTTGTATGTACCGGTATTGCCGCTGCCGTGCTGTGACGCCTATTATAGCAGTGCGACGTTGCCAAGTGTCAAATATGGCGAAAAATATTTTTCTAAATATCATAATTTGAATTTCATTTCTAATTATCTTTCCAGGATAAACGGGTACATAGTATTTTTAAAATATTGACGTGTGACGCCAATATTCACCTTTCTAATGCATAGTTTTTTTATATACTACACAATACAGAACATACTCATATTTATTGATTTATGATCACTTGTACCCATTTCCCCATAAGACCAATGTTAATTATGTCAATTTTCAACAATTAATTTCTTTAAAATATGAACGGTTACCTACCCTGAAATTTTAACAGTAAATTCAATGACCATGAATCTACACGTACAAAAATTTTGAGCCCTAAAATCGAAAATTATTTTCTTGCTCATACATCCCTAAGTTGAATGTACTTGATATACGCAGTATAAACGGGCAGTCTCTTGAAGAGTGTCGTAAGAACAACACCTAATAATTTGTATCAGTTTTATATTTAGTTATTAAATCATATTAATCATAACTTCTGCTTAATTTATTCTACGCATAAACACAGATCCTGACAATGAAGATAAAAGTAAGATTCACATGCAGTTGACAAAAAGAACTAGACAACGAGACGAAACAATAGAAGAATATTTCTATTCTGTTGTTGCAATAGCAAACAGAGGGAAGTTGTCAAACGTCGCGATACAGAAGTATATCATTAGTGGACTAAATGACGCAGATATGATTCGTACGCTTTCGTTAGTCAAATATGCTGATTTGAACGAATTAATGGAACAGATCAAGATCTACGAAGAATAGATCAGTCAACAAAAGTATTGACAAGAATATTCACGACCTGGAAAGTCAACCATGTCAAAGAACGAACAAAGAATTTGTCATGAGGAACCTGACAAAACACAGGTACGATGTGAAATAAGGAAATGTTATTTGTGTAATAATATAGGTCACATAGCCAGAAACTGTCCAAACAAGAGAAGTAATGATAAGCAAAAATGTACAAGATGTCTACGCCACGGACATGAAGCTTCTACATGCAGAAATAAGTCAATAGTTAAGACAAACGCTAAAGAAGAGCCAAAGAGACAGATGAAATGTGAAACTAAAAAGCAAAATATTGAAGGTATGTTTTGTAAATTAGTACAGATAGATGGTCTTAATATTAACGCATTTTTAGATCTTAGAAGTGAAGTTGTCACGATAAGAAAAGATATCGCAAGAAAAATGAATATGAAATTCATGGATCACAACGTGACATTAATTGGTTTTGGCCAAGGAACATGTAACTCTCTTGGAAAACGTGAATCAATAATTACGATCGACGGAATTGATGTAATGTGCGAAATTCTATTAGTACCAAATGAGGCTCAAGATAATGATATAATCATCGGAAGAAGTGCCTTATCGAACAGCAAACTAATAATCGTAAATAAAAATGGAGAGGTAATCATAAAACCAAATAATGAAGTAACCGTTGATAATGGCAAGGAAAACAAAACAATTTCACATGTGAACAAGAGTAAATATAGCGAGCCAATAGAAAAATCAGAGATAAATATACAGACTAATTTATCTGAAAAGGAAAAAGAAAATTTATGTGAATTGATAGTTGAAAATCGTAAATGCTTCGCAAAGAACATTTATGAAATAGGTACAACTAACCTTGTGGAAATGAAAATAGAATTAACGGACAAAGAGCCAATAAGAAGTCGACCATACAGATTACCTTATGGACAAATTCAAAAAGTTGAAAAAGAAGTAAAAGAATTTCTAGATGCTGGAATCATAGAAGAATCTACATCGGAATATTCAAGTCCTATGATACTGGTACAGAAAAAGACTGGAGAAGAACGTTTAGTGGTTGATTACAGAAGAATAAACGCTAAAACAAAACGTGAAGATATCCCCATGGCTTTAGTAAACGACCTGCTGAATCAACTAGCAGGCAATCAATACTTTACAACTCTAGATATGGCAAGCGGATACCACCAGATAAGAATGTCAGAAAGTTCGAAACATTTAACCGCATTAATAACTAGCAGTGAATTGTATCAATTCAAGAATTTACCATTCGGATTAGTCAATGCGCCAATGATATTCAACAGATTGATGACCCGAGTTAGACAGAACTTTGCACCAGGTGAAATTCTAGTTTACATGGACGATATCTTAATACCGAGCAAGAGTATTGAACAAGGTATGACAGTAATAAAAAGATTTTTTGATGTAATCAAGGAATATGGGTTAACATTGAAGTTAAAGAAATTCTATTTCTTTAATGAAACAATAGACTACCTAGGATATGAGATAAGTCAAGAAGGAATAAAACCAGGACAAAGGAAAATAGATGCAGTAACGAACTACCAGACTCCGAAGAATGCACACGAAGTACGTAGATTCATGGGTTATGGGTTATGCAGCTATTTCCGCAGATTTATGCAGGACTTCGCAAATATCGCAAAACCGTTAACAGAATTAACGAAGAAAGACAATGAATTCGTATGGGCAAAAGAACAAGAAAATGCTTTTGATGAACTACGATAAAAGTTAACAAGCAGACCATTACTACAGTTGTATGATGTTAACGCAAAACATAAATTACACTGTGACGCAAGCAGCTACGGAATAGCAGGTATTTTATTACAATACAATGATAAGAAAATATTAAATCCAGTTGCTTATTTCAGTAGACAATCGACACCAGCAGAACAAAAATATCACAGCTACGAAATGGAAAGTCTCGCAGTAGTAGAATCAGTGAAAAGATTTCGAGTATATCTACTAGGACGATCATTTAAAGTGATAACAGACTGCAACGCTCTGAAATCAACGATGTCGAAACGAGATTTAATACCGCGAATAGCAAGATGGTGGCTACATCTTCAAGAATACGATATAAAATTAGAATACAGAACTTCTAAGAAAATGGAACATGTCGACGCCATAAGCAAAGCACCACATGACGAATGTCAAGAAGCAGAAGTAGTAGATATGAAAATAATGAACATACACATATCTGAAGAAGATTGGTTATTGACAATGCAACGCCAAGACCCGAAATTGCAAGAAATCTATAATCAATTAAAGAGAAAACCAACCACGAATGAAGAAAAGCAAGTGCATACAGATTATGTACTAGAAAAAGGACGCATCTATCGGAAACAAGATAAACGATGGGTCGTACCAGGAAACATCAAATGGAGAATAGTGAAACAAAGTCACAATGACCTAGGGCATTTCGGAGAAGAAAAGACTCTAGAACATCTAAAAACACACTACTGGTTCCCAAGGATGAGACAGTACGTCAAGAAATACATTAAAGCGTGTATTGAATGTGCTTATCACAAGACTCGAAGTGGAAAAAAAGAAGGTCAAATGCATTGCACCGAGAGGATCCCTATCCCGTTCCACACATGTCATATGGATCATTTAGGAACTTTTCCGCGAAGTACAAGAGGTAACTCATATGTTTTAGTATACATTGATTCATTTATAAAATATGTTGTAGTTCGAGCAGTGAGAACTACAGCGACCAGACCGGTAATCCAGGTAATGAATAGCATTATTGAAACATTCGGGCCGCCAGCACAACTTACAGACAGAGGAACAGCGTATTCTTCAAAGAGTTTTGAAACACATTGTGAAGAAAATAGAATACATCACATTATGACAGCGACGGCAACTCCAAGAGCAAATGGACAAGTCAAAAGATACAACAGGACATTGTTAGCATCAATTACAACAATGGCAAAGGATAAACAGCATTGGGACAAGAATCTAAAAAGCATACAGTGGGCTTTGAACAGTACAAAGAATAAAACCACAGGTATGTCCCCACACAGCTTATTATTTGATTTTAATCCAAGAAACGCATTGCAGAATAAGATCCTAATTACATTGGACGAAGATACTGCAACAGGCGATTCAGAACTAAGTTTAAACGAGATTCGTTTAAAAGCGAAAGAAGCAATCGACAAAAATTAAATAACACAAAAGAGGAAATTTGATTCAAAAAGACTTAAACCAACGCAGTACAGCAAAGGAGATATGGTTCTTCTAGAACGAAAAGCAGCAGCAACAGGGAGCTTTAGGAAGCTTACACCGAAGTACAAGAGTCCATATCTAGTGACAGAAGTATTACCACACGACAGATACATTCTGGAAGACATACCAGGAGCCAAACGAACACAGAGGTCGTTTAAATCCGTATTCGCTTCCGACAGAATAAAACTCTGGTGCCAACTACCCGACGAGGAGGAAGGTGAGGAAGGAAGCCCAGAAAAAGAAGAAGAAGACGACGATCAGGAGGATCAACCCAACTACAAAGATAATTGAGGACAATCATGAAATCAGGAAAGGCCGACTATAAGCATAAGATTATTATACCCGCCAAAATTTCAATTTATATTGTAAAATAGTTATTAAGTTGAATGTACTTGATATACGCAGTATAAACGGGCAGTCTTTTGAAGATTGTCGTAAGAACAACACCTAATAATTTGTATCAGTTTTATATTTAGTTATTAAATCATATTAATCATAACTTCTGTTTAATTTATTCTACGCATAAACACAGATCTTGACAAATACCACCTTTTATAGGCTTTGGGGCCTTACAGTTTTTAGAGGTGGAATAAACGCGAATTTAAAAACATTAAAACGTGAAATTAAGTAAGAAAAAGTGATTTTTATGACGAGAGGCTGGCATTACTCTGTTTTAATTTTAAATGAGCTAATTTCTAAGTGAACCAGAGCAAAAGGTCAAAGTTAAAATTAAGGAAAGAGTAAAAGCGTAATTAATAATTATACAATAAATCACAGTGGATTTTGGAGGTATAATTAGAGAATTACAAGAACAAAGGAACTGTAGTGACGTCATAGCCACACTTAGCCAACGCCTTAGGTAGTTCGTCAGAGGTGGAACTTTGAACGAGGCACATACATCTCCACCTGGGAACCTAAGTGACAAATAAAGGATTTTTGTCATATAGCAAAGGATATAACTAACTTAGTAAAGGTTTAAGTCTAAGTTAGATAGCAAAAAGTAGAACCAATAAAAAACAGGAATTATGACAGCCCATAGTTCTCAAGGTAGTCGTCGCAGCGCTAGTCCGATCGATATCGACCTCGAGCTGTCAGATAGGAGATTTAACATGGCTGACGACTTAAATGAAGAAAGAAACTTATTAGATTCTCAAAGAAACTTTCTACTATGGGAAAGAAATCTCTTAAATAAGGAAAAAGAATTATTAGAACGTGAGAAAATAATTTTTAATCAATCTTTCAGCTTACCAAGAAGTAATACTGAACAGAATCAATACAGTATTAAAGAAGTAATATCCATGTTACCGGAATTCGACCCCAGTAACATAAATAGCTAGAGTTCAACAAATGGATTGAGAAGATAAAGAATATCGCAGAAACCTACAATTGGACTGAGAAGATGCTGATATTGCATGTTGTGTCAAAGTTGAAAGGACCTGCAACACTTTGGTAGGAAACTATAGATGAATATTACACTAATTTCGACTTATTTTCACAGGCTTTTGTCAAATCGTTCCCTAACGATGAAGATGAAAGTAAGATTAATATGCAGTTGACAAAATGAACTAAACAACGAGACGAAACTATTGAAGAATATTTCTATTCGATTTTTGCGATCGCTAAGAAAGGAAAGCTGTCAAATGTCGCGATACAGAAATAAATCATTAGTGGACTGAATGACTCAGATATGATTCGTACGCTTTTGTTAGTTAAATATGCTGATTTAAACAAATTAATGGAACAGATTAAGGTCTACGGAGAAGCGATCAGTCAACTAAAGTATCGACAAGAATATTCACGACCTGGGAAGTCAACCATGTCAAAGAACGAACAAATAATTCGTCATGACAAATCAGATGACACACAACAGGTACGATGTGAAATAAGGAAATGTTATTTGTGTAATAATATAGGTCACATAGCCAGAAACTGTCCAAACAAGAGAAGTAATGATGGACAAAAATGTACAAAATGTCTACGCCAAGGACATGAAGCTTCTACATGCAGAACTAAGTCAATAGTTAAGACAGAAGCTAAAGAAGAGCCAAAGAGACAAATGAAATGTGAAACTAAAAAGTAAAATATCGAAGGTATGTTTTGTAAAGTAGTACAGATAGATGGTCTTAATATTAACGCATTTCTAGATCGTGGAAGTGAAGTTGTTACGATAAGGAAAGATATCGCAAGAAAAATGAATATGAAATTCATAAATCACAGCGTGACATTAATTGGTTTTGGCCAAGGAACATGTAACTCTCTTGGAAAACGCGAATCAAAAATTACGATCGACGGAATCGATATAATGTGCGAAATTCTATTAGTACCGAGTGAGGCTCAGGATAACGATATAATCATTGGAAGAAGTGCTTTATCGAACAGCAAACTAATAATCGTAATTAAAAATGGAGAGGTAATCATAAAACCAAATAATGAAGTAAACGTTGATGATGGCAAGGAAAATAAAACAATTTCACACGTGAACAAGATTAAATATAGCGAGCCAATAGAAAAATCAGAAATAAATATACAGACTAATTTATCTGAAAAGGAAAAAGAAAATTTATGTGAATTGATAGTTGAAAATCGTGAATGCTTCGCAAAGAACATTTATGAAATAGGAACAACTAACCTTGTGGAAATGAAAATAGAATTAACGGACAACGAACCGATAAGGAGTCGACCATACAGATTACCTTATGGACAAATTCAAAAAGTTGAAAAAGAAGTAAAAGAAGTGCTAGATGCTGGAATCATAGAAGAATCTACATCGGAATATTTAAGTCCTATGATACTAGTACAGAAAAAGACTGGAGAAGAACGTTTAGTGGTTGATTACAGAAAATTAAACGCTAAAACAAAACGTGAAGAATTCCCTATGGCTTTAATAGACGACCAACTGAATCAACTAGCAGGCAATCAGAACTTTACAACCTTAGATATGGCAAGCGGATACCACCAGATAAGAATGTCAGAAAGTTCGAAACATTTAACCGCATTCATAACTAGCAGTGGATTGTATCAATTCAAGAATTAGCCATTCGGATTAGTCAATGCGCCAATGATATTCAACAGATTGATGACCCGAGTTAAACAGAACTTTGCACCAGGTGAAATTCAAGTTTACATGGACGATATCTTAATACCGAGCAAGAGTATCGAACAAGGTATGACAGTAATAAAAAGATTTTTTGAAGTAATCAAGGAATATGGGTTAACATTGAAGTTAAAGAAATGCTATTTCTTTAATGAAACAATAGACTACCTAGGATATGAGATAAGTCAAGAAGGAATAAAACCAGGACAAAGGAAAATAGATGCAGTAACGAACTACCAGACTCCGAAGAATGTAGACGAAGTACGTAGATTCATGGGTTTATGCAGCTATTTCCGCAGATTTATTCAGGACTTCGCAAATATCGCTAAACCGTGAACAGCATTAACGAAGAAAGACAATGAATTCGTATGAGCGAAAGAACAAGAAAATGCTTTTGACGAACTACGAGAAAAGTTAACAAGCATACCATTACTACAGTTGTATGATGTTAACGCAAAACATAAATTACACTGTGACGCAAGCAGCTATGGAATAGCAGGTATTTTATTACAATACAATGATAAGAAAATATTAAATCCAGTTGCTTATTTCAGTAGACAATCGACACCGGCAGAACAGAAATATCACAGCTACGAAATGGAAACTCTCGCAGTAGTAGAATCAGTGAAAAGATTTAGAGTTTACTTACAAGGGCGCCCATTCAAGGTGATAACAGACTGCAACGCACTAAAATCAACGATGTCGAAACGAGATTTAATACCACGAATGGCAAGATGGTGGTTACATCTTCAAGAATACGATATGGAGTTAGAATACAGAACTTCTAAGAACATGGAACATGACGACGCCATAAGCAGAGCACCACATGACGAATGTCAAGAAGCAGAAGTAGTAGATATGAAAATAATGAACATACACATATCTGAAGACAATTGGTTATTGACAATGCAACGACAAGACCCGAAATTGCAAGAAATCTATAATCAATTAAAGAGAAAACCAACCACGAATGAAGAAAAGCAAGTGCATACAGATTATGTACTAGAAAAAGGACGCATCTTTTGGAAACAAGACAAACGATGGGTCGTACCAGGAAACAGCAAAGGAGATATGGTGCTTGTAGAACGAGAAGCAGCAGCTACAGGGAGCTCCAGGAAGCTCACACCGAAGTACAAGGGTCCATATCTAGTGACAGAAGTATTACCAGGAGCCAAACGAACAAAGAGGTCGTTTAAATCCGTATTCGCTTCCGACAGAATAAAACTCTGGTGCCAACTACCCGACGAGAAGGAAGGTAAGGAAGGAAACCCAGAAGAAGAAGAAGAAGATGACGATCATTAGGATAAACCCAACAACGAAGATGATTGAGGACAATCATGAAGTCAGGAAAGGCCGACTATAAGCATAAGATTATTATACCCGCCAAAATTTGAATTTATATTGTAAAATAGTTATTAAGTTGAATGTACTTGATATACACGGTATAGCCAGGCAGTCTCTTAAAAAGTGTTAAAGTAGCAACACCTAATAATTTGTATCAGTTTTATATTTAATTATTAAATCATATTAATCATACCTTCTGTTTAATTTATTCTACGCATAAACACAGATCCTGACAAATACCACCTTTTATAGGCTTTAGGGCCTTACATATATAAATATACATTTATTATATATATATATATATATATATATATATATATATATATATATATATAATAAGGAGTACTCGTGAGAAGAAGGGTTTGGTGTGTAACGCATGTTGAATAATAAATTAAAACATAATGTATGATAGGGCGGAGAGCGTGGGGGTGGATGTTCCTAATTTTAATATAGGCATTGTATAATGTAAACTTTAAAGTATCGAATCCTGATAGGTAGTATTAATTATATCAATGTTATTTTAACTTTTGCTTTTTTGATATTACATAAAATATGAATATTAAAGTATCTTAATCTATACATAGAAAATTGATATAAAATATTGAAAAAATTAAATTAAATATTTTGAGTAATATTAGATATAGACTCGTCTGGATAATCAGAGACTATACTGTAGCACAGAAACAAACCAAGGAAAAGAAGAAGCCACACACATTAAACTTTCCGTGAAATTATCTATTCGGTCAAATGTAAAAGTGGACATTTTTAATGCAGCCTTTTATTAGCTGACACTGGTTGAAGACCAGAGAATAAGAAAGACAGACGTTAATACGAAAACAGGCATTTTATATACGTATGACATATGTATTGTTTATTAAGATTTCAAATAAATGATATTGTTTTATCTATATAAATTTTGTCAAGATTGGAAAACCAAAAATTTTCATGGATTATAAACCTTTTTTAATTTTTTTTATTGTCATAATATTATAAGATCAAATATAATAATTATTATAAATCATCCGCCAACGGTCATACCATGTTGAAAGCACCAGTACACGTTCCGATCACTAAAGTTAGGCACCATTGGGCGCAATTAGTACTAGGATAGAAGACCGCCTGGGAACACTGCGTTTCGTTAAAAAAAATTTTTTTTGTTTTTTTTTTACGGTTGATGTTGAAATTGATTGATGGATTGGATTTATATATATATATAAGATAAGGAGTACTCTTGAGAAGGATGGAATTGTGTGTAACGCATGTTGAATTATAAATTAAAACATAATGTATGATAAGGCGGAGAGCGTGGAGGTGGTTGATCCTAATTCTTATATAGGCATTGTATAAAGTAAACCTCAAGGGATCGAATCCTAATAGGTAATAATATTTATATCAATGTTGTTTTAACTTTTGTTTTTTTTGTTAATACATAAAATATAAATGTTAAAGTATCTTAATCTATACATAGAAAAATAATATTAAATAATAAAAAAATTATTTTAAATATTTTGAGTAATATTAGATATAGACTCGGCTGGATAATCAGACACTATTCTGTAGCACGGAAACAAACCAAGGGAAAGAAGAAATCACACATATTTAGCTTTCCGTTAAGTTATCTATTATGCCAAATGTAAAAGTGGACAATTTTAATACACCATTTTATAAGATGATACTGGTTGGAGACCAGAGAATAAAAAAGACAGACGTTAATACGAATGAAGGCCTATAACACATGTATTGAATTATCAATATATCAAATAAATGATATTATTTTATCTATATAAATTTTGTCAAGATTGGAAAACCAAAAATTTTCATGGATTATAAACCTTTTTTAATTTTTTTTAATGTCATAATATTATACGAATAAATATAATAATTATTATAGTTCTTCCGCCAACGGCCATACCATGTTGAAAGCACCAGTACACGTTCCGATCACTGAAGTTAAGCACCATTGGGCGCAATTAGTACTGGGATGGAAGACCGCCTGGGTCTTCCGGGACCGCCTTTTTTTTTTTTTACGTTTGATGTAAGAATTGATTGATGGATTAAATATATATATATATATATATATATATTTATTTATTTATTTATATATATATATATATATATATATATATATATATATATATATATAAGCATAAGATTATTATACCCGCCAAAATTTCAATTTATATTGTAAAATAGTTATTATGTTAAATGTACTTGATATACACGGTATAGCCAGGCAGTCTCTTGAGAAGTGTTAAAGAAGCAACACCTAATAATTTGTATCAGTTTTATATTTAGTTATTAAATCATATTAATCATAACTTCTGTTTAATTTATTTTACGCATAAACACAGATCCTGACAAATACCACCTTTTATAGGCTTTAGGGCCTTACAGTTTTCAGAAGTGGGATAAAAGCGAATTTAAAAAGATTAAATCGTGAAATTAAATAAGAAAAAGTGATTTTTATGACGAGAGGCTGGCATTACTCTGTTTTAATTTTGAATGAGCTAATTTCTAAGTGAATTAGAGCAAAAGGTCAAAGTTAAAATTAAGGAAAGAGTAAAAGCGTAATTAATAATTATACAATAAATCACAGTGGATTTTGGAGGTATAATTAGAGGCATACAAGAACAAAGGAACTGTAGTGACGTCATAGCCACACCCAGCCAACGCCATAAGTAGTGCGTCAGCGGTGGAACTTTGAACGAGGCACATACAACTCCACCTGGGAACCTATGTGACAAATAATAAATTTTTGTCATTTAGCAAGGAATCTAACTAACTTAGTAAAGGTTTAAGTCTGAGTTAGATAGCAAAAAGTAGAACCAATAAAAAACAGGAATTATGACAGCCCATAGTTCTCAAGGTAGTCGTCGCAGCGCTAGTCTGATCGATATCGACCTCGAGCTGTCAGATATTAGATCCAATATGGCTGACGACTTAAATGAAGAAAGAAACTTATTAGATTCTCAAAGAAACTTTCTACTATGGGAAAGGAATCTCTTAAATAAGGAAAAAGAATTATTAGAACGTAAGAAAATAATTTTTAATCAATCTTTCAGCTTACCAAGAAGTAATACTGAACAAAATCAATACAGTATTAAAGAAGTAATATCCATGTTACCGGAATTCGACCCCAGTAACATAAATAGCTTGAGTTCAACAAAATGGATTGAGAAGATAAAAAATATCGCAGAAACCTACAATTGGACTGAGAAGATGCTGATATTGCATGTTGTGTCAAAGTTAAAAGGACCTGCAAAACTTTGGTATGAAACTATAGATGAATATTACACTAATTTCGACTTATTTTCACAGGCTTTTGTCAAATCGTTCCCTAACAATGAAAATGAAAGTAAGATTCATATGCAGTTGACAAGAAGAACTAAACAACGAGACGAAACTAAGGAAGAATATTTCTATTCGATTCTTGCGATCGCTAAGAAAGGAAAGCTGTCAAATGTCGCGATACAGAAATACATCAGTAGTGGACTGAATGACTCAGATATGATTCGTACGCTTTTGTTAGTTAAATATGCTGATTTAAACGAATTAATGGAACAGATTAAGGTCTTTGAAGAAACAATCAGTCAACTAAAGTATCGACAAGAATATTCACGACCTGAAAAGTCAACCATGTCAAAGAACGAACAAAGAATTCGTCATGATAAACCAGATGACACACAACAGGTACGATGTAAAATAAGGAAATTTTATTTGTTTAATAATATAGGTCACATAGCCAGAAACTGTCCAAACAAGAGAAGTAATGATGGACAAAAATGTACAAAATGTCTACGCCAAGGACATGAAGCTTCTACATGCAGAACTAAGTCAATAGTTAAGACAGAATCTAAAGAAGAGCCAAAGAGACAAATGAAATGTGAAACTAAAAAGTAAAATATCGAAGGTATTTTTATTAAGTATTACAGAGAGATGGTCTTAATATTAACGCATTTTTAGATCTTGGAAGTGAAGTTGTTACGATAAGGAAAGATATCGCAAGAAAAATGAATATGAAATTCATGAATCACAGCGTGACATTAATTGGTTTTGGCCAAGGAACATGTAACTCTCTTGGAAAACGCAAATCAATAATTACGATATACAGAATGAATATAATGTGCGAAATTCTATTAGTACCGAATGAGGCTCAGGATAACGATATAATCATTGGAAGAAGTGCTTTATCGAACAGCAAACTAATAATCGTAATTAAAAATGGAGAGGTAATCATAAAACGAAATAATGAAGTAAACGTTGATGATGGCAAGGAAAATAAAACAATTTCACACGTAAACAAGATTAAATATAGCGAGCCAATAGAAAAATCAGAGATAAATATACAGACTAATTTATCTGAAAAGGAAAAAGAAAATTTATGTGAATTGATAGTTACAAATCGTGAATGCTTTGCAAATAACATTTATGAAATAGGAACAACTAACCTTGTGGAAATGAAAATAGAATTAACGGACAACGAACCGATAAGGAGTCGACCATACAGATTACCTTATGGACAAATTCAAAAAGTTGAAAAAGAAGTAAGAGAATTGCTAGATGCTGGAATCATAGAGGAATCTACATCGGAATATTCAAGTCCTATGATACTGGTACAGAAAAAGACTGGAGAAGAACGTTTAGTAATTTATTACAAAAGATTAAACGCTAAAACAAAACGTAAAGAATTCCCCATGGCTTTAATAGACGACCAACTGAATCAACTAGCAGGCAATCAGTACTTTACAACCTTAAATATGGCAAGCGAATACCACCAGATAAGAATGTCAGAAAGTTCGAAACATTTAACCTCATTCATAACTAGCAGTGGATTGTATCAATTCAAGAATTTGCCATTCGGATTTGTCAATGCGCCAATGATATTCAACAGATTGATGACCCGAGTTAAACAGAACTTTGCACCAGGTGAAATTCTAGTTTATATGGACGATATCTTAATACCGAGCAAGAGTATCGAACAAGGTATGACAGTAATAAAAAGATTTTTTGAAGTAATCAAGGAATATGGGTTAACATTGAAGTTAAAGAAATGCTATTTCTTTAATGAAACAATAGACCACCTCGGATATGAGATAAGTCAAGAAGGAATAAAACCAGGACAAAGGAAAATAGATGCAGTAACGAACTACCAGACTCCGAAGAATGTAGACGAAGTACGTAGATTCATGGGTTTATGCAGCTATTTCCGCAGATTTATTCAGGACTTCGCAAATATCGCAAAACCGTGAACAGCATTAACGAAGAAAGACAATGAATTCGTATGGGCGAAAGAACAAGAAAATGCTTTTGACGAACTACGAGAAAAGTTAACAAGCAGACCATTACTACAGTTGTATGATGTTAACGCAAAACATAAATTACACTGTGAAGCAAGCAGCTATGGAATAGCAGGTATTTTATTACAATACAATGATAAGAAAATATTAAATCCAGTTGCTTATTTCAGTAGACAATCGACACCGGCAGAACAGAAATATCACAGCAACGAAATGGAAACTCTCGCAGTAGTAGAATCAGTGAAAAGATTTAGAGTTTACTTACTAGGGCGCCCATTCAAGGTGATAACAGACTGCAACGCACTGAAATGAACGATGTCGAAACGAAATTTAATTCCACCAGATTTAGATGGTGGCTACGAGATTTAGATGGTGGCTACATCTTCAAAAATACGATATGGAATTAGAATACAGAACTTCTAAGAACATGGAACATGACGACGCCATAAGCAGAGCACCACATGACGAATGTCAAGAAGCAGAAGTAGTAGATATGAAAATAATGAACATACACATATCTGAAGACAATTGGTTATTGACAATGCAACGACAAGACCCGAAATTGCAAGAAATCTATAATCAATTAAGGAGAAAACCAACCACGAATGAAGAAAAGCAAGTGCATACAGATTATGTACTAGAAAAAGGACGCATATATCGGAAACAAGACAAATGATGGGTCGTACCAGGAAACAGCAAAGGAGATATGGTGCTTGTAGAACGAGAAGCAGCAGCTACAGGGAGCTCCAGAAAGCTTACACCGAAGTACAAGGGTCCATATCTAGTGACAGAAGTATTACCACACGACAGATACATTCTGGAAGACATACCAGGAGCCAAACGAACACAGAGGTCGTTTAAATCCGTATTCGCTTCCGACAGAATAAAACTCTGGTGCCAACTACCCGACGAGGAGGAAGGTGAGGAAGAAAACCTAGAAGAAGAAGAAGAAGATGACGATCAGTAGGATAAACCCAACAACGAAGATGATTGAGGACAATCATAAAGTCAAGAAAGGCCGACTATAAGCATAAGATTATTATGCCCGCCAAAATTTGAATTTATATTGTAAAATAGTTATTAAGTTGAATGTACTTGATATACACGGTATAGCCAGGCAGTCTCTTGAGAAGTGTTAAAGTAGCAACACCTAATAATTTGTATCAGTTTTATATTTAGTTATTAAATCATATTAATCATAACTTCTGTTTAATTTATTCTACGCATAAACACAGATCCTGACAAATACCACCTTTTATAGGCTTAAGGGCCTTACATATATATATATATATATATATATATATATATATATATATATATATATATATATATATATATATATATATAATAAGGAGTACTTGTGAGAAGAAGGGTTTGGTGTGTAACGCATGTTAAATTATAAATTAAAACATAATGTATGATAGGGCGGAGAGAGTGGGGGTGGTTGTTCCTAATTTTTATATAGGCATTGTATAATGTAAACTTTAAAGTATCGAATCCTGATAGGTAGTATTAATTATATCAATGTTATTTTAACTTTTGCTTTTTTGATATTACATAAAATATGAATATTAAAGTATCTTAATCTATACATAGAAAAATGATATAAAATATTTAAAAAATTAAATTGAATATTTTGAGTAATATTAGATATAGACTCGTCTGGATAATCAGAGACTATACTGTAGCACAGAAACAAACCAAGGAAAAGAAGAAACCACACACATTAAACTTTCCGTGAAATTATCTATTCTGTCAAATGTAAAAGTGGACAATTTTAATGCAGCCTTTTAATAGCTGACACTGGTTGAAGACCAGAGAATGAGAAAGACAGACGTTAATACGAATACAGGCATTTTATATACGTATGACACATGTATTGTTTATTAAGATTTCAAATAAATGATATTGTTTTATCTATATAAATTTTGTCAAGATTGGAAAACCTAAAATTTTCAGGGATGATAAACCATTTTTAATTTTTTTTATTGTCATAATATTATAAGATCAAATATAATAATTATTATAAATCTTCCGCCAACGGCCATACCATGTTGAAAGCACCAGTACACGTTCCGATCACTAAAGCTAGGCACCATTGGGCGCAATTAGTACTAGGATAGAAGACCGATAGGGAACACTGCATTCCGTTGACAATCAATTTTTTTTTTGTTTTTTTTTTACGGTTGATGTTGAAATTGATTGATGGATTAAATTTATATATATATAAGATAAGGAGTACTCTTGAGAAGGTTGGAATGGTGTGTAACGCATGTTGAATTATAAATTAAAACATAATGTATGATAAGGCGAAGGGCGTGGAGGTGGTTGATCCTAATTCTTATATAGGCATTGTATAAAGTAAACCTCAAGGGATCGAATCCTGATAGGTAATATTAATTATATCAATGTTATTTTAACTTTTGTTTTTTTGTTATTACATTAAATATAAATATTAAAGTATCTTAATCTATACATAGAAAAATAATATTAAATAATAAAAAAATTATTTTAAATATTTTGAGTAATATTAGATATAGACTCGGCTGGATAATCAGACACTATTATGGTAGCACGGAAACAAACCAAGGGAAAGAAGAAATCACACATATTAAGCTTTCCGTGAAGTTATCCATTATGCCAAATGTAAAAGTGGACAATTTTAATACACCATTTTATAAGATGACACTGGTTGGAGACCAGAGAATAAGAAAGACGTTAATACGAATGAAGGCCTATAACACATGTATTGAATTATTAAGATATCAAATAAATAATATTATTTTATCTATATAAATTTTGTCAAGATTGGAAAACCTAAAACTTTCATGGATGATAAACATTTTTTAATTTTTTTTATTGTCATAATATTATACGATTAAATATAATAATTATTATAGTTCTTCCGCCAACGGCCATACCATGTTGAAAGCACCAGTACACGTTCCGATCACTGAAGTTAAGCACCATTGGGCGCAAGTAGTACTGGGATGGGAGACCGCCTGGGAACACTGCGTGCCGTTGACAATCAATATTTTTTTTTTTTTTTTTACAAATGTACTTGATATACACGGTATAGCCAGGCAGTCTCTTGAGGAGTGTTAAAGTAGCAACACCTAAAAATTTGTATCAGTTTTATATTTAGTTATTAAATCATGTTAATCATAAGTTCTGTTTAATTTATTCTACGCATAAACACAGATCCTGACAAATACCACCTTTTATAGGCTTTAGGGCCTTACAGTTTTCAGAAGTGGGATAAACGCGAATTTAAAAAGATTAAATCGTGAAATTAAATAAGAAAAAGTTATTTTTATTACGAGAGGCTGGCATTACTCTGTTTTAATTTTGAATGAGCTAATTTCTAAGTGAACCAGAGCAAAAGGTCAAAGTTAAAATTAAGAAAAGAGTAAAAGCGTAATTAATAATTATACTATAAATCACAGTGGATTTTGGAGGTATAATTAGAGGATAACAATAACAAAGGAACTGTAGTGACGTCATAGCCACACTTAGCCAACGCCTTAAGTAGGGCGTCAGCGGTGGAACTTTAAACGAGGCACATACAACTCCCACCTGGGAACCTAAGTGACAAATAATGGATTTTTGTCATTTAGCAAGGAATCTAACTAACTTAGTAAAGGTTTAAGTCTGAGTTAGATAGCAAAAAGTTGAACCAATAGAAAACAGGAATTATGACAGCCCATAGTTCTCAAGGTAGTCGTCGCAGCGATAGTCCGATCGATATCGACCTCGAGCTGTCAGATAGGAGATTTAACATGGCTGACGACTTAAATGAAGAAAGAAACTTATTAGATTCTCAAAGAAAATTTCTACTATGGGAAAGGAATCTCTCAAATAAGGAAAAAGAATTATTAGAACGTGAGAAAATAATTTTTAATCAATCTTTCAGCTTACCAAGAAGTAATACTGAACAGAATCAATACAGTATTAAAGAAGTAATATCCATGTTACCGGAATTCGACCCCAGTAACATAAATAGCTTGAGTTCAACAAAATTGATTGAGAAGATAAAGAATATCGCAGAAACTTACAATTGGACTGAGAAAATGCTGATATTGCATGTTTTGTCAAAGTTGAAAGGACCTGCAAAACTTTGGTATGAAACTATAGATGAATATTACACTAATTTCGACTTATTTTCACAGGCTTTTGTCAAACCGTTCCCTAACAATGAAGATAAAAGTAAGATTCATATGCAGTTGACAAAAAGAACTAAACAACGAGACGAAACTATTGAAGAATATTTCTATTCGATTCTTGCGATCGCTAAGAAAGGAAAGCAGTCAAATGTCGCGATACAGAAATACATCATTAGTGGACTGAATGACTCAGATATGATTCGTTCGCTTTCGTTAGTTAAATATGCTGATTTAAACGAATTAATGGAACAGCTTAAGGTCTACGAAGAAACGATCAGGCAACTAAAGTATCAACAAGAATATTCACGACCTGGGAAGTCAACCATGTCAAATAACGAACAAAGAATTCGTCATGACAATCCTGATGACACACAACAGGTTATGTAAAATAAGGAAATGTTATTTGTGTAATAATATAGGTCACATAGTCAGAAACTGTCCAAACAAGAGAAGTAATGATGGACAAAAATGTACAAAATGTCTACGCCAAAGACATAAAGCTTCTGGTTAGAAACGAAATAGTTTCTAAATGTATAATCTTAATTTACTATAGTTAGTTTTAAGATGAAGTATTGACATTATAAATTTTATTGTTATATTTAAGATTTCCTGAATATTGTTAGTCATAAGACACCAATGCATACAAATAATGTCACGACCGTCCAAGCCGCCAAGGGCTGCTTAGCCGAGCTCACGCTAAGACGTGTCAGAACACGTCTGTCCTATGCTATCCCTACTCCAAGGGTTTAGCTGAAAACGCATATAATATTGAGATAGAATTCGTACATCCTAGGAAACACACGTGCTTTATAATATAAACCCAATTATATTATATTTAATTCAGAAACTACAAACGCTAATATAAAATTCGTGTTTCAACTAGAATATACGCTCTTTTGTGATCATTACTCGAATGATGTATTATAAACTCAATTATAATATTTTAAATTAGAAAAAACACATTAGAGAAAGACATATATAGGCTAACGCTAATGTTTAGCCCTGCGGTGTGTAATTCAAGAAGTTGGTTTATTAATAAATGTATGTTAAGTGAAATCAACAAGTGTTATCATTTACAAAGTTACTAGCCTCTCTAGAAGAACTCCAAGCATATAGAAAACTCTATATGCACCTCTATGTGTAGTGAATATCTGTTTACTAGGAACCAGTCCGAACTAAACACTTTAAGCACAAAGAGTCTGACCTTACAACTCAGACTAGATATAGCTACACACCATTTTGATCCTGCGAACCGGATATTACATCGGTTCAACCCATTTTGGTCCTTCAAGCCTGAGCCTACAACGGTTCTACCCGATTGGTTCGATTACTGTACCAGAGACCACAAGCTGATCCCAAGCGTCAGATGTGTTCGAGATTATTGAGATCGTGCGATTCCACTGTTCTATAAGCTACGTTCTATAAGGAGTTCATCAAAATATCAGGCTAGTGACCATTCCTATTATTATTTTCCGAATTACATGCATGTATATGTCTTTGTTTATCTCATTGAGACAGGCTATTAAAAATTGTTAATTGCCTGATTTGCAGGACGCACTAGTTGTGCGTAATATTGTTATATAATAGTTTCGTTGATTCGTATTATATTAAATTGTTTAAAACATTTAATTCTGTTGTGGATTAAAAGTTATTTTTGTTTTTTCATTGGTTTGATAAACGCGTTTACAATAAGCTTAAAATATTATATATGTTTAAGCAAACACGTTCATATACATATATTCTGAGAAATATTGCGTCTCTGTTTTGCATCATACCTCCGAGGCTTATCTTACTTGCATACGCTTGCTAGGGGTCGTCACTACACCACTTGACAGACCACTTGTTACGACAGTATTTTAAGAAGATAAGTAAAAGTACACTCCAGTTAGAATAAATATTAACTTTTAAATATTAAAATATCAAAACTTGAAATAATTTAATATTAAAACTTTGTAATATTTAATTAATTATGGCGATTGCAATGAAAAAACTAAAAATTAAATTTGAAAATGTTATCGGTAAATTTGATTTACATTATGAAGAATGTAAAAACTTATACCCGAATGACAAAAGTTCTTATTGTTTGCATACAATAAAAAATAGAAAAGAGGCAATCACGCCATTGATAGAATCCATCGAGGATTTAGCTATTGATATACAATCATCGCTACCAGAGGATGGCGATGAATATAAAACGATTAAAATTAAGCTTAGTGATTTTCAAAAAAGACACATTGAATTGTTATCTTTGTTTGATAAATTAATAATTGCACATGAACCACCGGTAAATCTGGAATTTGATATTTCCCCTCCACGATCAGTACACTCAAGTAACTCTAATTGCAACCATTATAATAAATATAGATTACCGGAAATTCATTTAAAATCGTTCGATGGCTCAGTTGATAACTGGGCCGAATTTAGAGATTCTTTTATTTCGATGATACATGAGAATCCTGAAATAGATGACGCGCATAAATTTAGATATTTGAAATCCGCGCTACAATCTCAGGCACAAAAGGTTATTTACGGACTTGAAACAAGTGCCGTCAATTATCCTATCGCATGGAGCCTCTTAGAGGATCGATATGAGAATAAACAACTGATGATCACACATCATTTAAAACGCTTAACTGAGACATCCCTTGTTAAGGGAGAAACTGCTAATGGCTTACGTAATTATATCGATGATATAACAAAACATGTTTGCGCATTAAAACGATTAGTAAAGGACGAACAATTGTACGACACGTTAATTGTTTTTCTAACTGTTAATAGGCTGGATATTGACAGCCAACGACAATTCCACAAATTTGCAGCAGGTGCATCAGAACCTGTTATATTTAAAGATTTAATGAGTTTCTTATCGCGAAGAGCTCTATTGTTAGACAACTTAAATACAAAATCCAGACAACCTGTAAAGGTACAGGCTAAACAAAGTTTAATCGCTACAAAGGACAACGCGTGTTCCATATGTAAGCGGGAAGGGCTCTTTGCTGTTAAATGTCAAGATATAATAAAACTCTCTGTGCCAGAGAGAAAGAAATTGATTTCATCAAAAAGATTATGTTTTAATTGCTTGCGTTCTGGACATCGAGTGTCAGAATGCAAATCCAAATATTCGTGCTTTAAATGTAAAGAAAGGCACAATACAATTTTGCACAGTGTGGATTCAGGTGAGGACTTACAACCCTCCCCTTCCCCCATGACTGTGCTTACTAGCCGGTTGAGTACTCGCAAAACAATGCTTGCTACCGCGGTAGTTCAAATTCCGAATAATGAAGGCAAATTAATATTAGCCCGCGCCTTGTTAGATAGCGGGAGCGAATCTTCATTCATTACACGGACATTAGCAAAACGTTTAAAATTACCTACACAAAATACAAAGGTGTCGGTAATCGGTTTAAGCGCAAGTAACACTCACGTTACTAAACAGATCAGAATCAATGTACAATCAGTACACACTAAATATAGCAAAGAGTTGCGATGCTATATATTAAACAAGATCACAGATAATGTTCCTATCTGCGATACTGAACAGTTTGATTTGAATCTGCCCATTAATGTGAAGTTGGCAGATCCAAACTATTTTAAGTCAAGTAAAATAGATATTTTGCTCGGGGCAGATATCTTTTGGAGCCTATTAGCCATTGGTCGAACAAACCTTGGTAATGGGTTGCCAACCATACAAAAAACAACATTAGGCTGGATTTTAATTCCTAATACACTCAATTCTCGGAAAAACACAACGCAGTGTTTTTTAACGCAAAACCGTGAACTTGAGACAATAAATGAGGCACCGATTCTCTCGGAAGAGGAAACGGCGTGTGAAAAGCATTTCACAGAAACAACCACTCGTGCAGCGAGCGGTAAATTTCATAATATAAACGAACCAATATTAGCATACAGACTAGGTTACGACAACTAATTAAATAATCCAGTTGCCTCAAGAGCAATATTAGAAGATTTTTACGTGGACGATCTGATCGCAGGATCTGATACGGTAGAAGCGTTAATTCAAAAGTGTAAAGACAAAGATGAAAGGGCGAAAATCGCGAAAGTAATGACAGAGAGCAATATTTCGTGGAAATTTTCTCCTGCGCGTTCTCCACACCACGGTGGTGTGTGGGAAGCTAATATCAAATTAATGAAAAAGGTTTTAGGGAATACTAATCTCGCGTACGAAGACATGTACACTGTATTAGTCCAAATTGAGTCCGTGTTAAACTCAAGACCCATCCACTCCATATCCAATGACCTCTCAGACCTTACCCCCCTGTCCCCTGGTCACTACCTGGTGGGAAGATCACTGACTGCCATACCTGCTTTTGATCCCGATCATGTGAATCAAAATAATCTACCGAGATTCTTTGCAATTCAACAGATTATGCAGCACTTCTGGATACGCTGGAAGCGCGATTACGTGAATCAACTGCAACAACAGAACAAATGGAAAACTTCCGTGGGTGATCGACCAGCCGTAGGCCAATTGGTGATTATCAAGGACGATTCGGCTCCACCTTTGCAATGGTCGCTCGGAAGGATCATTCATCTGTCAACCGACGCTAAAAACGACCACAGAGTCGCTGAAGTAAAGACCGCCCAAGGATCTTTAAAGCGTTCGGTCCGAAATTTAGCACTTCTGCCATCTCAGTGAAGTGTTTTCGTGTTAACAGCAATCAAGCTGATATAAAGGCTACAGTTTTAATAGTGTCAAATGAACTAATTAGCTTTAAGCAAATGACTTTGTTTCAAATCGTTATAGAAAAATACCAGAGTATTTCTCCGTGGGGAGTCTGGTTAGAAACGAAATAGTTTCTAAATGTATAATTTTAATTTACTATAGTTAGTTTTAAGATGAAGTATTGACATTATAAATTTTATTGTTATATTTAAGATTTCCTGAATATTGTTAGTCATAAGACACCAATGCATACAAATAATGTCACGACCGCCCAAGCCGCCAAGGGCTGCTTAGCCGAGCTCACGCTAAGACGTGTCAGAACACGTCTGTCCTATGCTATCCCCACTCCAAGGGTTTAGCTGAAAACGCATATAATATTGAGCTAAAATTCGTACATCCTAGGATACACACGTGCTTTATAATATAAACCCAATTATATTATATTTAATTTAGAAACTACAAACGCTGATATAAAATTCGTGTTTCAACTAGAATATACGCTCTTTTGTGATCATAACTCGAATGATGTATTATAAGCTCAATTATAATATGTTTAATTAGAAAACACATTAGAGAAAGACATATATAGGCTAACGCTCATGATTAGCCCTGCGGTGTGTAATTCAAGAAGTTGGTTTATTAATAAATATAGTTTAAGTGAAATCAACAAGTGTTATCATTTACAAAGTTACTAGCCTCTCTAGAAGAACTCCAAGCATATAGAATACTCTATATGCACCTATATGTGTAGTGAATATCTGTTTACTAGGAACCAGTCCGAACTAAACACTTTAAGCACAAAGAGTCTGACCTTACAACTCAGACTAGATATAGCTACACACCATTTTGATCCTTCGAACCGGATATTACATCGCTTCAAACTAGCTTCTACATGCAGAACTAAGTCAATAGTTAAAACAGAAGCTAAAGAAGAGTTAAAGAGACAAATGAAATGTGAAACTAAAAAGTAAAATATCGAAGGTATGTTTTGTGAAGTAGTACAGAGAGATGGTCTTAATATTAACGCATTTTTAGATTTTGGAAGTAAAGTTGTTACGATAAGAAAAGATATCGCAAGAAAAATGAATATGAAATTTATGAATCACAGCGTGACATTAATTTGTTTTGGCCAAGGAACATGTTACTCTGTTGGAAAACGCGAATCAATAATTACGATCGACGGAATCGATATAATGTGCGAAATTCTATTAGTACCGAATGAGGCTCAGGATAACGATATAATCATTGGAAGAAGTGCTTTATCGAACAGCAAACTAATAATCGTAATTAAAAATGGAGAGGTAATCATAAAACCAAATAATCAAGTAAACGTTGATGATGGCAAAGAAAATAAAACAATTTCACACGTGAACAAGATTAAATATAGCGAGCCAATAGAAAAATCAGAGATAAATATACAAACTAATTTATCTGAAAAGGAAAAAGAAAATTTATGTGAATTGATAGTTGAAAATCGTGAATGCTTCGCAAAGAACATTTATGAAATAGGAACAACTAACCTTGTGGAAATGAAAATAGAATTAACGGACAACGAACCGATAAGGAGTCGACCATACAGATTACCTTATAGACAAATTCAAAAAGTTGAAAAAGAAGTAAAAGAATTGCTAGATGCTGGAATCATAGAGGAATCTACATCGGAATATTCAAGTCCTATGATACTGGTACAGAAAAAGACTGGAGAAGAACGTTTAGTGGTTGATTACAGAAGATAAAACGCTAAAACAAAACATAAAGAATTCCCCATGGCTTTAATAGACGACCAACTGAATCAACTAGCAGGCAATCAGTACTTTACAACCTTAGATATGGCAAGCGGATACCACCAGATAAGAATGTCAGAAAGTTCGAAACATTTAACCGCATTCATAACTAGCAGTGGATTGTATCAATTCAAGAATTTGCCATTCGGATTAGTCAATGCGTTAATGATATTCAACAGATTGATGACCCGAGTTAAACAGAACTTTGCACCAGGTGATATTCAAGTTTACATGGACGATATCTTAATACCGAGCAAGAGTATCGAACAAGGTATGACAGTAATAAAAAGATTTTTTGAAGTAATCAAGGAATATGGGTTAACATTGAAGTTAAAGAAATGCTATTTCTTTAATGAAACAATAGACTATCTAGGATATGAGATAAGTCAAGAAGAAATAAAACCAGGATAAAGGAAAATAGATGCAGTAACGAACTACCAGACTCCAAAGAATGCACACGAAGTACGTAGATTCATTGGTTTATGCAGCTATTTCCGCAGATTTATTCAGGACTTCGCAAATATCGCAAAACCGTTAACAGCATTAACGAAGAAAGACAATGAATTCGTATGGGCTAAAGAACAAGAAAATGGTTTTGACGAACTACGAG
The DNA here is from genome assembly GCA_963678705.1 of Panorpa germanica. Classification (NCBI taxonomy): domain Eukaryota; kingdom Metazoa; phylum Arthropoda; class Insecta; order Mecoptera; family Panorpidae; genus Panorpa; species Panorpa germanica. The sequence continues at coordinate 12,288,752 of OY783216.1, read as the reverse complement.
AAAAGTTAACAAGCAGACCATTACTACAGTTGTATGATGTTAACGCAAAACATAAATTACACTGTGACGCAAGCAGCTATGGAATAGCAGGAATTAGAATACAGAACTTCTAAGAACATGGAACGCCGCCATAAGCAGAGCACCACATGACGAATGTCAAGAAGCAGAAGTAGTAGATATGAAAATAATGAACATACACATATCTGAAGACAATTGGTTATTGACAATGCAACGACAAGACCCGAAATTGCAAAAAATCTATAATCAATTAAAGAGAAAACCAACCACGAATGAAAAAAAGCAAGTGCATACAGATTATGTACTAGAAAAAGGACGCATCTATCGGAAACAAGACAAACAATGGGTCGTACCAGGAAACAGCAAAGGAGATATGGTGCTTGTAGAACGAGAAGCAGCAGCTACAGGGAGCTCCAGGAAGCTCACACCGAAGTACAAGGGTCCATATCTAGTGACAGAAGTATTACCACACGACAGATACATTCTGCAAGACATACCAGTAGCCAAACGAACACAGAGGTCGTTTAAATCCATATTCGCTTTCGACAGAATAAAACTCTGGTGCCAACAACCCTACGAGAAGAAAGGTGAAGAAGGAAACCCAGAAGAAGAAGAAGAAGATGACGATCAGGAGGATAAACTTAACAACGAAGATGATTGAGGACAATCATGAAGTCAGGAAAGGCCGACTATAAGCATAAGATTATTATACCCTCCAAAATTGGAATTTATATTGTAAAATAGTTATTAAGTTGAATGTACTTGATATACATGGTATAGCTAGGCAGTCTCTTGAGAAGTGTTAAAGTAGCAACACCTAATAATTTGTTTCAGTTTTATATTTAGTTATTAAATCATATTAATCATAACTTCTGTTTAATTTATTTTACGCATAAACACAGATCCTGACAAATACCACCTTTTATAGGCTTTTGGGCCTTACATATGTATATATATATTTATTTATATATATATATAATTAGAGTTTGAGTAATTTAGACTTTAATAAAAAAAACAATTTATTTTAAGTTTACTTAAATAATATTTATTTGATTCAATTACTAACTGCGCGATGCAGTTTATACATGAACTCAAATGGTGAGCCAGCTAATTACTATCTGCACGATGCAGATTATACATAAACTTGAACTAATTAGATTAAGATTAACATATTACTTATATACTATTTTATTATCTCTAGAGTGCTTGGTCAGCAAAGATACTGAAGAGACATTGTTAGTTTGTGTCGTATGGAACGTGTGTTATAACACCTCCCCTGTAAGATAAAATCTTATGCTTCAAATGTAGCAAAAGGTTTTTGCAACTCTTCAATATTTTTGCTACTTATTTCTTGTAAATTTTCATTTTTTATTATTTTTATTTTCTAAAATATTTGATTAACTTATATACTACAATAGTAATTATTATGAATAATATAGGTAATAATGTATAATTAATTATGTGAACATGGTCTGAGATTTTTCTGTCATCGAAGTCTTCAGGTAGTAGGGCTAGGGTGGTCTGTAGCTTGTCTACGTTGCCCAGGTCCAGGTGTTTTAGGTTGGTCACGGTAGAGATGTTTAGGTGTTTGTTTTTGGATCTCTGGTATTTTTGGCAGGGAAATGGTGTTCCAAGCTTCGACTTTCTCTTCTATATCTATGTATTGAAGAGTATTATCTGAAACAGAAAATTGACAATCTCGTGCAAGGTGTATTATATATGTTCCTTGTAGACGTATGTCACGCTGGCTGCTTAAGGTGCCACTGGTTTCGTCATTTGTGATTAACATCCAGGTGTTGAATTCGATGTTCTGGATCTTGATGCCGGTTAGAGAAATCACTAAGGGTTGACATTTGCTGGTTGGCTGGTTTTGAATTAGTTCTATCTCGCAGGTGGTTCCCTCGATGTTGAGTGGTTCGCTAAGCTTGCATAGGAATTGATTGTTATATATTTCTTTGCAGGGTGCATTAAAATCTACATGTTTATACTCATTCACAATGGTGTATTGGGTTCTGGGAATAATCATTTGGAATTTATTGTTATAGGGTATGGAGATTGGATTTAGTTTATAATACGTAAATATATTAGGGTTTACTAGTGGTATATTTATTACAAAAACGATTACGTTTTTATTGGTGTATGCTTTGACTTTGCTAATAGTTTCATATCGTTGAATGTTCTCTGATGTAATATCGTAAGGCAGTTTGATATGTTTGGTTGTATCAACATGTTCTTTTATTGCTTGTAATTCTGCTAATAGGTGATAAGGTTCTAGGATTGAACCACTAAGCGTGTTCAGTTTAGCGAGTGTTATGTCAGTTTCAGTTCTTAGTTGCACAGGATATAATCCTGGGTTATCAGTGATTTTAATAATTTGGCATTTATTAATATCGCTGGTGTTGATTGCGGTGATGATCCTGCAAGAATCAGGATTTCTTAGTACTTGATCGGGTTTTAATATATTTATTTATAATTAATTTTAAAATAAATAATTTATTTGTATTTCGGGATTTGAGTGCATGATGTATTTGTTCTTTGTAGGCCCATGTCGTTTAAATACTTCTAGGACCTCTTCTTTTGTTCTATTAAAAAGTCCTTGTGCTATAGGGGGCATTCGTATTATTAATTCGGTTGGTGAATTTTCAAATTCTTTTAGAAATTTGGCAAGTTTGTCAAGGCAGTTTTGTTGATTGCAGACAAGATTTATTGTGTGTCCAAATGTTCTGCCTCGCGTGAGTTTGTATAGGCCCTCTATGAGGTTATTAGTTCTTTTTGCTTTATTTAATATGTATTCGAAATTGGGTGTGTCTCTTGCTATTAACTTTGCGAATCCGTTGTAGTATCTTGGTTTTTCGTCTCTGGGGCTAAATTTGTCGTGAACTAGGTGTAGAATATAATCTGTCGTTGATTTATCGACAGGTAGTGTAGTGTGTTCGAATAGGACGTTAATTTTTTTCTCATTAAGCTCGTTTGGAGTTGGGTTTTTCATTTTGGTTTTTCCTATGTTATCTACAGGTAGTGTAGTGCATTCGAATAGTACATTACTTCCTTCTTCGTTAAGTTCGTTTGAAGTTGGGTTTTTCATTTTGGTTTTCACTAGGTTATCTACATGTGTTTCTCTTAATTTTTTATTTTTTAGATCTTCTATTTTAGCTATAAAAGTATGGGATACTTCTAGTACTTTAAAGGGTCTTGTGTTCTTTATTCGGCTTTTGCCCTGTTTTGATTTAGTGTTGAGGTATACGATATCTCCTTGTTTTACGTTTGGGTCTTTAACGGTAGCATTTCTTTTATTAATAACCTGTTCTTTTCGATTTGCATTTATTTCTTTAATTTTTGAGTATAGGGTTGAGATTTTAGTTTTATGATTTTGGGTGTATAAGTCCATGAGTGTTTTATCATAATCCATAAGCAATACAGACTTGGTTTGTAAGTGTCCATTTATTATTTCAAAAGGTTTGTATGTTGTACTGGAATGTGGGGTTTCGTTATATCCTATAATAGCATATTTCGTGATTGTTTCGGGTGTAAGATCATGTTTATGTTTCACTATACGATATAGTTCTAGTATCGTGGAATGTGCTCGTTCTATTGGAGAATTACTTTCATGTCTGTATGGTGTTGTTATATGAATTTTAATTTTTTTATAATTCTTGTAATTCTTTGATGAGATTATTTGAGAATTCAGTTATATTTGTATATTTTTTAATATTATTTGTAATATGATTGGGTATGCCGTGGTGTGAGAAATACGTTATTAGTTTATCGGCGATTTTGTATGCCTGTGGTTATTTTGAAAATACATCTATTATAGTATTGTCTATACCAAACGTATCTATATGTAATTTCTCAAGTGGTCTCTCAGGTGTTTCGGTGTTATTTAGCGGTGCTCTAATTGGTTTTCTTTTATATTTGCACTGTTTGCATGTGCTGCAGTTATTGTTGAAATTTTCGACATCTTTTCGTAGACTAGACCACGTATATCTTTTGCAAATTAATTTGTATGTGACGTCTATTACTTCATTACTTGCTGATTCTGATTATTACTCTGGTGGTTTTTTTACTTAAAAAAGGTTTCATGTTTTTATTCCGCTATTGCTATGTTTTTTGTTAGTGTTCATGTATACTGTGTCTACATTTGGATTTTTAACAGTAGCTTTAATCATGATAATAAATTGTACTGTCTGTATTTATTTCCTTAACTTTATGCAGATAAAATTGCTATTTTATTTTTGTGTTTTCCAATGTGTTAGTATATGGATTATCATAGTAGCTGAATTAGAAATGCTGACTTAGTTTGTTAATGTAGCATTATCTTTTGTATTGGAGTATAGGGTTTCATTACGTCTTATAATAGCACATTTGACTTGGATAGGTCATATTCATGTTTTATGATACCGGGTACTCTGGTATTGTGGAATGCGCTTATATTTTGCTCTCACAGTTGTTTTTGTGTAATTTAGCGGCGTTCAAATCATGGTATTTGCATTGCTTGCAAATTGCTTGCAGTTTCCACGTATTTTATTAGAATACACGGGTATATCTTTCGTAAATGACCTTGTGCGTTGCGTTTGTTTCTTGATGTCTGATATCATTTTTTATTTTATGCTCGTTTTTATATTTTCCGATGGTGTTTATCTTTTAAATTATTGTACATTTAATATGTATTATCATTACAATGGGTTTATTGACTTTTATTTTTAAATGTAGTTTTTGTTAATGTAGATATTAATAGGTCGTGTTTCTTTATTTTAATTTAAATAATTTACTCTTTTTATTATTTTAATAATTTTAACTGCGTTGGTAGTTGTATCGAAATAGTTATTACTTGATGTCGCTTAATTTGTATGTTTATAGGGTTTTACTGCTGGTGATAACCAGTGCTTATGCGATTTTCTGCATAAAGGTGGTTGTTTATGATTCTCAATTCGTTTCATCATTTCCTTTTTCTTTTTGTCTGTTGTGTTTTGTAAATGTATTGTTTATCGTAATATTTGTAGTAATTTATTTAAATGGTTGTTTTGTATAATTCTTTTAATAGTTCATACAATTTTCTTTATTAAGGTGGTTGGTGGTTGGTTGTTCGTTCTAGAGTTTTATTCTTTTTAGTTTTAAATTTCGGAGTTAAATATTATATAGTCACGTGGGTCTGGTTGCTTGCGATTGCGTATTTGAATTGTTAAGGTTCGGGTTGAAATTTTAATTTTTTCGGGAAGTATTGAAGACTTTTTGAAGTTAATCTTATCAGGAAGTTCTTTAAAGTAAAGTCAATATATGTTTTATTATTTTTATTCGTCATAATATTCGTCAAATATTCATCTATCCAGTTATTATTTTTATTTCGTTTGGTTCCATATAGTTGCTTTAGTTGTGCCGAATTTCTAATCTTCTGTCCACGAATTATTTCTTTTCTGTGATCATTTATCCACAAAGTGTGTGCCTCGTTTTCTAAATCTTCTTGTTTTTCTGGTATGCATTTAGCTTTGTTTCTTTTTTTCTTTTCAATTTTATTTTTTATTTTAAAATTTTGAGTTTTATTATTTCCTGCTTTTCCTTGCTTTATATTGTGTAATTTTTTTACTTCAGAATATTGTATATTTTGTTTTTCTGGTTTTTCTTGGTTGATGTTTTGTTGCTTCACTATTTCGAGTTCTTGTATAGTTTGCTTTTCTGCTACTTGTCTGATTTTATGTTGATTGTTTACTTTAAAATCTAGAAAGTTTGGATTTTTTGATTGTTGCTTAACTTTTTGTTGATTTTGTATTTTGAAATGTTGTGAATTTTGATTCTCTGATTCTTGTTTCATATTTTGCTGATTTTCTGTGTTTTCTTTGACGCTTACTTTTCTTTGCTTCATTTTTACTTCAACAATTGTCTTTTTCTTTACTTCTGTTTTGGTAAACTCTTCAAGTTCTTTTTCCTTTTCATCTGTATTCAGAACTTCTTCTGAATTATTCTGGCTTTGTATTTTAATATTTGTGGGCACATTGATCGCCATTTCTTTATGTAATTTGATATCGTTTTTATTTTCATTTGTTTCTGTGTCCCGTTTTTCTTCTGAATTTTGGTTTTGTACTTTGATTTCTGTACTCTCGTTGTTTATGATTACTTCTTGTAGTTCCGTCCGTACATTGTCTATTTCTTTATTCTCAATGGTTTGTTCGATTATTGTTTCACACGATTTTTGTGTTGACGGCTCTGTTTGAAAATCTTGTGTGTTCTTCACTTGTTGTTGGTGAGGGTGGTTATATTCCTCGTTAGTATGGATTTCGTGGTTCGTCATATCTTCTATTATTAATTCTAGAAGCTCATCCATTGTGTTAGGATTTTGGCGTCTTAATTTACATCCAAGAGGATCGTTTAGCTCCTTTATGAAATCTCTCACCATCAGGGAATCATGATGTTTTGCCAGTGCTTTCATATTTAAAGATGTTTTATTGTGAAGTGTGTTCAAAACATTAAAGTTGTTAACTGATTCTAAACATCTAAAGTAATAAGTAATAACTTTCTCATTAGGCTTTCGTTTAAGTGTTGTTGTATCCGGGATATGGCTGCGGTTTTTAGTATAACTATTTATTAAAATAGTTTTTAATTTCACCCATGTATTAATATGTTTATTCTTAATTAAACTTGCTGCGTCTCCAATAATCTTGCTTTTTATAGCTGAGAGCAATAGACCGTTATTCCTAATAGCTTCTTTTTTATCTTCATTTTTACCGGGGAATATGGCAAAATTATCTATGATCACTTCGCAATCTTCTATAAAATTCGTCAGCGAATTGTTTCCATTATATTCCTTTACATAATTTAGATAAATATGGAATGTCTGCATTTTGATTTATAGTGTAACTTTTATTTAAGAAAAGTTATTTTGTAAACATTTTATTTTTAAAAAATTATTATTATTATATAGTTAATTTGCAAGTATTTTATTATATTACATTATAGTATTAGTTTTGATATTTTTAATTTTCATTAGGCCTATATAAGCGATTTATATTCCTTTTTAGAAAATTATTATTTAATTATTGTATTACGTTGCGTAATTTATATTTTATTTTAATATTATTTTTAATATTTGGTAGGCCTGTATAAGCGATTTATACTCCTTTTTAGAAAATTATTATTTAATTATTATGTATTACGTTGTGTAATATTTATTTTAATATTTGGTAGGCCTGTATAAGCGATTTATACTCCTTTTTTTAAACAGGAAATATTATTGTAAAAATAATAATAATTTTTGTTTTTGGGAAATATGAATATAGAAAGGAAATATGAATGAGTACTCACATTACGATTATCACCGCGATGCCTTGCGAGATCTTCATGTCCATATGCTGCTGCTAGTGGGTCGATGAGTCTCGGAGCACTTCAACTTCTGTCTCTATTTCACTCCACTATTTATTAAGTTCACTTTATTCTTTAACTTTATTTTTTGTAGGTTTCGAAATATTAAGTTAACCATAAAAATGGAAAAATTTACAGCGATTGTAATTCCTTAATATCCGTACGACTGCGCCAATTAAAGTTTGAGTAATTTAGACTTTAATAAAAAAAACAATTTATTTTAAGTTTACTTAAATAATATTTATTTGATTCAATTACTAACTGCGCGATGCAGTTTATACATGAACTCAAATGGTGAGCCAGCTAATTACTATCTGCACGATGCAGATTATACATAAACTTGAACTAATTAGATTAAGATTAACATATTACTTATATACTATTTTATTATCTCTAGAGTGCTTGGTCAGCAAAGATACTGAAGAGACATTGTTAGTTTGTGTCGTATGGAACGTGTGTTATAACAATATATAATATGGAGTACTCGTGAGAAAAAGGGTTTGGTGTGTAACGCATGTTAAATTGTAAATTAAAACATAATGTATGATAGGGCGGAAAACGTGGGGGTGGTTGGTCCTAATTTTTATATAGGCATTGCATAATGTAAACTTTAAAGGATCGAATCCTGATAGGTAGTATTAATTATATCAATGTTATTTTAACTTTTGCTTTTTTGATATTACATAAAATATGAATATTTAAGTATCTTAATCTATACATAGAAAAATGATATAAAATATTGAAAAAGTTTAATTAAATATTTTGAGTTATATTAGATATAGACTCGTCTGGATAATCAGAGACTATACTGTAGCACAGAAACAAACCAAGGAAAAGAAGAAACCACACACATTAAACTTTCCGTGAAATTATCTATTCTGCCAAATGTAAAAGTGGACAATTTTAATGCAGCCTTTTATTAGCTGACACTGGTTGAAGACCAGAGAATGAGAAAGACAGACGTTAATACGAATACAGGCATTTTATATACGTATGACACATGTATTGTTTATTAAGATTTCAAATAAATGATATTGTTTTATCTATATAAATTTTGTCAAGATTGGAAAACCTAAAATTTTCAGGGATGATAAGCCATTTTTATATTTTTTATATTGTTATAATATTATAAGATCAAATATAATAATTATTATAAATCTTCCGCCAACGGCCATACCATGTTGAAAGCACCAGTACACGTTCCGATCACTAAAGCTAGGCACCATTGGGCGCAATTAGTACTAGGATAGAAGACCGCCTGGGAACACTGCGTTCCGTTGACAATCAATATTTTTTTTTGTTTTTTTTTTACGGTTGATGTTGAAATTGATTGATGGATTGGATATATATATATATATATATATATATATATATATATATATATATATATATATATATATATATATATATATATGATAAGAAGTACTCTTGAGAAGGATAGAATGGTGTGTACGCATGTTGAATTATAAATTAAAACATAATGTATGATAAGGCGGAGGGCGTGGAGGTGGTTGATCCGAATTCTTATATAGGCATTGTATAAAGTAAACCTTAAGGGATCAAATTCTGATAGGTAATATTAATTATATCAATGTTATTTTAACTTTTGTTTTTTTGTTATTAAATAAAATAAAAAATATTAAAGTATCTTAATCTATACATAGAAAAATAGTATTAAATAATAAAAAAATTATTTTAAATATTTTGAGTAATATTAGATATAGACTCGGCTGGATAATCAGACACAATTCTGTAGCACGGAAACAAACCAAGGGAAAGAAGAAATCACACATATTAAGCTTTCCGTGAAGTTATCTATTATGCCAAATGTAAATGTAGACAATTTTAATACACCATTTTATAAGATGACACTGGTTGGAGACCAGAGAATAAGAAAGACAGACGTTAATACGAATGAAGGCCTATAACACATGTATTGAATTATCAAGATATCAAATAAATAATATTATTTTATCTATATAAATTTTGTCAAGATTGAAAAACCTAAAATTTTCTTGGATGATAAACCTTTTTTAATTTTTTTTATTGTCATAATATTATACGAATAAATATAATAATTATTATAGTTCTTCCGCCAACGGCCATACCATGTTGAAAGCACCAGTACACGTTCCGATCACTAAAGTTAAGCACCATTGGGCGCAATTAGTACTGGGATGGGAGACCGCCTGGGAACACTGCGTGCCGTTGACAATCAATATTTTTTTTTTTTTTTTACGGTTGATGTAAGAATTGATTGATGGATTATATATATAAATATATATATATATATATATATATATATATATATATATATATATATATTTATTTATTTATTTATATATATATATATATAAGCATAAGATTATTATACCCGCCAAAATTTGAGGTTATATTGTAAAATAGTTATTAAGTTAAATGTACTAGATATACACGGTATAGCCAGGCAGTCTCTTGAGAAGTGTTAAAGTAGCAACACCTAATAATTTGTATCAGTTTTATATTTAGTTATTAAATCATATTAATCATAACTTCTGTTTAATTCATTCTACGCATAAACACAGATTCTGACAAATACCACCTTTTATAGGCTTTAGGGCCTTACAGTTTTCAGAAGTGGGATAAACGCGAATTTAAAAAGATTAAATCGTTAAAATAAATAAGAAAAAGTGATTTTCATGACAAAAGGCTGGCATTACTCTGTTTTAATTTTGAATGAGCTAATTTCTAAGTGAACCAGAGCAAAAGGTCAAAGTTAAAATTAAGGAAAGAGTAAAAGCGTAATTAATAATTATACAATAAATCACAGTGGATTTTGGAGGTATAATTAGAGGATGACAAGAACAAAGGAACTGTAGTGACGTCATAACCACACCCAGCCAACGCCTTAAGTAGTGCGTCAGCGGTGGAACTTTGAACGAGGCACATACAACTTCACCTGGGAACCTAAGTGACAAATAATGGATTTTTGTCATTTAGCAAGGAATCTAACTAACTTAGTAAAGGTTTAAGTCTGAGTTAGATAGCAAAAAGTAGAACCAATAGAAAACAGGAATTATGACAGCCCATAGTTCTCAAGGTAGTCGTCGCAGCCCTAGTCCGATCGATATCGACCTCGAGCTGTCAGATAGGAGATCCAACATGGCTGACGACTTAAATGAAGAAAGAAACTTATTAGATTCTCAAAGAAACTTTCTACTATGGGAAAGGAATCTCTTAAATAAGGAAAAAGAATTATCAGAACGTGAGAAAATAATTTTTAATCAATCTTTCAGCTTACCAAGAAGTAATACTGAACAGAATCAATACAGTATTAAAGAAGTAATATCCATGTTACCGTAATTCGACGCCAATAACATAAATAAATTGAGTTCAACAAAATGGATTGAGAAGATCGCAGAAACCTACAATTGGACTAAGAAGATGCTGATATTGCATGTTGTGTCAAAGTTGAAAGGACCTGCAAAACTTTGGTATGAAACTATATATGAATATTACACTAATTTCGACTTATTTTCACAGGCTTTTGTCAAATCGTTCCCTAACAATGAAGATGAAAGTAAGATTCATATGCAGTTGACAAAAAGAACTAAACAACGAGACGAAACTATTGAAGAATATTTCTATTCGATTCTTGCGATCGCTAAGAAAGGAAAGTTGTCAAATGTCGCGATACAGAAATACATCATTAGTAGACTGAATGACTCAGATATGATTCGTACTCTTTTGTTAGTTAAATATGCTGATTTAAACGAATTAATGGAACAGATTAAGGTCTACGAAGAAACGATCAGTCAACTAAAGTATCGACAAGAATATTTACGACCTGAAAAGTCAACTATGTCAAAGAACGAACAAAGAATTTGTCATGACAAACCAGATGACACACAACAGGTACGATGTGAAATAAGGAAATGTTATTTATGTAATAATATAGGTCACATAGCCAGAAACTGTCCAAACAAGAGAAGTAATGATGGACAAAAATGTACAAAATATCTACGCCAAGGACATGAAGCTTCTACATGCAGAACTAAGTCAATAGTTAAGACAGAAGCTAAAGAAGAGTTAAAGAGACAAATGAAATGTAAAACTATTAAGTAAAATATCGAAGATATGTTTTGTAAAGTAGTACAGAGAGATGGTCTTAATATTAACGCATTTTTAGATCTTGGAAGTGTAGTTGTTACGATAAGAAAAGATATCGCAAGTAAAATGAATATGAAATTCATGAATCACAGCGTGACATTAATTGGTTTTGGCCAAGGAACATGTAACTCTCTTGGAAAACGCGAATCAATAATTACGATCGAAGGAATCGATATAATGTGCGAAATTCTATTAGTACCGAATGAGACTCAGGATAACGATATAATCATTCTAAGAAGTGCTTTATCGAACAGCAAACTAATAATCGTAATTAAAAATGGAGAGGTAATCATAAAACCAAATAATGAAGTAAACGTTGATGATGGCAAGGAAAATAAAACAATTTCACACGTGAACAAGATTAAATATAGCGAGCCAATAGAAAAATCAGAGATAAATATACAGAATAATTTATCTGAAAAGGAAAAAGAAAATTTATGTGAATTGATAGTTGAAAATCGTGAATGCTTCGCAAATAACATTTATGAAATAAGAACAACTAACCTTGTGGAAATGAAAATAGAATTAACGGACAACGAACCGATAAGGAGTCGACCATACAGTTTACCTTATGGACAAATTCAAAAAGTTGAAAAAGAAGTAAAAGAATTGCTAGATGCTGGAATCATAGAGAAATCTACATCGGAATATTCAAGTCCTATGATACTGGTACAGAAAAAGACTGGAGAAGAACGTTTAGTGGTTGATTACAGAAGATTAAACGCTAAAACAAAACGTAAAGAATTAGTCAATGCGCCAATGATATTCAACAGATTGATGACCCGAGTTAGACAGAACTTTGCACCAGGTGAAATTCTAGTTTACATGGACGATATCTCAATACCGATCAAGAGTATTGAACAAGGTATGACAGTAATAAAAAGATTTTTTGATATAATCAAGTAATATGGGTTAACATTGAAGTTAAAGAAATTCTATTTCTTTAATGAAACAATAGACTACCTAGGATATGAGATAAGTCAAGAAGAAATAAAACCAGGACAAAGGAAAATAGATGCAGTAACGAACTACCAGACTCCGAAGAATGCACACAAAGTACGTAGATTCATGGGTTTATGCAGCTATTTTCGCAGATTTATTCAGGACTTCGCAAATATCGCAAAACCGTTAACAGCATTAACGAAGAAAGACAATGAATTCGTATGGGCGAAAGAACAAGAAAATGGTTTTGTTAACAAGCAGACCATTACTACAGTTGTATGATGTTAACGAAAAACATAAATTACACTGTAACGCAAGCAGCTATGGAATAGCAGGTACTTTATTACAATACAATGATAAAAAAATATTAAATTCAGTTGCTTATTTCAGTAGACAATCGACACCGGCAGAACAGAAATATCACAGCTACGAAATAAAAACTCTCGCAGTAGTAGAATCAGTGAAAAGATTTAGAGTTTACTTACTAGGGCGCCCATTCAAGGTGATAACAGACTGCAACGCACTGAAATCAACGATGTCGAAACAAGATTTAATACTACGAATGGCAAGATGGTGGCTACATCTTCAAGAATACGATATGGAATTAGAATACAGAACTTCTAAGAACATGGAACGCCGCCATAAGCAGAGCACCACATGACGAATGTCAAGAAGCAGAAGTAGTAGATATGAAAATAATAAACATACACATATCTGAAGACAATTGGTTATTGACAATGCAACGACAAGACCCGAAATTGCAAGAAATCTATAATCATTTAAAGAGAAAACCAACCACGAATGAAGAAAAGCAAGTGCATACAGATTATGTACTAGAAAAAGGACGCATCTTTTGGAAACAAGACAAACGATGGGTCGTACAAGGAAACAGAAAAGGAGATATGGTGCTTGTAGAGCGAGAAGCAGCAGCTACAGGGAGCTCCAGGAAGCTTACACCGAAGTACAAAGGTCCATATCTAGTGACAAAAGTATAACCACACGACAGATACATTCTGCAAGACATACCAGTAGTCAAACGAACACAGAGGTCGTTTAAATCCATATTCGCTTTCGACAGAATAAAACTCTGGTGCCAACTACCCTACGAGGAGGAAGGTGAGGAAGCAAACCCAGAAGAAGAAGAAGAAGAAGATGACGATCATGAGGATAAACCCAACAACGAAGATGATTGAGGACAATCATGAAGTCAGGAAAGGCCGACTATAAGCATAAGATTATTATACCCGCCAAAATTTGAATTTATATTGTAAAATAGTTATTAAGTTGAATGTACTTGATATACACGGTATAGCCAGGCAGTCTCTTGAGAAGTGTTAAAGTAGCAACACCTAATAATTTGTATCAGTTTTATATTTAGTTATTAAATCATAATAATCATAACTTCTGTTTAATTTATTCTACGCATAAACACAGATCCTGACAAATACCACCTTTTATAGGCTTTAGGGCCTTACATATATATATATATATTTATTTATATATATATATATATATATATATATATAATAAGGAGTACTCGTGAGAAGAAGGGTTTGGTGTGTAACGCATGTTGAACTATAAATTAAAACATAATGTATGATAGGGCGGAGAGCGTGGGGGTGGTTGTTCCTAATTTTTATATAGGCATTGCATAATGTAAACTTTAAAGGATCGAATCCTGATAGGTTGTAATAATTATATCAATGTTATTTTAACTTTTGCTTTTTTGATATTACATAAAATATGAATATTATAGTATCTTAATCTATACATAGAAAAATGATATAAAATATTGAAAAAATTAAATTAAATATTTTGAGTAATATTAGATATAGTCTCGTCTGGATAATCAGAGACTATACTGTAGCACAGAAACAAACCAAGGAAAAGAAGAAACCACACACATTAAACTTTCCGTGAAATTATCTATTCTGTCAAATGTAAATGTGGACAATTTTAATGCAGCCTTTTATTAGCTGACACTGGTTAAAGACCAGATAATGAGAAAGACAGACGTTAATACGAATGCAGGCCTTTTATATACGTATGACACATGTATTGTTTATTAGGATTTCAAATAAATGATATTGTTTTATTTATATAAATTTTGTCAAGATTGGAAAACCTAAAATTTTTAGGGATGATAAACCATTTTTGATTATTTTTATTGTCATATTATTATAAGATCAAATATAATAATTATTATAAATCTTCCGCCAACGGCCATACCATGTTGAAAGCACCAGTACACGTTCCGATCACTGAAGTTAGGCACCATTGGGCGCAATTAGTACTGGGATAGGAGACCGCCTGGAAACACTGCGTTCTGTTGACAATCAATATATTTTTTTTTTTTTTTTACGGTTAATGTTGAAATTGATTGATGGATTGAATTTATATATATATATATATATATATATATATATATATATATATATATATATATATATATATCCAGCTATCATTTTGACGTCCATCAATTAACAATTTACATTTAATTTGGCGTCCATCGCAATTGGACGTCCGTATACCGGACGCCAAATTACAATTGCATGTTAAAAGATTCTCATAACATCTACGACTCTAATATTGAAAGAAATATGTAACTTATACTGATAGCCAAAGGTAAAACCAATTCTGTTTAGTCACAATGAAATATTTGCTGAAATATTTTGAAAAATCTGAGGAAGCCATTTTGATAGTAGAATGAAAAAATATGTTTAAATATAGTTCACGGAATTTCCGCATTTGGCGCTGTTCTATATACGCGCAGTGTATATTTATTTTCATGTAACAGCGTAAATGACGTCCGCAGATATGACAACAGCGTCTGTGGTATTGTGTTGTGTATGCTTCTGCAGAGTGTGAAATACTTGTAGACTTAAGAATCGCTATTTGTCATATAACATATTTTGTGATTGACCGTATGTAAATGTTCTTTATAATGAATAATGCAAATGGCCTGAAAATTTTAGCGGAAAGTTAAAATGAATGATATTCCAGGAAAAATCTAAATCTTAATTTTCTTTCTCTTCAAAATAGGCACTTTTTGTACAAAAATTGGAAACATTTACATATAAGAATAGATGCACCTGCAACATTATAATAGAAAAACAGTTTCTCGCTCCGTTGAAAGGAAGCGGTTGTACATTATGAATTTGTTACAGAATATAAGCTCCAATAGCTCATGAAAATTCTTTTCAATAATTATTAATTCGAGTTTGTCTAAATTCTTAATAGGGTTACGTTCGTTAAATTCGTATTAAATATTTACGCTTTTCTAAATTTACGAAAGTTAAATTGTTAAAATTTTAAAATTTTTGTGATATTAAACAACAATTATTATATTAAAGCTATTTTGTAATTAAAAATATTCTACTCTATTAAAAACAGCACCCAAAAGAAATAGGATATAATATGTACCACTTTTATAAAAAAAAAATATTAAAAAAAATTGGCGTGTGGAGAATCGAACCACAGTCCTCTACAGTTAGAGAGGGGAACTATAAGAAAACTTGCCCCCCCAGAAAGTTCACCAATATGTGTACGGTCGGTATGGGCGGATCATCATTTAGAGCCCCTACCCTGCCAAAGAAGTTAAGCCCATTTTATGTAATAGATGCAGTGCCGGAAGGATACGCCCTCCATAACCTGCGATAGTAAACTTTTGAAAATAACATGGAAAAGAATTAGAAAATTAGTTGACATACCTGCTTAAAACAATTTAACGCCATCCTTTGGACCGGACGGACATTTCACGATAATATAGCAATAATAATAAAGCTAAGAAGTCTGATTAGGGGCGTGTTTATAAACAATATTTGAAAAACGCCTTGCAAATATCAGATATGCAACCAATTGTACACCTTACGTGTACAGTTTGAATTATATCATAATATTTGCAGTGACATAATTTTGACAAGTGATTTATATGTAAAATGGTTAAAAGTACACAGACTAAAGTTATAAAACGTAACTTTGCTATATGTCCAATACAGCGTGAGACGAAATAGGTGGATATAGAAAATCCAGTTACAGTCAGTATGCACCAATGTCGAAATAATCTGACCAACTTTTAATAGTCCAGAAGAACTATTATAAATTTATCGTCATTGATCATTTCCTAATAGTTTAAGACTATCGATACGTCGGCGGGAACAGTAGGGCGTTCTATAATTGAACGCGGCATTTTGACTTATGTATAATCACTTGCCTGGAAGGATCCAAGTTCTCGTATCAGGGGGTTCGTGCTGGCTGGAAGAGATCTGTAAAAGGAAATTGCCTTTGCATGTGTAACACCTGCTAGTGTAGAAATGTGTAATTCGTGTCTGATGCGTACATTGCGGATGTACCAACCACATCCCGCAATGCAGCGTAAAAGTTTATTTTGCACGGTTTCAAGGTGTTCAAAGTTCGGCGATTGACCCCATATCAACGAATCGAAGAGTAACAGTGGCCTACTGTATGTCTTATAAATCAATAGTCGGTTCGGTATGCTCAATTTTGAATTTGCGTGCAGTAGCGGTCGTAGGATAGCTATACGTTGGTTTGCTTTGTTTACACGACTCTCAATCTCAGGATTGAAATTGAGAGTGCGTGTAAACAATGTACCTAAGTAAAGTATCCTAGGGAGCCATTCGCAACCTGTACGTGATATTGTAACGTTAGCAAGGTGCGTCAGTTTCCTGGATCTAGTGAAAAGTATACATTGTGTTTTTGACGCATTAATTTTAATGCGCCATTTTGTACAGAAACTAGTGACTCGATGTAACGCATTTTGTAAGTAAATAACGGCAAGTTGCAGATCTTTGGATCTAGATATGTAGGATTGATCGTCAGCATACGTGGTCCTACAGATGGTTTTACCCAGATCCGGGAGGTCCGAGATATAGATGTTGTAGAGTATTGGAGATAGGATACTGCCCTGTGGCACGCCAGCACATATCTTGTATGTGCTGAAGTAAACCTTCACTACTCTGACTGTAAATATCCTGTTGCTAATGTAGGAATCTATAAACTTTATAGAAGTGGATGGGAACTTCAATAAGTACATCTTATACAGCAACCCATGGTGCCATACACTATCGAAAGCTCCCTGAACATCCAAGAAAACACCTGCACAGTGTTCCCTTGCATTGAGCGCTTTTGCTACGTATTCGGTGAAACGCAAAGTTGCGTGTGTGGTATTGTGTTTTTGTCTAAAACCAAATTGGTCATTAGACAAAATGTTGTGTTTTGTCAAGTATAATGTAAGACGTTCGTTGATAATTTTTTCTATCACCTTGGAGATAGCGGGTAATAGTAAAATGGGCCAGTAACTACTCGAAAGATTTGGATCTTTCTTGCCTTTTCTAACAGGTACATTTACTGCGTGTTTCCATCGTGCTGGGAAGTGTTTAAAAAGAAGGCACTTATTGACTATGTTCGTCAGCAACGCGTTTGGTTTCGAATTTTGAAAAATTCGATTTGAATATCGTCATTGCCAGCAGATTTCCCATTCTTGCTATCCTGAATCAATGATTGAATATGTTTACTGGTTGTATGCCCTAATAAAAACGTATCGCTGCCGCCCATACTAGGAAATTCTGCCTCATACCATTCATTTACCCTTGAAGTAAAAACAGGATCTTGAACATCCTCATGATCATTAAATCCTGTAGCTAAGTGACTAGCGATCGCATCCGCTTTACTACGTGCGGAAAAACAAATACCATTCGGTGTTCGAATCTCCTGTATTGAACGAAACGCTGGAAATAATTCTTTTGGTAATTTATGGAGGTTTTCGAAATCATTGCTACTATTCGCGACTTTTAATTTTGTTTGCCTTTCCAAGTTTTTGTGATTACATATTTGTGTCCTGACGAGACGTCGCAGGCGTTCGTAGACAGTTTTATCCGAAGATCTCCGTCTACTCTGCCATAAGGCGCGAGCCCTTCTCATCAGGTGTATAGTCTGTACAATGTGCGGTGGTAGTGACTGTGAACGAACCTGATATGGCAAAATACTGCGTTTTATAGCCATATTCATTTTGTCATTGAGAGATAAAATATTATCCTCAATGCCCAGGGTTGTGATCATTACTGGATTCGCAGTAGTAATGGATTCGTTCAACAGATGGCGGAAAGTGTTAGTGTCAATATTAGAAATACGAGGATTTCTTTGACACTTGTTTTTCTGAAACTTGACGTGACAATCAAACTGAAGTATCACAGCACGGTGATCCAAACTAAGGTGTGCAGATGTACTAATCTCTTTCGGGTAGAAACGCCCTTAAAAAGGAAGATATCAACAACGTCCGGAAGTGTACTGACATATAGGTAAAGTGTAGGTGTTTCTGGGCCCATAACATCGACAGAATTATTAAACGCAAACGATTGCAGCGTACGCCCGGGGACATTCGTCAAGCGGGAGTTCCACCTAACGCTTCTTGCGTTTAAATCACCGCCGACAATTATGCGCTCATGTGTAGTGAAAAGTGTAACAAGGTTTTTAAACAAAAGTCTCCGGGAAGGTGGACGGTAAACACTAGCAATTAAAGTATCTTGATTAGATACCTTAACCACTACGGCAGTTGTCTCCAGATACCCAAGGTTCTGTAACAGTCCCATATAGATTCATTAATTATTGATTAATATATTTTAACTAACTATTTAGGAACCAGTGTAAGGTTCATATACAAAGTATTTTTAATTGTTTTAGTCGCCTAACTGGCGAGAATATTATTTAGATTAAGTATTGCTTTATCAATAACCAACACATATTATTAGTATTATATTCAAAACTGACGACGTAGTATTTACAATAACATTTAAAAGAAATATTAATTAACTTCCTTTGTGCATAAGCACGTATGGATTCAAATAATGTTTATATTAAAACCAAATACAAAATTTCCAAAGAACTGATGACGGAATGTCATTTGATTTAAAGTAGTGATGACGAAATAACATTTGAGTTCAAATGAGTTCATATATTCAAACAAAGAGTTTTTAAGCTATATAAGCCTAGAAAAAGAGAGGAGAGGGGTCAGTCCATCTTGATCACGAGGTCAGTCTATCTCGATCAGTCAGAGTCAGTACATTGAGACCCAGTCGAAAGGTCTAATCAGACCACGTCAAATTAGGGAGTAGCACCCCTCAGACGGTTGGTCCGGTTTAGTCAGTCGCTTTGATATAATAATGATAAAGTTACTAAGAATTGTATTAAGTAATTGTTTGAATAATAAAGGAATTAAGTGTTAAGGAATCCCTTGTTTTAATTATATAAAGTACTTAGAGTTAACGGTCGCGTCGCGGTAAAATAAAGTGATTGTCCAAAGCAGAGGAAGCAGCCTGCAGAAAGCACAAAAAGTAAGTAAAACCTAATATATTTATGTAATATGATTAGATGAGGTAATAAGTCCTGATAGATATATATACCTCCACAATTAGCTTAGGTCATCCGACTCAAGGAGAACCAGATCTCCAAAAGAACTCTCGCATGAGGGAATTGTAGAATCGCCCTCATAAAATAAGTAACTACCACCATATATAGATAGTAGTAGATATACGAAGTAGGGTTACAGTTCTTAATACGTATAACAGTATGGGCCACCGACGGATGTATTATCAAAGCGGTGCCACCACCAACCCCATCGCGATCGCTTCTATAAAGTTTGTATGGATGAAATGAAATGTCTTCGTGTTGAGTGTTTAATCTAGTTTCCTGAAGCAGTGCAATATGTGGTTTTGATTCTTGTAAGAAGAGGGTCAATTCAGGCGCATTACCTAAAAGCCCATTTATAATAAACGTTACTATTTTAGGTTTAGTAAATTTGTCAACATATCTAATATTATAATGATCCATTAACATAAGAATTGCATTAATGGTTGGAGATTCAAGTCTGGAAGAAAGGTATTAATTAAAGGTAGTACTGCTTTTAATATAGTTTTAATTAGCCGTAAAATTGGTTTAATGGAGTTTATTAGTGTCAGTATATCGAATGGTTGATCTGCAACTTGAGGATTTGGCTTCCTAGATCTAGAACGAGACCTAGAAAGCCGTGATTTTGAATGTTGACGTATTGACGGAGGATTTTCAACAATGGTTTGAATATTAGAAATATTTGGTGTTATAATATTAGAATAAATATCAGGGGCAAAATTTGTACTTGTAGTAGGGACAACTTTTGGTTCACTTATTTGATATATTTTATTTTTTTTATTTTTATTTTTATTATTTTTTTGATTATTTTTTGATTTTTTGTTATTTTTATTATTATTTTTTGTTGTATTATATATTAATGGTGGACCAAAAGATTCCATTAATTTTAATTCATCCTCCGTCAATTTTGGCAGTGTCGGTAATGCAGGTTCAGGGGTTTGGATAATGGGAATGGTATGGTGTGGAGCTTGACTTGCTGTTGGTTTTGCTCCTGTTGCTGCTGCTGCGGTTGCTGGTGTTGTTGCTGTTGTTGTTGCAACATTTCTTGCTTGTTGAGTCCAAGCGCTTCTATTTGGAATGGGGGCATCCCGAAATTGTACTTGTTGTTGCGTAGGTTGTGGTCTTCGCTGTGCAGCAGGTTCTTGTCCAGGGATTTTGTTATTTTGTTGTAATTTATGATTTTCAATGAGCCTCTCACGGATTTTCATAAAGATCGGGCATCCTCTGTATCTGGCGTTATGGGGGCCATGGCAAGAAGCGCTTTTATAATATTGTTTAGCATCGGTTCTCCCAGACAGGGGATATTTCTTAGTGGTATGCTTTCCTGCACATAGCATACATGCATAATTGTTTCGACAAGGGATGCTGTTGTGTCCAAACCGTTGACATCGGTGGCAATGCGCAGGCACCATTCCACCAATGTATTCTTCTACTTTAGACGAATACATATTTATGAAAGTCTTATTTAGTTTGTCAATTTTTTTGTTGTTTGCAGTATTAGGTAGAATGATTAAATATAGAGACACCAATTCTACTGTGCGCTGATTCTTAAGCTGATGGACGCTAATAAATGTAAGTTTTACTGCTGTAAGGTATTGCTCGATGGATGTGATCTTAGTGTTATATGGTAAACCTCTAATGACACGTTTTATGAGTAACTCACTTATATCGGTTGTCAATGCAGCATAATTTACACTACTATTACACTACCTCTACAGTTAGAGGTAAGTTCTTTGTCCATTAAACTACAAATTATTATTGAAATTCCTATCTATTATTCGGTATTTAAGTACATATATATGTGTGTGTGTATGTACTAATTGGGAAAATAAAATCATTCTGTAAGATTAAATCAGGGATGTTATGGATATGAAATTTCGAATCTGTTCGAATTTCAATATTATACCGGTTTCGGATACGGTTAAGGATATGAAATTATTTCGAATTATCCGTTAGTTTGTTGTTTACTATTTGCAAAAGAGCGGTTTTATAATCTCGTTTCCTATGTATCATATGTCATTATCGGTTATTATAAAACTTGTAGATTATAAAATTCTCTACGAATTTGATCTTAGGAATATTTTCTAGTGACTAACCGTTTCCCAGATATACTGCTCAATATGCAGACGCGCAAATTTGCTCTTTTTTTTTTCAGAAAACCGCTTTTAACATATAAACAATTAGTTTTTTGAATAAATGTTATTTTTTATAAATTTTGCGTTATTTAATCAACTGTCATTAACCTTGAAAATAATTAAAATATGTTAAGCGATTTCTTAAGTATCGAATTCATACGATCGTGACGGCTGCCATTTTAAAAGTTCTATAAAACAGTGAACGAGGTGAAAATTTAACAAATTTCTACGTTTACATAATATCAAAGTAATTAACAAATTTTTATTTATTTTAAATATAATAAATCAATAATCCTCATATTCAAATATAAAAGAGCCCCATAGTTAGACCGTAACATAGTTATGTACTCTATTCGTATGAATGAGAATGCCTTTTTGAAAATGATGCATGATGTAAAATGAAATATTTCTATCTGTAAATTATAACGACTGATAAAGTCATGAATGATGTGTAAGCTTGCATGTAATAATTACTTTTTTTCAAATTTATTATCATATGTATTAAATGACTATTATCCCACTAAACACAAAACATACATACTTAATATCATATTTATTATCTTAATATATGTAATGAGATAAGTTATTTATAAAATATAGTAAAGACAATATTTCTAAAACTGAATCTAATTCCATATTGTCATCATAAATAAAATAAAATAAAAAATGTGTCGTGTTCGTGTGTCGAACTCGTAACTTTGAGATATGTTGATAAGAGGTGGTGACAAAAGCAAATTCTCCTACCCCAACACTACTACTATATTGTGTGAATTATAAATACTAGACATACGTCCACTATATCTGTCTCACACAGACAACATCACATCATATCATTCATTCTTCTTCTTCTTCACTCACTCATCATCATCAAATCTGACTTTTATTATAATATATATATATATATATATATATATATATATATATATATATATATATATATTATTACTGGCTCTCTGTCTGCTTGACTCACGGACCGAGGGGTGGGGGTTGATTCGCCATCTGTTCTGTACCGACTCCTTTGACCACTGGACTACCGGGATTCTGATAAGTGGATCAGTTTTAGGGAATATAAACTAACCGTTCTAAATATAAAATAATATTTTATCATTTTGAGTGTACCAAACTGTAAATATATTTATTAAAATGCCCATCAAAGAAAAGAAAGCTCCTAAAATGTCTAAGCTTACATGTAATAATTTAGTTTGTTCAAATTTATTATTATAAGTTAAAATAGTATTATCCCACTTAACACAAAACATAAATACTACATAACATTTATGTAACATTTTACTTAAAACTTACTGACTTTAAATATAGTAATATTTAGCGTTAAACTGTCTTATTTTATAGAAGCCTTTAATCCTTTAAGGAGGTACAGGAGGTTAACGTAAATGATGAAAATGTTGTGAAATTTAGAGGGTCGATACAAATAGTTAAAATACATGCTGTCTCAAAATTTTAGAGACCTAGGGTTCATAGTTTTCTTTTTATACGTGATTAAAAATAGTTATTTTCCATACAAATCATAATTTTTAGCTCAATTTCACCACATAATATAACTTTTAACTATAAAAAAAGGGTGACACGGCTTTCAAAAACTAGATGTATATAAAATAATCTTTTTTTGTAACTATTGCAAAAAGAAAATTATCAAAAGGATACCTATTTACGAAAATATTTAAATAAAACCTTTAAGAAGCAGTAAGTGTAGGTTATAAGCCGGCAACGTTGCAAATGCCAATTTGAGCGGGAAATTCAAAATCTCAATAAATATAATATAAAATATAACAATTTATTTGTCGAAGAACCAAATCACGCATGCGTCAACCAACGTAAATTTGCAGCGCTGCAAAATTTATTATTCCTTTTTCAAAATATTTAATTTGAATTTAAATTGAATTAATATAAATTTGATAATAATTATAGGTAATTTTTAATTTATTAAACTATTGCAAAAAAAAAATCATTTTAACAAGCAAAAACCAGTTTTATTGGGAATTGAAAAATTAATTTTCAATTGTACAATCCCAATATTTGCTCGTCCCTCATGTACTTCGTATTTTGTATTTCGTATTACCGAGAGATAAACTTTTAGTATTGACGGTACATCCTGTACCTCCTTAATCACTTGTCAGTGTCACTTTAAATGCGCAGTAGACGAATGCGCACTAAACAATAAATAAGTGTGGGCAATAAACAAATGCCCACACTTATTATTATTATTTACTTTTTACTAGGAAACAACAAGTTTTTTTCATATAAATGTTTTTAGTTTTTGTAAAATCTTTTGTAGTAACTAACAATTACGTTTTTGCTAATTGGGAAGGTGCTCTTTTTATCGCATAAAGTATTTATGTTAATTTATACACTTTTGTTTCTGTTAAAATTTAAGTAAAATAATTTATTGTAATTTTGTTTGTTGTAAAATTGTATTGAGTTTTACAAAAATGACGTCATTCAGCGTTTGCTTATGGAAAAATAATTATTATTTTCGGACCCAATTAGCGAAAATTTAATTAGATTTATGTAAATGAAATACAGATTTATGTTATTTTGTATTACCTTAAAAAATTATTTTAGATTTTAAATGTATATATAATTTATGTATGAATTGTTTTTTTTTAATTCTTTAAACTTGAATAAATCTACTTTATTTACAAATTATAAGATTGTTTTTAATGTTATAAGTCCAGGGGTGGACTTTGTGGAGTAAATTTAAGCACCAACTACACACTTTTTGAGACTCACAGTGATTTTTCTCGTATACTACATGCTTCTGTTGTCCTCTACACGTATAGAAAATGTTTGTATTGTAGGACTCCTTAGCTTGTGTCCTCATTTTTTAGTAGTCGATTTTTCAATTGTTGATTGAAATGGATGTTAATAAATGTGTATTGGCTTGTCTGTTTTATTAAATATCTAAATGTTGACGGAGATATAGCAATTAAAAATTTGAATTGTAGCTTTAGCGCTAGAGATGTCGGCCATATTTATGACGTAACATGTAGTGGGATAGGTTAGTTATTTATTGAGTAGGTCAGTGTTGCGGTAATGTTTTGTAGCTGTTGGTAGTCAAATAATCAAGTCAAGTCAAAGAATATAAGTTAATACTTTATTTAACCCTGTTACGGCAGACATAATATTGAAATTTTATTGTTCCTTGAAATATAGCAGAGATTTATGAGTTGTAACGTTGGTAACTTGTGAACTTGTCAGAGTTCTGTCAAGAATATATAGTTCAAATTACGAGAGTTCGGTGGCGACTCATACTTAAAACAAGTTGTGGGGTATAAAATGCAGATATAACTAAAAAACACTTATTCACTTATTTTTCTATAATGAATATAAAAACGAATAAAGTAAAGTTCATTATCGTATTATAGATTTATACCGCTCCTAAAACATCTTTTAGGTAAAAGTCATTAATATGCTATCTCTTTTACGCTCTGTTGTATAAAAGAGATAGCAACATAACCGTTGTGAGGTCACATACATTTCGAATGTGTACAACGTTGAATCCCTTTAATAATTAAAGAGACGAAATGACATTTTTAATTGTTAATATCTCTTAACATATAAAGAGTTATTAAAAAATAATTGAACATTTGAGGTTCTAGTAACCCACTTTATCAATATGTAGTACACTTTTATAGAAATTAAGACATAGGACACTAGCCCATTGGATCTGTTGCTTGGCAAAATAATTTTTTATTTTTTATTTTTCATTTAAACACAATTAAACACATGTAATATTTCTTATGAAATCTGTATTTCTTTAAATACAATTATTAAAATTGAAATTAAATTTATAAGAATAATTAAATTGTTTTATGTTCTACGCCCTCTAAAAAAACTGGGCTTGTAGGTTTCGAATTTTTTTAATAACTTCATTTTTATTTTTATAATTTATTGCTTAGCAAATATTTCTTCAAGCGTCCTGTTTACTTTAGAGGTTTTTATACTTCTTGCCTTTGGAATTTTAAAGACATTTATATTGTCTAGATATAGTAAAGACAGAGCAGGTACTCGACCTTATTGTTCGGGATGATATTCAAATTCCCTTTGATAAAGACCGACATCGTTTTGAAATATTTTTGATTAATAAAAATACTACCTTGAATATTTAAAAATAGTAAAAGTAAGGGTTTTATTAGTGTCGCATGTTTAACTTTTTGTTGCAGTTTTATGCAACTGTCTATCTGGTGTGAAACCGGTATTATGGGTCTGTTCAATGTGAATAGTCTATTGCCGAAAAACAGAATTGTTTTAAAAAAGTGCAACACGTTTTTGCTTTGCTTTTTGACAACAAAAAAGTTTTATGCAACAGTCTATTTGGTGTGAAACACATTTAGTACACTCATGTCTAAATAAAGTCAACTTATGAATAAAAATATATAAATGTTAAATGTCGCATGTTTGTGACGCATCAGTGTGTACTATACATAGTGTTGTTTATTTTACGTTTAAAATACAATTTACTAAAACTTAAACATTTAGAAAATGTTGTTTTTCGTTTATTTTAACAGGTATTGAAATTAAAACGAAATTTAACGTTAAGGAGGTACAGGATGTACCGTCAAGGCAAAAAGTTTATCTCTCGGTAATACGAAATGCAAAATACCAGTACATGAGGGACGAGCAAATATTGGGACTGTACCTTTGAAAATAAATTTTTTAATTCTCTATTAAACTGCTATTTGTTTGTTAAAATGATTTTTTATGCATATAATAGTTTAATAAATTAAAAATTACGTATAATTAATATCAAATTTATATTAATTCAATTTAAATTCAAGTTATGTGGTGAAACTGAACTAGAAATTATGATTTATAAGGTAATTAGTTGTTTTAATCAAATGGGCTTGTGTCGTCATTTGTTAGTGCTCGATTTTTCAATTGTTGATTAAAATTGATGTTAATAAATGTATATTGGCGTGTCTATTTTATTAAATATCTAAATGTTAACGGAAATAAAGTAATTAAAAATTTGAATGGTAGTTTTAGCGCTAGAAATGGTCGGCCATATTTGTATGACGTGAAATGCATTTTAGCGTCAGTTATTTGTTGAGTAGGTCAGTGCTGTGATAATGTTTTGTAGCTGTTGGTAGTCGAAATAATCAAGTCAAGCCAAATAATAATAAGTTTTTATTTTATTTAACCCTGCTAAGGCAGACATAATGTTGGAATTTTATTGTTCCTTGAAATAGCTGAAAATAATATTTGATATTTTGATATATAAATACATATAGCAGAGATTTATGAGCTGTAAGGTTGGCAGCGATTGTGATGTCAGATGCATTTGGAATGTTGTACAACGTTGAATCCCTTTAATAATTAAAGAGACAAAATGATTTTTTTAATTTTTAATATCTCCTAACTTATAAGAAGTTATTAAAATATAATTGAACATTTGAGGTCCTGGGAGCCAACTTTATCAATATGTAGTACACTTTTATAGAAATTAAGACATAGGACACAAGCTCATTCTAAAAAGAAAAATATAAACCCTACCTTAATAAAATGTTGAGACAGCAAGTACTTTAAATATTTTTATTGATTGTTTTTATTATTCACATAAAGGTCTTGTTCCTGCTTAAGTAAATAACCTGCAATGCTCAGAACGTTTATTACCCATCATTAAAATTTTTTATTAAGTATTTATGTTATTTAAAACAAATCACTGTAAAAACCTCACTTTTTTTTTATTTTAACAAAAAGTTATTTGGTCATAAAAACAAATATTCGTGAAAAACATTTAACAAAAGTTACAAGTTTACGAAAATAATGAAATAAAAGTCGTAAGAAACAGGAAATGTGGATTATAAGCTGCAGGCAACGTTGCAAATGACAAACAGAGAGAAATATTCAAACTAAAACGAGATTATACTTTAAGAAATAAATACATCATACCTTTCTTTTGACAACGTTGCCAAATTTATTATTACACTTTTACAGATAATGAATTTGAATTTAAATTAAATTAATATAAAGTTGAAATTAATCATTGTTAATATTTTAATTATTAAACTATCATATGCATAAAAAACCATTGTGTCCTATGTCTTAATTTCTATAAAAGTGTACTACAAATTGATAAAGTGGGTTACTAGAACCTCAAATGTTCAGTTATTTGTTAATAACTCCTTATATGTTAAGAGATATTAACAATTAAAAAAGTCATTTTGTGTCTTTACTTATTAAAGGGATTTAACGTTGTACACATTCCAACTGCATGTGACATCACAATCCTTGTGTAAGGTTACAAACCTTACAGTTCATAAATCTTTGCTATATGTATTTATATATCAAAATATCAAATATTATTTACAGCTACTTCAAGGAACAATCAAATTTCAATATTATGTCTGCCTTAGCAGGGTTAAATAAAATGAAAACTTATTATTCTTTGTCTTGACTTGATTATTTCGACTACCAACAGCTACAAAACATTACCACAGCACTGACCTACTCAACAAATAACTGACGTTAAAATGTATTTAACGTCATACAAATATGGCCGAATTTTCAAATATTTAATTGCTATATCTCCGTCAACATTTAGATATTTAATAAAATAGATACGCCAATACACATTTATTAACATCAATTTCAATCAACAATTGAAAAATCGACCACTAAAAAATAAAAGCACAAGCCCATTGGGTATTTAAAAATTCATTTTCAAAGGTACAGTGTCCATATTTATTCGTCCTTCATATATTTCGTATTTCGTTGTTCCTAGAGATAAACCTTTTGCAATGACTGTACCTTTGGCACAATTGTTGTCCCCTTTAATGTCGAACATGACCAAAATAAATATTGTTACACCTTAATTTGTTGTATTTATTGACACTAAACCAAAAATGTTTGTCTTCATGTATCGATTACAAATGTTTGCCGAATGGGCAAGAATTTTGTGTCCACACTTACCTTTTCATACACAAAAACCAAATAATCGTTTTTTTTATACTATATCGTAATATACAACGATAAGTAAATAGAATCTTGTATTATAATGTTCCAGGTGTATGTTTATATTCTTATATGTTTGCTACTGAATTTTGCATGGTAGCTCGAAAACGGCTCCGTGCATGTGTTTAAAAATTGCCTATTGCGTAGAGAAAAAAATTCTAAGACTTTTAGCGTCGCCTGATTTTTTCCTGAATTTCTTGGAAACCTGAAAAACTGGAAAAAAGTGAGCCCTTTTTTGCTGTATAATTTTGTATTCGTAAGAGATAGAAAGTTGAAATTTTGCATGTGTATTAAAGTATTCAATGCGAACATACTTCAAAATTTAGAAATTCAAAATTTTATAAAAGGGGCGCTGAGAAAATTAGGTGGCTTGATAGGAAACTTTGGTGAAAGCTCAAATTTTAGATTTTGTAATAATTGAATATTATATTAAAAAAGAATCATAAAATATTTGGGGGCAGTTTTTGCAGAGAGAAAAAACTGTGCTGGAAAGTTGAAATTTTGTATGTATATATGCTAACTTTGATATAGTCCAAATCGAGAGAGTTCGGCGGCGACTTATCCTTAAAAGAGGTTATAAGAGCGATATAAATCTATAATACGATAATGAATTTTATCTTATTCGTTTCTATATACATTATAGAAAAATAAGTGAATACTCAGTGGTTTTTAGTTATATCGGCAGTTTATACCCCACAACTTGTTTTAAGTATGAGCCGCCGCCGAACTCTCGTAATTTAAACTATACCTAATTTACAAATCAAAAAAATATCACAATTTTGAAAAACAGTTGGTCAAATAACGAATAAATTGAAAATATTTCATATTTTGTTGAAAAAATTATATTTTTTAGTCAGTTAATATGAAAAATTATTTGTTTCTATATGTAAAATTAATATGGAACGAGTTAAATATTTTAATTTAAAAATGGAATTAAAATTTTTACTGAAATTCAATACACACACAAAAAACAGTCGTCGCTTGCGACGGGGGTAAACTTTAGTTACTTATTATATTCTACAGACGTCAAAAGTATTAAGCGATAAAACAAAATTCAAATTTGAAATAGATATATCTCCGCCTATTTTTGAATATTTAAGAAAATAAAATCAGGTGGTGGGGGTGTGATTTTACCCTAAATTTTAAAAGTACCCGTTATATTTGTACTTTGATTGTGCTGTTACCTGGAAGGGTGGTCTAGGGCGACTCGTTTAGAAATTTAATTTGAACATTGAGCTTCAAAGAGTTAAGACACTCGGTAAAGAACAGTGCTATCAGTTTAATTTTTTTTAAAAATATTTTTTTAAAAAGTGTTTGAATTAAAAAGTGATATTATAATGGAAGAATTTAGTTTTCTTAAAGACAAACTCTTTTGTGGGCCCCTAGTCAATTGGGTAAGTAAAATAATAATCAACTTTATTCATATTTTTATTTTTATTATTATTTTAAGAAAATTTAAGCTTTTTTTTTGAAGTTTTACATTTTTTATAAACTTTTATTTAAAATTTGTAGCTATAGTCAAAAATTTGCACCTGTTTTGAACTATTTTCCTGATTACTTTTATTTATTCTTTAACCAAAATAGCTTCTTTTCTATTTAGTAAATTTAATAAGGGTTTTAAAAATCAATGGGGTTGTGTCCTATATCTTAATTTCTATAAAAGTGTACTATATATTGATAAAGTGGGTTAATAGAACCTCAAATGTTCAATTATTTTTTAATAATTTTAAAAAGATTGGTGCAGTAGACTTTAAGCTAGAGAGGACACCGACTCTGAAAAAGCTAAGTGTGAGAAAAACGCGTTTAAAAGTTTCAAAGAAAGATGAAACCAGACCAGAGAGGTGGAGACTTAATACTCTATATCTCCGACAGTTTTACTCCAATCGATTTCAAATTTTCACACAATAAACTTAATATGTTAAACGATATAAATATTTAAAATTGAATTTAAAAAAAAGCAGCCCTGTACTGTGATTGCATTATAGTGTGAGTCGACATATTTTAGTTTCTATGTATAGAGTACAGTCTTCAACAAAAATAAATTAGTCTGCCTTTAAGTACTTTAAAGTTTTTGTAGCGACTGTCGGATTATACTTCTGTCTTCGATTGTCACGGCAAGACTACCTTAATTCATAAACAAGATTTGTAGAGATTATCCAGACATACTGCTTTTTGTATAAAGATGAAACAATACTTGGCCATTTTTGGTTTGCGAAATATAGATAGCGATACTATACAGCAGGTTAAATATTATCAAAAAAACCATGCTTTTTTAATGTTTAAATCATATGTTAAATATTAAGTATAAATCATAATTATGTTTAAATATTAAAAGAATTCAACGTTGTACACATTCCAAATGTTTGTGATATCACAACCGCTACCAACCTTACAGCTCTTAAATCTCTGCTATATGTATTTATATATCAAAATATCAAATATTATTTACAGCTATTTCA
This sequence comes from Panorpa germanica, assembly GCA_963678705.1. NCBI lineage: Eukaryota > Metazoa > Arthropoda > Insecta > Mecoptera > Panorpidae > Panorpa > Panorpa germanica. The sequence goes on along the minus strand of OY783216.1, from coordinate 12,257,305 downwards.
AGGAACAATCAAATTTCAATTTTATGTCTGCCGTAACAGGGTTAAATAAAATGAAAACTTATTATTCTTTAACTTAACTTGATTATTTGACTACCAACAGCTACAAAACTGACGTTGAAATGCATTTCACGTCATACAAATATATGTGTCCATTTCTAGCGCTAAAACTACAATTTAAACTTTTAATTGCTATATCTCCGTCAGTATTTAGATATTTAATAAAATAGCCACGCCAATACACATTTATTAACATCAATTTCAATCAACAATTGAAAAATCGACCACTAAAAAATGAGAACACAAGCCCATGTTTGGATTGGTATAACTTTTATTTATTTTTGATCTAACACCTTTCTTATTTTTTCCAGTTGTCTATCAATATCTCAAATGTAAAATCAAATATTGAGAACGAGGAGTCGCTGCTTGATGGAGAAATCCTTCCAATCTTTTACACACAAATGACCCCACGCCTTTGCTCCAACACTTACGACAATATTGAAACTGACGTAACCAGCGCAAGACGTGTCCACATATTCAAGAATATCGTAAAACAGCTTAAGAATTTGTTCAAGCACAAATTCCGTGAAATCATTCTCGTAGAACTGGATTACATTGACCTGGTGCTGGCCCCTAAAACTAAGCTAGGGGAAGACGCCCTAGAGCGTTTGATCGTCCTAATAATAGCAGCAGCGTTTCGAAGTTCCGACAAAGAGTTTTATGAAAACCAGTTGAAAGAATTAGACAGCGTAACTATGGAGAAAATCAATGTTTACTTAATGGAGATAAATTTAGAAAGTAGCTCCATAAAAGTTAACTCTCCTAAAATATGTCACAGGCATCAGTCGTTGCCAATAATGCCTACAAATAGACACCAAGAAGAAGAAGAAGAAGTAAAACAAGCAATATTAAGAAGGAAAATCGATGATGGAGCCGCAATGAACAAAATACGATTGGAATTAGACGACACTCTAAATTTACTAAGTAACTCCAACGAGGAGAACAAACTGATTCAACGAGAAAACCAGAAACTTTAAAAATAAAACTAGAAATGCAGAGGAATATTTCCTAAATTGAATGAAGTTAAAAATGAATTAAAGGAACTACGACCAAAAGCAGTAAGAGCTGATGAGTTGCTCAAAAGAAATAGAGAGATGAGAGAAGATTTAAAGTTATATAAGGACACGAAAGCAGCCGACGATATCCAAGAGAAGTTCAAGATAGAAGAAGAGAAAGTTAGGAGGCATTCTAAAAGAATACAACAATTGAAACATGACCTTGAAAACTTAATTTACGATAAAGAAGATCTCACTAATGAAAACGTGGTCCTTGCTAAAGTAAGTTTATCTTAAATGAGGCATCGGAATCTTATCAAACGAATTTATTAACAAATTGTTAAAGTATCAACGACAATATTTTTCTATGGATAGTTGTACAATTGTTTTTACTTGCCTTGCATCCACGCCATTAACCGACGCGTGCGTTTTTTCTATTCTTCCAAGATATAGTAAGCACAATACGGTCTTTCACCCTTTCTATCGCTCGTGTGTCGGTTATCCAAGGACTCACCGTATTACACTTTTAATAAACTTGTTTCATTTGACGCCACTTTCATTTAGCAAGAGGTAGTGATTCCATATTGTGTTTAATCAATAAAATTACGAGGGTAGCTTGATAATTCAGTGAAACTTTGAATTTCTGACGCAGTTTCCGTCAACTGTCATCTATTAATGAGGTATAGGACGTTAACGTAAATGATGAAAACGTTGTGAAATTTGGAGGGTCAATACAAATAGTTAAAATACATGCTGCCTCAAAATTTTAGAGACCTAGGGTTCTTAGTTTTCTTTTTATACATGATTAAAAATATCCATACAAATCATAATTTTTAGCTCAATTTCACCACATAATATAACTTTTAACCATGGAAAAATGGTGACACGGCTTTCAAAAACTAGGTGTATATAAAAGAATCTTTTCTGTAACTATTGCAAAAAGAAAGTTATCAAAAGGATACCTATTTACGAAAATATTTAAATAAAACCTTTAAGAAACAGTAAGTGTAGGTTATAAGCCGGCAACGTTGCAAATGCCAATTTGAGCGGGAAATTTAAAATCGGAATAAATATTTTATAAAATATAACAATTTATTGGTCAAAGTACCAAATCATTTTTATAATATTTAATTTGAATTTAAATTGAATTAATATAAATTTAATATTAATTGTAGGTAATTTTTAATTTATTAAACTATTATATGCATAAAAAAATCATTTTAACAAACGATAAGCAGTTTAGTAGCGAATTGAAAAATTCATTTTCAAAGGTACAGTCCCAATATTTGCTCTTCCCTCATGTACTTCGTATTTTGCATTTCGTATTACCGAGAGATACACTTTTTGCATTGACGCTACGTCCTGTACCTTCTTAAAGGACACTATCAAACTATCCTCCAAAGATAATAATAACAGCCACTGGTTTAATTTCGATTAATGTTTGTTGTTGTTCCATTACAGGTAGTAGAGGATTTCAAGAAGGAAAATTGCAATTTAAAACAAGAGAGTAGGGATCTGAAGGAAGAACTCGATGAATTGTACGGTCGATCACGTGAAAATACAAGTTCTACTTTTCTGGATTACTGTAATGTAAATAAAAGTCTAGAGGACGAACTCATGGAGGCAGCAACCGAACAGAAAGATCAAGAAATGTTAAAAATGGTTGAAGATATCAACAGGAAGCCATGCCTGTGGGCGAACTCTACCTTCAAGAATTCTTGAATTAGACACCAATCTCTAAGTCATGATTTTAAAGAGGTAATTTAGAAATTATTCACTGTTTTTATCCTTAGCCTGATTGCACACTCAATGCTTTATTATTTTTTAAAAGAGATTACTACAATTATTTTATTTTAATGTTTCTGCCATATTTAAATTACATATCACTGTGATTAATTACATTTCATTTGCGTTCCTTATTCTATCTACTTATTCTCACTCCTGTTTCTACTCTGCCATTTCTGCCTCTTTCCTCGCTCCTTCCCTCTATCTCAGCCATCCACCCCTTTCCTTCAATGCACAATCTTCTTTTTACCTTTTACTCTTTTCTCACATGAATAACCAATATATTTCATTTTATCTACATTTAATAATACATCTACTAGCCTTTACCCCCGTGTTTTTGGCGTGTATGATTTGAATCCAATAAAATAATTCGTAATTACATTTCATATTTAACTCTATTTTTAAATTGAATAAACAAACTCGCACAATAATAAAATAATTTTTTAATTTATCAAAATAAAAAATATTTTCGATTTATGCGTTATTTAACCACGTTTTCTTCAAAATTTGGGACTTTATTTTTCAATTCGTAAATAAGTTACCAAGGTTTCCAATTTTGAAGCAATTTTTCCAAAATTACGGGTTTTCAAGAAATTCATTGAAAAATCCAGGGACTGCAAAAGTCTTAGAATTTTCTTAGTCTTAGAAAGTCTGAAAATATTGGCCCAAACTTTTATGGTAAAGAATCGAACACTTATTTTCTATTTGAATAACAAATTATAATGTTGTTATAATGGGCTTGTGTCCTATGTCTTAATATCTATAAAACTGTTCTATGTTATATATTGATAAAGTGGGTTACCTTAAATGTACAACTCGCTATATTTTAGGAGATATTCCGTTAAGTTGCTATCTTTTTTATACCTCTTATACATCTAACAAATAACTGACGTATCCCTTATTAGACGGACATGTTACGTCATACAAATGGCCGACATCTCTAGCGCTAAAACTACAATTCAAATTTTTAATTGCTATAAGTGTTTTATATATTTTATTTCTAGGTTACTGGAATAGAAGAAGAAACAGTATCTGATGTAGAACTAGAAGAAGAAAAAGAAAAGGAACATAAGATGGAAATATCGTCGCTGTATCGTACAGTAATAAAAGTAAATTTCTCAAACGAGCCGCTCTGTAATCAATTTGACACTAAGGTGACGTTGTTACAAACAGCCTCCACGATTGGTTCGATAAAAGATTCAAAGCAATGGGAAAAATTTGAGTTATTGACATTACAGGAGAATAATAAGGTAAGCAAATATACTCAACACATGTACAAATCTTTTGTAATATACTAGTAATATATAGATATAGACAATACTATTGGTTAAAGTTAAATTTTCAAATTTGAGGTTAGAAATAAAATGTAATGTAACAGAAGTAAAAGTGGCGTCATATTTTAGATTTATTAGTCAACTTTAAGCATAAATCCTGTCTATTTTTTAATAAAAAATTGTATAAGGTATATTACGTGTGGTTTGTACCTATTTTCACTATAATTAAAGCATCATAAAATATACGAAAGTGCAATAGTTTTTTTATTAGATTCAAAACAAAAGGTGTAGCTATATCGAATAATTACCACGATTTTAAAGCTGGACAACATTTCGGGGAGGATCTGCCGAAGTTCATATAATTTGATTATAACGATTGTTCTCTTGGTTTCAGGTCTTGCTAAAAGAAAACACAAAACTACAAAAACGTGTCCAAGATACTTTGGATCTTACTAAAGAATTAAATGAAGCAAATAACACAAATCAGAATAGTTACAATGAGTTGGAACAAAATTATTCTGAACTAAGTCAAAGACTTGAACAAAAGCAAAGATTTTCAAAACTTCTGGAAGATCAGCACATAAGAGTTTATTTTACTCCAGCACATATCAAAACCAATAAAAAGCCAAAGTAAGTCTAAATATGAACCATTTGTTGATTTATATAAAACTGCACCGTATATTGATAAAGTTGGCTATCAGAACCTCAAATATACAATTATTTTTATCCAACTAGCAATATTATAGAAGTTATTAACGATTGAAACACTCATTCCTTCTTCACCTTCTTCGCAACGACGGTTCACTGCTGAATTAAAAGCGACTCCGGTTTATAATTTAGGACCGGAGTTATAAACTTGAGACTAGCAGGGATGGCAGGGGTATAAAACTTAATGGAATTCTACTTTTTAGAGTCTGCAAAATATAAATATTTAAATAAAGAAATAAATAGATGTAATCTTTAGCACGGATCGTGATTTTTTTAATGAATAATATTCATCTTCAACAATACTCGTTATATTAGTTTTTTACATTGTTTTTGTGATTAAAAAATTTACGATCGGCAGGTCTGCGTTAGGTTTAAAACCTCTGTCTTAGGATCGCTGCTTAGAGTATTCGTTTAAACACATTATATTCGGAGATTGAGGGAGACAGCGTGTGCCTATTACCATTAAAGAAATATTTGTTGAAAAAGGATAGCATATACTTTAAACATACTGTACTGAACGAAATACTATACAAGTATGCAAGTGTAACAGTGAAAAATATATTTTACTTGTCTAACCGCATCTCGTTTCTCTCTCACTTTGTAATGAAAATGAACTAAACAAATATATATCCTAGTGTGAAAGAAACAACTGCTACTTAATGAATGATGTTGGAAAAAGAAAGAATATTATTATGAAAAAATTCTTACAACTAACACAAAATCTGTGACAGGTAGAGAACTTGTAAAGCGTTAGAATTGAATTGTACGAGTGACTCGAATGTCACTAAATAGGACACTTCACCAAATTGTTTACTGGAAATATGGCCGACATCTCTAACGTTAAAACTACAATTTTAATTTTTAATTGATATATCTCCGTCAACATTTAGCCCTTAAAAATGAGTTCAAATGTAAATTATCAATAAATTTTGGCAGCCTTTGAAGATTATCTCTAATTTTACCCTAATTCTTTTTCCAGCATATTTGCCCTTCATTGAACGAGGATAGTGGTGATGACCTTCCAATCATTGCCGCCAGAAATTATATTAAGGAAGTAGACGAATATCAAGAGAAAAGGAGAAGAGAGAAGAAATCAATTAGCTCCTCCGATAGTGAAACACCTAGTGATAACGTTGGTCAAATAACCTACGAAGACGGAGCAGTTGCAGGCCCAAATTGCATCAATTTAACTAGAGATGTCAAACCAGCTAAAAGAAAAACCAAGCAAAAGTCAAAGTTTAATTTAAGCTTCGTAAGGATTAAACGCTGCCTGGGATTAGAGACTTCGATTAGACAGTAAAAGGTTGGTTATTTTGAATTAACTGTGGTAACATTTTTCTGCAAGGTACTATGCCAAATTTGAACAAGATCGGTCAACTCGTTTGTTTACAGCAGATAGATTCAGTAGTGCAGTTTGGTTGAACAATGGGCTTGTGTCCTATGTCTTAATTTCTATAAAACTTTATCAATATAAAGTGAGTTACAAGAACCTCAAATGTTCAATTACTTGTTAATAACTAATTATATGTTAAGAGATATTAACAATTAAAAAAGTCATTTTGTCTCTAAGAGATTCAACGTTGTACACATTCCAAGTGCATGTGACATCACAATCCTTGTGTAAGGTTACCAACCTTACAGCTCATAAATCTATGCTATATGTATTTATATATCAAATATTATTTACAGCTATTTTAAGGAACAATTAAATTCCAATATTATGTCTGCCTTAGCAGGGTTAAATAAAATAAAAACTTATTATTCATTGACTTGGCTTGATTCATTAACTACCAACAGCTACAAAACATTACCACAGCACTGACCTACTCAACAAATAACTGACGTTAAAATGCATTTCACATCATACAAATATGGCGGACCATTTCTAGCGCTAAAACTACAATTCTAACTTTTAATTACTATAGATACGTCAATATTTAGATATTTAATAAGATAGACACGCCAATACACATTTATTAACATCAATTTCATCTAACAATTGAAAAATCGACTACTAAAAAATGAGGACACAAGCCCATTGTATTTATTTAGTTGGTACAAAGCTCGTCTGTCGGTAAAACAGTGACCGTTCATTGAAAACATATACTCACGTTTTTAGTTAGATTTATATATAGTTTATTTATATTTATATAGCTTATATCTACATTATTATATAGTTATATCTACATTATTCTACAACAATATAGTATCTTATTTAACTGTCACGTATTATATCTAGAGAGCTCTGATTTGACAACAATCATTTTCGACGCATGAACATAGAGAACAAATAGGAATATATACCTTTCTCTTTCGCACTCATTTTGGGTCCAGCATTCTCTCTCCATATATATATGCTCTAAGGTGCGCATGCGTCGTTACTAATATTAATCTTGACAGTTCGATTGAATGTGGAATAATTAAAATTGCTCTTTTTAATAACAACTAGTAATAGAAATTGTTTTTACTTCTTTATTTTTGACAAAATGAAATTGAACTTCTTTTGAAAACAAATCCTACTGCGTTTTGACAGATTGTCACATTTTGGAGGTTAGAATATAGTATAGTTTTTTTTTTAATTTAGAATATAATTGGATCTTGTAAGATTAGAAATAACTTTTAAAGATTAGGATATGCTAGGGAAAATATATTTTCAGTTGATTACTAATTGAGGAGAAATTAATTAATGTGTCTTTATTATTTTTAGAGCTCCAACTAATGCGGAAATTGAGAAATAAACTAAAAACTTGTAAAATGAAATGTATACATTGTAAATGTATACACATATACATGTTAAATGTAAATTTGTACAAATGTATTATATGAATGTATATATTATAGTAAGGATTGTATGGTGTTGAGTAATTTAATTTACATAATTTAGTTTATAAGTTTGACATTGTAAAAATTATAATAAGTAGTAATAAAAAAATTTACAAAAAAACGTATTACTTTATTTTTTTTGTGAGAGCTGTAATTTTAAAAATAAACTTATTATGCAGTTATTTTTTAAATAGCAGCGGAACGGGCGCTGTGAATCCCAAGAACAGAAGGACAATTATAGGTTTGTCTTTTGAATAATTAAAAAGAAAAATTCTATAAAAGTGTTCTACATATTGATTTAGTTGGCTCCCAGGACCTCAAATGTTCAATTATATTTTAATAACTCCTTATAATTTAGCAGATATTAACAATTAAAAAAGTCATTTTGTCTCTTTAATTATTAAAGGGATTCAACGTTGTACAACATTCAAAGATATGTGACATCACATCCGCTAAGTTGCTATCTCTTTTATACAACATAGCAGAAAAGAGATATCATATTCATGACAGAACTCTGACTACTTTACAGGTTAACCTTACAGCTCATAAATCTCTGCTATATGTATTTATATATCAAAATATCAAATATTATTTACAGCTATTTAAAGGAACAATAAAGTTTTAATATTATGTCTGTCCTAGCAGGGTTAAATAAAATAAAAACTTATTATTCTTTGATTTGACTTGAATATTTCGACTACCAACAGCTACAAAACATTACCACAGCACTGACCTACTCAACAAATAACTGACGGTAAAATGCATTTCACGTCATACAAATATGGCCGATCATTTCTAGCGCTAAAACTACAATTCAAATTTTTAATTGCTATATGTTCGTCAATATTTAGATATTTAATAAAATAGACACGCTAATACACACTTATTAACATTTATTTCAATTATAAATAAAAAAAACGGCATCTAACCTAAAAAAAAGAGTACACAATTTCATTTATCTAACATGAAAGTGATATACAGTTACAAGTATTTTTACACAAATATTCGTAGGCCTTTCATGTGTTCTATTTGCTCTCCTAGAGCAGAAAAATTAGTGTTCATGTACGAATACATGAATGTTTGTCCTGAGAGCTATGTGTTCGTATATGAATACCAAATAATAAACAGAACAAGTCAAATATTGCGGTTAGTATAATCGTTGTAAAGTTTGAATACTACTTATATTAGGTGTTACTTCAGTTGCATAACATTCAGGGGTAGGACGTTCATAAGAAAATAACTTTCCTTGCGACCATCTTGAAAATTTAAATATAACCATGGGCTGAGAAGTCCCGGGCTTAACAAAGAGAACACAGTTTTTTTGGTTCAAAATTAGCTTTATTAATCAACGTAATCTCCATCAAGAGCAACACAATCATTCCAGCGCTGCTCCAACATTTCAATACCACTTTTGAAGAACGATTTATCTTTTGCCTCAAAATAGGCCTCAGTTTCAGCGATAACCTCTTCATTCGTGCGAAATTTCTTACCGGCGAGCATTTTTTTCAGGTCTGCGAACAGGCAGTAGTCGCTAAGAGCCAAATCTGGCGAATACGGTGGATGTGGGAGCAATTTGAAGTTCAATTCATGTAGTTTTGCCATTGTTTTGATTGACTTGTGACACGGTGCGTTGTCTTGATGAAACAAAAAAATTTTCTTTTCCATATTCGGTCGTTTCTTTGCAATTTCGGCCTTCAAACGCTCCAATAACGCTATATAATATTCACTGTTTATGGTATTTTCTTTCTCAAGATACTCGATGAATATTACACCACGCACATCCCAAAATACCGAGGCCATAACCTTTCCAGCCGATTGTAGTGCTTTCGGGCGCTATCGACGAGGTTCACCAGTTGCTGTCCACTCAGATGACGATCGTTTTGATTCCAGAGTGAAGTGATGAATCCATGTTTCATCCATTGTCACATATCGACAAAAATTCCGGTTTGTTACGTTTTAAACATGGCCAAACACTGCTCAGAATCATCAACACGTTCTCGTTTTTGGTCAACAGTAAGCAAACGCGGCACTCACTTTGAACAGAGCTTTCTCATAGTCAAATGCTCATGCAATATAAAGCCAACACGTTCTTTGATATCTTTACGATGTCAGCTAACTCACGCAACTTCACTTTTCGATCATTCCAAACGATTTTGTGGATTTATTTTATGTTTTCTGGTGTTACCGCCTCATTTGGACGTCCACAGCGTTCTGCATCATCAGTGCCTCTACGACCACGTTTGAAGTCAGCAAACCAACGTTTTATTGTTGTATCTGATGAAGCGAAGTCCCCATAACACTTTTCAAGCCATTGCTTCGCTTGAACGGTATTGTTTCCCATCAAGAAGCAGTGTAAAATTATAACACGAAATTGTTTTTAATCCATTGTTTTGAAAATAACAGAAGTAGCGTCACTCTTAGCACAATAACTCACAAACTACTGAATAGAATATCATGAAATTTTAACAGCTGTCTTTTGAAGGTTAGTATTACCTGAGGTGACTGCAATAAAACTAGCGCCATCTATGTGTTAGGCCCGGGACTTTTCAGCCCATGTGCCCATGCATATAATAGTTTAATAATTAAAATATTAACTATACTTAATGTCAAGTTTATATTAATTCAATTTAAATGCAAATTCAATATCTGTAAAAAAATAAACGTAGTTTTTGAAACCCGTGTCACCATCTTTTCATAGTTAAAAGTTATGTTATGTGGTGAAACTGAACTAGAAATTATGATTTCTATGGAAATTAGTTGTTTAAATCAAATGGGCTTGTGTGCTTATTTCTTAGTGGTCGATTTTTCAATTGTTGATTGAAATTGATGTTAGTAAATGTGTATTGGCGTGTCTATTTTATTAAATATCTAAATGTTGACAGAGATATAGTAATTAAAAGTTTAAATTGTAGTTTTAGCACTAGAAATGGTCGGCCATATTTGTATAACGTAAAATGCATTTTAACGTCAGTTATTTGTTGAGTAGGTCAGTGCTGTGGTAATGTTTTGTAGCTGTTGGTAGTCGAAATAATCAAGTCAAGTCAAAGAATAGGAAGTTTTTATTTTATTTAACCCTGCTAAAGCAGAAATAATGTTGGAATTTTATTGTTCCTTGAAATAGCTGTAAATAATATTTGATATTTTAATATATAAATACATATAGCAGAGATTTATGAGCTGTATGGTTGGCAGCGATTGTGATGTCACATGCATTTGGAATGTTGTACAACGTTGAATCCCTTTAGTAATTAATGAGACAAAATGATTTTTTTAATTTTTAATATCTCCTAACTTATAAGAAGTTATTAAAATAAAATTGAACATTTGAGGTCCTGGGAGCCAACTTTATCAATATGTAGTACACTTTTATAGAAACTATGACATAGGACACAAGCTCATTCTAAAAAGAAAAATATAAACCCTACCTTATTAAAATATTGAGACAGCAAGTACTTTAAATATTTTTATTGATTGTTTTTATTATTTACATAAAGGTCTTGTACCTGCCTAAGTAAATAACCTACAATGCTCAGAACGCTTATTACCCATCATTAAAAATTTTTATCAAGTATTTATGTTATAGAAAACAAATCACTGTAAAAACCTCACTTTTTTTTTATTTTGACAAAATGTTATATGGTCATAAAAACAAATATTCAGACTTGTGAAAAACATTTAACAAAAGTTACAAGTTTACGAAAATAATGAAATAAAAGTCGTAAGATACAGGAAATGTGGATTATAAGCTGCAGGCAACGTTGCAAATGACAAACAGAGAGAAATATTCAAACTAAAACGAGATTATACTTTAAGAAATAAATACATCATACCTTTCTTTTGACAACGTTGCCAAATTTATTATTACACTTTTACAGATAATGAATTTGAATTTAAATTAAATTAATATAAAGTTGAAATTAATCATTGTTATTATTTTAATTATTAAACTATCATACGCATAAAAAAACCATTGTGTCCTATGTCTTAATTTCTATAAAAGTGTACTATATATTGATAATGTGGGTAACTAGAACCTCAAATGTTCAGTTATTTGTTAATAACTCCTTATATGTTAAGAGATATTAACAATTAAAAAAGTTATTTTCTGTCTTTACTTATTAAAGGGATTTAACGTTGTGCACATTCCAACTGCATGTGACATCACAATCCTTGTGTAAGGTTACAAACCTTACAGCTCATAAATCTTTGCTATATGTATTTAAATATCAAAATATCAAATATTATTTACAGCTACTTCAAGGAACAATCAAATTTCAATATTATGTCTGCCTTAGCAGGGCTAAATAAAATAAAAACTTCTTATTCTTTGTCTTGACTTAATTATTTCGACTACCAACAGCTACAAAACATTACCACAGCACTGACCTACTCAACAAATAACTGACGTTAAAATGTATTTCACGTCATACAAATATGGCCGAATATTCAAATATTTAATTGCTATATCTCCGTCAACATTTAGATATTTAATAAAATAGATACGCCAATACACATTTATTAACATCAATTTCAATCAACAATTGAAAAATCGACCACTAAAAAATGAGGGCACAAGCCCATTGGGTATTTAAAAATTCATTTTCAAAGGTACAGTGTCCATATTTATTCGTCCTTCATATATTTCGTATTTCGTAGTTCCTAGAGATAAACTTTTTGCAATGACGGTACCTTTGGCACAATTGTTGTCCTCTTTAATGTCAAACATGACCAAAATGAATATTGTGACATCTTAATTTGCTCTAATTACTTGCACCAAACCAAAAATGTTTGTCTTCATGTATGGATTACAAATGTTTGCCGAATAGGCACGAATTTTGTGTCCACACATACCTTTTCATACACAAGAACCAAATAATCGTTTTTTTTAAACTATATCGTAATATACAACGATAAGTAAATAGGATCTTGTATTATAATGTTCCAGGTGTATATTTATATTCTTATATGTTTGGTTGTGAATTTTGTATGGTAGCTCGAAAACGGCTCCGGGCATGTGCCTATTTCGTAGAGAAAAAAATTCTAAGACTTTTAGCGTCGCCGGATTTTTCCCTGAATTTCTTGAAAATTGCCTATTTCGTAGAGAAAAAAATTCTAAGACTTTTAGCGCCGCCGGATTTTTCCCTGAATTTCTTGTAAACCTGAAAAACTGGAAAAAGTGAGCCCTTTTTTGCTGTATAATTTTGTATTCGTAAGAGATAGAAAGTTGAAATTTTGCATGTGTATTACGCTATTAAATGCGAACATACTTCAAAATTTAGAAATTCAAAATTTTATAAAGAGGCACTGAGAAAATATAGGGTGGCCCTATAGGAAACTTTGAAGAAAGGTCAAATTTTAGATTTTGTAATAATTGAATATTATATTAAAAAAAAAATCATAAAATATTTGGGGGCAGTTTTTGCAGAGAGTAAAAATTATGCTAGAAAGTTGAAATTTTGTATGTATCACGAGAGTTCGGATTCGACTTATACCTAAAAGAGGTTATAAGAGCTCTATAAATCTATAATACGATAATGAATTTTATCTTATTCGTTTCTATATACATTATTAAAAAATAAGTGAATCAGTGCTTGTTAGTTATATCGGCAGTTTATACCCCACAACTTGTTTTAAGTATGAGTCGCCGCCGAACTCTCGTAATTTAAACTAAACCTAATTTACAAATCAAAAAAATATCACAATTTTGAAAAAAAAGTTGGTCAAATAACGAATAAATTGAAAATATTTCATATTTTGTTGAAAAAATTATATTTTTTAGTCAGTTAATATGAAAAATTATTTGTTTCAGTTTACATCGAGTCTTCTTGGTGAGCGCACGTATTTACAATAAACAAAACAATAAAATAAATAGTGATCTTTTTTTTTTTTTTGCAAATTATAATATTTTTTTTTTTTTTCGTGATTTATTTTTATTTAAATTATAATTTATATTATTATTAAGTGTTATTAATAAGAAGTGAAGTAACTTCTATTTAATTATCACTGGTTAATTAACAATATGGATATGGAGGTTGAACCTCCCGATAAAAATCCGTACAATAAAAACAACTCTGTGACTAACAAATCATTTCCTACAGATAAAACATCCAGTGATATAACAGAAAACTTAAATAACAATAGTGACAATGTTAAAAAAATATTTAATAATTTATACAACACAGAAACAAAATATGACTCGTATAAAGTAATGATAGTTAAAAATAATAGTGATGGAAATACATTTTTTAGTTCTCTTAAATTAGCAGAAATAATTTGTAAAATTAGCAATAAATCTAATATAATAGAAATTAAAAAAGTGGGAAGAAATAGAGTAATCGTTTAATGTGCTAATGCAATACTAGCTAACGAAATTACCAAATCAACATTGCTGAAAAACAATGGGTATGAAGCGTTTATCCCATTTTACAGGTGCACAAAAGTAGCTATTATAAAAGGTGTTGATATTGAATATTCGGAAGATACAATTTTAAATAATATAGAGTGTCCACCTTTTAAAGTAACGACAGTGCAAAGGTTAAATCGAAAACTAAGAGTTGACGGAGCTATAAAATATGAACCCAGTACAACAGTGAAATTATTCTTTGAAGGACTTGCTATTCCTGCTTATGTTTACATGTGGAGAGTGAGACGAGCATGTGAACCATTTGTACAACAGACGATAAAATGTTATAATTGTTTTAAATTTGGACATGCAGCCACAAAATGTAGAGCAAAAGTAGCAAAATGTAAATTCTGCGGAAGTGAAGATCATTTACGTACTGCATGCACATCTCCTAATCCGACATGCATAAATTGTAAACTTAACCACGAGGCTACAGACAATGAATGTCCTGAAAAAAAAAGACAAATCAAGATAAAAGATCTCATGGCCCAACACAATCTCAGTTTTTATGAAGCAAAATTAGAATTAACAGAAAAAAATACAAACTATTTATACTCAGTAAGAACTCAAAACTCTTTTGAAGCTCTAAACTACAATGAGACTTTTCCCAATATCACTAATAAATACAATAGTATCAACATAATTCCAACATACAAACCAAACCCTTTAACCAGAAGAACAAATACCAGAGTGAATAAATCAAATACAGGTAACTCATTACAAAGATCTTACAGTCAACCACAACCTACGACATCCACTAAAGAACCAATTCCAAAAAGAAGAAGAGAAGAAAAGAAACCTTACAATAAAGAAAGTGACACATTCCTTAAGAAAACTAATCAAGAAAAAAACAGAAAGCAAATCAACCAAGAGAAACCTGATATTACAATGGAAAATTATGATAATGATACCTGCTATAAATCAATATATAATAAAAATAATGATGACAAAATTAAAGATACAAACAAAGACCCTAATATTACATCCCAATCTCTTAGAAGCTACAAGAAACAAATATCTAGTGTACAATGGCCAAACTCGTAAGAAAACATCAATATATAAATTAAGTTTATTTTTTAATAAAAACTCTATTCACATCACTAAACCTAATCGGTTAATAAATTTACTAAAATATTAAATCAACAACAATTATATAAACATAAAGAAAAAATAAAATATATAAATAAATCGAAAAACAAGACATCAGATATAAAAATTAATCATTAATTAAAACAGTTAAAATGATAAATTTTATTCAATGGAATTGCAGAGGAGTCAGATATATTAAAGAGGAACTACAACATATGTTACAGAAGCATAACATACATATATGCATACTATCAGAAACGTTTTTAACAAAAAATCTCAATTTCAACATCAAAGGTTATTTTATTGAAAGAGAAGATAGGATACAGAATACAAACTTTTATCCCCACGGGGGTGTTGCTATCTTGATTCATAAATCTATAAAATATAAACGAGTAATGCTAAATAACCCATTTAATTCGGTCGAAATAGCTGGAATAATTTTAACACATAACGAAACTGATGTAATATGTATTTTATTAATCTATGCTAAACCGAATCATAAACTATCTAATTCTAATTGGTCACAGATAAAACAACAAATAGATGTTCCTGTTATACTTGCTGGAGATTTTAACGCGACTAATCTTGCTTGGGATATAAATTGTCCAAGTAGTCAGTATGAAGGTAACGAATTGTTAGATTTCATAGAAAACGAAAATCTAAATATTATCAACGATGATAAACCAACTAGAGTAAGCAATCTCAGTACAAGGGACAGTATATTGGATCTCACATTGGTATCAATGACGTTAACACAACAAATTACTTCGTGGCAAGTTCTTGCAGATAGCTTAGGTAGTGATCACTACCCAATTTTTTTCTGTTTGAATGACTATAATAAAGACCGTTACCGTACATCTGAATATTTAACGAGGAGAAATTTCCGAAAAGCAGATTGGGAGAAATATAGCCTTGAAATAGAAAGCAGAATTTCAAACCTTAGCACAAATGGAATCACAAGTAATCCCCAAGATGTTGAAAACAAATACAACCAATTTAGAGATGTTATTAATAATTCGGCAGACATACATATTCCATCTACCAGATTGTTTAATATAACTCCTAATAAAATAAAACCGTCTTGGTGGGACCCAGAGTGCAATAAAATGATAGCTAAAAGAAAATTAGCACTAACTATTTTTAATAAAAACATGACAATGGCGAATTATTTATATTATAAAAAACATCAAGCTAAAACCAGACGATATTTTAGAGCCAGAAAAAAAATAAAATGGCAAAATTTCTGCGAGAATTTAAACCCAAACACAACAACCAACATTGTCTGGAATAATATAAGAAAAATTAACAATAAAAGCTATAGTACTAAAAGGATAAGTGATAATGAAAATTTAATAGAAGAATTCATTAAAAAAAAATTTCCACAGAACAACAATTTAAATATTACTACCACCACCATCGTAAAAGATAATTTTCTAGATAATAACATAAATAAAAATGAAGTAAATTTCGCGTTAAATCATAATAAAAACAGTAGCACAGGATTTGATAGAATAAATTACAAAATGATACAAAACTTACCTGACAATGCAATAAATCATCTTACACAAATATATTATCTGTCATTAAACACTGCTGATATACCATTAGACTGGAAAAAACATATCGTTGTTCCTATATTAAAAACAGGAAAAGATCCAAACAAAGAAGAATCATTCAGACCAATTACTTTACTATCATGTATGGGCAAAACTATGGAATCCATCATCAAAAACAGACTGGAGTGGTATCTCGAACATCATAAAAGATTACCTGAGTTACAATTTGCGTTTAGAAAAACAAGAAGTACGCAGCATAACTTAAACATATTGAATATCGATATTCAAAGAACATACAGTAAAAATCATTATATGATAGCTGCTTTCATTGACATTGAAGCTGCTTATGACAATGTTAATCTAAAAATATTAAAAGAAAAAGTAGAAAACATAGGTATATCTTCCAAAATATCCAACTGGATTATAAACTACTTCCAAAATAGAGAAATAACAGTTAGATACAATAATAAGTTAACTGGTCCTATACTATGTAATCACGGAATTCCACAAGGCTCAATATTATCTCCCTTATTGTTCAACATATACACAGAAAAGTTAACAACATTATCAGATAACAACACAACAGTACTGATGTATGCAGATGACATGGTTATTTATAGTATGGGCCATACACAAGATATAGCTCAAAACAGATTACAATCAAAATTAAGAAAACTAGATATTTTACTAAAGGAAATCAAATTAAATATATCGTCAGAAAAAAGTAAAATAGTTATATTTACAAGGCATAGAATAAACTGCAGTCCAAAAATAACCATCAGAAATAAAAATATAACTGTTAGTTCAAATACCAAATTTCTGGGTATATTCTTTGATACGAAAAGCACTTGGGCGAAAGAAATTGCACATATTATTAACAAATGTCAAAAAGGCTTAAATTTGATGCGATGTATAGCAGGATACAAATGGGGCGCACACCCAACAACCTTAATAAAAATATATAAAGCTATTGTTAGACCGCATATTGACTATTCTAGTACTATGATCTGCGCCGCAAATAACTCAAGATTAAAAAAAATTGAAATTATACAAAACAAATGTTTAAGAATAATATTAGGTGCAATGGTTTCAACACCAATCCAAATCCTCAACTATCAAACTAATATTCCTCCGGTAAATATCAGAATACAACAAATATCAGACAGTTTCTTTTGTAAAAACAGACATAACACATGTGGCCCCTTAAATACAAGATTATCTAAACTAAATGTTCTTTATAATAAACCATATTGGACAACTCATAAAAAACCGGCACTTTTAACTAGTTTTGATAGATATAATAACTTGAACTTAGAGGTACACAACATTATACCATTTTTCAAATTTCCATTAGAAATAAGCATGACAACAATACATACAGAAATAAATTTGTTTAAGAAGAATGACAGTAAAGAAATAACTTATCAAAAATATATGGAATATATAACAAAAGATGATATAAACTGGAGTATATGGTTTACCGATGGTTCATTCGAAAAAAACTCTAAAACTGGAGGAATTGGCATTTTCAATTATAATACAGATCAACAGTACAAATACAAACTTAACAACATCACAAATTCTTATAATACAGAAATAACAGCAATTATGAAATTACTAGAAATAATACAAAAAACTGACAATAAAAATATATTAATCTTCACAGATTCTCGTAGTGTTTGTGTATCTTTAAATAACAATAAATTAAAAAACAATAATAATAACAAAATATGTTCAATTAAAGAATATCTTTTAAAAATGGAAAAAAATGATATCAATGTTAAACTTATTTGGATTCCTGGACATGTAGGCATAAAAGGAAACGAAATGGCTGAAAAACTGGCCAAAGAAGCTTGTGTAGATGGGGAAATAATCGAAATAAATTGGTCAATAAATGATTCCAAAAAAATAATTAAAGAAAATTGTATGGCAGAATGGCAGAATATATATAATGAGAAAAGTCAAAGTACTGGAAAAATTTTTTTTGCAGCGAATCAAAAAATTCCAACAACCACATGGTTTAATAAAAACCATTCACGAAGATATATTTCAACAAATTGTCGAATGAAATCTGGGCATTCTAGATGTCCAGCTCATCTATACAAAATAAATATAAAAGACACACCAAATTGTAGATGTGGAGAAGAAGGTTCTTTGGACCATATAATTCTAGGGTGTCATCTTTTAGCATCAAAAATTGATAGACTTTTAAATGATTTATGTAATGTAGCACAGTTCCCAGTTAATATGTCCTGTTTAATGACAAGTGAAGCAACGGCGGAAAGAGTAACAAACTTTGTGATAGAAAATAATATAGAAGTGTAATTTAAGTTAGAATATTTTATTTAGTATGTATTTAATTTTAAGTTTAATTTTTTAAAAGAATCAATTTGTTTGTATTTATTAGAATAATTATAATTTATATGTAAATTTTTATATAATTTTACAAATAAAACCAATGGCAAGAAGGCTGAATAAGCCAAAGCCTAAATTAAAAAAAAAAAAAATCAATATCTGTAAAAAAATAAACGTAGTTTTTGAAACCCGTGTCACCATCTTTTCATAGTTAAATGTTATGTTATGTGGTAAAACTGAACTAGAAATTATGATTTGTATGAAAATTAGTTGTTTTAATCAAATGGGCTTGTGTGCTCATTTGTTAGTGGTCGATTTTTCAATTGTTGATTGAAATTGATGTTAATAAATGTGTATTGGCGTGTCTATTTTATTAAATATCTAAATATTGACGGAGATATAGCAATTAAAAGTTTGACTTGTACTTTTAGCGCTAGAAATGGTCGGACATATTTGTATGACGTGAAATGCGTTTTAACGTCAGTTATTTGTTCAGTAGGTCAATGCTGAGGTAATGTTTTGTAGCTGTTGGTAGTCAAATAATTAAGTCAAATCAAAGAATAATAAGTTTTTATTTTACTTAACCCTGTTAAGACAGACGTAATATTGAAATTTGATTGTTCCTTAAAATAGCTGAAAATAATATTTGATATTTTGATATATAAATACATATAGCAGAGATTTATGATCTGTAAGGTTGACAGCGGTTGTGATGTCACATGCATTTGGAATGTTGTACAACGTTGAATCCCTTTAATAATTAAAGAGACAAAATGATTTTTTTAATTGGTAATATCTCCTAACATATAAGAAGTTATTAAAATATAATTGAACATTTGAGCTCCTGGGAGCCAACTTTATCAATATGTAGTACACTTTTATAGAAATTAAGACATAGAACACAAGCTCATTCTAAAAAGAA
This sequence comes from Panorpa germanica, assembly GCA_963678705.1. Lineage (NCBI taxonomy): Eukaryota > Metazoa > Arthropoda > Insecta > Mecoptera > Panorpidae > Panorpa > Panorpa germanica. Next base: position 12,237,338 of record OY783216.1, on the reverse strand, counting down.
AAATATAAACCCTACCTTATTAATATGTTGAGACAGCAAGTACTTTAAATATTTTTATTGATTATTTTTATTATTTACATAAAGGTCTTGTACCTGCTTAAGTAAATAACCTACAACGCTCAGAACGTTTATTACCCATCATTAAACATTTTAATCAAGTATTTATGTTATTGAAAACAAATCACTGTCAAAACTTCACTTTTATTTTATTTTAACAAAAAGTTATATGGTCATAAAAACAAATATTCAGACTTGTGAAAAACATTTATGAAAAGTTACAAGTTCACGAAAATAATGAAATAAAAGTCGTAAGAAACAGGAAATGTGGATTATAAGCTGCAGGCAACGTTGCAAATGACAAACAGAGAGAAATATTCAAATTAAAACGAGATTATACTTCAAAAAATTAATACATTATACCTTTCTTTTGATAACGTTGCCAAATTTATTATTACACTTTTACAGATATTGAATTTGAATTTAAATTAAATTAATATAAAGTTAAAATTAATCATAGTTAATATTTTAATTATTAAACTATCATATGCATAAAAAAACCATTGTGTCCTATGTCTTAATTTCTATAAAAGTGTACTATATTTTTTTTTATATTTATTCACTTATTTGCCTTGACTTTCTTTCGTCATAGCCACCAACAATCTTTTTTAAATACATCTTTTATAATTTATAATTTAATTTTACAAATTTATAAATGTTTCAATATTTCACTAATTAATTTCCGTCCGTTCCACTGTATAATATCAATTTCTAGAAACCTTATTTACGAATAGACGCTATTTAATAATTATAATTTTATATGTTACTCTAATATGTATGCTCTTATATTATATTATTTTTATAATTTCGCTATTTTTTTCTTCCTCTTTCTATATTTTCAAATATAGAAAATTTATTTGAATCCGTCATGAATTTATTTCTTTCTTCATTTTTATTTTCACTAAAATTTTGTGATACTAATAATTTAGAGTTGGATTGAATTTTTGGTACTTTTATGGACCTATGAGAATTATTTTCTGTTTGTTCCTCGTCATTATCTTGTTCATTTTTTCTGTAATTGTTCCTTGTATTATAAGTTCTAGGTGTAGAATTTGTAATGTAATTAATGAAACTTTGTTCTTTCTCATTCTGGTTAGATTCAATTTTATTATCATTTATATTATTTTGTTTTTTAATATTTTCCTTTTTACAATTTCTATCTAAATATGTTCTTTTTCTAATGGGTGCTGGCTTATATGATGGTATACTATTTTCACAACTTGTTAAATTTTGAGGAAAGTCCTTTTCATAATTAGATAATATATCAAATTTATTTTTTGTAGTTACAGCATACGAATTGTAGTCTTTCCAAATTTGAGGTATTTTAATAGCGGCTTCTTGATAACTAAGATTTCTGTTTCCCATCAAAATTTTTATTTCTTGTTGCCTTTTTCTTTCTTTGCAATTTTTATCAGTCGCATCATGTTCTTCATCACAATTTACACATTTTATAATTTCATTTTTACATAAATTTAGCGTATGTTCATTTGAACCACATTTGCTACATCTACTCTTTCCTTTACATTGATTGGCCGTATGGTTATATCTTAAACATTTATAACATTGTCTCGTATTTTTAATAAATGGTTCACAGGGTAATTTAGCATTCCAAATATAAATATATTGAGGTAAATTTTGGCCTTCAAAGAAAATGATAATATTTCTAGAGTCCTCATATTTAATTTCATCTTCAACTTTCACTCTCCTTTTTAATCTCCTTATGGAGTGGATTTTATACGGGTCACTATATATGTTTTCTTTTAATTCTTCCTCCGAAAATTCAATATCTAAATTTTTGACAATTCCAATTCTTGTAATCCAAAACATTGGAATAAACATATCAACTCCTGATATTTCCTTGTTATTCAATTTCACTAACATATTAGCTGATTTAGGATTTTTACATACCGCCATTATTCTATTTTTCCCTATTTTCTTTATTTCTGTAATATCTTTTCCATATTCTGAATTATATAGCATTTTTGCTGTTTTTAGTGTACTGATCCCATATTTTTCATTTAGAATATCTTCTTTCTGAATCATAATTTTATAAGAAGATAAAGTTAAATTATCTTCATTGTGTAAATTTATATTAGGGTCAACTCCCACTTTCCCCTCAGAATTCAAATTCATTTTTAAATTCAGAAAATTTGAATATTAAATTAATAATATTTTAAATAATGCAATTTTACTTTAAATTTATATTTACTTTTTAATATTTATTAATATTAGTTCAATTAAATTATTTTAAGGAAACAAACAAAACACGCCTATCACGTATCGAATAACTACTTGATTGTGAGTGTACTATATATTGATAAAGTGGGTTACTAGAACCTCAAATGTTCAATTATTTGTTAATTACTTCTTATATGTTAAGAGATATTAACAATTAAAAAAGTCATTTTATCTCTTTAATTAGTAAAGGGATTCAACGTTGTACACATTCTAAGTGCAAGTGACATTACAATCCTTGTGTAAGGTTACCAACCTTACAGCTCTTAAATCTTTGCTATATGTATTTATATATCAAAATATCAAATATTATTTACAGCTATTTCAAGGAACAATCAAATTTCAATATTATGTCTGCCTTAGCAGGGTTAAATAAAATAAAAACCTATTATTCTTTGACTTGACTTGATTATTTGACTACCAACAGCTACAAAACATTACGACCTACTCAACAAATAACTGACGTTAAAATGCATTTCACGTCATACAAATATGGCCGACTTTTCAAACTTTTAATTGCTATATCTCCGTCAACATTTAGATATTTAATAAAATAGACACGCCAAAACACATTTATTAACATCAATTTCAATCAACAATTGAAAAATCGACCACTAAAAAATGAGGCCACAAGCCCATTGGGAATATAAAAATTCATTTTCAAAGGTACAGTATCCATATTTATTCGTTCTTCATATATTTTGTATTTCGTAGTTCCTAGAGATAAACTTTTTGCATTGACGGTACCTTTGGCACAATTGTTATCCCCTTTAATGTCGAACATGACCAAAATAAATATTGTGATATCTTAATTTGCTCTAATTACTGACACCAAACCAAAAATGTTTGTCTTCATGTATGGATTACAAATGTTTGCCGAATGGGCACGAATTTTGTGTCCACACATACCTTTTCATACACAAGAACCAAATAATCGTTTTTTTTTATACTATATCGTAATATACAACGATAAGTAAATAGGATCTTGTATTATAATGTTCCAGGTGTATATTTATATTCTTATATGTTTGGTTGTGAATTTTGTATGGTAGCTCGAAAACGGCTCCGGGCATGTGCCTATTTCGTAGAGAAAAAAATTCTAAGACTTTTAGCGTCGCCGGATTTTTCCCTGAATTTCTTGAAAATTGCCTATTTCGTAGAGAAAAAAATTCTAAGACTTTTAGCGTCGCCGGATTTTTCCCTGAATTTCTTGAAAATTGCCTATTTCGTAGAGAAAAAAATTCTAAGGCTTTTAGCGTCGCCGGATTTTTCCCTGAATTTCTTGGAAACCTGAAAAACTGGAAAAAAGTGAGTCCTTTTTTGCTGTATAATTTTGTATTCGTAAGAGATAGAAAGTTGAAATTTTGCATGTGTATTACGCTATTAATTGCGAACATACTTCAGAATTTAGAAATTCAAAATTTTATAAAAAAGCGCTGAGAAAATATAAGGGGGCCCTTTAGGAAACTTTGGAGAAAGCTCAAATTTAAGATTTTGTAATAATTGAATATTATATTAAAAAAAAAGTCATAAAATATTTGGGGGCCGTTTTTGCAGAGAGTAAAAAATTGTGCGACTCGTTTAGAAATTTCAGTTGAACATTGAGCTTCAAAGAGTTAAGACACTCGGTAAAGAACAGTGCTATCAGTTTAATTTTTTTTTAAAATATTTTTTTTAAAAGTGTTCGAATAATAAAAGTGAAGTTAAAATGGAAGAATTTAGTTTTCTTAAAGATAAACTCTTTTGTGGGTTCCTAGTCAATTGGGTAAGTCAATTAATAATCAACTTTATTCGTATTTTCTATTTTTTATTATTATTTAAAGAGAATTTAAGCTTTTTTTGTTGTTTTATATTTTTTACAAACTTTTATTTAAAATTTGTAGCTATAGTCAAAAATTTGCACCTGTTTTGAACTATTTTCCTGATTACTTTTATTTAATCTTTTCTTAAGTGCATTACATCTTTTTTTTAACCAAAATGGCTTCTTTTCTACTTAGTAAATTTAATAAGGGTTTTAAAAATCAATGGGGTTGCGTTCTATGTCTTAATTTCTATAAAAGTGTACTATATATTGATAAAGTGGGTTACTAGAACCTCAAATGTTCAATTATTTTTTAATAATTTCAAAAGGATCGGTGCAGTAGATTTTGAGCTAGAGAGGACACCGACTCTGAAAAAGCTAAGTGTGAGAAAAACGCGTTTAAAAGTTTTAAAGAAAGACGAAACCAGACCAGAGAGGTGAAGTCCTAAAACTCTATATCTCCGACAGCTTTACTCCAATCGATTTCAAAATTTCACACAATACACTTAATATGTTAAACGATATAAATATTTAAAATTGAATATAAAAAAAAACAGCCCTGTAGTGTGATTGCATTATAGTGTGAGTCGACATATTTTAGTTTCTATGTATTGAGTACAGTCTCCAACAAAATTAAATTAGTCTGCCTTTAAGAACTTTAAAGTTTTTGTATCGACTGTCGGATTATACTTCTGTCTTCGATTGTCACGGCAAGACTACCTTAATTCATAAACAAGATTTAGAGATTATCCAAACATACTGCTTTTTGTATTAAGGTGAAACGATACTTGGCCATTTTTATTCGCGAAATATAAATGGAGATACTATGCAGCAGGTTAAATATTATCAAAAAAACCATGTTTTTTATGTTTAAATCATATGTTAAATATTAAGTATAAATCATAATTATGTTTAAATATTAAAGGGATTTAACGTTGTACACATTCCAAATGCATGTGATATCACAACCGCTACCAACCTTACAGCTCTTAAATCTCTGCTATATGTATTTATATATCAAAATATCAAATATTATTTACAGCTATTTAAAGAAACAATCAAATTTCAATAGTATGTCTGCCGTAACAAGGTTTAATAAAATAAAAACTTATTATTCTTTGACTTGATTTGATTATTTGACTACCAACAACTACAAAACACACATTTACTAACATCAATTTCAATCAACAATTGAAAAATCGACCACTAAAAAATGAGAACACAAGCCCATGTTTGGATTGGTATAACTTTTATTTATTTTTAATCTAACACCTTTCTTATTTTTTCCAGTTGTCTATCAATATTTAAAATGAGAAATCAAATATTGAGAACGAGGAGTCGCTGCTTGATGGAGAAATCCTATCCAACCTTTTACACACAATTGACCCCACGCCTTCGCTCCAACTGCTGTCTCTGGACAATATTGAAACTGACGTAACCAGCGCAAGACGTGTCAACAATATCAAGAATATCGTAAAACAGCTTAAGAATTTGTTCAAGAACAAATTCCGTAAAATCATTCTCGTAGAACCGGATTACATTGACCTGGTGCTGGCCCCTAAAACTAAGCTAGGGGAAGACGCCCTAAAGCGTTTGATCGTCCTAATAATAGCAGCAGCGTTTTGAAGTTCCGACAAAGAGTTTTATGAAAACCAGTTAATAGAATTAGACAGCGTAACGATAGAGAAAATTAAAGTTTACCTAATGGAGATAAATTTAGAAATTAGCTCCATAAAAGTTAACTCTCCTAAAATATGTCACAGGCATCAGTCGTTGCCAATAATGCCTACAAATAGACACCAAGAAGAAGAAGAAGAAGTAGAACAAGCAATATTAAGAAGGAAAATCGATGATGGAGCCGCAATGAACAAAATACGATTGGAATTAGACGACACACTAAATTTACTAAGTAACTTCAACGAGGAGAACAAACTGATTCAACGAGAAAACCAGAAACTTAAAAATAAAACTAGATATGCAGAGGAATATTTCCTTAAATTAAATGAAGTTGAAAATGAATTGAAGGAACTACGACCAAAAGCAGTAAGAGCTCATGAGTTGCTCAAAAGAAATAGAGAGATGAGAGAAGATTTAAAGTTTTATAAGAACACGAAAGCTGCCGATGACTTCCAAGAGAAATTCAAATTAGAAGAAGAGAAAGTTAGGAGGCATTCTAAAACAATACAACAATTGACACATGACCTTGAAAACTTAATTTACGATAAAGAAGATCTCACTAATGAAAACGTGGTCCTTGCTAAAGTAAGTTTATCTTAAATGAGGCCTCGGAATCTTATCAAACGAATTTATAAACAAAATGTTAAAGTATCAAAGACAATATTCTTCTTTGGATAGTCGTACAATTGTTTTCACTTGCCTTGCATCCACGCCATTAACAGACGCGTGCGGTTTTTCTATTCTTCCAAGATGTAGTAAGCACAATACGGTCTTCCACCCTTTCTATCGCTCGTGTTTCGATTATCCATGGACTCTCCGGATTACACTTTTAATGAACTTGTTTGATTTGACGCCACTTCCATTTAGCAAGTGGTAGTGATTCCATATTGTGTTTAATCAATAAAATTACGAGGGTAGCTTGATAATTCAGTGAATCTTTGAATTTCTGACGCAGTTTCCGTCAACTATCATCTACTAATAAGGTCCAGGACGTTAACGTAAATGATGAAAACGTTGTGAAATTTGGAGGGTCAATAAAAATAGTAAAAATACATGCTGTCTCAAAATTTTAGAAACCTAGGGTTCATAGCTTTTTTTTATACATGATTAAAAATAGTCATTTTCCATACAAATCATAATTTTTAGCTAAATTTCACCACATAATATAACTTTTATCTATCAAAAAATGGCGACACGGCTTCCAAAAACCAGTTGTATATAAAAGAATCTTTTCTGTAACTATTGCAAAAAGAAAATTGTCAAAAGGATACCTATATACGAAAATATTTAAATAAAACCTTTAAAAAACAGTAAGTGTAGGTTATAAGCCGGCAACGTTGCAAATGCCAATTTGAGCGGGAAGTTCAAAATCGGAATAAATGTTATATAAAATATAACAATTTATTTGTCCAAAAATCAAATCACGCATGCGTCAACAAACGTAAATTTGCAGCATTGCCAAATTTATTATTCCTTTTTCAAAATATTTAAATTGAATTAATGTAAATTTGATATTATTTATAGGTAATTTTTAATTTATTAAACTATTATATGCATAAAAAATCATTTTAACAAGCAAAAAGCAGTTTAAAACGAAATTGAAAAATTCATTTTAAAAGGTACAGTCCCAATATTTGCTCGTCCCTCATGTACTTCGTATTTTACATTTCGTATTACCGAGAGATAAACTTTTTGCATTGACGGTACGTCTTGTACCTCCTTAAGAGATGTTTTTAAGATAACATAATCCAAATCGGTCTTCTTAATACATTTTATGATTTTGTTAATTTGTAAAGATCTGACCTAACCTAACTTATTTTAAAAAACTTATAAAATTAGTCACAAAACGATGTATATTAGGTAAACATTAAATATATACTAAATATGTACTTAATGTTTACCTGATTAAAAAAATCGAAATCTCTACTACAAACGTTGTAAATTAGGTTTAAGTGTAAGGTAACATTTGTTATGTAAGACATTCAATATACGAAACTGTGTTTAGCGAGATTAAACATGATAATTTAAATAAATATCTTCATCCTTTATGGACTGCCTCATATTGTTTTTTAATATTACTTTGAATTATATTTATTAAAAACCATAATTATTTTTTCACTATAACAATCTTTTTTTTACATAGATGAATTGAAAGAACAAATTGATAAGTTTAGGCCGTCATCCAAGAATCAGAAATGTTTTGAATAGATATGAATAACACGCAATACTTTATTCAATTAAAAACAAAATTAAAACTAGGTCAAGTTCATGCATAATACAGTGGCAACGTCGCAGGACGTCAAATTGTCTATTGAATGAAAATATATACGCGCGTGGATGTCCAATTGCACACCATATGATAGGACGTCAATCTGTCGGTTAAATAAATGTTTTTTTGAATACTTTAATTTTACAATATCTTAAAGTTTTGACCCATACATACAACATAATACATAAATAGTGCTATATACTTCAACAATTTCTTGTCTATTGCCACACCTAGTAGACGCCAAAATGTAGGGTTATATATATATATATATATATATATAAATATATATATATATATATATATATATATATATATATATATATATATATATATTTATTTATTTATTTATATATATATATATTTATTTATATATATATATAATAAGGAGTACTTGTGAGAAGAAGGGTTTGGGGTGTAACGCATGTTGAATTGTAAATTAAAACATAATGTATGAATATTAAAGTATCTTAATCTATACATAGAAAAATGATATAAAATATTGAAAAAATTAAATTAAATATTTTGAGTTTTATTAGATATAGACTCGTCTGGATATTCAGAGACTATACTGTAGCACAGAAACAAACCAAGGAAAAGAAGAAACCACACACATTAAACTTTCCGTGAAATTATCTATTCTGTCAAATGTAAAAGTGGACAATTTTAATGCAGCCTTTTATTAGCTGACACTGGTTGAAGACCAGAGAATGAGAAAGACAGACGTTAATACGAATACAGGCATTTTATATACGTATGACACATGTATTGTTTATTAAGATTTCAAATAAATGATATTATTTTATCTATATAAATTTTGTCAAGATTGGAAAACCTAAAATTTTCATGGATGATATACCTTTTTTAATTTTTTTTATTGTCATAATATTATACGAATAAATATAATAATTATTATAGTTCTTCCGCCAACGGCCATACCATGTTGAAAGCACCAGTACACGTTCCGATCACTGAAGTTAAGCACCATTGGGCGCAATTAGTACTGAGATAAAAGACCGCCTGGGAACAATGCGTGCCGTTGACAATCAATATTTTTTTTTTTTTTTTTTACGGTTGATGTAAGAATTGATTGATCGATTGAATATATATATATACATATATGTATATATATATATATATATATATATATATTTATTTATTTATATATATATATATATATATATATATATATATATGTATATATATATATATATATATATGTATATATATATATATGTGAAATATAATTTAGGATTAGATATATTTAGTTTGTAAGAAATAGTAATTTTTTAGTAAAGAACTCTATAAAATAGGTTAGGAACATTGCTAATATTAAGTTATATTCAAATGTTACTAGCTCTGTTTTTGAAACGATTTGTAGACCCCTCTAACAGGTCTCGACACACGTTCGCTTGCTACGACATGCGATGATGCATGGTCAACATTAAGATTGTTAAGATGGCTGAAAGTAGGAACATACATAGTTTGTATAACAGTCAATAGTAAATTCGGGAAATGTAGTAATAACTAGTTGTTAATAACATTAAGAATTAGAATCCGTTAACAATATTACTAGTTGTAATATTTGTTGTTGAATAATATTGTTGTGAACTATTTTTATATATGTGAATTATTTTTGTAATATAATTTCTTTGAAAAATAATTAATTGAACTTTATTTTTAATTAGCAAAATTGTAAATGGGGGCTCAACTAAGGATTGAAATTAGATCAAAACAGCTAAACCACAGCTGGTAATCTAGCTAACACCCACTAAGGTGTAAGGTAGACCTACAATTGGAAACATCAACAAGGATAGGATTATTGTCACCTTACACTTGGGGGCTCAACCGGGATAAAGGAAAAACCAAGTTTATTCCGTCAAGAATATTCTTAACCTTTGAACCAGAACTATTGACTAACAGATAAGGAAACAAGCTTATTCAGTCAAGAATAATCTTAACTTCCAGGTGCATACAATTTACTCGTCAAAGTAATTGCACTTCAATCTGTAACAGTGACAAATAAAACAATGATAAAGGAAAAACCTAGTTTATTTCATCAAGAATACTCTTAATCTTTGAACCAGAATTATTGACCAACGGATAAGGAAACCTAGTTTATTCAGTCAAGAATACTCTTAACTTTCAGGTGCGTACAATTTACTCGTTAAAGTAATTGCACTTCAATCTGTTAGCAGTGATAAATATAACAATGATGAAGGAATTTAACAACTTGTCAGTAGCAGAATTACGTCAAGAACTTAGCTTCGTTGGTTTAAGTCAACGTGGAAATCGTGCTGAATTATTAACGAGAATGAACTCGTATAATAGCAAAGTTGAAGAACAGAATAGCAGGTCTGTAAACAATCAAACAGTAAATAAAACTAATTATACCTTTTTAGATTTAGAATTGGCTTTACCTAAATATGATGGACTTCTAAAATCAATTTGTGTTAATAGAAGCAGTTATGTAAACGCTTTAATAGATACTGGTAGTGATTTATCCGCAGTGCGCAAAGACTATTACGGATTATATCATAGCAGGTATTCGTGACAGTACAGCTAATAAAGTGATACTGTGTGAAGCTGAGAATATTGGGCAACTTAGACGTAAGCTTGAACAATATGAAAAAATGAAAATGGATAGTCAGGACTATGATAGGAGATCAAGGTCAGGTACCAAAACAAAAACTGAGACAACAGGTAAGAAGATTAAATGTTTTAATTGTGGTTCGTTATTACACTCATCTAAATTGTGTCCAGATAAAGACAAGGGTTACAAATGTTTTACTTGTGGTAATTATGGACATGTTAGTCGAAACTGTGAAACTAAAATAAATACAGTTAAATTAGAGCATAATATTATGAAAGTGGAAATGATAAAATCAATTTGTGTTAATAGATGCAGTTATGTAAACGCTTTAATAGATACTGGTAGTGATTTATCCGCAGTGCGCGAAGACTATTTTAAAACATTAAGGAATGTTAAATTATATGACTCTGTTATAACAATACGCGGTTTGTTAAACTCTAGAGTAAATTCTTAAGGTAGAATAAAATTGGACATTGAAATTGATTCAGAACATTACGCTAGTTATTTTGAAGTGTTACCATCACAGGCGATGCCTATAAACATGGTGATAGGTTTGGACATTATAGCTAAAGCTAGAGTAGTTATTGATAACAAAGGTGTTAAATTTCATAAACTTTATAACAATAAAGATGAAAATAAAAGTGACGTTAAACAATTAATGACATTAAAAATAGGAAATGGTGATAAAAAAAGTGATCTAGACTTATCTCATATAAACGATAAAAATGTTGTTAGTAAAATACACGAGTTAGTGGACAATGACAAACGAAAAGAGTTACTCAACTCTGAAAGTGAAAAGATAATTAAATTGAAAAATGATACTCCTATATTTTCTAGGCCACTTAAACTACCACCTGCAGATCGACTAGATGTTCAAGAGCAGCTGGATGAAGGGTTAGAAAAGGATGTCATACAGGCAGCCCAGGAAATGAACGACCTAGGTTATGTAATTAAACAAAGCACTGTTCGTCCCTCTAAGGATAAGGTCAAAGCCGTCAAGCATTTTCCGAAGCCGAAGAAGACGATACAAGTAAAGAATTTGGCAGGAATGTATTTAATAGAAAATGAATTATTATACAGGTTAAAAGACGATCAAAAGCTGTTAGTAGTACTAAGTAACATGCAAGCAGAAATAATACATAAAGCACAGGACATAGGACAAAATTCTATGAATTTTATCTATTTTCAGATTATTTTTAAGACATTGCTTTAACGATCTATAGTGAAGCACATAATTATACTTGTTATTTAGATTTGGTATTAATTTAACGTCATTTGTTTTAATGCAAGGTGGTTTAATATTTTTGGCACAGAAAGGTAGATCATTGTGTTCATCGTGCAAATTATTAGGATATCTTAAATCGACTTCTAATATATAACCAACATCTGAGTTATCTTCAATAGCTTCTACATTAAATGTTTGTAATTTATATGTATCTAACCATTTAAATCCCTCATGTGGTAAATATTGACTCATAGCCCAACCATGTAAGTTATTTGCATCCCAATACATTAAATATTGAGAATCTTTATTTGAATCATAATTGGACATATATTTATTATTTGCAATTCCATGTCTGTGAGAGCATTGTGATATTCCACCTCTTATACCTTTTTTAATAAAATGTAACATATCAATATCTGTTAAAAGTTCTAATTCAATACTTGTATACTTTAACATAGCATCCCAAGAAAGTCCTGGTGCTGTATAATATTGACAGGGATCTAAATTATATGTTTTATAGCACACATCTCAAAAATTTTCAAAAATATCTGTTAACAACAGAACATCGATCTTTAAATATAAGTCTGAATATTCCCCCAATGTTTTCATTTCAAATGCATACCAAACCATTTTGGCATGATTGTAATCATCGTCAGATATATTACAGCCATTAAGTGAGCTATAAAAATTATTTTGAGATGGCAAGTCAGATTCATTAAGCATATCCCTACTATTTACATATTCATAAGGAAATACACCTTTACGTTTTAATAAATTGAAATGATTTTCATTCGGATATAATTTTTTTAATTCGAAAAATTGTTCTGATAAAAATTTTTTTGCAAGTGTTTCTAAACTAGAATGCATAAATCGTAAAGAATCAATAAATCTAAGTTTAATATAGCAGTTATGAACTCTATCATTTTTATCGACTTTTGATTCCACCAAAATATGTTTCGTAAAAGATATATACTTTTCCTTATTTTCTGGAATAACTTCAATTTTTCCACTATCATTACCTAATTCTTTTACAATTATATGGCTATCGTAATTACTTAAGTTATGGAATATTACAGGTATAAACTTTGGAATTGCAAACTTTAAATTGTAATGATTATGAGCAGCTCCTCGGTAATTACCAGTTAAATGACAATGATCTAACACTTTATCACCATTGAAGATACCTTCACAAATATGGCAAATAGAAGCTTCATCATATTCCTGTTTTTGCCAATCAGATAATTTATTTAAAGGCTTCACTTTATTTAAGACTTTATAAATTTGTTTAGCGTCTTCAGTTATTGTTTCAATAAATACTTTAACGCAATTAATACCTCTGTACGTAACAAACTTACTTAAGGAATCATTAAAGGAACATTTAATATAATAAGCAAAAGAATATGGTTCATGAATTTGAATATTATTTGAAAATGATGTATTAGTTTCAGGATAACAAGTACTAATGGGTTTTAATAATGTTTCAAAATCTCCATATATCACAAATGGAACGCGTAATTGATTCTTATGATTATCGAATTTTAAAATGTTTTGAGATATCATATTACCCAATTTATCTTTAGCGTTATACTTAGAAGGAAGGATTGTATATATCTTATTGCAATCATATTCTAAATGTCTATTTAACTGATCTTCTGTGTTAAAAAATAAAAAGCATCCATCATACAAAAATTGTTTACTAGTATGCTTAGTAAATTGACTTCTTATTAATCTTGATATATTTTTAATCCAACAATAATGTCCATTACTCAAATCTTCAATATACAATAAATTAACATGTTGTTTCTTCTTTTTAGATGTATAATGCAACGGTCCCACAATGAAATTATTTTCAAGTCCATAAACATTCACACTTATATCATTATTCTTCTCAAATGTTCTAATATCTTTTAATTTCATCGGTAATTCTATATCATTTAAATTAAGTACTTTTGAATAATGTGGATATGATGTAACTCTATCCATACTTTTTGATGCTGGATACAATGCTGAAGTTATAGCCCACATAAAGCAAGCTTGATCATTATTTACTACATTTACTATAGCCTTTTTATCTTTAACTTTCTTTGGTAAATCAATATAAGATGATCCCCGCAAAGGATTATATCTGTTAATATTTATTTCCAAATGCATTATTTCCTTAAGACTCCATCCTGAATCACGTTCTTGAAATTCTTCACTTTTTATTTCAATAACATTTCTAAAATTATTATATATTTCCTTTAGATCCATGGATTTATTAATCACTTTATTTTTAGTGCTAAAAGATTTTATATCAATTAATAACTTCTCATCTTTATTATATTTTAAATATAAACAAAATAATTCAATATTTACTTTAATTGTAATAAATTCTTTTAAATACTTTTCCAATAATACGAATACTTTATTTTTGAAAAAATATCATGTATTCTTTAATACTGTTAAACATTTCCTTAGTATGTAATCTATATGTTGCAATACGATTCTTAAATGCTGAAGTAATTTTTTGTATATCATTATCGCATTCTACAACTACTTTTGCTAGTCTTTTATGCTCATTACTTCTATAATGATTATATAGATTTTTATTTAACACATTACTTTTGCATACATTACACCAATCCGTAATTTTCTTTTTAGTTAATGAACTCTCAATTAACTCCGCTTTGGATCGTTTACTTGATATTTCAGGTTCAGCATCCAATTTGCGTTTATTATTGCACTCAAATTCAATTTGATGTATTTTCAATAAATGATGAGTATAATTTCTTATATTTGTATATATGAAACCACAATATTCACACAATAATTTATTTGAATTACAAGATACATTTTCATGACGTTTCAGATTATCCAATCTTGAAAATGAATCATAAATCTTTTTTTAACTCTTATTATTTTCTTCTTGTTATAAAAAAAATTAAATATATTATATATTTGCAGTTCTTTTTTCAGCAGACGTTTTCATTCAACATTTAGTATTCAACATCAGTACCAATACCCTAACAGGAGAACACGTTTAGAAGACGAAAGTAAAAAAATTTTAGTCAAAATGGCGGATTTAATTTCTAAAAAATAAAACTTTAAATATCTCGTAAACGGTTGAAGATATTGCATTTTTGATAAAAAATTTATCCCCCATCAGTACCAACACCCTAACAGGAGAACACGTTTAGAAGACGAAAGTAAAAAAATTTTAGCCAAAATGGCGGATTTAATTTCTAAAAAATAAAACATTAAATATCTCGTAAACGGTTGAAGATATTGCATTTTTGATAAAAAATTTATCCCCCATCAGTACCAATACCCTAACAGGAGAACACGTTTAGAAGACGAAAGTAAAAAAATTTAAGCCAAAATGGCGGATTTAATTTCTAAAAAATAAAACATTAAATATCTCGTAAACGGTTGAAGATATTGCATTTTTGATAAAAAATTTATCCCCCATCAGCACCAATACCCTAACAGGAGAACACGTTTAGAAGACGAAAGTAAAAAAATTTAAGGCAAAATGGCGGATTTAATTTCTAAAAAATAAAACTTTAAATATCTCGTAAACGGTTGAAGATATTGCATTTTTGATAAAAAATTTATCCCCCATCAGTACCAATACCCTAACAGGAGAACACGATTAGAAGACGAAAGTAAAAAAATTTAAGCCAAAATGGCGGATTTAATTTCTAAAAAATAAAACTTTAAATATCTCGTAAACGGTTGAAGATATTGCATTTTTGATAAAAAATTTATCCCCCATCAGTACCAATCCCCCGAATCCAATAACCATGTTACGCCTGGAATATTCTTAAATCCGTTCATACTATTAAACTTTAGCTTGAACTAAGAAAACATTACTCTGTAATTACAGCTCAACATCATCTCTATTTAAATGACATTTATGCATTAATTTACCATCTCTACCACTCCATATTAAATACCACCTCCAACAACAGAATCTCCTTACATATGCATACATACATAAAAATACATAAGTGGGAATATACCGACTGCATCCACAGCTACATCGAGGATACGAACATAAACGATTGGCCTCCGGAAATTGACGAAGAATGCAATAATTACGGCGTATCTTCTACACCAATACCAACACACACTGTACCTAGAGATAAAGTCTGTAATGATGTCATAATCTTCTAAACCAATCACAACACAGCTTATACATGGCATTAGATCATATGACCTATATTCCTCCCACCCTTACCCCCCTTTTACATTGTTCCAAGTCTAGCCACGCCCCCTCTGCATATCGTGACCGAAATGCATCCCCACTCCAATAATTTCCAACTCAATTTCAAATTTAAGCCAGAACCCGCTCTCCTCACCTACTTACATAGTTTGTATGGCAGTCATTAATAAATTCGGGAAATGTAGTATTAAATAGTTGTTAATAACATTAAGAATTAGAATACGATTAACAATATTACTAGTTGTAACCTTTGTTGTTGAATAATATTGTCGTGAACTATTTTTATATATGTGAGTTATTTTTGTAATATAATTTCTTTGTAAAATAATTAATTGAACTTTATTTTTAATTAGCAAAATTGTAAATGGGGGCTCAACTAAGGATTGAAATTAAATCAAAACAGCTAAACCCACAGCTGGTAATCTATCTAACACCCAATAAGGTGTAAGGTAGACCCACAATTAGAAACGTCAACAAGGATAGGATTATTGTCACCCCACACTTGAGGGCGTCAACCGGGCTAAAGGAAAAACCAAGTTTATTTCGTCAAGAATATTCTTAACCTTTGAACCAGAACTATTGACCAACAGATAAGGAAACAAGCTTATTCAGTCAAGAATAATCTTAACTTCCAGGTGCATACAATTTACTCGTCAAAGTAATTGCACTTCAATCTGTAACAGTGACAAATAAAACAATGATAAAGGAAAAACCTAGTTTATTCCATCAAGAATACTCTTAACCTTTGAACCAGAATTATTGACCAACGGATAAGGAAACCTAGTTTATTCAGTCAAGAATACTCTTAACTTCCAGGTGCGTACAATTTACTCGTTAAAGTAATTGCACTTCAATCTGTTAGCAGTGATAAATAAAACAATGATGGAGGAATTAAATAAGTTGTCAGTAGCAGAATTACGTTAAGAACTTAGCTTCGTTGGTTTAAGTCAACGTGGAAATCGTGCTGAATTATTAACGAGAATAAACTCGTATAATAGCAAAGTTGAAGAACAGAATAGCAGGTCTGTAAACAATGAAACAGTATATAAAACTAATTATACGTTTCTAGATTTAGAATTGGCTTTATCTAAATATGATGGACTTAAAAATGTTAAATTATGGATCAAACAATTTGATGATTTCTGTGACCAGGCGGAAATTGATACAAATTACAGATATTCTTATGTTAGGAGATTGTTAACTGATACCGCAAAACAATTTGTCAATTTTGAAACCAGGATAATAAACTGGGATACATTTAAGTCGTATTTGATCGATGAGTTCAATACGAGTTTAAATAGTGCACAGGTGCACAAAATGCTTCAACAAAGGTTGAAGAAACTAGACATCTTAGACATTTTAGACATAGCTCGACAAGCAGATGTCGAAGAAGCAGCTATTATGGATTATATCATAGCAGGTATTCGTGACAGTACAGCTAATAAAGTGATACTGTACGGAGCTGAAAATATTGCACAACTTAAACGTAAGCTTGAACAATATGAAAAAATCAAAATGGATAGTTAGGACTATGATAGGAGATCAATGTCAGGTACCAAAACAAAAACTGAGACAACAGGTGAGAAGATTAAATGTTTTAATTGTGGTTTGTTATCACACTCATTTAAAGTGTGTCCAGATAAAGACAAGGGTTACAAATGTTCTAATTGTGGTAATTATGGACATGTGAGTCGAAACTGTGAAACTAAAATAAATACTGTTAAATTAGAGCATAATATTATGAAAGTGGAAATGATAAAATCAATTTGTGTTAATAACAGGAGTAATGTAAACGCTTTAATAGATACTGGTAGTGATTTATCAGCAGTGCGCGAAGACTATTTTAAAACATTAAAGAATGTTAAATTATATGACTCTGTAACAACAATACGAGGTTTGGTAAACTCTCGAGTAAACTCTTTAGGTAGAATAAAATTGGACATTGAAATTGATTCAGAACATTACGCTAGTTATTTTGAAGTGTTACCATCACAGGCGATGCATATAAACATGGTGATAGGTCTGGACATTATAGCTAAAGCTAGAGTAGTTATTGATAACAAAGGTGTTAAATTTCATAAACTTTATAACGATAAAAAAGAAAATGAAAGTAAAGTTAAACAATTGATGACATTAAAAATAGGCAATGGTGATAAAGAAAGTGATCTAGACTTATCTCATATAAACGTTAAAAATGTTGTTAATAAAATACACGAGTTAGTGGACAATGACAAACGAAAAGAGTTACTCAACTCTGAAAGTGAAAAGATAATTAAATTGAAAAATGATACTCCCATATTTTCTAGGCCACTTAAACTACCACCTGCAGATCGACTAGATGTTCAAGAGCAGCTGGATGAAGGGTTAGAAAAGGATGTCATACAGGCAGCCCAGGAAATGAACGACCTAGGTTATGTAATTAAACAAAGCACTGTTCGTCCCTTTAAGGATAAGGTCAAAGCCGTCAAGCATTTTCCGAAGCCGAAGAAGACGATACAAGTAAAGAATTTGGCAGGAATGTATTTAATAGAAAATGAATTATTATACAGGTTAAAAGACGATCAAAAGCTGTTAGTAGTACTAAGTAACATGCAAGCAGAAATAATACATAAAGCACAGGACATAGGACATTGTGGCTTAAATAAATGTCAAGAAATAATTAACAGGTAATTTAGGATTAATGAATTAGCTGAAAAGATTAACAACTGTATAGATATATGCATAGAATGCATACTAGCAACCAGAAAAGTAGGTAAAGGAGAAGGATACTTAAACTCTATAACTAAGGTAGGTTTACCTTTAGACACATGGCATATAGACCATTTAGGACCTTTACAAACAACAAACAAAAAGTATAAACATATTCTCGTTATAGTTGATGTTTTCACAAAATTTGTTTGGTTGTTTTCTAATAAATCAACAGGCACTAATGAAGTATTACAGAAATTGAAAGTGATAGCAGAAGTATTCGGAAACCCAAGAAGGTGTATTTCTGACAGGGGTACAGCTTTTAATTCAACAGATCTCAAAGATTATTGTACTGCAGAAAATATTGAACATGTGTTAATAACTACAGGAGTACCAAGGGGTAATGGCCAGGTTGAACGAATAAATGGAATTATTGTACCTGTGTTAACAAAGTTAGCCCTGACAGATCCAAGTATGTGGTATTAACATGTAAGTAAACTACAGTCAATGCTAAACAGTACTTATCAAAGAGGTATTAAAATGACACCATTTGAATCAATGATTGGGGTTAAAATAAAAACCAAACAAGACCTAAAAATAATAAATTTGATTACAGAAGAAATACAAAATGAGTTTGTTTATAACCGTAAAAAGCTGAGAGAAGAGGCTAAAGGAAATATTCTAGAAATTCACCAAGAAAACAGGACTAGCTACAATAGGAAATGTAAAGCACCAAGACCATACAAAATAACGAAAATTAATGGCAATGATCGTTATGACGTGGAGAAAGCAGGAGAGTGTGAAGGACCAATAAGGACTTCTACATCAGCAGATATGATGAAACCATAGGCAGGATGATTGTAGCAACTGATTACAGTTACTAGTCAGGATAGGCCAAATGTGGGATATAATTTAGGATTAGATATAATTAGTTTGTAATAAATAGTAATTATATAGTAAAGAACTCTATAAAATAGGTTAGAAACATTGCTAATATTAAGTTATATTCAAATGTTACTAGCTCTGTTTTTGAAACGATTTGTGGACCCCTCTAACAGGTCACGACACACGTTCGCTTGCTACTACATGCGATGATGCATGGTCAGCGGGAGAAGATTGTTAAAAAATGGCAATAAGTAGCAACATACACAGTTTGTATGGCAGTCATTAGTAAATTAGGGAAATGTAGTATTAACTAGTTGTTAATAACATTAAGAATTAGAATCCGTTAACAACATTACTAGTTGTAATATTTTTTGTTGAATAATATTGTTGTGAACTATTTTTATAAATGTGAGTTATTTTTGTAATACAATTTCTTTGAAAATTAATTAATTGAACTTCATTTTTAATAAACTAAATTGTAAATGGGGGCTTAACTAAGGATTGAAATAAGATCAAAACAGATAAACCACAGCTGGTAATCTAGCTAACACCAACTAAGTTGTAAGGTAGACCCACAATTGGAAACGTCAACAAGGATAGGCTTATTGTCACCCCACATATATATATATATATATATATATATATATATATATATATATATATATATTATATATATATATATACATATATATATATATATATATATAAGAGAAGGAGTACTCTTGAGAAGGATGGAATGGTGTGTAACGCATGTAGAATTATAAATTAAAACATAATGTATGATAAGGCAAAAGGCGTGGAGGTGGTTGATCCTAATTCTTATATAGGCATTGTATAAAGTAAACCTCAAGGGATCGAAACCTGATAGGTAATATTAATTATATCAATGTTATTTTAACTTTTGTTTTTTTGTTATTACATAAAATATAAATATTAAAGTATCTTAATCTATACATAGAAAAAAAATATCAAATAATAAAAAAATTATTTTAAATATTTTGAGTAATATTAGATATAGACTCGGCTGGATAATCAGACACTATTCTGTAGCACAAAAACAAACCAAGGGAAAGAAGAAATCACACATATTAAGCTTTCCGTGAAGTTATCTATTATGCCAAATGTAAAAGTGGACAATTTTAATACACCATTTTATAAGATGACACTGGTTTTGAGACCAGAGAATAAGAAAGACAGACGTTAATACGAATGAAGGCCTATAACACATGTATTGAATTATCAAGATATCAAATAAATGATATTATTTTATCTATATAAATTTTGTCAAGATTGGAAAACCTAAAATTTTCATGGATGATAAACCTTTTTTAATTTTTTTTATTGTCATAATATTATACGATTAAATATAATAATTATTATAGTTCTTCCGCCAACGGCCATACCATATTGAAAGCACCAGTACACGTTCCGATCACTAAAGTTAGGCACCATTGGGCGCAATTAGTACTGGGATAGGAGACCGCCTGGGAACACTGCGTTCCGTTGACAATCAATATTTTTTAAAATTTTTTTTTTACGGTTGATGTTAAAATTGATTGATGGATTGGATATATATATATATATATATATATATATATATGTATATATATATATATATATATATATATATATATATATATATATATTATATATATATATTTGGGATATAATTTAGGATTAGATATAATTAGTTTGTAAGAAATAGTAATTATATTGTAAAGAACTCTATAAAATAGGTTAGGAACATTGCTAATATTAAGTTATATTCAAATGTTACTAGCTCTGTTTTTGAAACGAATTGTGGACCCCTTTAACAGGTCACGACACACAGTCGCTTGCTACGACATGCAATGATGCATGGTCAACAGGGAAGATTGTTAAAATGGCGATAGTATTAACATACATAGTTTGTATGGCAGTCATTAATAAATTCGGGAAATGTAGTATTAACTAGTTGTTAATAATATTAAGAATTAGAATACGATTAACAATATTACTAGTTGTAATATTTGTTGTTAAATATAATTGTTGTGAACTATTTTTATATATGTGAGTTATTTTTGTAATATAATTTCTTTGAAAAATAATTAATTGAACTTTATTTTTAATAAGCTAAATTGTAAATGGGGGCTCAACTAAAGATTGAAATAAGATCAAAACAGCTAAAACCACAGCTGGTAATCTATCTGACACTTACTAAGGTGTAAGGTAGACCCACAATTGGAAACGTCAACAAGGATAGAATTATTGTCACCCCACATATATATAAATATATATATATATTTTTTTTTTTTTTTTGTTTGTTCAAGGGGAGGGGAAACCTTCCAAAGGCTAGCTCCTGCGCGGCAAGAAGTGTTGGATTCGCCCTCTTCTCGAGGCCGCCTACCAACTAAAACCGCCTCCCCTTACTCGCCTAGAATTCAGCCTGGAACCGCATAATGCATTACTTTAAGCTGGTTCTTTATACACGATTTATCTATGTTTTCGTGCTGGCGTCCACTTCTTTTGTTTTCAGTACTTCCGTAACGAAGGCTTGAACCGCGTTCCAGTACCCTTCCTTTTCCAGCAATATATTGACAAAATTATCTGCTGTCAATATGGTTCCTGTCGTCGTTCGTATTACTTGTCTTGGAGTCGCCCATCGGTCGCACATAAAGAACGTGTGTTCCGGTGTATCTACCTGCTTACACTACCAGCACATGTCGGTCTCTCTCTTTATGAATCACTTCAGGTAGCTCCCGAAGCATCCATGCCATCCAAGGAGTTGTGTTACAAAGTAATCAATTTCTCCGTGCTTTCGATTTACCCATGTTCCTATGTTCTTTATAATCCTTTTTGTCCACACCGCCCTTCGGGTATCCTTCTCTTACTCTTTCTGCCATTTCTGCACTGTTTCTGATCTTAGTTCTTGGCGTTTCACCTCTCTGTCCATAAACACCTTTTTCTTCTCTTCCACCATTAGTGCCAGTGGTACTATTCTGAGGATTACTTGCACCGCTTCTGCCGAAATGGTTCGATAAGCGCTGCCAACGCGTATTGCCGTTCTGCGTTGTACACCTATCAGCATACTCCTGTACTTTTTGTGCCTCATTACTTCTTCCTTTACCGGTGCAGCATACAGCATTACTGAGTGTACTACAGAAGCTAGCACCCGTCTCTTATTTGCCTTGGGACCCTTTAGATTTGGCATCAATCTGCTTAGCGTCATCAATTTCTCTTCGGATTTCCTAGCTGTTTGAATAACATGCTGCTTCATGCTTGAGTTTCTTGCAATGTAAAGCCCCAGGTACCTTAAGCATTCCTTAGATTTAATTGCCGTGCTGCCTTCCTCCAGAGTTATTTCTTTTAGCTTTCTTCTACCGTAGAGTACAATCGCTTCAGTTTTTTCCGGCGCAAGTTTCAGCTGCTTCTTCTTCAATGTAGCCTCAATCCAAAGCAGCGCCGCATTTGTGTGAGCTTCCAACACTTGCTCCGTTTTTGCCTTTACTATGAGAGCTGTATCGTCTGCGAATCCTATGTTAGATGCGCCTTCCGGTAGCTTGATCTTAAGTACCTCGTCGTACAGTATGTTCCATAGTAGAGACCCCAGTACCGATCCCTGTGGGACTCCGCAGGTTACCCTTAGTAGGGTAGTAGAGCGGGTTCTGGCTTAAATTTGAAAATGAGTTGGAAATTATTGGAGGTGGGGATGCATTTAGGTCACGATATGCAGAGGGGGCGTGGCTAGACTTGGAAGAATGTAAAAGGGGGTAATAGTGGGGTGAGGAGTGAGGTGGCGTGGCTAGACAATGTTGGGGTAATAGTGGGGTAATATGAAAGAGTGAGATAGCGATATTAATTATTACACTGGTAAAGAGTGAGATACCGATATTAATTCTTATGTTTGATTTGTTATTGGTTATAAGATTATGACAGTGTTAAATTATTTATAACAGTGTATTTATAGCGCATTCCTTCGAAATTTGCAAACAGCACATGTTCTCATGAGAAACTTTAGACACACGCGCATTCCTTCGAATGTAACTTGAAGCACACGTGTTAGGCGGCGTCAGCACATGTTCTCATGAGAACTTTAGACACACGCGCATTCCTTCGAATGTAACTTGAAGCACACGTGTTAGATGGCGTCAGCACATGTTCTCATGAGAACTTTGTATATAAATTATTCTTATGGGAACGTGTTGAATACAAGCGAATATTTTCCAAACGTAGACAAATTTTTTTGTATATAAATTATTCTTATGCAATAGTGAAGTTATTGAAATATTAGACTCGGACGATGAAACTGTACAAGTGTTAGACTCTGATGACGAAATTGTAAAAGTATAACATAGTGATTAATGCATATTTTTTATGTAAAACTCTATAAATAAATGAACTTTTAAAAACAATTGTGATTTATATTTTGATTTTCAAACTGAAATATATAATTTACAATGGATAACGGTTGTAAGATTATTAAGCATATGAGAACAATTATTGAACATTTGAATAGTTCAAATTATTCAAGTATTCAGTGGAAAAAGTGGTCTGATTATAATAAAATAAATATAAAGTACGCAAGAATGAATTCAAATTTTTTAAATAAATATGAAGAAGTTGCTCAAACACTTTTAAAAGTTGGAGCTGTATTAAGAAAATATAAAGACAATGAATGTTTGTTAGAAGATCTTACTGAAGAAGATTTACATTACTTGCCAACAGAATTTTTCTTGTACTATATAATGTTTTCTACCGATATAGAACAAAATTGGAATCGATTACCATCATACTTAAAAGAAAATGTTGAAATTCAAAAACGCCGCTTATGTTTTAAACATTATAATAAGGGTAGAATTCAAAGAGATGGACCACCATGTCAAATAAGAAACTGTTGTGATTGTAATTTTAATTTATATTATGATTCTAATGGAAATAGTTATACCCTAATAAATAAATAAATAAATAAATATACCTTAATAAATAAAATACATGTTCTTTCATTTATAAAATTTTATTTATATACACTCTATACATATTTATTAGCTTTTTCTTGTATTTGAGTCTTAAGTAAGTCTATACAAAGCGCCTAAATTTCTAAGCTTAGTAACTTTACATTCATATTTGATGATATATTAGTAAACAATTTATAGTAATTTAATTCTATGTTATTAATGTTATTTAAAACGAAATTTTCATAAAAGTATTTTAATAATATATCATTTTAGTACAATTTAATCCTATTTTGATTGAATACATATCTTCCTTTAATAATATAGGTACTTTATTAAATAAAAATGGAACTGCTGTTAATTTAGTAGAAGTTAAATTTGTGTTAATAGGTTCAAAATTTTTAAAATCCTCCTCATTGTTTAAAGAAGTTAACATTTCTGATATATTCTGTATCTCAATATCTGCATTTAATGATTCAGTTAATAATTTTTTGATAAGTTATATATATATTCTTGAGCGTTATTGTATAATTTAATTTTAAAAAAGTCTATGCACAAAATTTTTATTTCTTGTTCCAACAGTTCCAAGTTTATTTTTGATGATATATGACTAAAATTATTATTTAAATCAATATGGTTATTTATATTATTTTTAATAAAACACTCATAAAAATTAATATTGTGATTTTTATAATTTATACTTTGAGTATCCTTAAACACATTAAACAAATTATTTTGAACTTGATATAAAGATTTTTCCACTAATTTAGAACACAAATTATAATTTTTTAATGTCACTGTTATACAATGAGATATATTAAGCAAGTTGTCCCAAGATTCTTTCTGTAAATAAACAGAAGATGATTTAAGTTTTTGTTCATTCAAATCTTGCTGTTGACATTGTATATTTTCTTCAAGAACCATAGTTGGCTTTTCATAGAAAGTTTGAAAATGTATTGTGCAATTTGATAAGGTTATGTGAGACTGATCTAAATATTCACTTCCTTCAAAATAATTGGAAATGTTGTTTTTATTATTTAACAGGGTATTCCAATCCTGCTCTGATATAATAACGCCATTTCCATTAACCTTTTCTATTTTCAAAATGGCTTCACATAAATTATTTACTTTAATTCCAACTAATGCTTGTTTTGATTTACTGTTATTTAAATAATATAATGATTTTAATAAATATATAGAATCATCATATATTATTTTAGAATCGGATTGATCACTATCAAAACTTAACTTTTTATTTTTATTAAACATTGGATATGGTTTGTAACGATAAGCCATTATTATAAAATGTTTAGTTAAACTTGTTAAAATATTTATTTGTAACTGAAGAAAATATAAAATATCTACAGATTATATACTCTAAACCCCTCCCTATACTATATTTATTAAAATTAAAACTTATTTCAAAACCCAACCTTAAATGCATTACTTTTCAGTTCAATAATTGTTCTCATATGCTTAATAATCTTACAACCGTTATCCATTTTAAATTATATATTTCAGTTTCAAAATCAAAATATAAATAACAATTGCTTTTAAAAGTTCATTTATTTATATAATTTTACATAAAAAATATACATTAATCACTATGTTATACTTTTACAATTTCGTCATCAGAGTCTAACACCTCTACAATTTTGTCATCAGAGTCTAACACCTCTACAATTTCATCGTCAGAGTCTAATATTTCAATAACTTCACTATCACTCTCTAATAATTCTATGATTTTTACATCAGAATCTTCTTCCTGTATTTCAATTTCTTCGTGACCTATTATTATTTCATCAGCATAACTCTCTATAATTTTCTCATATGTCTTCTTTTCTTCTTCATCCGTCATATCCTCTGAATCACAGTCATCTATATCAAAATCGTCAGTTATATCCTGAACATAATATCTATCTTTACTGTCAATGCCGACGCGTATATATCCCGAATCCAACAACCATGTTACGCCTGGAATATTCTTAAATCCGTTCATACTATTAAACTTTAGCTTGCACTAAGAAAATATTACTCTGTAATTACAGCTCAACATCATCTCTATTTAAGTGACATTTATACATGAATTTACCACCTCCACCAACAGAATCCCGTTACATAGGTTTTACGCTCACACAGTTTTAACAAAAAATTTGTCTACGTTTGGAAAATATTGTTTTATCATATTGCATAAGAATAATTTATATACGAAGTTCTCATGAGAACATGTGCTGACGCCGGCTAACACGTGTGCTTCAAGTTACATTCGAAGGAATGCGCGTGTGTCTAAAGTTTCTCATGAGAACATGTGCTGTTTGCAAATTTCGAAGGAATGCGCTATAAATACACTGTTATAAATAATTTAACACTGTCATAATCTTATAACCAATAACAAATCAAACATAAGAATTAATATCGGTATCTCACTCTTTACCAGTGTAATAAATAATATCGCTATCTCACTCTTTCATATTACCCCACTATTACCCCAACATTGTCTAGCCACGCTACCTCACTCCTCACCCCACTATTACCCCCTTTTACATTCTTCCAAGTCTAGCCACGCCCCCTCTGCATATCGTGACCTAAATGCATCCCCACCTCCAATAATTTCCAACTCAATTTCAAATTTAAGCCAAAACCCGCTCTACTACACTACTACCCTTATTTGTTCTTCCTCGACTGTTATCCAGCGATCCTCCAGGTAGCTTCCTATTATTCTAATCAGGTATTCGCTGACTCCGATTTTTTTCAGCGCTTCTATGACGCCGTCCCATGGTGCTGAGTTAAAAGCGTTTTTAATGTCGAGCGTAACCAACACTGCGTGTTTTTTGTTCTAGTTGGCTTTTGCTTTAATGCTCTGTACCGATTCCATACCATATGCTCTGTACCATAATGCTCCACATAGCGTCGATGGTCGACCTCTTCCTTCTGAACCCATATTGCTTTTTCGATAGATTTGGTTCGACTTCTTCATCTAATCTGTTAGCTATGAGCCGCTCCAGAACTTTCCCCATAACTTTACTTTTCTTTAAGATCTCCTGGTTTTTTTGGCTTCTGCACCAATACCACATTTGCTGTCTTCCATATTGCTGGAAATATTCCACTTTCCAGTTGTTTGTTTATAATTTCGAGAAATTGTTTTGGGAATTCCCTAATTGCTGCTTTGATAATCTCTGGTGGTATTTGATCCGGTCCTGGTGCTTTTCCATTTCTTGTTCGCTTTAACGCTTCCAGCAATTCTTCCTTCGTAAAATAATGTGTGCACGTATCGTCGATGTCTTTGCGTAGCCATTTGTTTTTTGAGCAAGTTGGGAATAATTCCCTAATTGTTTCTCTTAGTTTTAGTGTACTTAGTTTAATACGGGGCATCATATTAAACTTTTTGCATACTATTTTATAACCCATTCCCCATAAGTCTTCGTCCACTTCTTGACAGGTTTTATTCCGTGCTTCTTGTTTTGCTCTAATGACTAAGTTTCTCAGCGCTTGACGATTATTCTTGTAGTCATTTCTCAAGTTTTCCTTGTTTTCTTCAGTGACATTTCTGCTTTTGTTTCCGCGGGTGAGATTTCTCCTTGCTTTCAGACACTTTTTTCTTAATTGGGCAATGTTGTCGTTCCACCAATACACTGGATTTTGTTTTCCTACTCTAGCTCTCTTACAAAATGTGTTGTCTAGTGCTCGTTTTATTGCCATCATGCCTGTACTTGCATCAAGTCCTTGGTTGCTGTCTATCTCTTTTCCAAGATTTCCCACGAAGATCGGTATGCCTTCTTTCCTTATACTCCATTTTACTTTGTTCTTTTGTGCCATACTAGTATGTTTAGAGTTGACCTTGTAGTAGATGTTCCTATGGTAGCTAAGGTTTTCTTCGTCAGTTACTTTCCACTCTGTTATTCTATTTGCTATTAGCTCAGACGTCAGAGTTACATCAATATGTGATTCGCTGCCTCTTCTTACAAACGTTGGCTCGTGTCCTCTGTTCTGCACAACTAATGAAAGTTCGGCCATCCAGTCCACAAGCGCTATGCCCCTCTTGTCTTCTTTGGTAGAACCCCATATACGTGACTTCGCATTAAGGTCACCAGCTACAATTACCTCTTTGGTTTCCCTTCTGATGCTATCCCCCAGTTGCTGTAGGTACAGCTCAAATTTGCACACAGATATGTTGGGCTATACGTAGTACGAATAGATAACTACTACCTTTAGCTCTACCCATACGAAGCCTTTCTGCTCATTGCCACATTTAAGCACATCCACTTCTCTGTTGTATACTCTAATGGCTGCGTCAATATTCATGTCCTTAAACCATAGTCCTTTAGTGACTTGCTTCTTGTTCGGTTCGGCAACAATAGCGATGTCTATGTTCATGCTGAGGCAAGTGCTGTGCAGCAGATCAAACGCTGCCAGCCCACGGTCTACGTTAACTTGCAGTATTTTTAATTCCATATTTAGCGGGTGAGTCAATCCTTTTCCTCATTAGTTCACTCACTAGGGATTTGTATTTTGGACATATCATTTCCCTTCCGCTGTGTCCCTTTATTTTGCAGGTCCAGCAATACACTTCATTAGAGCATTCCTTCGCCCTATGTCCTGCCTCTCCACATTTCAGGCATTTTTCCCTCGTGTCTCCTTCTTTTTTGCACGAATTTGCAAAATGTCCGTAGTTTTGACATTTGAAGCACTTGATTGGTGCTAGTCTTTGTACTATTCTGCACCTACTCCATCCTATTTTCAACCTTACATTAGACAAGAGACGTATAGCACTATCAACGGGTAACATAACATTCGCGTATCGAAGCCCCCGGCTGTTTGGCTTCAGTGCTATTTTTATAGTGATGTCTTTCTCACCAAATTTGGAGTCACCTAGTTCCTTCTGTATAGCTTCTACTATTTCCTCTTCGGAGATAGTTTCATCTATGTCGATGACTATTATGTTTTTCTGTCGTTGGACAAGTTCTACTTCCACCGAATTTCCCATTTTCTGTTGTACCGCTGCTTTTAGTAATTCCCCACTTCCTCTTTTACCTCCAGAAACACTCAGCTTTACGTAGCCCTCCGATGTTTTTTATTTTGATGTCTAGTTCCTCTATATCAATATTTTTTTTCATCTCTCTAATAGTATCAACATATGTTCTTCCTTCTCCCTTCAATTTAACCAGCACTATTTCTCTGCTTGTCGCCTTTCCGGTCCTTCCAGCAAGTTGCCAATCTTGTGTTTGTTGTACCTTTGGTTTCGGGACCCTTTCTTCTGACTTCTGCTCTTCTCTTCTTGTATGGATAGTTATGTTATGTCCTTCTTTTCGGAAGATTAACTCTATCGCTTTTCTAACACCGAACTCCATTCCGTCTTTAGAGCATATAAAAATTAGCTCATTCCTTTTCTCTCTTCTGGATATGTTTTTCACTCTTTCGAGAGCTGTCACTGCGTCCTTTACGTTTTAGTTGTTTAATATTGCCCCATTTAGACCAACTAAGTATGTATAGGTACTGACAGTTTGTTCTTCTCCATTGTCCTGTATTATGCTGCTCTTGTTAGCAAAGCAAGTTACTTTACCTGGGTGTACTGATTTCATCATAATAGCATCCTCTAATTGCGGAATTCTTTCGTTTAGTCGTCTTATTAGAAAGTTCTTCTCGTCCACCTGTTGGTCTATTATTAGTACCACATCCTTATCCTTTGATGCCTGCATGACACCGCCTCTCACCATTTTAGTTAAGCTAAAAGATTCTTCAGGCCATTTAGCATGGACTAAGTGTAGGATATTTCCCATTTTCTCTGGTTCTTCTCTATTAGTTTCCGACCTAAATTTGTCTATTTCATTCTGGATTAAGAGCAATGTTTTCATTTCTTCTGAAGGAAGCGTTTGAGTGCCTGCTTCCGTCATAGTCGTTCCTTTTTCGTCCAGTCCTCTCCCCGGTGCTTCGTCGCCTACACTTCTGACATCGGTTTGTGTCGCCATATCCGCCATAATTTCCTTTGCCATTTGTCGGCCGATTTCGTTTACTCCGTTCTCGGCCTTAAGCTTACCGACGTAGAGATTTAGTTTAGCTGAAATCTCCCTTATTTCCTTCTTTGTGTTAAATCTATCCTTGACGATTTTTTCCAATTTTATCGTCTCTCTCTTAATCGTTAGAATGAGGTTTCGAATCCTGCTAGTATCATTCCGTTCCTGGTGTTCAGCTTTTTCCCCTTCTTTTATTCTTTTCCTTTTCTTTCCACTCTCTTCCCTTTCGTCGTCACCTTTTTGAAAGAAAAAATCCGAAAATGAGTTGCTCCTAACTGGAGATCTCACCATCTTCCTGCATTTCATAAAAGCCACCGCTTTTCCTTTTCCAGTAGCTCTATTTCCCGCAGAGGCCTAATCAGCCACCACCTGCGTATTTCCAGTAGCCGAGTTACCCGCAGCGGCCTGGTCTACCACCGTCTGCGTTCCGCAGTTGCTTGATAACGACCCAATGGAAGCCTGCTGCACAACTCCCACTAGTGCCGGTTCTGGGGATCCAAACCCCTATCCCGTAATTTTAATTACATTTTCCTGAATTATGTTCATATTTCCGTTGCAATCCTGTTGGTCCGCGGAAGGTATTTTATTTCCCTCCAGCCCTCCGTCCAAAACGGTTTGAGCATTCCCTTATCCGCCACCTGGGGACGCGCTTGGTTGGGGTTACAGGTCTCCCCGCCAATATATATATATATATATATATATATATATATATATATATATATATATATATATATATATATATATATATATATGTGGAAAACGAGAGTACTATCCCAATCCTGATGTGGAAAACAAGAACTATTTAACTTCTTATTTGGAAAGCAATAACCAATCCGCCAATCTGATGTGGAATCAAGGTACTCTTATTTAATTTAGGGCAAATGTCAATTCAATTAATATTCAACTATGTAATATCTTAGTTAGTTTGTCAGGATGATAAAGAATCACATAATTGGTTTAATACATTTATTGAATAAAATAATAACGATGATAATAATAATGATAATAATAATAAGGTTACAATATAAACGTTGGTGTTTACTTTACAAATACAGAACAATGAATGCATACACCACCTTAAGTTCTAGCTAATATATACTCAGTCCTACATTAGTTTTCAGCTTGACTTTAAAAAGGTTTGTTTTTATTACTTCCAAGAATACGCTTGGTTAATTTCAGTAAACACATCCCTTACGTATTCAGTCACTGGTTTAAAGTTTCACACAATATAATTGCTTCGACCTTTCACTTGGTTTCTATTTAAAACATACCCTCATTAATCACATTCTTTATGACTTTCCTAGAACGGGTGTTATATTTATGAGTTCTTTCTATGTTTGATTTATTTTACGTTTCACATATATATATATATATATATATATATATATATATATATATATCTATATATATATATATATATATATATCTATATATATATATATATATATATATAAATAAATATATAAATATATATATATATATATATATATATATATATAAATATATATATATATATATATATATATATATATATATATATATATAATCCATCAATCAATTCATACATCAACCGTAAAAAAAAACAAAAAAAAAATATTGATTGTCAACGGCACGCAGTGTTCCCAGGCGGTCTCTGATCCCAGTACTAATTGCGCCCAATGGTGCTTAACTTCAGTGATCGGAACGTGTACTTGTGCCTACAACATGGTATGGCCGTTGGCGGAAGAACTATAATAATTATTATATTTAATCGTATAATATTATGACAATAAAAAAAATTAAAAAAGGTTTATCATCCATGAAAATTTTAGGTTTTCCAATCTTGACAAAATTTATATAGATAAAATAATATCATTTATTTGATATCTTGATAATTCAATACATGTGTTATAGGCCTTCATTCGTATTAACGTCTGTCTTTCTTATTCTCTGGTCTCCAACCAGTGTCATCTTATAAAATTGTGTATTAAAATTGTCCACTTTTACATTTGGCATAATAGATAACTTCACGGAAAGCTTAATATGAGTGATTTCTTCTTTCCCTTGGTTTGTTTTCGTGCTAAAGAATAGTGTCTGATTATCCAGCCGAGTCTATATCTAATATTACTCAAAATATTTAAAATAATTTTTTTATTATTTGATATTATTTTTCTATGTATAGATTAAGATACTTTAATATTTATATTTTATGTAATAACAAAAAAACAAAAGTTAAAATAACATTGATATAATTAATATTATTAATCAGGATTCGATCCCTTGAGGTTTACTTTATACAATGCCTATATAAGAATTAGGATCAACCACCTCCACGCCCTTTGCCTTAACATACATTATGTTTTAGTTTATAATTCAACATGCGTTACACACCATTCCATCCTTCTCAAGAGTACTCCTTATCTTATATATATATATATATATATATATATATATATATATCTTGGCGGGGAGACCTGTATCCCCAACCAAGGGCGTCCCCAGGTGGCGGATAGGGGAATGCTCAAACTGTCTTGGACGGAGGGCTGGAGGGAAATGAATTACCTCCCGCGGACCAACAGGATTGCAACGGAAATATAAACATGAATCAGGAAAATGGAAATAAGTTTACGGGACAGGGGCTCAGATCCCCAAAACCGGCACTAGTGGGAGTTGTGGAGCAGGCTCCCCTTGGGTCGTTATCAAGCAACTGCGGAACGCAGACGGTGGTAGACCAGGCCGCTGCGGGTAACTCGGCTACTGGAAATACGCAGTTGATAGCTGACCAGGCCTCTGCGGGAAATACAGCTACTGGAAAAAGAGAAGCAGTGGCTTTTATGAAATGCATGAAGATGGTGAGATCTCCAGTTAGGAGCAACTCATTTTCGGATTTTTTCTTTCAAAAAGAGGACGACGGAAAGGAAGAGAGTGGAAAGAAAAGGAAAAGAATAGAAGAAGGGGAAAAAGCTGAACACCAGGAACGGAATGATACTAGCAGGATTCGAAACCTAATTCTAACGATTGAGAGAGAGACAATCAAATTGGAAAAAATCGTCAAGGATAGATTTAACACAAAGAAGGAAATAAGGGAGATTTCAGCAAAACTGAATCCTAACGGCGGTAAGCTAAAGGCAAAGAACGGAGTAAACGAAATCGGCCGACAAATGGCAAAGGAAATTATGGCGGATATGGCGACACAAACCGATGTCAGAAGTGTAGGCGACGAAGCACCGGGGAGAGGACTGGACGAAATAGGAAGGACTATGACGGAAGCAGGCACTTAAACGCTTCCTTCATAAGAAATAGAAACATTGCTCTTAATCCAGAATAAAATAGAAAAATTTAAGTCGGAAACTAATAGAAAAGAACCAGAGAAAATGGGAAATATCCTACACTTAGTCCATGCTAAATGGCCTGAAGAATCTTTTAGCTTAACTAAAATGGTGAGAGGCGGTGTCATGCAGGCATCAAAGGATAAGGATGTGGTACTAATAATAAACCAAGAGGTGGACGAGTAGAACTCTCTAATAAGACGACTAAACGAAAGAATTCCGCAATAAGAAGATGCTATTATAATGAAATCAGTACACCCAGGTAAAGTTACTTGCTTTGCTAACAAGAGCAGCATAATACAGGACAATGAAGAAGAAAAAACTGGCAGTACCTATACATACTTGGTTGGTCTAAATGGGGCAATATTAAACAAGAAAAACGTAAAGGACGCAATGACAGCTTTAGAAAGAGTGGAAAACATATCCAGAAGAGAGAAAAGGAAAGAGTTAATTTTTATATGCTCTAAAGACGGAATGGAGTCCGGTCTTAGAAAAGCGATAGAGTTAATCTTCCGAAAAGAAGGACATAACATAGCAATCCATACAAGAAGAGAAGAGCAGAAGTCAGAAGAAAGGGTCCTGCAGCAAAAGGGACAACAAACACAAGATTGGCAACATGCTGGAAGGA
This sequence comes from Panorpa germanica, assembly GCA_963678705.1. Taxonomy (NCBI): domain Eukaryota; kingdom Metazoa; phylum Arthropoda; class Insecta; order Mecoptera; family Panorpidae; genus Panorpa; species Panorpa germanica. The sequence goes on along the minus strand of OY783216.1, from coordinate 12,202,829 downwards.
CCGGAAAGGCGACAAGCAGAGAAATAGTGCTGGTTACACCAAAGGGAGAAGCAAGAACATATGTTGATACTGTGAGAGAGATGAAGAAAAATATTGATATAGAGGAACTAGACGTCAAAATAAAAAACATCGAAAAAACATCGGAGGGCTACGTAAAGCTGAGTGTTTCTGGAGGTAAAAGAGGAAGTGGGGAATCACTAAAAGCAGCGGTACAACAGAAAATGAGAAATTCGGTGAATATAGAACTTGTCCAACGACAGAAGAACATAATAGTCATCGACATAGATGGAACTATCTCCGAAGAAGAAATAGTAGAAGCTATACAGAAGGAACTAGGTGACTCCAAATCTGGTGAGAAAGACATCACTTTAAAAATGGCACTGAAGCCAAACAGCCGGGGGCTTCGATACGCAAATGTTATGTTACCCGTTGCTAGTGCTTTACATCTCTTGTCTAAGGTAGGGTTGAAAATAGGATGGAGTAGGTGCAGAATAGTAGAAAAACTATCACCAATCAAGTGCTTCAAATGTCAAAACTACGGACATTTTGCGAGTTCGTGCAAAAATGAGGAAGACACGAGGGAAAAATGCCTGAAATGTGGAGAGGCAGGACATAGGGCGAAGGAATGCTCTAATAAAGTGTATTGCTGGACCTGCAAGATAAAGGGACACAGCGGAAGGGAAATGATATATCCAAAATACAAATCCGTAGTGAGTGAACTAATGAGGAAAAGGATTGACTCACCCGCTAAATATGGAGTTAAAAATACTGCAAGTTAACGTAGACCGTGGACTGGCAGCGTTTGATCTGCTGCACAGCACCTGCCTTAGCAGGAACATAGACATCGCTATTGTTGCCGAACCGAACAAGAAGCAAGTCACTAAAGGACCATGGTTTAAGGACATAAATATTGACGCAGTCATTAGAGTATACAACAGAGAAGTGGATGTGCTTAATTGTGGCAATGAGCAGAAAGGCTTCGTATGGGTAGAGCTAAAGGTAGTAGTTATCTATTCGTTCTACGTATCGCTTAACATATCTGTGTGCGAATTTGAGCAGTACCTACAGCAACTGAGGGATAGCATCAGAAGGCAAACCCAAGAGGTGATTGTAGCTGGTGACCCTAATGCGAAGTCACGTATATGGGGTTTTACAAAAGAAGACAGGAGGGGCCTAGCGCTTGTGGACTGGATGGCCGAACTTTCATTAGTTGTGCAGAACAGAGGACACGAGCCAACGTTTGTAAGAAGAGGCAGCGAATCACATATTGATGTAACTCTGACGTCTGAGCTAATAGCAAATAGAATAACAGAGTGGAAAGTAACTGACGAAGAAAACCTTAGCTACCATCGGAACATCTACTACAAGGTCAACTCTAAACATACTAGTATGGCACAATAGAACGAAGTAAAATATAGTATAAGGAAAGAAGGCATACCGATCTTCGTGGAAAATCTTAGAAAAGAGATAGACAGCAACCAAGGACTTAATGCAAGTACAGGCATGATGGCAATAAAACGAGCACTAGACAACACAATTTGTAAGAGAGCTAGAGTAGGAAAACAAAATCCAGTGTATTATTGGAACGACAACATTGCCCAATTAAGGAAAAAGTGTCTGAAAGCAAGGAGAAATCTCACCCGCGGAAACAAAAGCAGAAATGTCACTGAAGAAAACAAGGAAAGCTTGAGAAATGACTACAAGGATAATCGGAAAGCGCTGAGAAACGCAATCATTAGAGCAAAACAAGAAGCATGGAAGAAAACCTGTCAAGAAGTGGACAAAGACTTATGAAAAATGGGTTATAAAATAGTATGCAAAAAAATTAATATGATGCCCCGTATTAAACTAAGTACACTAAAACTAAGAGAAACAATTAAGGAATTTTTCCCAAAACGCTCAAAAAACAAATGGCTACGCAAAGACATCGAGTATACGTGCATACCCTATTTTACGAAGGAAGAATTGCTGGATGCGTTAAAGCGAACAAGAAATGGAAAAGCACCAGGACCGGATCAAATACCACCAGAGATTATCAAAGCAGCAATTAGGGAATTCCCAAAACAATTTCTCGAAATTTAGAACAAACAACTGGAAAGTAGTATATTTCCAGCAATATGGAAGACAGCAAAAGTAGTATTGGTGCAGAAGCCAAAAAAAACCATGAGAACTTAAAGAAAAGTATAGGCCAATATGGCTCTTGGATGTTATGAGGAAAGTCTTGGAGCGGCTCATAGCTAACAGATTAGATGAAGAAGTCGAACCAAATCTATCGAAGAAGCAATATGGGTTCAGAAGGAAGAGGTCGACCATCGACGCTATGTAGAGCATTATGGAAACGGTACAGAGCATTAAAGCAAAAGCCCACTAGAACAGAAAACACGCAGTGTTGGTTACGCTCGACATTAAAAACGCTTTTAACTCAGCATAATGGGACGGCGTCATGGAAGCGCTAAAAAAATTCGGAGTCAGCGAATACCTGATTAGAATAATAGGAAGCTACCTGGAGGATCGCTGGATAACAGTTGAGGGAGAACAAATAAGGGTAACCTGCGGAGTCCCACAGGGATCGGTACTGGGGCCCTTACTATGGAACATACTATATGACGAGGTACTTAAGATCAAGCTAAAGGAAGGCGCATCTATCATAGGATTCGCAGACGATACAGCTCTCGTAGTAGAGGCAAAAACGGAGCAAGTGTTGGAAGCTCACACAAATGTGGCGCTGCTTAAGATTGAGGCTACATTGAAGAAGAAGCAGCTAAAACTTGCGCCGGAAAAAACTGAAGCGATTGTACTCTACAGTGAAAGAAAGCTAAAAGAAATAACTCTGAAGGTAGGCAGCACGGCAATTAAAACTGAGGAATGCTTAAGGTACCTGGGGCTTTACATTGCAAGAAACTCAAGCATGAAGCAGCATGTTATTCAAACAACTAGGAAATCCGAAGAGAAATTTATGACGCTAAGCAGATTGATGCCAAATCTGAAGGGTCCTAAGGCAAATAAGAGACGGGTGCTAGCTTCTGTAGTACACTAAGTAATGCTGTATGCTGCACCGGTATTAGAAGAAGTAATGAGGCACAAAAAGTACAGGAATATGCTGATAGGTGTGCAACGCAGAACGGCAATACGCGTTGGCAGCGCTTATCAAACCATTTCGGCAGAAGCGGTGCAAGTGATTACCGGAATAGTACCACTGGCACTAATGGTGGAAGAGAGGAAAAAGGTGTTTATGGACATAGAGGTGAAACGCCAAGAACTAAGGTCAGAAACAGTGCAGAAATGGCAGAAAGAGTGGGAGAAGAATACCCGAAGGGCGGTTTGAACAAAAAGGCTGATAAACAACATAGGCTCATGGGTAAATCGATAGCACGGAGAAGTTGATTATTTTGTAACACAACTGCTCGGAGGGCATAGATGCTTCGGGAGCTACCTGAAGCGATTCAGAAAGAGAGAGTCCGACATGTGCTGGTACTGTGAGCAGGTAGATACACCGAAACACACGTTCTTTATGTGCGACCGATGGGCGACTCCAAGACAAGTAGTACGAACGACGACAGGAACCATATTGACATCAGATAATATTGCCAATATAATGCTGGAAAAGGAAGGATACTGGAACGCGGTTCAAGCCTTCGTTACGGAAATACTGAAAACGAAAGAAGTGGACGCCAGTACGAAAACATAAAGAAATCAAGTATCAAGAACCAGCTTAAAGTAATGCATTATGCGGTTCCAGGCTGAATTCTAGGCGAGTAAGGGGAGGTGGTTTTAGTTGGTAGGCGGCCTCGAGAAGAGGGCGAATCCAACACTTCTTGCCGCGCAGGAGCTAGCCTTTGGAAGGTTTCCCCTCCCCTACAACAAAAAAAAAGAAAGAAAAAAAAAATATTTATATATATATATATATATATATATAAGATAAGGAGTACTCTATATATATATATATATATATATATATATATATATATATATATATTTATATATATATATATAAGATATGAAGTACTCTTGAGAAGGATGGAATGGTGTGTAACGCATGTTGAATTATAAATTAAAACATAATGTATGATAAGGCGGAGGGCGTGGAGGTGGTTGATCCTAATTCTTATATAGGCATTGTATAAAGTAAACCTCAAGGGATCGAATCCTGATAGGTAATATTAATTATATCAATGTTATTTTCACTTTTGCTTTTTTGTTATTACATAAAATATAAATATTAAAGTATCTTAATCTATTCAAAGAAAAATAATATCAAATAATAAAAAAATTATTTTAAATATTTTGAGTAATATTAGATATAGACTCGGCTGGATAATCAGACACTATTCTATAGCACGGAAACAAACCAAGGGAAAGAAGAAATCACACATATTAAGCTTTCCGTGAAGTTATCTATTATGCCAAATGTAAAAGAGGACAATTTTAATACACCATTTTATAAGATGACACTGGTTGGAGACCAGAGAATAAGAAAGACAGACGTTAATACGAATGAAGGCCTGTAACACATGTATTGAATTATCAAGATATCAATTAAATGATATTATTTTATCTATATAAATTTTGTCAAGATTGGAAAACCTAAAATTTTCATGGAAGATAAACCTTCTTTCATTTTTTTTATTGTCATAATATTATACGATTAAATATAATAATTATTATAGTTCTTCCGCCAACGGCCATACCATGTTGAAAGCACCAGTACACGTTTCGATTACTGAAGTTAAGCACCATTGGGCGCAATTAGTGCTGGGATGGGAGACCGCCTGGAAACACTGCGTGCCATTGAAAATCAATATTTTTTTTTTTTTTTTTGTTATTTTTTACGGTTGATGCAAGAATTGATTGATTGATTAAATATATATATATATATATATATATATATATATATATATATATATATATATATAAATATTTATTTATTTATATATATATATATATATATATATATATATATTTATATATATTTATTTATATTTATATATATAATAAGGAGTACTCTTGAGTAGAAGGGTTTGGTGTGTAACGCATGTTGAATTTAAATTAAAACATAATGTATGATAGGGCGGAGAGCGTGGGAATGGTTGTTCCTAATTTTTATTTAGGCATTGTATAAAGTAAACCTCAAGGGATCGAATCCTGATAGGTAGTATTAATTATATCAATGTTATTTTAACTTTTGTTTTTTTGATATTACATAAAATATGAATATTAAAGTATCTTAATCTATACATAGAAAAATGATATAAAATATTAAAAAAATTAAATTAAATATTTTGAGTAATATTAGATATAGACTCGTCTGGATAATCAGAGACTATACTGAGCACAGAAACAAACCAAGGAAAAGAAGAAACCACACACATTAAATTTTCCGTGAAATTATCTATTCTGTCAAATGTAAAAGTGAACAATTTTAATGCAGCCTTTTATTAGCTAACACTGGTTGAAGACCAGAGAATGAGAAAGACAGACGTTAATACGAATACAGGCATTTTATATACGTATGACACATGTATTGTTTATTAAGATTTCAAATAAATGATATTGGTTTATCTATATAAATTTTGTCAAGATTGGAAAACCTAAAATTTTCAGGGATGATAAATCTTTTTTAATTTTTTGTTATTGTCATTATATTATAAGATCAAATATAATAATTATTATAGTTCTTCCGCCAACGGCCATATCATGTAGAAAGCACCAGTACACGTTCCGATCACTGAAGTTAAGCACCATTGGACGCAATTAGTACTGGGATGGAAAAGAGCCTGGAAACACTGCGTGCCGTTGACAATTATTATTTATTTTTTGTTTTTTTTTACGGTTAATGTAGAAATTGATTGATGGATTGAATATATATATATATATATATATATATATATATATATATATATATATATATATATATATATATATATATATATATATATAAGATAAGCAGTACTCTTGAGAAGGATGAAATGGTGTGTAACGCATGTTGAATTATAAATTAAAACATGATGTATGATAGGGCGGAGAGCGTGGGGGTGGTTGTTCCTAATTCTTATATAGGCATTGTATAAAGTAAACCTTAAGGGATCGAATCCTGATAGGTAGTATTAATTATATCAATGTTATTTTAACTTTTGTTTTTTTGTTATTACATAAAATATAAATATTAAAGTATCTTAATCTATACATTGAAAAATATTATCATATAATAAAAAAAAAAATTAAAATATTTTGAGTAATATTAGATATAGACTCGGCTGGATTATCAGAGACTATACTGTAGCACGGAAACAAACCAAGGGAAAAAAGAAATCACACATATTAAGCTTTCCGTGAAGTTATGTATTATGCCAAATGTAAAAGTAGACAATTTTAATGCAGCCTTTTATTAGCTGACACTGGTTGGAGACCAGAGAATAAGAAATACAGACGTTAATGCGAATACAGGCATTTTATATACGTATGACACATGTATTGTTTATTAGGATTTCAAATAAATGATATTGTTTTATCTATATAAATTTTGTCAAGATTGGAAAACCTAAAATTTTCAAAATTGATAAACCATTTTTAACTTTTTTTATTGTCATAATTTTATAAGATAATATTAAACATGGTGCGCCAACGGCTATACCATGTTGAACCCACCAGTTCTCGTTCGATCACTGAGTTGAGCGCACGCGTCCTATCTCGCTCCGTAAAATAAAAATAATATTTATATTATTTTGTTTTGCTTAGCATTAAAATTAATAAAAATTAATATTAAAAATTTATATATTACATATATAAATTATTTTTATATTTCTATTTCATTTTACGTTTAGTATTTTTGTGATTTTCTGTGTTTTATACACATATTTTATTCCAATTAATTTATTGTGTACCTCTAATTTTGCCAACCGATTGTGTTGAATTTTATGTGTTCTACACACGTGTTTTGTGTAAAATATCGTGCACTAACATTATTTAAATATATGTGATTTACAAACAATAGATACAATTAAACTTTTAGTGATCCGTGTTCAGTGAGTTAAGTGATCAATAAAACATTATGATTATTTTAACCGTGTGAACAGTGATAAAGTGAAAAGTGAACTTTTTTATTTAGTGAATAACTCTGTAAAATATGTGCGGTCTTAGGACATGTGCACTAGGAAAAACCCACTAAATAACTACGTCATCGCCGCGTTTAAAAACATTTCAATTTCAAATAAGATGGAGACTACAGCAATGGATGCTGTACACGTTTCAGCCTCACCTAGTGTAGGCAAGAGGCCACACCAAGGGAACGCTGGAAGTCCCCCTATCAAAAGATGCTCGGGAGCTGCATTAACCACCCCACCTGTCACCACCTCACTAGGTCCCGCTTTAGCAGCGCCTGCTTCCACAGCAACCACCACCACGCTGCCTGCAACATCGGCAACAAACCGTTCACCTTTCACGCTGAAAGTCAACGCGATACACATAATAGGTGTACAAAAAACGAATAAATTGTGGTACACGATCTCTAAAATACTCCTTGCCAGCACCGGCAAGGCAAGATTATACACCAAAATAAATACCGCGAACAACACTACGTCTGTGTTCTTTGAGAACACAGACCAACACAGAGCGCCAACAAAAGCACTCGATGCCGCTCAAATCGAATATGCGGTTACAAACCGCAGTCCGGAGGACATGCCGCTCCGGAAGGTCGTAAGGGGGCTGCCCATCAGCACCCTAATTGATTCCATAATTGAGTACTTGGTTGACAACAATATACAACCCAAGAGTGTCAACCAACTTAAATCGAGAAACAACGGCAATATACTTATGCCGTTGTTTCTAGTAACGTTAGAAAATACTTCTAACCGGGAAATAAATAATTTAAATAAATTTTTTTTAAACATTTACAACTCCCGGGTTGAGGAGTACAGGGGGTCAAACACCCCCAGCCAGTGCTGGAAGTGCTTTAGGATAGGGCACAACTCACTCAACTGCAGATCGGAACAGATCTGCAACATATGCGCTGGCGCGCACGTCAGGGAGGCCTGCCCGATCAAGGACAGACCTGACGTTAAAACTCTTCTCAAATGCGCGTCCTGCCACGGAAACAACTACGGCAACTATAAAGGTTGCCCTACGTACCGTGCCGAGCAGGCGGCAATTTGGCAAAGAAACAAAAATAGAATCACGCCAGCGCACACAACACTGTTGAAGCCCCAATATAAAGATGCCGTCGCCCCCTAGACCAATTCCTGGAAAATGGCAATCCATTTAAAACTCTGCAAGACTTTGCAGAACCTCCTTTTTAGGACAACACCGCTGCAGAGGAGCCAGTGATCGCCCCCCTGACGGACGAGGAGCTGGTTCAAACGATGCCTGCCCGCCCACCACTGCACCACCCTAAAAACAACAAAAAACAAGAAAAAAAAAGCGAGCGGAGACCTAGCTCCGGTCCTGGCTCGAGAAAAAGGTCCCAGAGCAGGGCAAACTCGGCGGTTCGCATTGTCGCTGAATCAAACAACACCCTACCTCAAGCACAAGCGCCGAAGCCAGCACCCAGACGCAGCAGGAGCCGCAGCGCAAGCGGAAACAACGTCAAAGTAAGTGACAATTTTAATAGCGTAGACATTGATTGCCTTATAAAATCACTTTCACCCATATTGCAATTAGTACCCATAATTAAATCGCTTATTACAGCAGCTCTACCACTTATAAAAGCATTTATACTCGGTCTTGACCTTTCCGCTTTACAAGTTTTTGCCGACAACTAAAGTATGTCCCCAGGGGGTATTAAAAACATTAAAATCGTCTCTTGGAACGTTAACGGTATCGTAGCCAACGGCGCCGAACTGTTTGTCTTTCTGCAAGACGAGAAACCGCATATTGTACTACTTCAAGAAACCAAAGCACCCAATAACCCTATTAGCTTTCCGCCATATCTCACATACAAATCCGACAGGACCGGACTGGGAGGCGGCACAGCTATCCTCATACTTCCCAACATCACTCACAATGCAATCCACATCCCTAACACCGGATATCTAGAAAATACCGCAGTTGAAGTAACCATAGACCACCAAACCACTACTGTAATTAGCGTATACTTCCCGCCAAGTCTATCCTTACAACACTCTAACTTATTCTTATTGTTTACTAGCGACCGCGTAATTGTCGGTGAAGATTTAAACGCAAAACACGAAGCCTGGAACTCTCGCTAGACTAGTACTAGAGGAAAAAGTACTGGAGGGCCAGAAAATACTCTGGACAAACAAAGTGACGTACCTAGGAACTATTCTCAGTCCGACTCTGAACTTCAGAAGCGAGATTGAGAGTAGAACTAATAAAGCGAACCAAAGAATTGCCATCCTTCGCCCACTACTTAATCCTAAATCCAAACTTAACATACAAAACAAACTGACTATATACAAATCCTATATTCGCCCCATCCTGCTTTTCGACAGCCTGATATGGGGCAAAACAGTTGATTTCAAACATATGGAAATAATACAAAATAAGCTGCTTCGCCTCATAGCGGGCTGTGCTTGGTATATCCGCAATGACAGAATACGCTACGAACTTGACATCCCTAACTTAGCTTCCATCACACACGACAAGGCCGCGCGTTTCTATGAAAGCACGCGGAATTCCGAAAATCCGCTTATTAAGGCCCTCGGTGACTACGACCAGGCGGATACGGCTCTGCCTAGGATGCCTAAAACCATACTAAGCAGGCTCGACTTTAACACCGCCCATGAAATAGCTACTGAGGTAGACGATACACAATAACGAACCCGCGTGTTTTTATAGAAATGTATACAGGCGGCTTGATCAAAGGGAACACAATTGCAATATGCCGCCTCGCATTCCACACTTTACTTTACTCACACCGCTGTACTATCCTATTACCCATATCCTTCCCAGCCACATCACGCTTTCCAAAAACCTTTTAACATTCAGTGTTACATTTCACACCCTACTCCACTTTCTATTTTCACACCCTTGTGGCCTTGTGCCAATTCCCAATCCCACAATTAAACGCTATCAATGTTGTCACAAATACTTTTGTTACAGACGCTGTAGAATGATATAAAATATTTTATATTTTATATAACACAGCGCCTACTGATGTTGTATTTTGTAGGAAACAATTAATCTACAATACCCTGTTTCGCTCCAAGAATTGCAGACTTTCGCTATACTACACAAGAAGTGTTTAAAAAAGTAAAAGTAAAAGTGAAAGTGAAATAATGTGTTTATTTTAACAAGGACTTAACAAATAAATAAACATTGCAATTCTCTGCACATACCACTTCATATAGTTTTAGGATATTCCATTTTATATTTTGTACTCTAAATTATACAATCATTATTCTAGCATTAAGTTACTTTTAGTTCATATTTTATATTTTGTATTTCATAATCATTCTTCTAGCAATAAGTTACTTTTTATTTTATATTTTAGATTATAAGCACAATAAAGATATATAATAATATTAAGTCTATAACACAATCCAGTGTCCGTTTTATGGCCTACCCAAAATAAATGATCCATTACAAGCAAGGGTCAGGTCATAAAAACTAAAAATACAAAAATTATTTTTTAAATATTATTTTCAAATATTCTCAAATTAAAATACTACCACTATTTATATTTTTATTACTACAGCCTCAGTTTTAATTTCTATATTATCATTTATCCTGCATAGGATCACAGGCCCGGACTTTATCTTTTATTTTTAGAATTAATTATTAATTTTAAAATTTTATTTCACTTCTATATACTTATGTCTTAGTTTTAAGTTAGCTTTATCCTGTATATAATTTTGTATTTCTTTTTTTTTATTTTTGTTTGTTTTTCTTTATCAATAAATATCTTACCTTGCCTAGAGGGCAAGGGAGTTAGTGCCGATGGCGCGCGGTGTTCCCGTGCCTAGTCCAATATCCAGTATAACTTGTCCATTGTTGCTTGCTTGTAAAACAGTGATTGGTTCTTGACTAAGCGAGTTAATAGGCTCATCAAGAGCCTGGAATCGCTATAGCCTCTTCGGGTGGAGGAAGGACTAAGTCCTGCCCTGTGCAGCTTACTCTGTCGCTTCGCGACACTACTCGCACTCGTTTCGATTACTGAAGTTAAGCACCATTGGGCGCAATTAGTACTGGGATGGGAGACCGCCTGAGAACACTGCGCGCCGTTAACAATCAATATATTTTTTTTGTTTTTTTTCACGGTTGATGTAAGAATTGATTGATGGATTAAATATATATATATATATATATATATATATATATATATATATATATATATATATATATATATATTTATTTATATATATATATATACCATAACAGAAAACACGCAGTGTTGGTTACGCTCGACATTAAAAACGTTTTTAACTCAGCACCATGGGACGGCGTCATGGAAGCGCTGAAAAATTTTGGAGTCAGCAAATACCTGATTAGAATAATATGAAGCTACCTGGAGGATCGCTGGATAACAGTCGAGGGAGAACAAATAACAAACAAGGATAACCTGCGGAGTCCCACAGGGATCGGTACTGGGCCCTTACTATGGAACATACTATATGACGAGGTACTTAAGATCAAGATACCGGAAGGCGCATCTATCATAGGATTCGCAGACGATACAGCTCTCGTAGTAGAGGCAAAAACGGAGCAAGTGTTGGAAGCTCACACAAATGTGGCGCTGCTTAAGATTGAGGCTACATTGAAGAAGAAGCAGCTGAAACTTCTGCCGGAAAAAATTGAAGCGATTGTACTCTACGGTGAAAGAAAGCTAAAAGAAATAACTCTGGAGGTAGGCAGCTCGGCAATTAAATCTAAGGAATGCTTAAGGTACCTGGGGCTATACATTGCAAGAAATTCAAGTATGAAGCAGCATGTTATTCAATCAGCTAGGAAATCCGAAGAGAAATTGATGACGCTAAGCAGATTGATGCCAAATCTAAAGGGTCCCAAGGCAAATAAGAGACGGGTGCTAGCTTCTGTAGTACACTTAGTAATGCTGTATGCTGCACCGGTATAAGAAGAAGTAATGAGGCACAAAAAGTACAGGAGTATGCTGATAGGTGTACAACGCTGAACGGCAATACGCGTTGGCAGCGCATATCGAACCATTTCGGCAGAAGCAGTGCAAGTAATTACCGGAATAGTACCACTGGCACTAATGGTGGAAGAGAGGAAAAAGGTGTTTATGGACAGAGACGTGAAACGCCAAGAACTAAAGTCAGAAACAGTGCAGAAATGGCAGAAAGAGTGGGAGAAGGATACCCGAAGGGCGGTGTGGACAAAAAGGCTGATAACGAACATAGGCACGTGAGTAAATCGAAAGCACAAAGAAGTTGATTATTTTGTAACACAACTGCTCGGAGGGCATGGATGCTTCGGGAGCTAACTGAAGCGATTCAGAAAGAGAGAGACCGACATGTGCTGGTACTGTGAGCAGGTAGATACACCGGAACACACGTTCTTTATGTGCGACCGATGGGCGACTCCAAGACAAGTAGTACGAACGACGACAGGAACCATATTGACATCAGATAATATTGTCAATATAATGCTGGAAAAGGAAGGGTACTGGAACGCGGTTCAAGCCTTCGCTACGAAAATACTGAAAACGAAAGAAGTAAACGTTAGCACGAAAACAAAGAGAAATCGGGTATAAAGAACCAGCTTGAAGTAATGCATTTTGCGGTTTCAGGCTGAATTCTAGGCGAGTAAGGGGGGGTGGTTTTAGTGGGTAGGCGGCCTCGAGATGAGGGCGAATCCAACACTTCTTGCCGCGCAGGAGCTAGCCTTTGGAAGGTTTCCCCTCCCCTACAACAAAAAAAAAAAAAATATATATATATATATATATATTTATTTATATATATATATATATATAATAAGAAGTACTCGTGAGAAGAAGGGTTTAGTATAATAACGTGTAACGCGTAACGCATGTTGAATTATAAATTAAAACATAATGCATGATTGGGCGAAGAGCGTGGGGGTGGTTGTTCCTAATTTTTATATAGGCATTGTATAATGTAAACTTTAAAGTCTTAAAGTCTTAATCTAAACTTTAAACTTAAAATCATTTATTTGAAATCTTATTAAACAATACATGTGTCATACGTATATAAAATGCCTGTATTCGTATTACCGTCTGTCTTTCTCATTCTTTGGTCTTTAACCAGTGTCAGCTAATAAAAGGCTGCATTAAAATTGTCCACTTTTACATTTGACACAATAGATAATTTCACGGAAAGTATAATGTGTGTGGTTTCTTTTTTTTTTTTGGTTTGTTTCTGTGCTACAGTATAGTCTCTGATTATCCAGACGAGTCTATATGTAATATTACTCAAAATATTTAATTTAATTTTTCAATATTTTGTATCATTTTTCTATGTATAGATTAAGATATTTAATATTCATATTTTTTGTAATATCAAAAAAGCAAAAGTTAAAATAACATTGATATAATTAATACTACCTATCAGGATTCGATCCTTTAAAGTTCACATTATACAATGCCTATATAAAAATTAGGAACAACCACCCCCACGCTCTCCGCCCTTTCATACATTATGTTTTAATTTATAATTCAACATGCGTTACACACCAAATCCTTTTTCTCACGAGTAGTCCTTTTTATTTATATATATATATATATATAAATAAATATATATATATATATATATATATATATATATATATATATATATATATAAATAAATAAATATTTATTTATTCTCGCACGCAGTGTTCCCAAGGCGGTCTTCCATCCCAGCACTAATTGCGCCCAATGGTGCTTAACTTCAGTAATCGGAAAGTGTACTGGTGCTTTTAACATGATATGGCCGTTGGCGGAAGAACTATAATAATTATTATATTTAATCGTACAAAATTATGACAATAAAAAAAATTATAAAAGGTTTTTTATTTATGAAAATTTCAGGTTTTCCAATCTTTACAAAATTTATATAGATAAAATAATATCATTTATTTGATATCTTGATAATTCAATACATGTGTTATAGGCCTGCATTCGTATTAACGTCTATCTTTCTTATTCTATGGTCTCCAACCAGTGTCATCTTATAAAATGGTGTATTAAAATTGTCTACTTTTACATTTGGCATAATAGATAACTTCACGGAAAGCTTAATATGTGTGATTGCTTTTTTCCCTTGGTTTGTTTCCGTGCTACAGAATAGCGTCTGATTATCCAGCCGAGTCTATATCTAATATTACTCAAAATATTTAAAATAATTTTTTTATTATTTGATATTATTTTTCTTTGTATAGATTAAGATACTTTAATATTTATATTTTATGTAATAACAAAAAAACAAAAGTTAAAATAACATTGATATAATTAATATTACCTATCAGGATTCGATCCCTTGAGGTTTACTTTATACAATGCCTATATAAGAATTAGGATCAACCACCTCCACGCCCTCCGCTTTATCATACATTATGTTTTAATTTATAATTCAACATGCGTTACACACCATTCCATCCTTCTCAAGAGTACTCCTTATCTTATATATATATATATATATATATATATTTTTTTTTTTTTTTTTTTTGTGGTGATGAGGAGAAATCTTCTATAAGACTGTCGCCTGACAGCCCGTCGGGACGTGTTGGATTCACCCTCGCTGAAAGAGCGCCTACCAACTAAAACTCCCCCTCTCTTCATCTAGACCACAATCTGGTACCGCAATTGCATTCCCTCAGACTGGATCTTGATACCCGAGTTCCGGTTACGATGTTGTGTTGACGTCCAGTTCCTTGGTTTTGAGAATTTTCGTGACGAAGACTCGAACCGCACTCCAATACTCTTCCTTCTCCACCATTATATTAACAATATTATCTACGGTCAGTGTGGTTCCCGTTATCGTCCGTACTTCTTCCCTTTCCATCGTCCATCGGCCACAATAGAAGAACGTATGTTCTGGTGTATCGACATGTTCACAGTACCAACATTTGTCGGACTCTCTCTTTTTGAATCTCTTCAAGTAACTCCCAAAGCATCCATGTCCTCCGAGAAATTGTGTTCTAAAATAATCAATTTCCCGTATTTTCGATTTTTCCAAGTACTGATCTTCCGTATTAGCCTTTTAGTCCACACCGCTTTACCGGTCTCTTTCTCCCACTCGCATTGCCACTTTTTTAAAACTTCTTTCCTTACTTCCTGGTGTTTTTCTTCTTTTTCCATATAGGCCCTTTTCCGCTCTTCCACCAGTAGTGCCAGAGGTACTATTCCGCTTATCACCTGGACAGCTTCTGCCGAGATTGTGCGATAAGCACTACTTACACGTATTGCCAATCTACGTTGCACACTCAATAACATATTTCTATATTTTTTGAGTTTTACAGCTTCTTCCCATATCGGTGCAGCATACAGCATTATTGAGTGAACCACCGACGCTAACACTCTTCTCTTACTTGCCTTCGGTCCATTCAAATTTGGCATTAGTGTACTTAGCGTCATAAGTTTTTCTTCGGATTTCTTGGCCGATGTATAACATGTTGCTTCATGTCTGCATTCCTTCCAATATAGAGCCCCAGATACTTTAAGTGTTCTTTGGATTTAATTTTCATTGTGCCTACCTCCAAGGGTATTTCCTTTAGTTTTCTTCCACCATAAAGTACGATTGCCTCCGTTTTTTCAGGAGCGAGCTGTAGTTGCTTCCTCTCTAGCATCTGTTCAATCCTGTTCAGCGCCGTGTTAGCGTGTGCCTTTAGTGTTTCCTCAGTTTTAGCTTCAACAATAAGTGCTGTGTCATCCGCGAATCCAATGACTGATGCGCCTTCTGGTAGCTCAGTTTTTAGCACCTCGTCGTACAGAATGTTCCATAAGAGAGGCCCTAATACCGATCCCTGTGGAACTCCGCAGGTAACACTTATTAAATTCCCCTCGACTTCTTTCCAGCGGTCCTCTAGATAGCTGCTTATAATTCTCGTCAGGTACTCACTGACTTTGAATTCTTTTAGCGCTTTCATGATTCTATCCCAAGGTGCTGAATTAAAGGCATTCTTGATGTCTAGCGTTACTAACACTCCATATTTCCTGTTGCGGTGCGCCTTGAGTTTTATATTCTCTACCGATCTCTTGATGTGGATCATAGCATCAATTGTTGACCTTTTCTTTCTGAAACCATATTGGTTTTTTGAGAGTTTTGGTTCAACTTCCCCTGTGAACCTGACTGCTACCAGCTGCTCGAGAACTTTTCCCATGACGTCCAGAAGACATATTTCTCTATATTTAGCCTCCAGGTCGCCTTCTTTTTTAGGCTTCTGAATTAGGACTAATTTGGCTATTTTCCACATTTTTGGAAATACTCTACTTTTTAGTTGGCTATTCATTATTTCGAGGAACTCTCTCGGGAATTCCCTAATTGCCGCTTTGACGATTTCAGATGGAATTTGGTCCGGACCTGGTGACTTTCCATTTTTAATTCTTTTTGTCGCTTCCAGGAGTTCTGCTTCAGTAAAATAGGGTATACACTTTTCCTCTATGGCTATGTATGGCCATTTGTGTGTCGCTCGTGTTGGAAACAGCTCCTCGACAGTTTTCATTAGCTTATCGCTACTTAACTTAATTCGAGGTATCATGTTGAGCTTTTTACACACATTTTTATATCCCATGCCCCAAATATCTTGGTCAACTTCTTGGCAGGTTTTTTTCCAGGCTTCTTGTTTTGATCCTATTATTGCATTTCTGAGGAGTTTCCTTTTTTTATTGTAATTATTTCTGAGTCTTTCTCTACTTTCTTCTGTGACTTCTTTGCTCTTATTTCCTCGAGTTAACAATCTTCTTGACCTCAAACATTGCTATCTTAACTGGGCGATGTTATCGTTCCACCAGTACACAGGTCTACGATTTCCTCCTGCAGCTCTTTTATTAAAAGTGGCTTTTAGTGCTAGGTTTATTGCCTTGATGCCTTCATTTATATCTAATTTCTGTATTTTGTACATTTCTTTTTCCAGATTTTCCACAAAGATCGGTATTCCTTCTTTATTTATTCTCCATCTTGCTTCGCTCATTTGTGTCGTTCTAGAGTTAGCTGAAATAACATTAAAGTAGATATTCCTATGAAAGCTAAGGTTTTCTTCCTCCGCCACTTTCCATTCTGTTATTCGATTTGCTATTTCTTCAGACGTTAGTGTTATGTCGATATAAGATTCACTGCCTCTTCTTACAAAGGTCGGCTCTTTGCCTCTGTTCTGCACAACTAGTGAGAGTTCTGCTATCCAGTCCACCAGTGCCTTACCTTTCTTGTCTTCCCTGGGACCCCAAACTCGTGACTTAGCATTTAGGTCACCCGCTACTAGCACCTGCTTCTTCTGTGTTTTTAGGCTTTCCCCCAGTGTCTGAAGATAGGACTCAAATTCTTGTTCACTTATATTCGGTGATGCGTAACAAGAGTAAACAACAAGGTCCTTAAGTTCCACCCATACGAATCCTTTCTGTTCTGTGTCACATTTTAGTATACTAACTTCTTTGCTGAATACCCTAATTGCTGCGTCCATATTCAAATCGCTTAGCCAGGGTCTTTACTAGCCAGTTTCTTGTTTGGTTCTGCCACAATGGCGACGTCTATGTGTTTGTCCCGACAAGTGCTATGTAGTAAGTCGAATGCTGCTCTCCCTCTATCCACATTAATTTGGATTATTTTCATTTTCGTCATTTTCATTTTGTCGCACTGACAGGCGCTCCCGTTTTTCGAATTTCTCTTACTTGTTTTTGAGAATTTGGGCATACCGTTTCGTTTGTCCCGTGACCTTTTATTTTGCAAGACCAGCAATATATTTGGTTCAAACAGGCACTTGCTCTATGCCCTTCCTCTCCACACTTTATACATTTTGTGCTTATGTCCTCACTGTTGCATGCCCTAGCAAGATGCCCAAACTGTTGACATTTGTAGCATTTCAGTGGCGCTAATCTTTCAACTATCCTGCATCTAGTCCATCCTATTTTGATTCTCTTTCTGGACGTTAGTAACATGGCTTCATTTATTGGCAGAGCTATATTGGCGTATCTGAGCCCCCTGCTATTTGGTTTAACCGTCATTTTTATTGTGATGTCTTCTCTCTTGATATTTGAGCTAGACAGCTCTGTAACTATTGATTCCAATAGTTCTTCTTCCGTGATTGTTTCATCTATATCTATGACTGTTATATTTTTCTTCCTTTTCACTAATTCTGCCTCCTCTAGGTCTTTCATTTTTTCTTGGACCGCAGCTTTTAGTGATTCGCCATTTCCTCTTTTGCCGCCAGAAACACTCAGCTTCACATACCCCTCAGCTGTTTTTTCTATGCTCTTAATTTGCACGTCTAACTCTTCTATGTTGATGTTCTTTTTCATATGTCTTACTATATCTACATATGATTTTTTAGCTTCTCGTGGTTTAACCACTAGTGTTTCTCTACTTGTCCTCACGTTTGTCCTTTCTATTTTTTGCCATTCCTGTCGCTTCCCTTCCTGTACTATTTTTTCTTCACTTCTCGTATGTAGAATTATGTGATAACCTTGATCTCCAAAAATGAGTTCTATGATTTTGCGAAGCTGGAACTCCAGCCCATCCTTCGAACATATAAATATGAGTTCTTTCCTTCCCTCCTTTTCAGAGATGGTCTTTACTTTCTCTAATAACGCTGTTACATCCTTCATGTTTTCAGTGTTTACTTTTACCCCATTCAGTCCTGCGAGATATGTGTAACTGCTACCAGCTTCTTTTTCTCCATTATCCTGGATTATAATGCTCTTATTCTCCATGCATATTAGTTTTCCTGGTTGTATCAGTTTTCTTCTGATAATATCCTCTATCTGCGGTATTCTTTCGCTTAGCCGTCTTACAAGAGGATTATCCTCGCTCACCTCTTGGTCCATCACCAATATCATATCCTTGTCCTTTGATGCCTGCATAACTCCACCTCTTACCATGTTTGTTGACTTAAATGCTTCCTCAGGCCAACTTGCGTGGACTAGATCTACAGCCTCTGCCAAGTTTATGTCTCCTGTCCTTTCCTGCTTGAGTTTCGCTATTTTGTCTTCTATTTGTAGCGCATTCTTGTTTTCCTCAGGAGTAGTAGTTTGAATTCCTGCATCTTTCGTTGTTATTTTCTTTTCTTCCCTTTCTCTTTTTGGAGCTATTTCTTTTATTTTCTCGGTGTCAGTTTGAGTCTCCATTTCTGCAGTGTCTCCTCTTATAGATAATCTTCCAAGTGCCTTTTGTATTTCTTCTGCTTTTAGTTTTCCGACATGGGGGTTCACTCTGGCTGAGATGTCTCTAATTTCCTTCTTTGTATTAAAGTTTTCTTTAACAATTTTCTCCAGTTTCGCTGTTTCTCTAACAATCATTTGAATGAGATGTTGGATTTCATTTGGCTCCACTTGTTTCTCTATGTTTTCATCCTTTCCCGGATTCTCAATTCTTTCTCTCTTCTTTTCATTTTCTTCCATTTCGACGTTCCTCTCAGTAAATTTGTCCGATTTACAGAACAGGTCTGACATTGAGCTGCTCCGAACTGGCGATCTCATGATCTTCCTGCTTCTCTGAGAAGCGTGCGTCTTCTCTTCTCCAGTAGCTGATTTTCCCGCATCGGCCTGGTATACCACCGTATGCGTTCCACAGTTGCTTGATGACGACCCAAGGGGAGCCTGCTTCAACACCCCCTCAAGTGCCGGTTCTAGGGATCCGACCCCTTGTCCCGTAGTTTTATATTCTTTATCAGTGTACAAAGCCATAGTTTTTCATAATCCTGTTGGTCCGCGGGAGGTATTTTATTTCCCTCCAGCCCACCGTCCAAGACGGTTCGAGCATTATCTATTATCGAGCATACCCTATCCGCCACCTGGAGACGCGCTTCGTTGGGGTTACAGGGTCCCCCCCAAGATATATATATATATATAAGCATAAGTTTATTATACCCGCCAAAATTTGAATTTATATTGTAAAATATTTATTAAGTTGAATGTACTTGATATACAGTATAACCAGAGAGCAGTCTCTTGAGGTGTGTCGTAAGAACAACACGTAATAATTTGTTTCAGTTTTATATTTAGTTATTAAATCATATTAATCTTAACTTCTGTTTAATTTATTCTACGCATAAACAAAGATCCTGACAAATACCACCTTTTATAGGCTTTAGGGCCTTACAGTTTTCAGAAGTGGGATAAACGCGAATTAAAAAGATTAAATCGTGAAATTAAATAAGAAAAAGTGATTTTTATGATCAAGAGGCTGGCATTACTCCGTTTTAATTTTGAATAAGCTAAAGTTAAAAATAAGGAAAGAGTAAAAGCGTAGTGAATAATTATACCAAATTATACAATAAATCACAGTGGATTTTGGAGTTATAATTATCGAATTACGAGAACAAAGGAACTGTAGTGACGTCATAGCCACACCCTAGCCAACGCCTTAAGTAGTGCGTCAGAGTGCGACTTTGAACGAGGCACATACAACTCCACCTGGTAACCTAAGTGGCAAATAAAGGATTTTTGTCATTTAGCAAGGAATCTAACTAACTTAGTAAGGCTTAAGTCTGAGTTAGATAGCAAAAAGCAGAACCAACCAAAAACAGGAATTATGACAGATCATAGTTCTCAAGGTAGTCGTCACAGCGCTAGTCCGATCGATATCGACCTCGACCTGTCAGATACAAGATCCAACATGTCTGACGACTTAAATAAAGTGAGAAATTAATTGGACGCTCAAAGAAATTATTTACTATGGGAAAGAAATCTAGTAAATAAGGAAAAAGAATTATTAGAACGTGAGAAAATAATTTTTAATCAATCTTTCAGCTTACCAAGAAGTAATACTGAACAGAGTCAATACAGTATTAAAGAAGTCATCTCAATGTTACCCGAGTTCGACCCGACTAACATAAATAGCTTGAGTTCAACAAAATAAATTGAGAAGATAAAGAATATCGCAGAGACCTACAATTGGACCGAGAAGATGCTGATATTGCATGTTGTGTCAAAGTTAATAGGACCGGCGAATCTCTGGTATGAAACTATAGATGAATATTACACTAATTTCGACTTATTTTCACAGGCTTTTGTCAAATCGTTCCCTAACAATGAAGATGAAAGTAAGATTCATATGCAGTTAACAAAAAGAACTAAACAACGAGACGAAACTATTGAGGAATACTTCTATTCGATTGTTGCTATTGCTGAAAAAGGAAAGCTGTCAAACATCGCGATACAGAAGTACATCATTAGTGGACTAAATGACTCAGATATGATTCGTACACTTTCGTTAGTTAAATATGCTGATTTAAACGAATTGATGGAACAGATTAAGGTCTACGAAGAAACGATTAGTCAAATAAAGTATCGACAAGAATATTCACGACCTGGAAAGTCAACCATGTCAAAGAACGAACAAAGAATTCGTCAAGAGGAACCAGAAAAACCACAGGTACGAAATAAAATAAGGAAATGTTATTTGTGTAATAATATAGGTCACCTAGCCAGAAATTGTCCAAACAAGAGAAGAAATGATGGACAAAAATGTACAAAATGTCTACGTCAGGGACATAAAGCTTCTACATGCAGAACTAAGTCAATAGTTAAGACAGAAGTAAAAGCTGAGCCAAAGAGCCAAATGAAATGTGAAACTAAAAAGCAAAATATTAAAGGTATGTTTTGTAAATTAGAACAGATAGATGGTCTTATTATTAATGCATTTTGAGATCTTGGAAGTAAAGTTGTTACGATAAGGAAAGATATCGCAAAAAAAATGAATATGAAAGTTATGAATCACAGCGTGACAATAATTAATTTTGGTCAAGGAACATGTAACTCTCTTAAAAAACGTGAATCAATAATTACGATTGACGGAATCGATATAATGTGCGAAATTCTATTAGTACCGAATGAGGCCCAGGATAATATTATAATCATTGGAAGAAGTGCTTTATCGACCAGAAAACTAATAATCGTAATTAAAAATGGAGAGGTAATCATAAAACCAAATAATGAAGAAACCGTTGATGATGGCAAGAAAAACAAAACAATTTCACAGGTGAACAAAATTAAATATAGCGAGCCAATAGAAAAATCAGAGATAAATATACAGACTAATTTTTCTGAAAAAGAAAAAGAAAATTTATGTGAATTGATAGTTGAAAATCGTGAATGCTTCGCAAAGAAAATTTATGATATAGGTACAACTAACCTTGTGGAAATGAAAATAGAATTAACGGACAACGAACCGATTAGGAGTCGACCATACAGAATACCTTATGGACAAATTCAAAAAGTTGAAAAAGAAGTAAAAGAATTGCTAGATGCTGGAATCATAGAAGAAACTACATCGGAATATTTAAGTCCTATGATACTAGTACAGAAAAAGACTGGAGAAGAACGTTAAGTGGTTGATTATAGAAAATTAAACGCTTAAACAAAACGTGAAGAATTCCCCATGGCTTTAATAGACGATCAGCTGAATCAATTAGCAGGCAATTTGTACTTTTCAACCCTAGATATGGCAAGCGGATACCACCAGATAAGAATGTCAGAAAGTTCAAAACATTTAACCGCATTCATAACAAACAGTGGATTGTATCAATTCAAGAATTTGCCATTCGGATTAGTCAACGCGCCAATGATATTCAACAGATTGATGACCCGAGTTAAACAGAACTTTGCACCAGGTGAAATTCTAGTTTACATGGACGATATCTTAATACCGAGCAAGAGTATCGAACAAGGTGTGACAGTAATAAAAAGATTTTTTGAAGTAATCAAGGAATATGGGTTAACGTTGAAGTTAAAGGAATGCTATTTCTTTAATGAAACAATAGACTACGTAGGATATGAGATAAGTCTAGAAGGAATAAAACCAGGACAGAGGAAAATAGATGTAGTAACGAACTACCAGACTCCGAACAATGCACACAAAGTACGTAGATTCATGGGTTTATGCAGCTATTTCCGCAGATTTATTCAGGGCTTCGCAAATATCGCATAACCGTTAACAGAATTAACGAAGAAAGACAATGAATTCGTATGGGCAAAAGAACAAGAAAATGCTTTCGACGAACTACGAGAAAAGTTAACAAGCAGACCATTACTACAGTTGTTTGATGTTAACGCAAAACATGAATAACACTGTGACACAAGCAGCTATGGAATAGCAGGTATTTTATTACAATACGATGATAAGAAAATATTAAATCCAGTTGCTTATTTCAGTAGACATTCGACACCAGCAGAACAGAAATATCACAGCTACGAAATGGAAACTCTCGCAGTAGTAGAATCGGTAAAAAGATTTCGAGTATATCTACTAGGACGACTATTCAAGGTAATAACAGACTGCAACGCTCTGAAATCAACGATGTCGAAACGAGATTTAATACCACGAATAGCAAGATGGTGGCTACATATTCAAGAATACGATATGGAATTAGAATACAGAACTTCTAAGAACATGGATCATGTCGACGCCATAAGCAGAGCACCACATGACGAATGTCAAGAAGCAGAAGTAGTAGATATGAAAATAATGAACATACACATATCAGAAGAGGATTGGTTATTAACGATGCAACGCCAAGACCCGAAATTGCAAGAAATCTATAATCAATTAAAGAGAAAACCGACCACGAATGAAGAAAAGCAAGTGCATACAGATTATGTACTAGAAAAAGGACGCATCTATCGGAAACAAGACAAACGATGGGTCGTACCTGGAAACATTAAATGGAGAATAGTGAAACAGAGTCACGATAACCTAGGGCATTTCGAAGAAGAAAAGACTCTAGAACATCTGAAAACACAATACTGGTTCCCAAGAATGAGGCAATACGTCAAGAAATACATTAAAGCGTGTATTGAATGTGCTTATCACAAGACTCGAAGTGGAAAAAAAGAAGGTCAAATGCATTGCACGGACAGGATCCCTATCCCGTTTCACACATGTCAAATGGATCATCTAGGACCTTTTCCGCGAAGTACAAGAGGTAACTCATATGTTTTAGTATACATTGATTCATTTACAAAATATGTTGTAGTTCGAGCAGTGAAAACTACAGCAACCAGGCCAGTAATCCAGGTGATGAATAGTATTATTGAAACATTTGGACCGCCAACACAGCTAGTTACAGACAGAGGAACAGTGTATTCTTCAAAGAACTTCGAAACATATTGTGAAGAAAATGGAATACATCACATTATGACAGCGACAGCAACTCCTAGAGCAAATGGACAAGTCGAGAGATATAACAGGACATTGTTAGCAGCAATTACAACAATGGCAAAAGATGAACAGCATTGGGACAAGAATCTGAAAGCATACAGTGGGCTTTGAACAGTACAAAGAATAAAATTACAGGTATGTCCCCACACAGCTTATTAATTGATTTTAATCCAAGAAACGCATTGCAGAATAAGATTCTAATTACATTGGACGAAGATACTGCAACAGATAATTTAGAACTAAGTTTAAACGAAATTCGTTTAAAAGCGAAAGAAGCAATCGACAAAAAACATATAATACAAAAGAGAAGATTTGATTCAAAAAGACTAAAACCAACGCAGTACAGCAAAGGAGATATGGTGCTTGTAGAACGAGAAGCAGCAGCAACAGGAAGCTCCAGAAAGCTTACACCGAAGTACAAGGGTCCATATCTAGTGACAGAAGTATTACCACACGACAGATACATTCTGGAAGACATACCAGGAGTCAAACAAACACAGAGGTCGTTTGAATCGGTATTTGCTTCCGACAGAATGAAACTCTAGTGCCAACTACCCGACAAAAAGGAAGGTGAGGAAGAAAGCCCAGAAGAAGAAGAAGATGACGATCAGGAGGATCAACCCAACAACGAAGATGATTGAGGACAATCATGAAGTCAGAATAGGCCGACTATAAGCATAAGTTTATTATACCCGCCAAAATTTAAATTTATATTGTAAAATAGTTATTAAGTTGAATGTACTTGATATACAGTATAACCAGAGAGCAGTCTCTTGAGGTGTGTCATAAGAACAACACGTAATAATGTGTATCAGTTTTATATTTAGTTATTAAATCATGTTAATCTTAACTTCTGTTTAATTTATTCTACGCATAAACACAGATCCTGAAAAATACCACCTTTTATAGGCTTTAGGGCCTTACATATATATATAATATATATATATATATATATAATATTTATATATATATATGTATATATATATATATATATATATATATATATATATATATATATATATATATATATATAAATCCAATCCATCAAACAATTTCAACATCAACCGTAAAAAAAAGCAAAAAAAAATATTGATTGTCAACGGAACGCAGTGTTCCCAGGCGGTCTCCTATCCCAGTACTAATTGCGCCTAATGGTGCCTAACTTCAGTGATTGGAACGTGTACTGATGCTTTCAACATGGTATGGCCGTTGGCGGAAGATTTATAATAATTATTATATTTGATCTTATAATATTATGACAATAAAAAAAATTTAAAATGGTTTATCATCAATGAAAATTTTAGGTTTTCCAATCTTGACAAAATTTATATAGATAAAACAATATCATTTATTTGAAATCTTAATAAACAATACATGTGTCATACGAATATAAAATGCCTGTATTCGTATTAACGTCTGTCTTTCTTATTCTCTGGTCTTCAACCAGTGTCAGCCAATAAAAGGCTGCATAAAATTGTCCACTTTTACATTTGACAGAATAGATAATTTCACGGAAAGTTTAATGTGTGTCGTTTCTTCTTTTCCTTGGTTTGTTTCTGTGCTACAGTATAATCTCTGATTATCCAGACGAGTCTATATCTAATAATACTCAAAATATTTAATTAATTTTTTTAAATATTTTATATCATTTTTCTATGTATAGATTAAGATACTTTAATATTCATATTTTATGTAATATCAAAAAAGCAAAAGTTAAAATAACATTGATATAATTAATACTACCTATCAGGATTCGATCCTTTAAAGTTCACATTATACAATGCCTATATACAAATTTGGAACAACCACCCCCACGCTCTCCAGCCTATCATACATTATGTTTTAATTTATAATTCAACATGCGTTACACACCAAAACCCTTCTTCTCACGAGTACTCCTTATTATATATATATATATATATATATATATATATATATATATAAATAAATATTTATATATATATATATATATAAATAAATAAATATATATTTATATATATATATATATATATATGTGGGGGTGACAATAATCCTATCCTTGTTGACGTTTCCAATTGTGGGTCTACCTTACACCTTAGTGGGTGTTAGCTAGATTACCAGCTGTGGTTTTAGCTGTTTTGATCTTATTTCAATCCTAAGTTGAGCCCCCATTTACAATTTAGCTTATTAAAAATAAAGTTCAATTTATTATTTTTCAAAGAAATTATATTACAAAAAAAATAACTCACATATATAAAAATAGTTCACAACAATATTATTCAACAACAAATATTACAACTAGTAATATTTTTAATAGTATACTAATTCTTAATGTTATTAACAACTAGTTAATACTACATTACCCGAATTTATTATTGACTGCCATACAAAACTGTGTATGTTCCTACTATCGCCATTTTAACAATCTTCTCTGTTGACCATGCATCTGCATGTCGTAGCAAGCGATCGTGTGTCGTGACCTGTTAGAGGGGTCCACAAATCGTTTCAAAAACAGATCTAGTAACATTTCAATATAACTTAATATTAGCAATGTTCCTAACCTATTTTATAGAGTTCTTTACTATATAATTACTATTTCTTACAAACTAATTATATCTAATCCTAAATTATATCTCACATATATATATATATACATTTAATCCATCAATCAATTCTTACATCAACCGTAAAAAAAAACCAAAAAAAAATATTGATTGTCAACGGCACGCAGTGTTCCCAGGTGGTCTCCCATCCCAGTACTAATTGCGCCGAATGGTGCTTAACTTCAGTGATCGGAACGTGTACTGGTGCTTTCAACATGGTATGGCCGTTGGCGGAAGAACTATAATAATTATTATATTTAATCGTATAATATTATGACAATAAAAAAAATTAAAAAAGGTTTTTCATCTATGAAAATTTTAGGTTTTCCAATCTTTACAAAATTTATATAGATAAAATAATATCATTTATTTGATATCTTGATAATTCAATACATGTGTATCCTATGTATTTTATTGTGTATCCTATGTGTATATTATGTATTTATATTTTATGTAATAACAAAAAAACGGAAGTTAAAATAACATTGATATAATTAATATTACCTATCAGGATTCGATCCCTTGAGGTTTACTTTATACAATGCCTATATAAGAATTAGGATCAACCACCTCCACGCCCTCCGCCTTATCATACATTATGTTTTAATTTATAATTTAACATGCGTTACACACCATTCCATCCTTCTCAAGAGTACTCCTTATCTTATATATATATATATATATATATATATATATATATATATATATATATATATATATATATATATATATATATATGTGGGTTGTATTTTAAGATTAGTTATAATTAGTTTTTAAGAAATAATAATTATAAAGAACTCTGTCATTTAGGTTAGGAACTTTTATAATATTAAGATATTTTCAAATGTAAATGTTCAAAAATGATTTGTGAACCCCGTACTCTCGACACCAGTCGCTTGCCACTACATGTGATGAGGCATGTGAACCCCGTACTCTCGACACCAGTCGCTTGCCACTACATGTGTTAAGACATGTTCAACAGGCAGAGAGTTAGAAAATGGCTGATACGTAATATACACAGAGTTGTATGGCGTCATTATTACATTCAGGAATATGTTAGTTTAACTAGATGTTAATAACATTGTGAATTGTAAATCAGATTAACTATATTGCTAGGTGCAATATTTGTTATTGTTATAGACATAAATAGTGGAGTTTTTGCAAACAAGTATAGTGTTAATTACTAGGTTGTATTTATCATTGTAAATCGTTGTGAATGTAAACTTTGTACTATTTATACTATGCATTACTTTGTGATATGCAATTATTGAAAGGTCTTCTATCTTAAACATTGTATATAAACAAGTGATAAAATTATTGTAAACTATTTTGATATGTTAACTTTGTTGTGATGTAATTGTTTTTTCTTTGTGGAATAATTAAATGAACTACTATTAATTAAAAGTTATGTGTTAACTTTATTTTATTGAACTATATTGTTATTGGGGGCTTAACTTAAGGATTGAAATAAGATCAAAATATCTACGTCAACAAGGATAGAATTATTGTCACCCCACATTTGGGGCTAAACCGTGATTGTATTATTTTTTTCACCCAAACTTGGGCGCGTCAACCGAGATAAAGGCAAAATCAAGTTTATTCAGTCAAGAATATTCTTAACCTTTGAACCAGAACTATTGACCTACAGATAAGGAAACTTAGTTTATTCAGTCAAAAATACTCTTAACTTCCAGGTGCGTACAGTTACTCGTTAAAGTAATTGCACTTCAATTTGTTAGCAGTGACAATTATAACAATGACGGAGGAATTATCAACTTGTCAGTAGCAGAATTACGTCAAGAACTTAGCTTCGTTGGACTAAGTCAGCGTGGAAATCGTGCTGAATTATTAACGAGAATGAACTTGTATAATAGCAGAATTGGAGAACAGAATAGCAGGTCTGTAAACAGTCAATAAAACTAATTATACGTTTTTAGATTTAGAATTGGCTTTACCTAAATATGATGGACTTAAAAATGTCAAATTATGGATCAAACAATTTGATGATTTCTGTGACCAGGCGGAAATAGATACAAAATACAGATATTTGTATGCCAGGAGATTGTTAACTGATACCGCAAAACAATTTGTCAATTTTGAAACCAGGATAATAAACTGGGATACATTTAAATCGTATTTAATTGATGAGTTCGATACGAGTTTGAATAGTGCACAGGTGCACAAAATGCTTCAACAAAGGTTAAAGCAACCAGGTGAAAGTTTTCGCCAATATGTGTATGATATTTTAGACATAGCTCGACAAGCAGATGTCGAAGAAGCAGCTATTATTGATTATATCATAGCAGGTATTCGTGACAGTTCAGCTAACAAAGTAATACTGTATGGAGCTGAGAATATTGGGCAACTTAGACGTAAGCTTGAACAATATGAGAAAATGAAAATGGATAGTCAGGACTATGATAGGAGAGCAAGGTCAGGTACCAAAACAAAAACTGAGACAACAGGTGAGAAGATTAAATGTTTTAATTGTGGTTCGTTTTCACACTCATCTAAATTGTGTCCAAATAAAGACAAGGGTTATAAATGTTTTACTTGTGGTAACTATGGACATGTTAGTCGAAACTGTGAAACTAAAACAAATACTGTTAAATTAGAGCATAATATTATGAAAGTGGAAATGATAAAATCAATTTGTGGTAATAAGAGCAGTAATGTAAACGCTTTAATAGATACTGGTAGTGATTTATCAGCAGTGCGCGAAGACTATTTTAAAACATTAAAGAATGTTAAATTATATGATTCTGTAACAACAATACGCGGTTTGTTAAACTCTAGAGTAAATTCCTTAGGTAGAATAAAATTGGACATTGAAATTGATTCAGAACATTACGCTAGTTATTTTGAAGTGTTACCATCACAGGCGATGCATACGAACATAGTGATAGGTTTGGACATTAAAGCTAAAGCCAGAGTAATTATTCATAACACAGGTGTTAAATTTCATAAACTTTATAACGATAAAGATGAAAATGAAAGTGAAGTTAAACAATTAATGACAATAAAAATAGACAATGGTGATAAGGAAAGTGAACTAGACTTATCTCATATAAACGATAAAAATGTTGTTAATAAAATACACGAGTTAGTAAAAAATGACAAACGAAAAGAGTTACTCAACTCTGAAAGTCAAATGACAATTACATTGAAAGATGATACTTCCATATTTTCTAGGCCACGTAAACTACCACCTGCAGATCGAGTAGATGTTCAAGAGCAGCTGGGTGAAGGGTTAGAAAAGGATGTCATACAGGCAGCCCAGGAAATGAACGACCTAGGTTATGTAATTAAACAAGGCACTGTTCGTCCCTCTAAGGATAAGGTCAAAGCCGTCAAGCATTTTCCGAAGCCGAAGAAGATAATACAAGTAAAGAATTATGTAGAAGAAATACAAAATGAGTTTGTAGATAAACGTGAGAAGCTGAGAGAAGAGGCTAAAGGTAATATTCTAAAAATTTAGCAAGAAAACAGGACTAGCTACAATAGAAAATGTAAAGCACCAAGAAAGTAAACACTGAACAGTTTAGTGGCTATTCAACGTACACAATTTGCAACAGGAGCTAAAGTTAAAGCTAAATTTTTAGGACCATACAAAATAACGAAAATTAAAGGAAATGATCGTTATGACGTGGAGAAAGCAGGAGAGTGTGAAGGGCCATAAGGACTTCTACATCAGCAGATATGATGAAACCATGGGCAGGATGATTGTAGCAATTGAGGACAGTTACTAGTCAGGAGAGGCCGATTGTGGGTTGTATTTTAAGATTATTTATAATTAGTTTTTAAGAAATAATAATTATAAAGAACTCTGTCATTTAGGTTAGGAACTTTGATAATATTAAGATATATTTAAATGTAAATTTTCAGAAATGATTTGTGAACCCCGTACTCTCGACACCAGTCGCTTGC
The DNA here is from genome assembly GCA_963678705.1 of Panorpa germanica. Classification (NCBI taxonomy): domain Eukaryota; kingdom Metazoa; phylum Arthropoda; class Insecta; order Mecoptera; family Panorpidae; genus Panorpa; species Panorpa germanica. Next base: position 12,172,102 of record OY783216.1, on the reverse strand, counting down.
CACTACATGTGATGAGGCATGTGAACCCCGTACTCTCGACACCAGTCGCTTGCCACTACATGTGTTGAGACATGTTCAACAGGCAGAGAGTTAGAAAATGGCTGATACGTATTATACACAGAGTTGTATGGCGTCATTATTACATTCAGGAATATGTTAGTTTACCTAGATGTTAATATGATTGTGAATTGTAAATCAGTTTAACTATATTGCTAGGTGCAATATTTGTTATTGTTATAGACATAAATAGTGGAGTTTTTGCAAACAAGTATAGTGTTAATTACTAGGTTGTATTTATCATTGTAAATCGTTGTGAATGTAAACTTTATACTATTTATACTATGCATTACTTTGTGATATGCAATTATTGAAAGGTCTTCAAACCTAAACATTGTATATAAACAAGTGATAAGATGATTGTGAACTATTTTGATATGTTAACCTTGTTGTGATGTAATTGTTTTTTCTTTGTGGAGTAATTAAATGAACTACTATTAAATAAAAGATATGGGTTAACTTTATTTTAATGAACTATATTGTTATTGGGGGCTCAACTTAAGGATTAAAATAAGATCAAAACAACTACGTCATTTGGATAGGTTTAATTGTCACCCCACACTTGGATCTAAACCGTTAGGTGTTTTATTTTTCACACCCACACATATATATATATATATATAAGCATAAGTTTATTATACCCGCCAAAATTTGAATTTATATTGTAAAATATTTATTAAGTTGAATGTACTTAATATACAGTATAACCAGAGAGCAGTCTTTTGAGGTGTGTCGTAAGAACAACACGTAATAATTTGTATCAGTTTTATATTTAGTTATTAAATCATATTAATCTTAACTTCTGTTTAATTTATTCTACGCATAAACAAAGATCCTGACAAATTCAACCTTTTATAGGCTTTAGGGCCTTACAGTTTTTAGAAGTGGGATAAACGCGAATTAAAAAGATTAAATCGTGAAATTAAATAAGAAAAAGTGATTTTAATGATCAAAAGGCTGGCATTACTCTGTTTTAATTTTGAATGAGCTAATTTCTAATTGAACAAAGTGCGAAAGGTCAAAGTTAAAAATAAGGAAAGAGTAAAAGCGTAATGAATAATTATACAATAAATCACAGTGGATTTTGGAGTTATAATCATCGAATTACGAGAACAAAGGAACTGTAGTGACGTCATAGCCACACCCTAGCCAACGCATTAAGTAGTGCGTCAGAGTGCGACTTTGAACAAGGCACATACAACTCCACCTGGTACCCTAAGTGGCAAATAAAGGATTTTTGTCATTTATCAAGGAATCTAACTAACTTAGTAAGGTTTAAGTCTGAGTTAGATAGCAAAAAGCAGAACCAACCGAAAACACGAATTATGACAGGTCATAGTTCTCAAGGTAGTCGTCACAGCGCTAGTCCGATCGATATTGACCTCGAGCTGTCAGATACAAGACCCAACATGTCTGACGACTTAAATAAAGAAAGAAATTAATTGGACGCTCAAAGAAATTATTTACTATGGGAAAGAAATCTAGTAAATAAGGAAAAAGAATTATTAGAACGTAAGAAAATAATTTTTAATCAATCTTTCAGCTTACCAAGAAGTAATACTGAACAGAGTCAATACAGTATTAAAGAAGTCATCTCAATGTTACCCGAGTTCGACCCGACTAACATAAATAGCTTGAGTTCAACAAAATGGATTGAGAAGATAAAGAATATCGCAGAAACCTACAATTGGACTGAGAAGATGCTGATATTGCATGTTGTGTCAAAGTTAAAAGGACCGGCGAAACTCTGGTATGAAACTATAGATGAATATTACACTAATTTCGACTTATTTTTACAGGCTTTTGTCAAATCGTTCCCTAACAATGAAGATGAAAGTAAGATTCATATGCAGTTGACAAAAAGAACTAAACAACGAGACGAAACTATTGAGGAATACTTTTATTCGATTGTTGCAACTACTGAAAAAGAAAAGCTGTCAAACGTCGCGATACAGAAGTACATCATTAGTGGACCAAATGACTCAGATATGATTCGTACACTTTCGTTAGTTAAATATGCTGATTTAAACAAATTGATGAAACAGATTAAGGTCTACGAAGAAACGATTAGTCAACTAAAGTATCGACAAAAATATTCACGATCTGGAAAGTCAACCATGTCAAAGAACGAACAAAGAATTCGTCAAGAGGAACCAGAAAAACCACAGGTACGAAATGAAATATGGAAATGTTATTTGTGTAATACTTTAGGTCACATAGCCAGAAATTGTTTAAACAATAGAAGAAATGATGGACAAAAATGTACAAAATGTCTACGTCAGGGACATGAAGCTTCTACATGCAGAACTAAGTCAATCGTTAAGACAGAAGTAAAAGCTGAGCCAAAGAGACAAATGAAATGTGAAACTAAAAGCAAAATATTGAAGGTATGTTTTGTAAATTAGTGCAGATAGATGGTCTTAATATTAATGCATTTTTAGATCTTGGAAGTAAAGTTGTTACGATAAGGAAAGATATCGCAAGAAAAATAAATATGAAATTAATAAATCACAACGTGACATTAATTGGTTTTGATCAAGGAACATGTAACTCTCTTGGAAAACGTGAATCAATAATTACGATCGACGAAATCGGTATAATGTGCGAAATTCTATTAGTACCGAATGAGGCTCAGGATAATGTTATAATCATTAAAAGAAGTGTTTTATCGACCAGCAAACTAATAATCCTAATTAAAAATGGAGAGGTAATCATAAAACCAAATAATGAAGAAACCGTTGATGATAACAAGGAAAACAAAACAATTTCACAGGTGAACAAGATTAAATATAGCGAGCCAATAGAAAAATCAGAGATAAATATACCGACTAATTTATCTGAAAAAAAAAAGAAAATTTATGTGAATTGATAGTTGAAAATCGTGAATGCTTCGCAAAGAACATTTATGAGATAGGTACAACTAACCTTGTATAAATGAAAATAGAATTAACGAACAACGAACCGATAAGGAGTCGACCATACAGATTACCTTATAGACAAATTCAAAAAGTTGAAAAAGAAGTAAAAGAATTGCTAGATGCTGGAATCATAGAAGAATCTACATCGGAATATTCAAGTCATATGATACTGGTACAGAAAAAGACTGGAGAAGAACGTTTAGTGGTTGATTACAGAAAATTAAACGCTAAAAGAAAACGTGAAGAATTCCACATGGCTTTTAATATATTTAGCAGAAATAAACTATTATTTTATATTAATCAGGTATATTTTAATAAATAAAAGTACACTTGCATTGTGATATCACAGAGTACAGAATTACAGTTAGTAAGAATTAGAAATGAGAAGTAGAAGTGTCAATTACTTGAGGGCGCTAAATTTAAATCCAACACTCTCTCTAAATTTAGACATTCTAACAATAAAGCATAATTAATTTTTTTTTTATCATTTCTTAAAATTCTACAGTATTTTTAAGGTCGGGTTCGAACACGATACCCTGGGCGTTGTATGCCACCGTGCTAGGCACTGCAGCACCTCGGACGCATCGAGGCATGCTCAGCCGGTACATGTTATTTACAATGCTCGCAGTTGCTATTATTTGATTCTTGCTGTTCATGATCACACAGCCTGAGATATCAAATTTCACTTGATAACAACCAAATACAGAAAATATATCTCTAGCCCAAGGATCGAACCCGAGAACACAGTAGTCAGAGTCAATTGTCACTGCTCTCACCCAGCTGTGTCTTTTTCTTGGGTTTTTTTTTTTTAAACAGTAAAGCCTTTATTCACTGTTTACTTTTCGGAAAACACTTACTTAAACGTCTCTGGACTTAACTGGGCCCATAACCTATTATATTTAGCAGAAATAAAATATTATTTTATATTAATCAGGTATATTTTATTAACCAAAAGTACACTTGCATTGTGATATCACAGAGTACAGAATTACAGTTAGTAAGAATTAGAAATGAGAAGTAGAAGTGTCAATTACTAGAGAGCGCTAAATTTATATCCAACAGCTTTAATAGACGATCAGCTGAATCAATTAGCAGGCAATTAGTACTTTACAACCCTAGATATGGCAAGCGGATACCACCAGATAAGAATGTCAGAAAGTTCAAAACATTTAACCGCATTCATAACTAGCAGTGGATTGTATCAATTCAAGAATTTGCCATTCGGATTAGTCAACGCGCAATGATATTCAACAGATTGATGACCCGAGTTAAACAGAACTTTGCACCAGGTGAAATTCTAGTTTACATGGACGATATCTTAATACCGAGCAAGAGTATCGAACAAGGTATGACAGTAATAAGAAGATTTTTTGAAGTAATCAAGGAATATGGGTTAACGTTGAAGTTAAAGAAATGCTATTTCTTTAATGAAACAATAGACCACCTAGGATATGGGATAAATCAAGAAGGAATAAAACCAGGACAAAGGAAAATAGATGCAGTAACGAACTACCAGACTCCGAAGAATGCACATAATTAGTTTTATTTACTGTTTTATTGTTTACAGACCTGCTATTCTGTTCTTTAACTTTGCTACTATACGAGTTCATTCTCGTTAATAATTCAGCACGATTTCCACGTTGACTTAATCCAACGAAGCTAAGTTCTTGACGTAATTCTGCTACTGACAACTTATTTAATTCCTCCATCATTGTTATGTTTATCACTGCTAACAGATTGAAGTGCAATTACTTTAACGAGTAAATTGTACGCACCTGAAAGTTAAGAGTATTCTTGACTGAATAAACTAGGTTTCCTTATCTGTTGGTCAATAGTTCTGGTTTAAAGGTTAAGAATATTCTTCACTGAATAAACTAAGTTTTTCCTTTAACTGTTGGACAATAGTTCTGGTTGAAAGGTTAAGAATATTCTTGACGGAATGTACTTGGTTTTTCCTTTATCATTGTTTTATTTGTCACTGTTACAGATTGAAGAGCAATTACTTTGACGAGTAAATTGTATGCACCTAGAAGTTAAGATTATTCTTGACTGAATAAGCTTGTTTCCTTATCTGTTGGTTAATAGTTCTGGTTCTAAGGTTAAGATTATTCTTGACGGAATAAACTTGGCTTTTCCTTTATCCCGGTTGACGCCCTTAAGTGTGGGGGTGACAATAATCCTATCCTTGTTGACGTTTCCAATTGTGGGTCTACTTTACACATTAGTGGGTGTTAGCTAGATTACCAGCTGTGGTTTTAGCTGTTTTGATCTTATTTAAATCCTTAGTTGAGCCCCCATTTACAATTTAGCTTATTAAAAATAAAGTTCAATTAATTATTTTTCAAAGAAATTATATAACAAAAATAACTCACATATATAAAAATAGTTCACAACAATATTATTTAACAACAAATATTACAACTAGTAATATTGTTAATCGTAATCTAATTCTTAATGTTAATAACAACTAGTTAATACTACATTTCCCGAATTTATTAATGACTGCCATACAAAACTGTGTATGTTTCTACTATCGCCATTTTAACAATCTTTTCTGTTGACCATGCATCTGCATGTCGTAGCAAGCGAACGTGTGTCATGACCTGTTAGAGGGGTCCACAAAACGTTTCAAAAACAGAGCTAGTAACAGTTGAATATAACTTAATATTAGCAATGTTCCTAACCTATTTTATAGAGTTCTTTACTATATAATTACTATTTCTTACAAACTTATTATAGCTAATCCTAAATTATATCCCACTTATATATATATATATATATATATATATATATATATATATATATATATATTTACTCCATCAATCAATTCTTACATCAACCGTAAAAAAAAAATAAAAAAATATTGATTGTCAACGGCACGCAGTGTTCCCAGGCGGTCTTTCATCCCAGTACTAATTGCGCCCAATGGTGCTTAACTTCAGTGATCGGAACGTGTACTGGTGCTTTCAACATGTTATGGCCGTTGGCGGAAGAACTATAATAATTATTATATTTAATCGTATAATATTATGACAATAAAAAAAATTAAAAAAGGTTTATCATCCATGAAAATTTTAGGTTTTCCAATCTTGACAAAATTTATATAGATAAAATAATATCATTTATTTGATATCTTGATAATTCAATACATGTGTTATAGGCCTTCATTCGTATTAACGTCTGTCTTTCTTATTCTCTGGTCTCCAACCAGTGTCATCTTATAAAATGGTGTATTAAAATTGTCCACTTTTACATTTGGCATAATAGATAACTTCACGGAAAGCTTAATATGTGTGATTTCTTCTTTCCCTTGGTTTGTTTCCGTGCTACAGAATAGTGTCTGATTATCCAGCCCAGTCTATATCTAATATTACTCAAAATATTTAAAATAATTTTTTTATTATTTGATAATGTTTTTCTATGTATAAATTAAGATACTTTAATACTTATATTTTATGCGATAACAAAAAAACAAAAGTTAAAATAACTGGTTGAGTTTGGCCCTATGGATCTATATAAGCTTGAGATTGGCTTATCTGCGATGTTGACGGTTTCCAATTTCTCAGATTGCTCGATTGCTTCTAACTCCTTTGATAGCGATAGATTTCGCCAAAACTTCTCGAAGGACCTTTTTGTTATTAAATAATTAATAACAATTTTTTTATTTTTTCTTTAAATGGTTTAATCCGTGTCGAAGGATCAAATGATTACACAAGTTAACGTTTGCAAGAAAAGGCAGCGAAATGCAAGAATTTTACATAAAAACATTTATTATACAAATACACTTGACGAATTACAATAATTGAAACTTAAATGAATAATTATATGTATCAATGTTACTGCGATACAATTTCACTATTAAAATCTTTTATTATAATTATTTAGACTGTTAAACGTTGGAGTTGATAATTTAGATGTTTACTGTTCTAGATACTAGTTAATAAGTTAAATATTTAGTGATGTTTATTGTATGAAGTTTGAGTTAATAATGATTATTTTAATAGTGATTTAACAGTACACAAGTACAAAAATGCCATTTGGCAGGCCAGCTGTGTGTCCTTGGTACGGTTGAATACAATGCCAGAGTAACAACAATAACTTTGTTAGTTAATTCAATAACAAAGAAAGATAAAATATTTGGTTAAACAATAGAATTATTACAAAACTTATTAAAAACTAAAAATATACAAAATTATATTCTAATGAAATACATTAAAGAACGTGAAATATCTATATAAAAATATAGGTTGTGCATGCGTTCTTAACCATTAACATTGATATAATTAATATTACCTATCAGGATTTAATCCCTTGAGGTTTACTTTATACAATGCCTATATAAGAATTAGGATCAACCACCTCCACGCCCTGTGCCTTATCATACATTATGTTTAAATTTATAATTTAACATGCGTTACACACCATTCCATTCTTCTCAAGAGTACTCCTTATCTTATATATATATATATATATACATATATATATATATATATATATATATATATATATATATATATTTATATATATATATATATATATATATATATAAGCATAAGTTTATTATACCCGCCAAAATTTAAATTTATTTTGTAAAATATTTATTAAGTTGAATGTACTTGATATACAGTATAACCAAAGAGCAGTCTCTTGAGGTGTGTCGTTAGAACAACACGTATTAATTTGTATCAGATTTATATTTAGTTATTAAATCATATTAATCTTAACTTCTGTTTAATTTATTCTACGCATAAACAAAGATCCTGACAAATACTACCTTTAATAGGCTTTAGGGCCATACAGTTTTCAGAAGTGGGATAAACGCGAATTAAAAAAATTAAATCGTGAAACTAAATAAGAAAAAGTGATTTTTATGATCAAGAGGCTGGCATTACTCTGTTTTAATTTTGAATAAGCTACTTTCTAAGTGAACAAAGTGCGAAAGGTCAAAGTTAAAAATAAGAAAAGAGTAAAAGCGTATTGAATAATTATACAATAAATCACAGTGGATTTTGGAGTTATAATTATCGAATTACGAGAACAAAGGAACTGTAGTGACGTCATAGCCACACCCTAGCCAACGCCTTAAGTAGTGCGTTAGAGGGCGACTTTGAACGAGGCACATACAACTCCACCTGGTAACCTAAGTGGCAAATAAAGGATTTTTGTCATTTAGCAAGGAATCTAACTAACTTAGTAAGGTTTAAGTCTGAGTTAGATAGCAAAAAGCAGAACCAACCGAAAACAGGAATTAAGACAGGTCATAGTTCTCAAGGTAGTCGTCACAGCGCTAGTCCGATCGATATCGACCTCGAGCTGTCAGATACAAGATCCAACATGTCTGACGACTTAAATTAAGAAAGAATTTAATTGGACGCTCAAAGAAATTATTTACTATGGGAAAGAAATCTAGTAAATAAGGAAAAAGAATTATTAGAACGTTAGAAAATAATTTTTAATCAATCTTTCAGCTTACAAGGAAGTAATACTAAACAGAGTCAATACAGTATTAAAGAAGTCATCTCAATGTTACCCGAGTTCGACCCGACTAACATAAATAGCTTGAGTTCAACAAAATAGATTGAAAAGATAAAGAATATCGCAGAAACCTACAATTGGACCGAGAAGATGCTGATATTGCATGTTGTGTCAAAGTTAAAAGGACCGGCGAAACTCTGGTATGAAACTATAGATGAATATTACACTAATTTCGACTTTTTTTCACAGGCTTTTGTCAAATCGTTCCCTAACAATGAAGATGAAAGTAAGATTCATATGCAGTTGACAAAAAGAACTAAACAACGAGACGAAACTTTTGAGGAATACTTCTATTCGATTGTTGCAATTGCTGAAAAAGAAAAGCTGTCAAACGTCGCGATACAGAAGTACATCATTATTGGACTAAATGACTCAGATATGATTCGTACACTTTCGTTAGTTAAATATGCTGATTTAAACGAATTGATGGAACAGATTAAGGTCTACGAAGAAACGATTAGTCAACTAAAGTATCGACAAGAATATTCACGACCTGGAAAGTCAACCATGTCAAAGAACGAACAAAGAATTCGTCAAGAGGAATTAGAAAAACCACAGGTACGAAATGAAATAAGGAAATGTTATTTGTGTAATAATATAGGTCACATAGCCAGAAAGTGTCCAAATAAGAGAAGAAATTATGGACAAAAATGTACAAAATGTCTACGTCAGGGACATGAAGCTTCTAAATGCAGAACTAAGTCAATAGTTAAGACAGAAGTAAAAGCTGAGCCAAAGAGACAAATGAAATGTGAAACTAAAAAGCAAAATATTGAAGGTATGTTTTGTAAATTAGTACAGATAGATGGTCTTAATATTAATGCATTTTTAGATCTTGGAAGTGAAGTTGTTACGATTAGGAAAGATATCGCAAGAACAATATATATGAAATTCATGAATCACAACGTGACAATAATTGGTTTTGGTTAAGAATCATGTAACTCTCTTGGGAAACGTGAATCAATAATTACGATCGACGGAATCGATATAATGTGCGAAATTCAATTAGTACCGAATGAGGCCCAGGATAATGTTATAATCATTAAAAGAAGTGCTTTATCGACCAGCAAACTAATAATCGTAATTAAAAATGGAGAGGTAATCATAAAACCAAATAATGAAGAAACCGTTGATGATGGCAAGAAAAACAAAACAATTTCACAGGTGAACAAAATTAAATATAGCGAGCCAATAGAAAAATCAGAGATAAATACAGACTAATTTATCTGAAAAAGAAAAAAAAAATTTATGTGAATTGATAGTTGAAAATCGTGAATGCTTCGCAAAGAACATTTATGAGATAGGTACAACTAACCTTGTGGAAATGAAAATACAATTAACGGACAACGAACCGATAAGGAGTCGACCATACAGAATACCTTATGGACAAATTCAAAAAGTTAAAAAAGAAGTAAAAGAATTGCTAGATGCTGGAATCATAGAAGAATCTACATCGGAATATTCAAGTCCTATGATACTGGTACAGAAAAAGACTAGAGAAGAACGTTAAGTGGTTGATTACAAAAGATTAAACGCTAAAACAAAACGTGAAGAATTCCCCATGGCTTTAATAGACGATCAGCTGAATCAATTAGCAGGCAATTAGTACTTTACAACCCCAGATATGGCAAGCGGATACCACCAGATAAGAATGTCAGAAAGTTCAAAACATTTAACTGCATTTATAACTAGCAGTGGATTGTATCAATTCAAGAATTTGCCATTCGGATTAGTCAACGCGCCAATGATATTCAACAGATTGATGACCCGAGTTAAACAGAACTTTGCACCAGGTGAGATTCTAGTTTACATGGACGATATCTTAATACCGAGCAAGAGTATCGAACAAAGTATGACAGTAATAAAAAGATTTTTTGAATTAATCAAGGAATATGGGTTAACGTTAAAGTTAAAGAAATGCTATTTTTTTAATGAAACAATAACCTAGGATATGAGATAAGTCAAGGAGGAATAAAACCAGGACAAAGGAAAATAGATGCAGTAACGAACTACCAGACTCCGAAGAATGCACATAATTAGTTTTATTTACTGTTTTATTGTTTACAGACCTGCTATTCTGTTCTTCAACTTTGCTACTATACGAGTTCATTCTCGTTAATAATTCAGCACGATTTCCACGTTGACTTAATCCAACGAAGCTAAGTTCTTGACGTAATTCTGCTACTAACAACTTATTTAATTCCTCCATCATTGTTATATTTATCACTGCTAACAGATTGAAGTGCAATTACTTTAACGAATAATTTGTACGCACCGGGAAGTTAAGAGTATTCTTGACTAAATAAACTAGGTTTCCTTATCTGTTGGTCAATAGTTCTGGTTCAAAGGTTAAGAATATTCTTTACTGAATAAACTAGGTTTTTCCTTTATCTGTTTGTCAATAGTTCTAATTGAAAGGTTAAGAATATTCTTGACGAAATATACTTGGTTTTTCCTTTATCATTGTTTTATTTGTCACTGTTACAGATTGAAGTGCAATTATTTTGACGAGTAAATTGTGTGCAACTGGAAGTTAAGATTATTTTTGACTGAATAAGCTTGTTTCCTTATCTGTTGGTCAATAGTTCTGGTTCAAAGGTTAAGATTATTCTTGACGGAATAAACTTGGTTTTTTTTTTCTTTATCCCGGTTGACGGCCTTAAGTGTGGGGGTGACATTAATCCTATCCTTGTTGACGTTTTTAATTGTGGGTCTACCTTACACCTTAGTGGGTGTTAGCTAGATTACCAGCTGTGGTTTTAGCTGTTTTGATCTTATTTAAATCCTTAGTTGAGCCACCATTCACAATTTAGCTTATTAAAAATAAAGTTCAATTAATTATTTTTCAAAGAAATTATATTACAAAAATAACTCACATATATAAAAATAGTTCACAACAATATTATTCAACAACAAATACTACAACTAGTAATATTGTTAAACGGATTCTAATTCTTAATGTTATTAACAACTAGTTAATACTACATTTCCTGAATTTATTAATGACTGTTATACAAAACTGTGTATGTTCCTACTATCGCCATTTTAACAATCTTCTTTGTTGACCATGCATCTGCATGTCGTAGCAAGCGAACGTGTGTCGTGACCTGTTAGAGGGGTCCACAAATCGTTTCAAAAACAGGGCTAGTAACATTTAAATATAACTTAATATTAGCAATGTTCCTTACCTATTTTATAGAGTTCTTTACTATATAAATACTATTTCTTACAAATGAATTATATCTAATCCTAAATTATTTCCCACAGATATATATATATATATATATATATATATATATATATATATATATATATATATATATATTTAATCCATCAATCAATTCTTACATCAACCGTAAAAAAAAAAAAAAATATATTAATTGTCAACGGCACGCAGTGTTCCCAGGCGGTCTCTTATCCCAGTACTAATTGCGCCCAATGGTGCTTAACTTCAGTGATCGGAACGTGTACTGGTGCTTTCAACATGGTATGGCCGTTGGCGGAAGAACTATAATAATTATTATATTTAATCGTATAATATTATGACAATAAAAAAAATTAAAAAAGGTTTATTATCCATGAAAATTTTAGGTTTTCCAATCTTGACAAAATTTATATAGATAAAATAATATCATTTATTTGATATCTTGATAATTCAATACATGTGTTATAGGCCTTCATTCGTATTAACGTCTGTCTTTCTTATTCTCTGGTCTCCAACCAGTGTCATCTTATAAAATGGTGTATTAAAATTGTCCACTTTTACATTTGGCATAATAGATAACTTCACGGAAAGCTTAATATGTGTGATTTCTTCTTTCCCTTGGTTTGTTTCCGTGCTACAGAATAGTATCTGATTATCCAGCCCAGTCTATATCTAATATTACTCAAAATATTTAAAATAATTTTTTTATTATTTGATAATGTTTTTCTATGTATAAATTAAGATACTTTAATACTTATATTTTATGCAATAACAAAAAAACAAAAGTTAAAATAACATTGATATAATTAATATTACCTATCAGGATTCGATCCCTTGAGGTTTACTTTATACAATGCCTATATAAGAATTAGGATCAACCACCTCCACGCCCTGCGCCTTATCATACATTATGTTTTAATTTATAATTCAACATGCGATACACACCATTCCATCCTTCTCAAGAGTACGGCTTATCTTATATATATATATACGGACGTCCATCAATTGACAATTTACATTTAATTTGGCGTCCATCGCAATTGGACGTCCGTATACCGGACGCCAAATTACAATTGCATGTTAAAAGATTCTCATAACATCTACGACTCAAATATTGAAAAAAATATGTAACTTATACTAATGGCTAAAGGTAAAACCAATTCTGTTTCGTCACAATGAAATATTTGCTGAAATATTTTGAAAAAACTGAGGAAGCCATTTTGATAGTAGAATGAAAAAAAGTGTATAATTATAGTTCACGGAATTTCCGCATTTGGCGCAGTTCTATATACGCGGAGTGTATATTTACTTTCATGTAACAGCGGAAATGACGTCTGCAGATATGGCAACAGCGTCTGTGGTATTGTGTTGTGTTTGCTTCTGCAGAGTGTGAAATACTTGTACTGTTGAATAAAGCTATGTTACTAATACCCATCGCATTCATACGCTAGCCATATGGCGTGCTACTTGTTAGTTCGGGAATCCCCATTTTTAGTATATTATATTTTGTGATTGAATGACAGTAAAAACGTTTTGTGAAATGAATAACGCAAGAAGTCTAAAAATGTTGGCTTTGGCAGGTAAGTGATTGTTTATTAAATATCTTGAATGTAGATTCTAGTAATTTAATAGAAATTAGTGTATATTTAAATGTTATATGAGTTTATATTCGCTACTATACTGCTGAATTGGCGTCCAATGGCGCTTAATGTTTTTATATAAAATAATAAATATCACGTATAACAGGGTGATTGGTAATTTGACATATTCCTTAAAAGTGATAATAGTAGAAATCATTTGCAACAAATTGACTTCCATCAACTGGGAGTCGGAAATGAACGGTTTATAGGAAGATATAGAGGTTTTAGGTTTTTCTTTAAATTTTCTGACTTGTCCTCAAAAAAAAACTACTTATTTTTCGGCACGCAATTGATACTTTTCTGAAAGCTGGTAAACTAGCCGAGAAATGAGTAGTTTTTTTTCAATAAAGTCAGAAAATTAAAAAAAAACTTTAAATTCCTTTTAATTTAAATTTTTTAAGTATGTAGAAATGTTCACTTACTTAATTTATATAGAAAAACATTAAAGATAGTATTCTTTTTCATTATTTTGAAAAAAATTGTAATCTTTTAGGTATCCATCAGCCTAACGCAGTGATGGTACACACCACCAACAGTGTTTCTAAAGAAAATAAGGTTCGTTTATGATAAAATTATTATAATCTTACGTGTTTACAATTAGATAAAAAAAAAAAAAATTAAATTTTTCAAACCCATGAGTACCACCATGAGTGACCACCGCGTTTATTTTCTAACTGAATAATATGAAACTAACCTTGCTTTCAGAAAATTTCTGAGGATCAACATCTTAATTCAAACCAACCGTGCATTCAGGAAATTGCAGACGATCAAAATCTGAATTTAAAACAACCTTGTTTTGAGGAGATTTCTAAAGATCAATATCTAAATGCAATTTCTGAAGACGAAGTTTCTTCAGTTTATTATGACTCTGACAAGGATCCAGAGTTTGTTCCAGATGAGGTAAAGTTGTAATAATAATTGAATTTTCTTAATTTATGTTTTTGCAGAAATGCTAAATTACTTAAGTGTTTGTCATGCATATGTCGAAAACATTTATATATGTTCATTGCTTCGGTCTGCGAAATAAAATGTTGATATTTATTTTTAAAAACCTACTTTCCTACTATTGAACAATATTGTAATTGTTTTCAACTTCATTCGGAGCTGCAATGCGATTTTACTAAATTAGATAATATTATTATCGAACAATTGTTTATGCAACCACCTGATTGAATATTGTAGATTACTTAGAATTGATTATAATGATTACAATTTTTTAAATTCTAGAAGGAGGACAGTGATGATGATAATGATGAAATTGTAACTCGCAGATGCAAAGAACGACACTCTCTAAATAGAAATCATGATTCAAAAGGCTGTGAGATATTTTCTGAAATTTCAGAATTATCCTTACCTAATTCACAAATATCGACCAACGAAGAATCGTTTGAGGACGGACAAACTGTCACTTCGGGAAGCAAAGGAAAGCAAACAGTTAAAAGGGTTCGTGGACGAGATAATTGTTTTTATTGTGACAATCTTGTTCTGAACTTTGCCAGACATATAATAAGAAATCATTGCTCAGAAATAGAAGTCCAAAAAATTATGTCACTGCCGGTTAAAAGCCAGGAGAGAAACAATTTACTAGCTTTAATACGAAAAAAGGGTAATTTTGCAATTAATTCCGAAAATTGTATGAAACCCATGAAAAAGTCACAATTAACAAATGTGACAAACTATCTACCTTGCAGTTATTGTTTGGGATATTACTCTAAAAAGCAACTATGGAGGCACAGAAAAAATTGTCGACAAAATCCAGGAAAAATATCAGGATCTCAAACTGATGCACAAACGTGCTTGACTAAACATTTGAGAATTGATGAAGAATTAAGAAAAAAAGTATTTCCCAGAATGAGAGCTGATAGTGTTTCATTATGCGCAAAATCCGATAAACTTATTTGTGCTTTTGGAGCCAGATACATAAAAATACATAGGGAATCACATTTTGTTAATGTCACTTCCAGGAAGATGAGAGATTTAGCGAGAAAATTATTAGAAATTAAAAACCTTCAGCCTAATATCATAAATTTATTTAATGCTTTGCAACCACAACATTTTGATTTTTTCGTGAAAGCTACAAAACTTGTTGCACAATATGACGAACATAAAGAAGTATTTAAATCTCCTACATACGCAATGAACATAGGCACATCTTTAAAGCAATGTTGTGAAATTGCAATTGTGTATGCACTTAAAAGAAAAGATGTTTATGCAACTATTCCCACAGCAAACGCAGAAGCTGATTTAAAAACGATGATTAAACTTTTTGAATCTCACTGGAAATATGAAATATCAAGTCAAGCAGCCACTGACTTAAATGGCATTGGCATCGAAATTGAAATTATTGAAGGAATATTTAATTGATATAGGTAATGACGCAGCTTCAAAACTTATAGCAAATAACAAAGATGAATTGGCTTATAACAACTTATTAGAAACCATATTCTGTAGAGTAATTTTACTTAATAGAAAAAGGCCTGGAGAACTTCAAAGGTTACCATTACATTACTACGAAATGTCAGAAACAAACACTCAGAAGAATTATGAAGAATTTGATTTAGTTTTATCACCGACTGAGACAATATTACTTCAAAAATTTAAACGCATTGTAATTAAAGGTAAAAGAGGTCGTGGTGTACCAGTTTTATTTAGTGTAGATGTTCAAGACCATATTAATTTATTATTAAAGAACAGATTTAATTTTCTTGATATAACGAATCCTTATTTATTTGCAAGAGCTAATGAAAAAACACCAATATACGGTTATAAGGTGCTTAAAAAATACGCAAGTGCCTGCGGTACTAAAAATCCAGAAGCAATAACTTGCACCAGACTTAGGAAGCATTTGGCTACAATAACCAAATTATTTAACATGTCAGAAAATGACATTGAGCAGTTAGCAAAATTCATGGGACACACGTCGGCAGTGCACAGAAAATCATACAGACTGCCAGATGATGTTTACCAAACTGCAAAGATTTCAAAATTATTATTACTTATGGAAAAGGGAACAGCCGCTCAGTACAAAAGAAAGGCTCTTGATGAAATTGAAATAAATATGGATGATGATTTATTATCATCCGACATGCAGGATCATGATAATGATTATGATAGTACAGAAGAAGATATTTTGTTCGAAACCGATTCAAATGAATGCAGTTCTACAAATGAGTTAAATAAAATACCTATTAAAAAAAACAACCGAGTACTTGTTCCGTAAACTGATGAACAGAAGACAGTCGTGAAGTCTTTCTTCAAAATGCACATCAAAGAAAAGAAACCTCCTAAAAAACCTGAATGTGATGCAATTATAAGTCAACATCCAAAGTTACTTAATAACAAGTCATGGCTCAAAATTAAAGTGTTTGTCCAAAATCAGTATAAAAAAAAATAAAATGCCTTTTTGAAAATGATGCATGATGTAAAATGAAATATTTCTATCTGTAAATTATAACGACTGTTAAAGTCATAAATGATGTCTAAGCTTGAATGTAATAATTTAGTTTTTTCAAATTTATTATCATATGTATTAAAATAGTATTATCCCACTTAACACAAAACATAAATACTACATAACATTCATGTAACATTTTACTTAAAACCTATTGACTTAAAATATAATAATATTTAGCCTTAAACTGTCTTATTTTATAGAAGCCCTTAATCCTTCAAGAGATGTTTTTAAGATTACATAATCGTAATCGGTCTTCTTAATACATTTTATGAATTTGTTAATTTGTAAAGAGCTGATCTAACCTATCTTATTTTAAAAAAATTCTAAAATTAGTCACAAAACGTGGTATATTAGGTAATCATTAAATATATATTAAACATGTATTTAATGTTTACCTCATTAAAAAAATCGAAATCTCAACCACAAACGTTGAAATTAGGTTTAAGTGTAAGATAACATTTGTTATGTAAGACATTCAATACACGAAACTGTGTTCAGCGGGATTAAACTGGATAATTTAAATAAATAACTTCATCCTTTATGGACTGCCATATTATTTTATAATATAACTTTAAATTATATTTAATAAAACACTAATTATTTTATCATTATAACTATCTTTTTTTTACATAGATGAATTTAAAGAACAAATTGATAAGTTTAGGTCGTCATACAAGAATGAGTAACGCTTTGAATAGATATGAATAACCCGCAATACCTTATTCAATTGAGAACAAAATTAAATCCAGGTCAAGTTCATGCATAATACAGTGGCAACGTCGCAGGACGTCAAATTGTCTATTGAATGAAAATATATTCGCGCATGAAAGTCCAATTGCACACAATATGAAAGGACGTCAATCTGTCGGTTGAATAAAAGTTTTTTTGAATACTTCAATTTCACAATATCTTGAAGTTTTGACCCATACATACAACATAATACATAAATAGTGCTATATACTTCAACAATTTCTTGTCTAGTGCCACTCCTTCCAGTAGACGCCAAATTGTAGGGTTAATAAAAGGACGTCAAAATGATAGCTGGATTTATATATATATATATATTTATATATATATATATATATATATAACCCTACATTTTGGCGTCTACTAGGTGTGGCAATAGACAAGAAATTGTTGAAGTATATAGCACTATTTATGTATTATGTTGTATGTATGGGTCAAAACTTTAAAATATTGTAAAATTAAAGTATTCAAAAAAACATTTATTTAACCGACAGATTGACGTCCTTTCATATGGTGTGCAATTGGACATCCACGCGCGTATATATTTTCATTCAATAGACAATTTGACGTCCTGCGACGTTGCCACTGTATTATGCATGAACTTGACCTAGTTTTAATTTTGTTCTCAATTGAATAAAGTATTGCGTGTTATTCATATCTATTCAAAACATTTCTGATTCTTGGATGACGGCCTAAACTTATCAATTTGTTCTTTCAATTCATCTATGTAAAAAAAAGATTGTTATAATGAAAAAATAATTATGGTTTTTAATAAATATAATTCAAAGTAATATTATAAAACAATATGGGGCAGTCCATAAAGGATGAAGATATTTATTTAAATTATCATGTTTAATCTCGCTAAACACAGTTTCGTATATTAAATGTCTTACATAACAAATGTTACCTTACACTTAAACCTAATTTACAACGTTTGTGGTTGAGATTTCAATTTTTTTAATCAGGTAAACATTAAGTACATATTTAGTATAAATTTAATGTTTACCTAATATACATCGTTTTGTGACTAATTTTATAATTTTTTTAAAATAAGTTAGGTTAGGTCAGCTCTTTACAAATTATAAAAATCATAAAATGTATTAAGAAGACCGATTTGGATTATGTAATCTTAAAAACATCTCTTAAGGAGGTACAGGACGTACAGTCAATGCAAAAAGTTTATCTCTCGGTAATACGAAATGCAAAATACGAAGTACATGAGGGACGAGCAAATATTGGGACTGTACCTTTGAAAATAAATTTTTCAATTCCCTATTAAACTGCTTTTTGCTTGTTAAAATGATTTTTTATGCATATTATAGTTTAATAAATTAAAAATTACCTATAAATAATATCAAATTTATATTAATTCAATATAAATATTATGAAAAAGGAATAATAAATTTGGCAATGCTGCAAATTTACGTGTGTTGACGCATGCGTAATTTGGTTCTTTGACAAATAAATTGTTATATTTTATATAACATTTATTTCGATTTTGAATTTCCCGCTCAAATTGGCATTTGCAACGTTGCCGGCTTATAACCTACATTTACTGCTTTTTAAAGGTTTTATTTAAATATTTTCGTATATAGGTATCCTTTTGACAATTTTCTTTTTGCAATAGTTACAGAAAAAATTCTTTTATATACAACTGGTTTTTGAAGCCGTGTCATTATTTTTTGATAGATAAAAGTTACATTATGTGGTGAAATTTAGCTAAAAATTATGATTTGTATGGAAAATGACTATTTTTAATCATGTATAAAAAGAAAACTATGAACCCTAGGTTTTTAAAATTTTGAGACAGCATGTATTTTTACTATTGGTATTGACCCTCCAAATTTCACAACGTTTTCATCATTTACGTTAACGTCCTGGACCTCATTAGTAGATGATAGTTGACGGAAACTGCGTCAGAAATTCAAAGATTCACTGAATTATCAAGCTACCCTCGTAATTTTATTGATTAAACACAATATGGAATCACTACCACATGGTAAATGGAAGTGGCGTCAAATCAAACAAGTTCATTAAAAGTGTAGTTCGGAGAGTCCATGGATAACCGAAACACGAGCGATAGAAAGGGTGGAAGACCGTATTGTGCTTACTATATCTTGGAAGAATAGAAAAAACGCACGCGTCTGTTAATGGCGTGGATGCAAGGCAAGTAAAAACAATTGTACGACTATCCATAGAAGAATATTGTCTTTGATACTTTAACATTTTGTTAATAAATTCGTTTAACAAGATTCTGAGGCCTCATTTAAGATAAACTTACTTTAGCAAGAACCACGTTTTCATTAGTGAGATCTTCTTTATCGTAAATTAAGTTTTCAAGGTCATGTGTCAATTGTTGTATTCTTTTAGAATGTCTCCTAACTTTCTTTTCTTTTAATTTGAATTTCTTTTGGAAGTCATCGGCTGCTTTCGTTTTCTTATATAACTTTAAATCTTCTCTCATCTCTCTATTTCTTTTGAGCAACTCATCAGCTCTTACTGCTTTTGGTCGTAGTTCTTTTAATTCATTTTTAACTTCATTTAATTTAAATAAATATTCCTCTGCATTTCTAGTTTTATTTTTAAGTTTTTGGTTTTCTCGTTGAATCAGTTTGTTCTCCTCGTTGGAGTAACTTAGTAAATTTAGTGTGTCGTCTAATTCCAATCGTATTTTGTTCATTGCGGCTCCATCATCGATTTTCCTTCCTAATATTGCTTGTTCTACTTCTTCTTCTTCTTCTTGGTGACTATTTGTAGGCATTATTGGCAACGACTGATGCCTGTGACATATTTTAGGAGAGTTAACTTTTATGGAGCTAATTTCTAAATTTATCTCCATTAGGTAAACTTTAATTTTCTCCATAGTTACGCTGTCTAATTCTTTTAACAGGTTTTCATAAAACTCTTTGTCGGAACTTCGAAACGCTGCTGCTATTATTAGGACGATCTTTAGGGCGTCTTCCCCTAGCTTAGTTTTAGAGGCCAGCACCAGGTCAATGTAATCCGGTTCTACCAAAATGATTTCACGGAATTTGTTCTTGAACAAATTCTTAAGCTGTTTTACGATATTCTTGAATTTGTGGACACGTCTTGCGCTGGTTACGTCTGTTTCAATATTGTCCAGAGACAGCAGTTGGAGCAAAGGCGTGGGGTCAATTGTATGTAAAAGGTTGGATAGGATTTCTCCATCAAGCAGCAACTCCTCGTTCTCAATATTTGATTTCTCATTTGAGATATTGATAGACAACTGGAAAAAATAAGAAAAATGTTAAATCAAAAATAAATTAAAGTTATACCAATCCAAACATGGGCTTGTGTTCTCATTTTTTATTGGTTGATTTTTTAATTGTTGATTGAAATTGATGTTAGTAAATGTGTGTTTTGTAGTTGTTGGTAGTCAAATAATAAAATCAAGTCAAAGAATAATAAGTTTTTATTTTATTTAACCCTGTTACGGCAGACATACTATTGAAATTTGTTGAAATTGTTGCTTTAAATAGCTGTAAATAATATTTGATATTTTGATATATAAATACATATAGCAGAGATTTAAGAGCTGTAAGGTTGGTAGTTGGTAAGGTTGGGATATCACATGCATTTGGAATGTATACAACGTTAAATCCCTTTAATATTTAAACATAATTATGATTTATACTTAATATTTAACATATAATTTAAACATAAAAAACATGGTTTTTTTGATAATATTTAACCTGCTGTATAGTATCTCCATTTATATTTCGCGAATCAAAAATGGCAAAGTATCGTTTCACCTTAATACAAAAAGCAGAATGTCTGGATAATCTCTAAATCTTGTTTATGAATTAAGGTAGTCTTGCCGTGACAATCGAAGACAGAAGTATAATCCGACAGTCGATACAAAAACTTTAAAGTACTTAAAGGCAGACTAATTTATTTTTGTTGAAGACTGTACTCAATACATAGAAACTAAAATATGTCGACTCACACTATTATGCAATCACACTACAGGGCTGCTTTTTTTAAATTCAATTTTAAATATTTATATCGTTTAACATATTAAGTGTATTGTGTGAAATTTTGAAATCGATTGAAGTAAAGCTGTCGGAGATATAGAGTTTTAAGACTTCACCTCTCTGGTCTGGTTTCGTCTTTTTTTGAAACTTTTAAACGCGTTTTTCTCATACTCAGCTTTTTCAGAGTCGGTGTCCTCTCTAGCTCAAAATCTACTGCACCGATCCTTTTGAAATTATTAAAAAATAATTAAACATTTGAGGTTCTAGTAACCCACTTTATCAATATATAGTACACTTTTATAGAAATTAAGACATAGAACACAACTCCATTGATTTTTAAAACGCTTATTAAATTTACTAAGTAGAAAAGAAGCTATTTTGGTTAAAAAAAAGATGTAATGCACTTAAGAAAAGATTAAATAAAAGTAATAAGGAAAAGAGTTCAAAACAGGTGCAAATTTTTGACTATAGCTACAAATTTTAAACAAAAGTTTGTAAAAAACATAAAACTACAAAAAAAGCTTAAATTCTCCTTAAAAATAATAAAAATAGAAAATACGAATAAAGTTGATTATTTATTGACTTACCCAATTGACTAGGGGCCCACAAAAGAGTTTATCTTTAAGAAAATTAAATTCTTCCATTTTAACTTTTATTATTCGAACACTTTTAAAAAAAATATTTTTGAAAAAAATTAAACTGATAGCACTGTTCTTTACCGAGTGTCTTAACTTTTTGAAGCTCAATGTTCAAATAAAATTTCTAAACGAGTCGCCCTAGACCACCTATCCAGGTAACAGCACAATCAAAGTACAAATAAAACGGGTACTTTCAAAATTCAGGGTTAAATCACACCCCCACCACCTGATTTTATTTTCTTAAATATTCAAAAATAGGCGGAGATATATCTATTTCAAATTTGAATTTTGGTTTAACGCTTAATACTTTTGACGTCTGTAGAATATAATAAGTAACTAAAGTTTACCCCCGTCGTAAGCGACGTCTGTTTTTTGTGTGTGAATTGAATTTCATGCTAAATTTTAATTCCATTTAAGGAAATAACAATTGTGCCAAAGATACCGTAAATGCAAAAAGTTTATCTCTAGGAACTACGAAATACAAAATATATGAAGGGCGAATAAATATGGACACTGTACCTTTGAAAATGAATTTTTAAATTCCCAATGGGCTTGTGTCCTCATTTTTTAGTGGTCGATTTTTCAATTGTTGATTGAAATTGATGTTAATAAATGTGTATGTTATTAAATATCTAAATATTGACGGAGATATTATTACTGAGAGATATTATTATGACGGACTTAAATATTAGTTTGAAAAGTCGGCCATATTTGTATGACGTAAAATGCATTTTAACGTCAGTTATTTGTTAAGTAGGTCAGTGCTGTGGTAATGTTCTGTAGCTGTTGGTAGTCAAATAATCAAGTCAAAACAAAGAATAATAATTTTTTATTTTATTTAACGCTGTTAAGGCAGACATAATATTGGAATTTGAGTGTCCCTTGAAATAGCTGTAATCATTATTTGATATTTTGATATATAATACATATAGCAGAGATTTAAGTGCTGTGAGGTTGGTAACCTTGTGATGTCACATGCACTTGGAATGTGTACAACGTTAAATCGCTTTAATAATTAAAGACACAAAATGACTGTTTTAATTGTTAATATCTCTTAACATATAACGAGTTATTAACAAATAATTGAACATTTGAGGTTCTAGTAACCCACTTTATCAATATATAGTACACTTTTATAGAAATTAAGACATAGGACACAATGGTTTTTTTATGCATATGATAGTTTAATAATTAAAATATTAACTATGATTAATTTCAACCTTATATTAATTTAATTTAAATTCAAATTCAATATCTGTAAAAGTGTAATAATAAATTTGGCAACGTTGTCAAAAGAAAGTTATTATGTATTTATTTCTTGAAGTATAATCTCGTTTTAGTTTGAATATTTCTCTCTGTTTGTCATTTGCAACGTTGCCTGCAGCTTATAATCCACATTTCCTGTTTCTTACGAATTTTATTTAATTATTTTCGTAAACTTGTAACTTTAATATGGCCGACCATTTCTAGTGCTAAAACTACAATTCAAACTTTTAATTACTATATCTCTGTCAACATTTAGATATTTAATAAAATAGACACGCCAATACACATTAATTACAATCAATTTCAATCAACAATTGAAAAATCGACCACTTACAAATGAGCACACAAGCCCATTTGATTAAAACAACTAATTTCCATACAAATCATAATTTCTAGTTCAGTTTCACCACATAACATAACATTTAACTATGAAAAGATGGTGACACGGATTTCAAAAACTACGTTTATTTTTTTACAGATATTGAATTTGCATTTAAATTGAATTAATATAAACTTGACATTAAGTATAGTTATATTTTAATTATTAAACTATTATATGCATGGGCACATGGGCTGAAAAGTCCCGGGCCTAACACATAGATGGCGCTAGTTTTATTGCAGTCACCTTTTTTTCAGTTAATACTAACCTTCAAAAGACAGCTGTTAAAATTTCATGATATTCTATTTAGTAGTTTGTGAGTTATTGTGCTAAGAGTGACGCTACTTTTGTTATTTTTAAAACAATGGATCAAAAACAATTTTGTGTTTTAATTTTACACTGCTTCTTTATGGGAAAAAATACCGTTCAAGCGAAGCAATAGCTTGAAAAGTGTTATAGGGACTTCGCTTTATCAGAAACAACAATAAAACGTTGGTTTGCTGACTTCAAACGTAATCGTAGAGACACCGATGATGCAGAACGCAGTGGACGTCCAAATGAGGCGGTAACACCAGAAAACATAAAAAAAATCCACAAAATCGTTTTGAATGATCGAAAAGAGAAGTAGCGTGAGTTAGCTGACATCGTAAAGATATCAATAGAAAGTGTTGGCTTTATATTGCATGAGCATTTGACTATGAGAAAGCTCGGTTCAAAGTGGGTGCCGCGTTAGCTTACTGTTGACCAAAAACGACAACGTGTTGATGATTCTGAGCAGTGTTTGGCCATGTTTAAACGTAACAAACCAAAATTTTTGCGTCGATATGTGACAATGGATGAAACATGGATCCATCACTTCACTCCGGAATCAAAACGATCGTCATCTGAGTGGACAGCAACTGGTGAACCTCGTTCAAAGCGCCCGAAAGCACAGCAATCGGCTGGAAAGGTTATGGCCTCGGTATTTTGGGATGTGCGTGGTGTAATATTCATCGAGTATCTTGAGAAAGGAAATACCATTAACAGTGATTATTATATAGCGTTATTGGAGCGTTTGAAGGCCGAAATTGCAAAGAAACGACCGCATATGGCAAAGAAAAAAATTGTTTTTTATCAAGACAACGCACAAGTCAATCAAACTAATGGCAAAACTACATGAATTGAACTTCAAATTGCTCCCACATCCACCGTATTCGCCAGATTTGCCTCCCAGCGACTACTGCCTGATCGCAGACCTGAAAAGAATGCTCGCCGGTAAGAAATTTCGCACGAATGAAGAGGTTATCGCTGAAACTGAGGCCTATTTTGATGCAAAAGATAAATCGTTCTACAAAAGTGGTATTGAAATGTTAGAGCGGCGCTGGAATGATTGCGTTGCTCTTGATGGAGATTACGTTGATGAATAAAGCTAATTTTAAAGCAAAAAAACTGTGTTTTCTTTGTTAGGCTCAAGACTTCTCAGCCCATGGTTATATTTAAATTTTCAAGATGGTCGCAAGGAAAGTTATTTTCTTATGAACGTCCTACCCCTGAATGTTATGCAACTGAAGTAACACCTAATATAAGTAGTATTCAAACTTAACAACGATTATACTAACCGCAATATTTGACTTGTTCTGTTTATTATTTGGTATTCATATACGAACACGTAGCTCTCAGGACAAACATTCATGTATTCGTACATGAACACTAATTTTTCTGCTCTAGGAGAGCAAATAGAACACATAAAAGGCCTACGAATATTTGTGTAAAAATACTTGTAACTGTATATCACTTTCATGTTAGACAAATGAAATTGTGTACTCTTTTTTTTAGGTTAGATGCCGTTTTTTTAATTCTTAATTGAAATAAATGTGTATTTGCGTGTTTATTTTATTAAATATCTAAATATTGACGGATATATAGAAATTAAAAATTTGAATTGTAGTTTTAGCGCTAGAAATGGTCGGCCATATTTGTATGACGTGAAATGCATTTTAACGTCAGTTATTTGTTGAGTAGGTCAGTGCTGTGGTAATGTTTTGTAGCTGTTGGTAGTCAAAATAATCAAGTCAAATCAAAGAATAATAAGTTTTTATTTTATTTAACCCTGCTAGGACAGACATAATATTAAAACTTTATTGTTCCTTGAAATAGCTGTAAATAATATTTGATATTTTAATATATAAATACATATAGCAGAGATTTATGAGCTGTAAGGTTAGTATCCTTGCAAAAGGATTGTGATGTCACATGCACTTGGAATGCGTACAACGTTGAATCTCTTAGAGACAAAATGACTTTTTTAATTGTTAATATCTCTTAACATATAATTAGTTATTAACAAGTAATTGAACATTTGAGGTTCCTGTAACTCACTTTATCAATATATAGTAAACTTTTATAGAAATTAAGACATTGGACACAAGCCCATTGTTCTTATATACAAACTGCACTACTGAATCTAGCTGCTGTGAACAAACGAGTTGACCGATCTTGTTCAAATTTGGCATAGTACCTTGCAGAAAAATGTTACCACAATTAATTCAAAATAACCAACCTTTTACTGTCTAATCGAAGTCTTTAATCCCAGGCAGCTTTTAATCCTTACAAAGCTTAAATTAAACTTTGATTTTGCTTGGTTTTTCTTTTAGCTGGTTTGACATCTCGAGTTAAATTGATGCAACTCGGGCCTGCAACTGCACCGTCTTCGTAAGTTATTTGACCAACGTTATCACTAGGTGTTTCACTGTCGGAGGAGCTAATTGTTTCCTTCTCTCTTATCCTTTTCTCTTGATATTCGTCTACTTCCTTAATATAATTTCTGGCGGCAATGATTGAAAGGTCATCACCACTATCCTCGTTCAATGAAGGGCTAATATGCTGGAAAAAGAATTAGGGTAAAATTAGAGATAATCTTCAAAGGCTGCCAAAATTTATTGATAATTTACATTTGAACTCATTTTTAAGGGCTAAATGTTGACGGAGATATATCAATTAAAAATTAGAATTGTAGTTTCACCGTTAGAGATGTCGGCCATATTTCACAGTAAACAATTTGGTGAAGTGTCCTATTTAGTGACATTCGAGTCACTCGTACAATTCAATTCTAACGCTTAACAAGTTCTCTACCTGTCACAGATTTTGTGTTAGTTGTTAAAATTTTTTCATAATAATATTCTTTCGTTTTCCAACATCATTCATTAAGTAGCAGTTGTTTCTTTCACACTAGGATATATATTTGTTTCGTTCATTTTCATTCCAAAGTGAGAGAGAAACGAGATGCAGTTAGACAAGTAAAATATATTTTTAACCGTTACACTTGTGCACTTGTATAGTGTACACGATGATGTTCGTGATTTTTGAAGCACAGAGATTTTAGTTGACTCTGATTCGATTTAAATGGACTGTATATTTTAAAAAACTATAATAATATTAGATTTGAATAATGTAATATAATCGCTGGTTACTATTTATATAACTCAAGAAATAATAAGATTTACTTAATATTAAGGTAAATACTATATACACAATAACAAAGTACGAATGGTTATTAATCCAATAATAAATGTGAGAATGTTTAGGTTTCACCAAACCAAAATTTAACTTAATACAATTATGAAAATTGGTTCATTTTAACAATAAATATGCGATGTTTATGGGTTTTAATAACTAATATTTTATTTAATGCAAGTACGAAAATTGTTTTACTTGCACAAGGAATATGCGAAATTTAAGTTTTCATTCGCCAATATTTTACTTAATGTAAGTACGAAAATTGTTCTATTTCAAACATTGAATTTGAGATTTTGTAGTTGTCATTAACTAATATTTTACTTAATGTAAGTACGAAAAATGTTTTATTTCAAACATTGAATATGAGATTTTGTGGTTGTCATTAACCAATATTTTACTTAATGTAAGTACGAAATTTGTTTGATTTTCAAACATTAAATATGAGATTTTATGGTTGTCATTAACCAATATTTTACTTAATGTAAGTACGAAAATTGTTCTATTTCAAACATTGAATATGAGATTTTGTGGTTGTCATTAATCAATATTTTACTTAATGTAAGGACGAAAATTGTTATATTTCAAACATTGAATATGAGATTTTGTGGTTGTCATTAACCAATATTTTACTTAATGTAAGTACGAAATTTGTTTGATTTTCAAACATTGAATATGAGATTTTGTGGTTGTTATTAACCAATATTTTACTTAATGCAAATATAAAAATTGTTTTATTTCAACAATAAATATGCGATTCTTTAGCTCTCATTATACTAAGACTTTACTTAATATTTTAACAATAAATATGCGAGTTTTTAGCTCTCATTAAACCAAGATTTAACTTAATACAAATATAAAAATTGTTTTATTTCAACAATAAATATACGATTCTTTAGCTCTCATTATACTAAGACTTTACTTAATATTTTAACAATAAATATGCGAGTTTTTAGCTCTCATTAAACCAAGATTTTACTTAATACAAATATGAAAATTGTTTTATTTCAACAATAAATATTTGATTTTTTAGCTCTCACTATACTAAGACTTTACTTAATATTTTATCAATAAATATGTGAGTTTTTAGCTCTCACTAAACCAAGATTTTACTAAATACAAATATGAAAATTATTTTTAATTACAGCCAAATACACAAAACAAGTAATACGCTGGCATTAATACGAAGAATCAAAACAACCATATAACAATAAACATAAAACCATCAAATATCAACATATAAAAGTCCACAATCTATATTTTTAATTAAATAGACGGGGAAATATAATTTGAATATAGTTAATATATACAAATGACCGAGTATTCTGTTTGTGAGAGTTATTAATGAAAAATTCTATTCAAGAATTTGAAATAATTATATTATTTTCTTTGTGAAAAAATAATTGATTATTTTATTTTTTTTTTCCGGTATTTCGGGTTTGATACTTAACATTACCCTCCGACTATTTTGGCTACATGCGAAAATATAATTTGGAGTATACATTATGCAAGACTGTCAAAATTTAATTTTATTAGCTTTGAAACTGGTTGTTTATAAATGCCGTGAGCGGTTTTTAATGTATAAACACGAACATGACCGTCAGAACCTGGATGAGTTTCCTGGACACGTGCCAATGGCCATTCGAATGGTGAAATATTATTATCCTTTATCCATACAAGATCATCCAGTCTTAAATTGTCAGAGACGGATTGCCATTTGTGTCGTTGGTGTAGAGTATTGAGATATTCTCGGATCCATCTATTTGCAAAATCCTGTCTAATTTGTTTGATTAAGTCCAACGCTGTAAATGATTTGGGTTTCTATTTAACAGAGTTTCCTCAGGAGGAAGACATAATGACGAACCAATAAGAAAGTGCCTAGGAGATAAGGGATGTGGATCATCTGGTGATGCAGGCAAATGTACTAAAGGGCGACTGTTCATAACTGCTTCTATTCTGGCAGAAATTGTTGTTAGTTCTTTAAATGTAAGTGGTCGTGTACCAATTACTCGTTGGAGATGATATTTGGCACTTTTAACTCCACTTTCCCAGAGTCCACCAAAATTTGGACTGTGAGGAGGGTTAAAATGCCATTTAACCCCTCTAACAGTGAACCCGTCTAATGTAGACTTAATTTGCACACATGTTTTGACTTCTTTTAAATGTCGGTTTGCACCAATGAAAACTGTGTCACAATCAGTATAAATATCAGAGCATAGACCTCGTCGTGATGTAAACCGATCGATTGATGCGAGAAATGAGTCAGTAGAGATTCAAGAAGTAACTTCGAGGTGAACAGCCTGTGTGGACATACATATAAAAAGACACAAATATGGTTTTGATATACGAGCATTTCGGATGCGAGATTCTTTAATGGAAAAGGGTCCAGCAAAATCAATACCAACATGTAAAAATGGTCGATGGTATGTGACTCTTGCAGCTGGTAAATCACCCATGAGAGGAGTAGATATAGTTGCTCGTAATTTTGAGCAAATAGTGCATAGTCGTAAGACTTGTCGAATTTTACTTCTGGCGGATATTATCCAGAATTTAGATCGTAAAAGATAATGGAACGTATTAGGCTCCACATGTAAATATAGTTTATGATAATGTAATATTAGTAAATTTGTTAAATGGTTATTCTTTGGCAATAGATATGGATGTTTTGTTGCAGAGGTGAACTCTGAATTTTCGAGACGTCCGCCGACAACTAATAGCCCATTGTGATCAAGACATGGAGATAGAGATATTAATATGGTGCGGGATTGACGGCCGAGCTTGATATTCCTAATATCATCACTAAATTGTTCTTGTTGCACTAAGCGAATAATAAATATCTCTGCGGTACGTACTTCTGTAAATGTTGGTGGGCCAATGGCGATGTGAACATGACCCGGCATTATCAGTGACCCAAAACGCTTACAGTAAGCTATAATACGAAGTAATTTACAATAATTTGATTGGCTTTTCAGTAGAGTTAAAAATACATTTGACGCAAGTTTGTCTGTACACAGATTTGAACTGATTTTTACTTGTTTAAGCTCAGGCAATGTTAGTTCGGTATTATGTTGTCCAACAAAGTTCGGCCAGTTTGCTATCAGTTGTGTTAACCATGTTAGCCCAGAGTCCTTTTCAACAGCATGGTGAGGAAAATAATATTTCCCGGTATTTATGTCTACTTCTCGCATATGGGTCATCGATTCATGTACTGCCTTAAATTCCTTGTACCCATCGGAAAAAGACGAAGATCTAGATAGACGACGCTGGACGAACATTAATTTGAATGTAGCTGAACTTTTCGAATAGCCTAAACTATTTATATCTGGTTTTGTCAACAGAGGGACGACATATCGTCCTGATGGGTCTCGTGGATGACAATTTTGATACAAAGGTTCAGCAATGTCATCGTCTGGGTTTGAGACAGGACTATTGTCTATTTCTTCAGTTTTCCAAAACCTTTTGAGAGCATCATCAATGGCCCAAGTTTTACATACTAATGAAGTGATACAAGTTAATGCATTTTTATCGACTCGATGTCAATTGAGTAGATGTTAGAGTGACGGGTCCCATTATGATCCAGCCAAAAACTGAGTTCCATGCAGTAGGCGTTCCTAATCCTGGTGAAAACGTTTCACCAGTGACAATTGCGTTAAAGATATCTAGGCCTAATAGGATAGGTATGTGTTTAGGGCATTCAAAAGTAGGTTTAGCAAGGTTTAAGTGTAGATAATTCAGACGAGTTGACTTGGGCAACTGGACGGCAGGTTGTGGTCCAGTTATTTTAGGTAACCTAATGGCTGATGTTTGTAGCATGTTACCGTTGGATGCACGTATATTTAATTTCGTATAGCCAGAACTGGAATTTATGTGTACTGACCCAAGCCCTTTGCAATGAATTTTGTGAGATTAAATTTTTAATCCCAATCGTCTAACGCAAGCTGAAGTGATAAATGACGATTGTGAGTCACAATCTAGCATAGCATATACTGTGTGAAATGACTCACCGTCTCCCTTAAACTAATTATGGCAGTACCTAGAATTGTGTGAACGATTTCAACTGACGACGCAGTGCAAGCTAACAGATGTGTGGTCGGTGTGGAAGGTTCTAAATCGTCTATACTGGTGACATTTAAGTTTGTGTTTGTGGTTACTGAGTCGGAATAACACAGCAAACTGTTATGCCGTTTATAACAAATTTTGCACGAGTATTTTGACTGACAATTGCAAACTGGATGTTTAGGCGACAAACAGTTAAGACATAGTTGTCGTGATTTTACAAAGTCAAATCTTGAATCTCGTGTCATGTCTTTAAATTTGTCACAGTAAAATAATGGATGTAAAGGAAGTGCGTTACAGCATATGCAATGAAGGTCGGAACGATTTGCAACAAAGGAGCTTTTAGATACTGCTTGTTGTCGATTAGGATTATTTGAAGTAGTCAAAGGTTTTGTAATTGCGGAATTTGAATAGATAGCTTTATGGTACTTATGTACAAATTCTAATAAGTTATCTAACGTTGGATATTCAATGTCAGCATATTCCATGGAAAATTGCGATGTAATGTCGGTACTCAAATTTCTGACGGCTAATATATAGAAAACAAACCCAAGCAGATTGTCTGGGTTCATCTGAAGCAGCGCTCCAGACGAGTCAGAAAATGTTTCCATGAAATTTTCAAGTCCAGCTTTAGTGTTTGTTTTTCCCGTAAACGATATCATATTGTTTAATAGTTTAACGGCTACCACCCTTTTATTTTCGTAACGTTTTTTAAGTGTTTCCAATGCAATAGCATAATTATCTTCCTCAAATGGAATTGCTGCTGAATGGTAGTGCTGCTAAAGGGGGTCCTGATAGGGTGCTTATTAGATAATGAAACTTGCTTATTGTAGATAAGTCACTATTTGAATTTATAATATTTTCGAATAAGTCGAAATAGCTTTTAAATTTCTCCGGGTCACCATTAAAAGTTTGTAACGAAATTTTTGGTAATTTCGGTTTATTCAACGATTGTGTAGTGTTAACAGTTTTAGTAGTATTATGATAAAGACCCGGTATATTATCTATTTTCGATTTAATACAAAAGTATAATGTTCGTGTGGTTGAAATTAACTTAATGTTTTCATCTTCAAATTTTTAATCGGCTTCTAAGCAGTACTGATTTAGGTCGTCGCAATGATTTTTAAATTCATCATATGTTATAGATAATTTAGAAGCCATATTCCTAATTACGGAGAAAAGAGATTTGTCCGTTTCATAACTGTCACATGAATTATTTAAGTCTATTAAAAAACCTAACGCAGTATCTCGCCTGACTCGTGTAAGCTTCAATAACGTTTGACTAGTCATATTAACAACAATTTCTAGTTTCGTTTCTTTCCAGTACCAAATCCGGCTCGATTGGACCAAATGTACACGATGATGTTCGTGATTTTTGAAGCACAGAGATTTTAGTTGACTCTGATTCGATTTAAATGGACTCTATATTTTAATAAACTATAATAATATAAGATTTGAATAATGTAATTTAATCTCTGGTTACTATTTATATAACTCAAGAAATAATAAGGTTTACTTATTATTAAGGTAAATACCATATTCACAATAACAAAGTACGAATGGTTATTAATCCAATAATAAATGTGAGAATGATTAGGTTTCACCAAACCAAAATTTAAATTAATACAATTATGAAAATTGGTTCATTTTAACAATGAATAAGCGATGTTTATGGGTTTTATTAACCAATATTTTATTTAATGCAAGTACGAAAATTGTTTTACTTGCACAAGGAATATGCGAAATTTAAGTTTTCATTCGCCAATATTTTACTTAATGTAAGTACGAAAATTGGTTTATTTTAAACATTGAATATGAGATTTTGTGGTTGTCATTAACCAATATTTTACCTAATGTAAGTACGAAAACTGTTCTATTTCAAACATTGAATATAAGATTTTGTGGTTGTCATTAACCAATATTTTACTTAATGTAAGTACGAAATTTGTTTGATTTTCAAACATTGATTATGAGATTTTGTGGTTGTCATTAACCAGTATTTTACTAAATATATGTACGAAAATTGTTCTATTTTAAACATTGAATATGAGATTTTGTGGTTGTCATTAATTAATATTTTACTTAATGTAAGTACGAAATGACTATTTTTAATCATGTATAAAAGGAAAACTTTAAACCCTAGGTTTCTAAAATTTTGAGACAGCATGTATTTTTACTATTTGTATTGACCCTCCAAATTTTACAACGTTTTTATCATTTACGTTAACGTCCTGGACCTCATTAGTAGATGATAGTTGACCGAAACTGCGTCAGAAATTCAAAGATTCACTGAATTATCAAGCTACCCTCGTAATTTTATTGATTAAACTCAATATGGAATTACTATTACTTGCTAAATGGAAGTGGCGTTAAATCAAACAAGTTCATTAAAAGTGTAATCCGGAGAGTCCATGGATAACCGAAACACGAGCGATAGAAAGGGTGGAAGACCGTATTGTGCTTACTATATCTTGGAATAATAGAAAAAACGCACGCGTCTGTAAATGGCGTGGATGCAAGGCAAGTGAAAACAATTGTACGACTATCCAAAGAAGAATATTGTCTTTGATACTTTAACATTTTGTTAATAAATTCGTTTGATAAGATTCTGAGGCCTCATTTAAGATAAACTTACTTTAGCAAGAACCACGTTTTCATTAGTGAGATATTCTTTATCGTAAATTAAGTTTTCAAGATCATGTGTCAATTGTTGTATTGTTTTAGAATGCCTCCTAACTTTCTTTCCTTCTAATTTGAATTTCTCTTGGAAGTCATCGGCTGCTTTCGTGTTCTTATATAACTTTAAATCTTCTCTCATCTCTCTATTTCTTTTGAGCAACTCATCAGCTCTTACTGCTTTTGGTCGTAGTTCCTTCAATTCATTTTCAACTTCATTTAATTTAAGGAAATATTCCTCTGCATTTCTAGTTTTATTTTTAAGTTTTTGGTTTTCTCGTTGAATCAGTTTGTTCTCCTCGTTGGAGTTACTTAGTAAATTTAGTGTGTCGGCTAATTCCAATCGTATTTTGTTCATTGCATCTCCATCATTGATTTTCCTTCTTAATATTGCTTGTTCTACTTCTTCTTCTTCTTCTTGGTGACTATTTGTAGGCATTATTAGCAACGACTGATGCCTGTGATATATTTTAGGAGAGTTAACTCTTATAGAGCTAATTTCTAAATTTATCTTCATTAGGTAAACTTTAATTTTCTCCATAGTTACGCTGTCTAATTCTTTTAACAGGTTTTCATAAAACTCTTTGTCAGAACTTCGAAACGCTGCTGCTATTATTAGGACGATCAAACGCTTTAGGGCGTCTTCCCCTAGCTTAGTTTTAGAGGCCAGCACCAGGTCAATGTAATCCGGTTCTACGAAAATGATTTCACGGAATTTGTTCTTGAACAAATTCTTAAGCTGTTTTACGATATTCTTGAACTTGTGGACACTTCTTGCGCTGGTTACGTCAGTTTCACCATTGTCCAGAGACAGCAGTTGGAGCAAAGGCGTGGGGTCAATTGTGTGTAAAAGGTTGGATAGGATTTCTCCATCAAGCAGCAACCCCTCGTTCTCAATATTTGATTTCTCATTTGAGATATTGATAGACAACAGGAAAAAGTAAGAAAAATGTTAGATCAAAAATAATTAAAAATAATACCAATCCAAACATGGGCTTGTGTTCTCATTTTTTAGTGGTTGATTTTTTAATTGTTGATTGAAATTGATGTTAGTAAATGTGTGTTTTGTAGTTGTTGGTAGTCAAATAATAAAATCAAGTCAAAGAATAATAAGTTTTTATTTTATTTAACCCTGTTACGGCAGACATACTATTGAAATGTGTACAACGTTAAATCCCTTTAATATTTAAACATAATTATGATTTATACCTAATATTTAACATATAATTTAAACATAAAAAACATGGTTTTTTTGATAATATTTAACCTGCTGTATAGTATCTCCATTTATATTTCGCGAATCAAAAATGGCAAAGTATCGTTTCACCTTAATACAAAATGCAGAATGTCTGGATAATCTCTAAATCTTGTTTATGAATTAAGGTAGTCTTGCCGTGACAATCGAAGACAGAAGTATAATCCGACAGTCGATACAAAAACTTTAAAGTACTTAAAGGCAGACTAATTTATTTTTGTTCAAGACTGTACTCAATACATAGAAACTAAAATATGTCGACTCACACTATAATGCAATCACACTACAGGGCTGCTTTTTTAAATTAATATTTAAATATTTATATCGTTTAACATATTAAGTGTATTGTGTGAAATTTTGAAATCGATTAGAGTAAAGCTGTCGGAGATATAGAGTTTTAAGACTTCACCTCTCTGGCCTGGTTTCGTCTTTCTTTGAAACTTTTAAACGCGTTTTTCTCACACTCAGCTTTTTTAGAGTCGGTGTCCTCTCTAGCTCAAAATCTACTGCACCGATCCTTTTGAAATTAATAAAAAATAATTGAACATTTGAGGTTCTAGTAACCCACTTTATCAATATATAGTACACTTTTATAGAAATTAAGACATAGAACACAACCCCATTGATTTTTAAAACCCTTATTAAATTTACTAAGTAGAAAATAAGCCATTTTGGTTAAAAAAAAGATGTAATGCACTTAAGAAAAGATTAAATAAGAGTAATCAGGAAAAGAGTTCAAAACAGGTGCAAACTTTTGACTATAGCTACAAATTTTAAATAAAAGTTTGTAAAAAACATAAAGCTACAAAAAAGCTTAAATTCTCTTTAAATAATAATAAAAATAGAAAATACGAATAAAGTTGATTATTAATTGACTTATTCAATTGACTAGGGGCTCACAAAAGAGTTTAT
This sequence comes from Panorpa germanica, assembly GCA_963678705.1. NCBI lineage: Eukaryota > Metazoa > Arthropoda > Insecta > Mecoptera > Panorpidae > Panorpa > Panorpa germanica. Next base: position 12,135,877 of record OY783216.1, on the reverse strand, counting down.
CTTTAAGAAAACTAAATTCTTCCATTTTAACTTTTATTATTCGAACACTTTTAAAAAAAATATTTTTGAAAAAAATTAAACTGATAGCACTGTTCTTTACCGAGTATCTTAACTCTTTGAAGCTCAATGAGTACTTTTAAAATTCAGGGTTAAATCACACCCTCACCACCTGATTTTATTTTCTTAAATATTCAAAAATAGGCGGAGATATATCTATTTCAAATTTGAATTTTGTTTTAACGCTTAATACTTTTGACGTTTGTAGAATATAATAAGTAACAAGAGTTTACCCCGTCGTAAGCGACGTCTGTTTTCTGTGTGTGAATTGAATTTCATGCTAAATTTTAATTCCATTTTTTAATTGAAATATTTAACTCGTTCCATATTAATTTTACATATAGAAACAAATAATTTTTCATATTAACTGACTAAAAAATATAAATTTTCAACAAAATATGAAATATTTTCAATTTATTCGTTATTTGACCAACTTTTTTTTAAAATTGTGATATTTTTTTGATTTGTAAATTTGGTATAGTTTAAATTACGAGAGTTCGGCGGCGACTCATACTTAAAACAAGTTGTGGGGTATAAACTGCCGATTTAACTAAAAAGCACTGATTCACTTATTTTTCAATAATGTATATAGAAACGAATAAGATGATATTCATTATCGTATTATAGATTTATAGAGCTCTTATAACCTCTTTTAAGTATAAGTCGCCGGCGAACTCTTGTGATTTGGACTATATCAAAGTTAGCATATATACATACAAAATTTCAACATTCTAGCACAATTTTTACTCTCTGCAAAAACGGCCCCCAAATATTTTATGACTTTTTTTTTAATATAATATTCAATATTACAAAATCTAAAATTTGAGCTTTTTCAAAGTTTCCTATAGGGCCCCTCTATATTTTCTTAGCGCTTTTTTATAAAATTTTGAATTTCTAAATTTTGAAGTATGTTCGCATTTAATAGCGTAATACACATGCAAAATTTCAACTTTCTATCTCTTACGAATACAAAATTATACAGCAAAAAAGGGCTCACTTTTTTCCAGATTTTCAGGTTTCCAAGAAATTCAGGGAAAAATCCGGCTACGCTTAAAGTCTTAGAATTTTTTCTCTACGAAATAGGCAATTTTTAAACACATGCACGAAGCCGTTTTCGAGCTACCATGCAAAATTCAGTAGCAAACATATAAGAATATAACCATACACCTGAAACATTATAATATAAGATCCTATTTACTTATCGTTGTATATTACGATATAGTATAAAAAAAAACGATTATTTGGTTTTTGTGTATGAAAAGGTATGTGTGGTCATAAAATTCGTGCCCATTCGGCAAACATTTGTAATCGATACATGAAGACAAACATTTTTAGTTTGGTGTCAGTAATTAGAGCAAATTAAGATGTCACAATATTTATTTTGGTCATGTTTGACATTTAAGGGAATAACAATTGTGCCAAAGGTACCGTCAATGCAAAAAGTTTATCTCTAGGAACTACGAAATACAAAATATATGAAGGGCGAATAAATAAGGACACTGTACCTTTGAAAATGAATTTTTAAATTCCCAATGGGCTTGTGTCCTCATTTTTTAGTGGTCGATTTTTCAATTGTTGATTGAAATTGATGTTAATAAATGTGTATGTTATTTAATATCTAAATATTGACGGAGATATAGCAATTAATAGTTTGAAAAGTCGGCCATATTTGTATGACGTGAAATGCATTTTAACGTCAGTTATTTGTTAAGTAGGTCAGTTCTGTGGTAATGTTCTGTAGCTGTTGGTAGTCAATTAATCAAGTCAAATCAAAGAATAATAATTTTTTATTTTAGTTAACGCTGTTAAGGCAGACATAATATTGGAATTTGAGTGTCCCTTGAAATAGCTGTAAATAATATTTGATATTTTGATATATAATACATTTAGCAGAGATTTAAGTGCTGTGAGGTTAATAACCTTACACAAGGATTGTGATGTCACATGCACTTGGAATGTGTACAACGTTGAATCGCTTTAATAATTAAAGACACAAAATGACTGTTTTAATTGTTAATATCTCTTAACATATAACGAGTTATTAACAAATAATTGAACATTTGAGGTTCTAGTAACCCACTTTATCAATATATAGTACACTTTTATAGAAATTAAGACATAGGACACAATGGTTTTTTTATGCATATGATAGTTTAATAATTAAAATATTAACTATGATTAGTTTCAACTTTATATTAATTTAATTTAAATTCAAATTCAATATCTGTAAAAGTGTAATAATAAATTTGGCAACGTTGTCAAAAGAAAGTTATTATGTATTTATTTCTTGAAGTATAATCTCGTTTTAGTTTGAATAATTCTCTCTGTTTGTCATTTGCAACGTTGCCTGCAGCTTATAATCCTTATTTCCTGTTTCTTACGAATTTTATTTAATTATTTTCGTAAACTTGTAACTTTAATATGGCCGACCATTTCTAGTGCTAAAACTACAATTCAAACTTTTTATTACTATATCTCTGTCAACATTTAGATATTTAATAAAATAGACACGCCAATACACATTTATTACAATCAATTTCAATCAACAATTGAAAAATCGACCACTAACAAATGAGCACACAAGCCCATTTGATTAAAACAACTAATTTCCATACAAATCATAATTTCTAGTTCAGTTTCACCACATAACATAACTTTTAACTATGAAAAGATGGTAAAACGGGTTTCAAAAACTACGTTTATTGTTTTACAGATATTGAATTTGCATTTAAATTGAATTAATATAAACTTGACATTAAGTATAGTTAATATTTTAATTATTAAACTATTATATGCATGGGCACATGGACCGAAAAGTCTCGGGCCTAACACATAGATGGCGCTAGTTTTATTGCAGTTACCATTTTTTCAGTTAATACTAACCTTCAAAAGACAGCTATTAAAATTTCATGATATTCTATTTAGTAGTTTGTGAGTTATTGTGCTAAGAGTGACGCTACTTTTGTTATTTTCAAAACAATGGATCAAAAACAATTTCGTGCTTTAATTTTTGCACTGCTTCTTGATGGGAAAAAATACCGTTTAAGCGAAGCAATGGCTTGAAATGTGTTATGGGGACTCCGCTTTATCAGGAACAACAATAAAACGTTGGTTTGCTGACTTCAAACGTAATCGTAGAGACACCGATGATGCAGGACGCAGTGGACGTCCAAATGAGGCGGTAACACCAGAAAACATAAAAAAAATTCACAAAATCGTTTTGAATGATCGAAAAAAAAGTAGCGTGAGTTAGCTGACATCGTAAAGATATCAAAAGAAAGTGTTGGCTTTATTTTGCATGAGCATTTGAGTATGAGAAAGCTCGGTTCAAAGTGTTTGCCGCGTTAGCTTACTGTTGACCAAAAACGACAACGTGTTGATGATTCTGAGCAGTGTTTGGCCATGTTTAAACGTAACAAACCGGAATTTTTGCGTCGATATGTGACAATGGATGAAACATGGATCCATCACTTCACTCCGGAATCAAAACGATCGTCATCTGAGTGGACAGCAACTGGTGAACCTCGTTCAAAGCGCCCGAAAGCACAGCAATCGGCTGGAAAGGTTATGGCCTCGGTATTTTGGGATGTGCGTGGTGTTATATTCATCGACTATCTTGAAAAAATAAATACCATTAACACTGATTATTATATAGCGTTATTGGAGCGTTTGAAGGCCGAAATTGCAAAGAAACGACCGCATATGGCAAAGAAAAAAATTGTGTTTTATCAAGACAACGCACCGTGTCACAAGTCAATCAAAACAATGGCAAAACTACATGAATTGAACTTCAAATTGCTCCCACATCCACCGTATTCGCCAGATTTGCCTCCCAGCGACTACTGCCTGATCGCAGACCTGAAAAGAATGCTCGCCGGTAAGAAATTTCGCACGAATGAAGAGGTTATCGCTGAAACTGAGGCCTATTTTGATGCAAAAGATAAATCGTTCTACAAAAGTGGTATTGAAATGTTAGAGCGGCGCTGGAATGATTGCGTTGCTCTTGATGGAGATTACGTTGATGAATAAAGCTAATTTTAAAGCAAAAAAACTGTGTTTTTTTTGTTAGGCTTAAGACTTCTCAGCCCATGGTTATATTTAAATTTTCATGATGGTCGCAAGGAAAGTTATTTTCTTATGAACGTCCTACCCCTGAATGTTATGCAACTGAAGTAACACCTAATATAAGTAGTATTCAAACTTAACAACGATTATACTAACCGCATATTTGACTTGTTCTGTTTATTATTTGGTATTTATATACAAACACGTAGCTCTCAGGACAAACATTCATGTATTCGTACATGAACACTAATTTTTCTGCTCTAGGAGAGCAAATAGAACACATAAAAGGCCTACGAATATTTGTGTAAAAATACTTGTAACTGTATATCACTTTCATGTTAGATAAATGAAATTGTGTACTCTTTTTTTTAGGTTAGATGCCGTTTTTTTAATTTATAATTGAAATAAATGTTAATAAATGTGTATTTGCGTGTCTATTTTATTAAATATCTAAATATTGACGGAGATATAGCAATTAAAAATTTGAATTGTAGTTTTTGCGCTAGAAATGGTCGGCAATATTTGTATGACGTGAAATGCATTTTAACGTCAGTTATTTGTTGAGTAGGTCAGTGCTGTGGTAATGTTTTGTAGCTGTTGGTAGTCGAAATATTCAAGTCAAATCAAACAATAATAAGTTTTTATTTTATTTAACCCTGCTAGGACAGACATAATATTAAAACTTTATTGTTCCTTGAAATAGCTGTAAATAATATTTGATATTTTGATATATAAATACATATAGCAGAGATTTATGAGCTGTAAGGTTAACCTGTAAAGTAGTCAGAGTTCTGTCATGAATATGCTATCTCTTTTCTGCTATGTTGTATAAAAGAGATAGCAACTTAGCGGATGTGATGTCACATATCTTGGAATGTTGTACAACGTTGAATCCCTTTAATAATTAAAGAGACAAAATGACTTTTTTAATTGATAATATCTCCTAAAATATAAGGAGTTATTAAAATATAATTGAACATTTTAGGTCCTGGGAGCCAACTATATCAATATGTAGTACACTTTTTTAGAATTTTACTTTTTAATTATTCAAAAAAGACAAACCTAAAATTGTCCTTCTGTTCTTGGGCTTCACAGCGCCCGTTCCGCTGCTATCTCAAAAATAACTGCATAATAAGTTTATTTTTAAAATTACAGCTCTCACAAAAAAAAAAGTAATACTTTTTTTTGTAAATTTTTTTATTACTACTTATTATAATTTTTACAATGGCAAACTTATAAACTAAATTATGTAAATTAAATTACTCAACACCATACAATCCTTACTATAATATATACATTCATATAATACATTTGTACAAATTTACATTTAACATGTATATGTGTATACATTTACAATGTATACATTTCATTTTACAAGTTTTTAGTTCATTTCTCAATTTCCGCATTAGTTGGAGCTCTAAAAATAATAAAGACACATTAATTAATTTCTCGTCAATTAGTAATCAACTGAAAATATATTTTCCCTAGCATATCCTAATCTTTAAAAGTTATTTCTAATCTTACAATATCCAATTATATTCTAAATTAAAAAAAAAACTATACTATATTCTAACCTCCAAAATGTGACAATCTGTCAAAACGCAGTAGGACTTAGTTTAAAAAGAAGTTCAATTTCATTTTGTCAAAAATAAAGAAGTAAAAACAATTTCCATTACTAATTGTTATTAAAAAGAGCAATTTTAATTATTCCACATTCAATCGAACTGTTAAAATTTATATTAGTAAAGACGCATGCGCACCTTAGAGCATATATATATGGAGAGAGAATGCTGGACCCAAAATGTGTGCGAAAGAGAAAGGTATATATTCCTATTTGTTCTCTATGTTCATGCGTCGAAAATGACAGTTGTCAAATCAGAGCTGTGTAGATATAATACTTGACAGTTAAATAAGATATTATATTGTTGTATAATAATGATAGATATAACTATATAATAATGTAGATATAAGCTATATAAATATAAATAAACTATATATAAATATAACTAAAAACGTGAGTATATGTTTTCAATGAACGGTCACTGTTTTACCGACAGAACAGCTTTGTACCAACTAAAGAAATACAATGAGCTTGTGTCCTCATTTTTTAGTGGTCGATTTATCAGTTGTTAGATGAAATTGATGTTAATAAATGTGTATTGGCGTGTCTATCTTATTAAATATCTAAATATTGACGGAGATATAGTAATTATTAGTTAGAATTGTAGTTTTAGCGCTAGAAATGGTCGGCCATATTTGTATGAAGTAAAATGCATTTTAACGTCAGTTATTTGTTGAGTAGGTCAGTGCTGTGGTAATGTTTTGTAGCTGTTGGTAGTTATAGAATCAAGCCCAGTCAATGAATAATAAGTTTTTATTTTATTTAACCCTGCTAAGGCAGACATAATATTGGAATTTGATTGTTCCTTGAAATAGCTGTAAATAATATTTGATATTTAAATACATATAGCATAGATTTATGAGCTGTAAGGTTGGTATCCTTGCACAAGGATTGTGATGTCACATGCACTTGAAATGTGTACAACGTTGAATCTCTTAGAGACAAAATGACTTTTTTAATTGTTAATATCTCTCAACATATAATTAGTTATTAACAAGTAATTGAACATTTGAGGTTCTTGTAACTCACTTTATCAATATATAGTAAACTTTTATAGAAATTAAGACATTGGACACAAGCCCATTGTTCTTATATACAAACTGCACTACTGAATCTAGCTGCTGTGAACAAACGAGTTGACCGATCTTGTTCAAATTTGGCATAGTACCTTGCAGAAAAATGTTACCACAATTAATTCAAAATAATTAACCTTTTACTGTCTAATCGAAGTCTCTAATCCCAGGCAGCGTTTAATCCTTACGAAGCTTAAATTAAACTTTGACTTTTGCTTGGTTTTTCTTTTAGCTGGTTTGAAATCTCGAGTTAAATTGATGCAATTCGGGCCTGCAACTGCTCCGTCTTCGTAGGTTATTTGACCAACGTTATCACTAGGTGTTTCACTGTCGGAGGAGCTAATTGTTTCCTTCTCTCTTATCCTTTTCTCTTGATATTCGTCTACTTCCTTAATATAATTTCTGGCGGCAATGATTGGAAGGTCATCACCACTATCCTCGTTCAATGAAGGGCTAATATGCTGGAAAAAGAATTAGGGTAAAATTAGAGATAATCTTCAAAGGCTGCCAAAATTGATTGATAATTTACATTTGAACTCATTTTTAAGGGCTAAATGTTGACGGAGATATATCAATTAAAAATTAGAATTGTAGTTTTAACGTTAGAGATGTCGGCCATATTTCCCAGTAAACAATTTGGTGAAGTGTCCTATTTAGTGACATTCGAGCCAATCGTACAATTCAATTCTAACGCTTTACAAGTTCACTACCTGTCACAGATTTTGTGTTAGTTGTTAGAATTTTTTCATAATAATATTCTTTCTTTTTCAAGCATCATTCAATAAGTAGCAGTTGCTTCTTTCACACTAGGATATATATTTGTTGAGTTCATTTTCATTCCAAAGTGAGAGAGAAACGAGATGCGGTTAGACAAGTAAAATATATTTTTCACCGTTACACTTGTCTACTTGTATAGTGTACACGATAATGTTCGTGATTTTTGAAGCACAGAGATTTTAGTTGACTCTGATTCGATTTAAATGGACTGTATATTTTAATAAACTATAATAATATTAGATTTGAATAATGTAATCTAATCTCTGGTTACTATTTATATAACTCAAGAAATAATAAGGTTTACTTAATATTAAGGTAAATACCATATTCACAATAACAAAGTACGAATGGTTATTAATCCAATAATAAATGTGAGAATGTTTAGGTTTTACCAAACCAAAATTTAACTTAATACAATTATGAAAATTGGTTCATTTTAACAATAAATATGCGATGTTTATGGGTTTTATTAACCAATATTTTATTTAATGCAAGTACGAAAATTGTTTTACTTGCACAAGGAATATGCGAAATTTAAGTTTTCATTCGCCAATATTTTACTTAATGTAAGTACGAAAATTAGTTTATTTCAAACATTGAATATGAGATTTAGTGGTTGTCATTAACCAATATTTTACTTAATGTAAGTACGAAATTTGTTTGATTTTCTAACATTGAATATGAGATTTTGTGGTTGCCATTAACCAATATTTTACTTAATGTAAGTACGAAAATTGTTCTATTTCAAACATTGAATATGAGATTTTGTAGTTGTCATTAATCAATATTTTACTTAATGTAAGGACGAAAATTGTTATATTTCAAACATTGAATATAAGATTTTGTGGTTGTCATTAACCAATATTTTACTTAATGTAAGTACGAAATTTGTTTGATTTTCAAACATTGAATATGAGATTTTGTGGTTGTCATTAACCAATATTTTACTTAATGCAAATATGAAAATTGTTATATTTCAACAATAAATATGCGATTCTTTAGCTCTCATTATACTAAGACTTTACTTAATATTTTAACAATAAATATGCGAATTTTTAGCTCTCACTAAACTAAGATTTTACTTAATACAAATATGAAAATTGTTTTATTTCAACAATAAATATGCGATTCGTTAGCTCTCATTATACCAAGACTTTACTTAATATTTTACAAATAAATATGCAAGTTTTTAGCTCTTATTATACTAAGACTTTACTTAATACTTTAACAATAACTATGCGAGTTTTAAGCTCTCATTAAACGAAGATTTTACTTAATACAAATATGAAAATTGTTTTATTTCAACAATAAATATGCTATTCTGTAGCTCTCATTATACTAAGACTTTACTTAATATTTTAACATTAAATATGCGAGTTTTTAGCTCTCACTAAACCAATATTTTACTTTATACAAATATGAAAATTGTTTTATTTCAACAATAAGTATGCGATTCTTTAGCTCTCATTATACTAAGATTTTACTTAATATTTTAACAATAAATATGCGAGTTTTTAGCTCTCACTAAACCAAGATTTTACTTAATACAAATATGAAAATTGTTTTATTTTAACAATAAATATGCGACTCTTTAGCTCTCATTAAACAAAGATTTTACTTAATAATTTAACAATAAATATGCAAATTTTGAACTCTCATTAAACCAAGATTTTACTTAATACAAATATGAAAATTGTTTTATTTCAACAATAAATATGCGATTTTTTAGCTCTTATTATACTAAGACTTTACTTAATATTTTAACAATAAATATGCAAGTTTTTAGCTCTTACTAAACCAAGATTTTACTTAATACAAATATGAAAATTGTTTTATTTCAACAATAAATATGCGATTCTTTAGCTCTCATTATACCAAGATTTTACCTAATATTTTAACAATAAATATGCTAGTTTTTTGCTCTCATTATACTAAGACTTTACTTAATATTTTACAAAAAATATGCGAGTTTTTAGCTCTCAATAAACCAAGATTTTACTAAATACAAATATGAAAATTGTTTTATTTCAACAATAAATATGCGATTTTTTAGCTCTCATTATACCAAGACTTTACTTAATATTTTAACAATAAATATGCGAGGTTTTAGCTCTCATTATACTTAAACTTTACTTAATATTTTAACAATAAATATGCGAGTTTTTAGCTCTCATTAAACCAAGATTTTACTTAATACAAATATGAAAATTGTTTTATTTCAACAATAAATATGCGATTCTTTACCTCTCATTATACTAAGACTTTACTTAATATTTTAACAATAAATATGCGAGTTTTAAGCTCTCACTAAACCAAGATTTTACTTAATACAAATATGAAAATTGTTTTATTTTAACAATAAATATGCGATTCTTTAGCTCTCATTATACTAAGACTTTATTTAATATTTTAACAATAAATATGCGAGTTTTTAGCTCTCATTAAACCAAGATTTTACTTAATACAAATATGAAAATTGTTTTATTTTAACAATAAATATTCCATTCTTTAGCTCTTATTATACTAAGACTTTACTTAATATTTTAACAATAAATATGTGAGTTTTTAGCTCTCACTAAACCAAGACTTTACTAAATACAAATATGAAAAATATTTTTAATCACAGCCAAATACACAAAACAAGTAATACGATGGCATTATTACAAAGAATAAAAACAACCATATAACAATAAACATAAAACCATCAAATATCAACATATAAAAGTCCACAATCTATATTTTAATAATAATTCAAATATAATTTGAATATAGTTAATATATACAAATGACCGAATATTCTGTTTGTGAGAGTTATTAATGAAAAATTCTATTCAAGAATTTGAAATAATTATATTATTGAATAAGTTTTTTCTTTGTGAAAAAATAATTTATTATTTTATTTTTTTTTTCCGGTATTTCGGGTTTGATACTTAACATATAGTATTTCGTTCAGTACAGTATGTTTAAAGTATATGCTATCCTTTTTTCAACAAATATTTGTTTAATAGTAATAGGCACACGCTGTCTCCCTCAATCGCCGAATATAATGTGTTTAAACAAATACTCTAAGCAGCGATCCTATGACAGAGGTTTTAAACCAAACGCAGACCTGCCGATCGTGGATTTTTTAATCACCAAAACAATGTAAACAACTAATATAACGAATATTGTTGAAGATGAATAATATTCATTAAAAAAAATCACGATCCGTACTAAAGATTACATCTATTTATTTCTTCATTTAAATATTTATATTTTGCAGACTCTAAAAAGTAGAATTCCATTTAGTTTTATACCCCTGCCATCCCTGCTAGTCTAAAGTTTATAACTCCGGTCATAAATTATAAACCGGAGTCGCTTTTAATTCAGCAGTGAACCGTTGTTGCGATCTCTGTAGGTCATAAATAGGGCCTTTCCTATGAACGACTGAATAGAAAACAAACACGTTCCAGACAAAGAACTCATGATATGTAATAGAACTTAAGTAGAATTTACTTCAAAATGTTTACTGGGATATGTGGTACAGTTTTATAGAAATTAAGAAATAGGACACAAGCCCGTTGTTAAATGTGAACACTTACCGAACACGAGGTGTTCCGCTTTACAAATTTCCTCAATTTTGCTTTGAACGAATTCCTGCAACAATTTTGTTTGTCAATTTGTTGGTTATAATATAAATTATCTACAAGCACTAAAATGTACACAAATCGAGTCAACAGCTGCTATAGCTTTGACGTTTAATTTTGCATCTCTTTTGCACTTCTCTTGTTAAACAGTGATGGTAAAAGTTGGCAAATGGTAATAGGGAAGAAGGTGAATAAGAAATGAGTATTTCAATTGTTAATAACTTCTATAATATTGCTAGTTGGATAAAAATAATTGTATATTTGAGGTTATGATAGCCAACTTTATCAATATACGGTGCAGTTGGTTCAACCCAACCAATGGTTCATATTTAGACTTACTTTGGCTTTTTATTGGTTATGATAGGTGCTGGAGTAAAATAAACTCTTATGAGCTGATCTTCCAGAAGTTTCGAAAATCTTTGCTTTTGTTCATGTCTTTGACTTAGTTACGAATAATTTTGTTCCTACTCATTGTAACTATTCTGATTTGTGTTATTTGCTTCATTTAATTCTTTAGTAAGATCAAAGGTATCTTGGACACGTTTTTGTAGTTTTGTGTTTTCTTTTAGCAAGACCTGAAACAAAGAGAACAATCGTTATAATCAAATTATATGAACTTCGGCAGATCCTCCCCGAAATGTTGTCCAGCTTTAAAATCGTGGTAATTATTCGATATAGCTACACCTTTTGTTTTTAATCGTATAAAAAAACTATTGCACTTTCGTATATTTTATGATTCTTTTATTATAGTAAAAATAGGTACAAACCACACGTAATATACCTTATACAATTTTTTATTAAAAAATAGACAGGATTTATGCTTAAAGTTGACTAATAAGTCTGAAATATGACGCCATTTTTACTTCAGTTACATTATTTTTTATTTCTAACCCTTAAATTTGAAAATTTAACTTTAACCATTAGTATTGTCTATATCTATATATAACTAGTATATTACAAAAGATTTGTACATGTGTTGAGTATATTTGCTTACCTTATTATTCTCCTGTAATGTCAATAACTCAAATTTTTCCCATTGCTTTGAATCTTTTATCGAACAAATCGTGAAGGCTGTTTGTAACTACGTCACCTTAGTGTCAAATTGATTACAGAGCGGCTCGTTTGAAAAATTTACATTTATTTCTGTACGATACAGCGACGATACTTCCTTCTTATGTTCCTTTTCTTTTTCTTCTTCTAGTTCTACATCAGATACTATTTCTTCTTCTATTCCAGTAACCTAGAAATAAAATATATAAAACACTTATAGCAATTAAAAATTTGAATTGTAGTTTTAGCGCTAGAGATGTCGGCCATTTGAATGACGTAACATGTCTGTCTAATAAAGGATATGTCAGTTATTTGTTAGATGTATAAGAGGTATAAAAAAGATAGCAACTTAACGGAATATCTCCTAAAATATAGCGAGTTGTACATTTAAGGTAACCCACTTTATCAATATATAACATAGAACAGTTTTATAGAAATTAAGACATAGGACACAAGCCCATTATAACAACATTATAATTTGTTATTCAAATAAAAAATAAGTGTTCGATTCTTTACCATAAAAGTTTGGGCCAATATTTTCAGACTTTTTAAGACTAAGAAAATTCTAAGACTTTTGGCGTCCCTGGATTTTTCAATGAATTTCTTGGAAACCCGTAATTTTGAAAAAATTTAAAAAAAGGAGCTCTTCTTTGCTGTATTACTTTTAATTCGTAAAAGATAAAAAGTTAAAATTTTGCATGTGTATTAAGGTATTCAATGCTGACATTTCTCAACAATTAGAAATTAAAAAATTGAAAAAGGGGGGGTTGAAGAAATTCGGGGACCCGGTAGGGAACTTTGGAGAAAGTTCATATTCAGAATTCTAGAATAATTAAGTATACTATTATTAAAAAAAAATTCAAAATTTCAAAATTTTATTTGGAAGCACGGGGGCAGTATTTGCAGAGTAAAACTTGTGCTAGAAACTTGAAATTTTGTATATAGGCTAACCTTGGTAACTTATTTACGAATTGAAAAATAAAATCACAAATTTTAAAAAAAAGTTGGTTAAATAACGCATAAATCGAAAATATTTTTTATTTTGATAAATTAAAAAATTATTTTATTATTGTGCGAGTTTATTATTTTAATTAAAAAATAAAATTAAATATAAAATGTAATTACGAATAATTTTATTGGATTCAAATCATACACGCCAAAAACACGGGGTTTAAGGCTAGTAGATGTATTATAAAATGTAGCTAAAATGAAATATATTGGTTATTCATGTGAGAAAAGAGTAAAAGGTGAAAAGAAGATTGTGCAGTTATTAAAGGGAAGGGGTCGATGGCGGAGATAGAGGGAAGGAGCGAGGAAAGAGGCAGAAATGGCAGAGTAGAAACAGGAGGGAGAATAAGTAGATAGAATAAGGAACGCAAATAAAATGTAATTAATCACAGTGATATGTAATTTAAATATGGCAGAAACATTAAAATAAAATAATTGTAGTAATCTCTTTTAAGAAATAATAAAGCATTGAGTGTGATATCAGGCTAAGGATAAAAACAGTGATTAATTTCTAAATTACCTCTTTAAAATCATGACTTAGAGATTGGTGTCCAATTCCAGAATCCCTGAAGGTAGAGTTCGCCCACAGGCATGGCTTCCTGTTGATATCTTCAACCATTTTCAACATTTCTTGATCTTTCTGTTCGTTTGCTGCCTCCATGAGTTCGTCCTCTAGACTTTTATTTACATTACAGTAATCCAGAAAAGTAGAACTTGTATTTTAACGTGATCGACCGTACAATTCATCGAGTTCTTCCTTCAGGTCCCTACTCTCTTGTTTTAAATTGCAATTTTCCTTCTTGAAATCCTCTACTACCTGTAATGGAACAACAACAAACATTAATCGAAATTAAACCACTGGCTGTTATTATTATCTTTGGAGGATAGTTTGATAGTGTCCTTTAAGGAGGTACAGGACGTACCGTCAATGCAAAAAGTGTATCTCTCGGTAATACGAAATGCAAAATACGAAGTACATGAGAGAAAAGCAAATATTGGGACTGTACCTTAGAAAATGAATTTTTCAATTCCCTATTAAACTGGTTTTTGCTTGTTAAAATGATTTTTTTATGCATATAATAGTTTAATAAATTAAAAATTACCTACAATTAATATCAAATTTATATTAATTCAATTTAAATTCAAATTAAATATTATGAAAATGATTTGGTTCTTTGACCAATAAATGGTTATATTTTATAAAATATTTATTCCGATTTTAAATTTCCCGCTCAAATTGGCATTTGCAACGTTGCCGGCTTATAACCTACACTTACTGTTTTTTAAAGGTTTTATTTAAATATTTTTGTAAATAGGTATCCTTTTGATAAATTTCTTTTTGCAATAGTTACAGAAAAGATTCTTTTATATACACCTAGTTTTTGAAAGCCGTGTCACCATCTTTCCATAGTTAAAAGTTATATTATGTGGTGAAATTGAGCTAAAAATTATAATTTGTATGGATATTTTTAATCATGTATAAAAGGAAAACTAAGAATCCTAGGTCTCTAAAATTTTGAGACAGCATGTATTTTAACTATTTGTATTGACCCTCCAAATTTCACAACGTTTTCATCATTTACGTTAACGTCCTATACCTCATTAATAGATGACAGTTGACGGAAACTGCTTCAGAAATTCAAAGATTCACTGAATTATCAAGCTACCCTCGTAATTTTATTGATTAAACACAATATGGAATCACTACCACTTGCTAAATGGAAGTGGCGTCAAATCAAACAAGTTCATTAAAAGTGTAATCCGAAAAGTCCATGGATAACCGAAACACGAGCGATAGAAAGGGTGGAAGACCGTATTGTGCTTACTATATCTTGGAAGAATAGAAAAAACACACGCCTCTGTTAATGGCGTGGATGCAAGGCAAGTGAAAACAATTGTACAACTATCCATAGAAAAATATTGTCTTTGATACTTTAACAATTTGTTAATAAATTCGTTTGATAAGATTCCGATGCCTCATTTAAGATAAACTAACTTTAGCAAGAACCACGTTTTCATTAGTGAGATCTTCTTTATCGTAAATTAAGTTTTCAAGGTCATGTGTCAATTGTTGTATTCTTTTAGAATGCCTCCTAACTTTCTCTTCTTCTATCTTGAACTTCTCTTGGAAATCGTCGGCTGCTTTCGTGTTCTTATATAATATTAAATCTTCTCTCATCTCTCTATTTCTTTTGAGCAACTCATTAGCTCTTACTGCTTTTGGTCGTAGTTCCTTCAATTCATTTTCAACTTCATTCAATTTAAGGAAATATTCCTCTGCATTTCTAGTTTTATTTCTAAGTTTCTGGTTTTCTCGTTGAATCAGTTTGTTCTCCTCGTTGGAGTTACTTAGTAAATTTAGGGTGTCGTCTAATTTAAATAGTATTTTGTTCATTGCGGCTCCATCATCGATTTTCTTTCTTAATATTGCTTGTTCTACTTCTTCTTCTTCTTCTTGGTGTCTATTTGTAGGCATTATTGGCAACGACTGATGCCTGTGACATATTTTAGGAGAGTTAACCTTTATGGAGCTAATTTCTAAATTTATCTCTATTAGGTAAACTTTAATTTTCTCCATCGTTACGCTGTCTAATTCTTTCAACTGGTTTTTATAAAACTCTTTGTCGGAACTTCGAAACGCTGCTGCTATTATTAAAACGATTAAACGTTTTAAGGCGTCTTCCCCTAGCTTAGTTTTAGGGGCCAGCACTAGGTCAATGTAATCCGGTTCTACGAGAATGATTTCAAGGAATTTGTTCTTGAACAAATTCTTAAGCTGTTTTACGATATTCTTGAATTTGTGGACACGTTTTGCGCTGGTTACGTCAGTTTTAATATTGTCTAGAGACAGCAGTTGGAGCGAAGGCATGGGGTCAATTGTGTGTAAAAGATTGCATAGGATTTCTCCATCAAGCAGCGACTCCTCGTTCTCAATATTTGATTTTACATTTGAGATATTGATAGACAACTGGAAAAAATAAGAAAGGTGTTAGATTAAAAATAAATAAAAGTTATACCAATCCAAACATGGGCTTGTGTTCTCATTTTTTAGTGATCGATTTTTCAATTGTTGATTGAAATTGATGTTAATAAATGTGTATTGGCGTGTCTATTTTATTAAATATCTAAATATTGACGGAGATATAGCAATTAAAAGTTTAAATAGAAGTTTTAGCGCGAGAAATGGTCGGCCATATTTGTATGACGTGAAATGCATTTAAACGTCAGTTTTGTAGCTGTTGGTAGTCAAATAATCAAGTTAAGTTAAAGAATAATAAGTTTTCATTTTATTTAACCCTGTTACGGCAGTCATAATATTGAAATTTGATTGTTCCTTGAAATAGCTGTAAATAATATTTGATATTTTGATTTATAAATACATATAGCAGAGATTTAAGAGCTGTAAGGTTGGTAGCGGTTGTGATATCACATGCATTTGGAATGTGTACAACGTTGAATCCCTTTAATATTTAAACATAATTATGATTTATACTTAATATTTTACATATGATTTAAACATTAAAAAAACATGGTTTTTTTGATAATATTTAACCTGCTGTATAGTATCGCCATCTATATTTCGCGAATCAAGAATGGCCAAGTATCGTTTCACCTTATTACAAAAAACAGTATGTCTGGATATTCTCTACAAATCTTGTTTATGAATTAAGGTAGTCTTGCCGTAACAAAAGTATAATCCGACAGTCGCTACAAAAACTTTAAAGTACTTAAAGGCAGACTAATTTATTTTTGTTGAAGACTGTACTCAATACATAGAAACTAAAATATGTCGACTCACACTATAAACAAATAACACTACAGGGCTACTTTTTTTAAAATTCAATTTTAAATATTTATATCGTTTAACATATTAAGTTTATTGTGTGAAAATTTGAAATCGATTGGAGTAAAACTGTCGGAGATATAGAGTATTAAGTTTCCACCTCTCTTGTCTGGTTTCATCTTTCTTTGAAACTTTTAATCGCGTTTTTCTCACACTTAGCTTTTTCAGAGTCGGTGTCCTCTCTAGCTTAAAATCTACTGCACCGATCCTTTTGAAATTATTAAAAAATAATTGAACATTTGAGGTTCTAGTAACCCACTTTATCAATATATAGTACACTTTTATAGAAATTAAGACATAGGACACAATCCCATTGATTTTTAAATCCCTTATTAAATTTACTAAATAGAAAAGAAGCTATTTTGGTTTAAAATAAGATGTATTGCACATAAGAAAAGATTAAATAAAAGTAATCAGGAAAATAGTTCAAAACAGGTGCAAATTTTTGACTATAGCTACAAATTTTAAATAAAAGTTTATAAAAAATGTAAAACTACAAAAAAAAGCTTAAATTTTCTTAAAATAATAATAAATATAAAAATATGAATAAAGTTGATTATTATTTTACTTACCCAATTGACTAGGGGCCCACAAAAGAGTTTGTCTTTAAGAAAACTAAATTCTTCCATTGTAATATCACTTTTTAATTCTAACACTTTTTAAAAAAATATTTTTAAAAAAAATTAAACTGATAGCACTGTTTTTTACCGAATGTCTTAACTCTTTGAAGCTCAATGTTTAAATGAAATTTCTAAACGAGTCGCCCTAGACCACCTATCCAGGTAACAGCACAATCAAAGTACAAAAAAAACGGGTACTTTTAAATTTAGTGTTTAATCACACCCCCACCACCTGATTGGCCTGTTAGCAGGGGGAAGGTAAGTGTGCTGTGTACACATTTATTAGGTATGGTTTTAAAACAAATATTGGCGCTTTTATTTTCTTAAATATTCAAACATAGGCGGATATATATTTATTTAAAGTTTGAATTTTGTTTTATCGGTGATTTTTATTCGCAAGCGACGACTGTCTTTGTGTGAATTTCATTTTAAATTTAAATTTCATTTTTAAATTGGAATAACTAACTCGTTCCATATTAATTTTACATATAGAAACAAATAATTTTTCATATTAACTGACTAAAAAATATAATTTTTTCAACAAAATATGTAATATTTTCAATTTATTCGTTATTTGACAAACTTTTTTTTCAAAATTGTGATATTTTTTTAATTTGTAAATAGGCTTGTGTCCTATGTCTTAATTTCTATAAAAGTGTACTATATATTGATAAAGTGGGTTAATAGAACCTCAAATGTTCAATTATTTTTTAATAACTCCTTATATGTTAAAAGATATTAACAATTAAAAAAGTCATTTTGTCTCTTTAAATATTAAAGGGATTCAACGTGGTACACATTCCAAATGCATGTGACATCACAACCGCTGCCAACCTTACAGCTCATAAATCTCTGCTATATTTATTTATATATCAAAATATCAAATATTATCTATAGCTATTTTAAGGAAACAGGCTTAAATAAAATAAAAACTTATTATTCTTTGACTTGACTTGATTATTTACCTACCAACAGCTACAAAACATTACCACAGCACTGATTTAATCAACAAATAACTGACGTTAGAAATTATACAAATATGGCCGACCATTTCTAGCGCTAAAACTACAATATAATTAATTGCTATATCTCTAACAATATTTAGATATTTAATAAAATAGACACGCCAATACACATTTAATAACATTAATTTCAATCAACAATTGAAAAATCGACCCCTAAAAATTGAGGACTCCTAACATATAAGGATTTATTAAAAAATAATTGAACATTTGAGGTTCTTGTAACCCTCTTTATCAATATATAGTACACTTTTATAGAAATTAAGACATAGGACACAACCCCATTGATTTTTAAAACCCTTATTAAATTTACTAAATAGAAAAGAAGCTATTTTGGTTAAAAATAAAATGTAATGCACTTAAGAAAAGATTAAATAAAGTTATTTAGGAAAATAGTTCAAAACAGGTGCAAATTTTTGACTATAGCTACAAATTTTAAATAAAAGTTTATAAAAACCGTAAAACTACAAAAAAAAGCTTAATTTTTCTTAAAATAATAATAAAAATAAAAAATACGAATAAAGTTGATTATTAATTGACTTACCCAATTGACTAGGGGCCCACAAAAGAGTTTGTCTTTAAGAAAACTAAATTCTTCCATTGTAATATCACTTTTTAATTCAAACACTTTTTAAAAAAATATTTTTGAAAAAAATTAAACTGTTCTTTACCGAGTGTCCTAACTCCTTGAAGCTCAATGTTCAAATGAAATTTCTAAACGAGTCGCCCTAGACCACCTATCCAGGTAACAGCACAATAAAAGTACAAATATATCGGGTACTTTTAAAATTTAGTGTTAAATCACACCCCCACCACCTGATTTTATTTTCTTAAATATTCAAAAATAGGCGGAGATATATCTATTTCAAATTTGAATTTTGTTTTATCGCTTAATACTTTTGACGTCTGTAGAATATAATAAGTAACAAGAGTTTACCCCCGTCGTAAGCAAAGTCTGTTTTTTGTGTGTGAATTGAATTTCATGCTAAATTTTAATTCCATTTTTAAATTGAAATATTTAGCTCGTTCCATATTAATTTTACATATTGAAACAAATATTTTTTCATATTAACTGACTAAAAAATATAAATTTTTCAACAAAATATGAAATATTTTCAATTTATTCGTTATTTGACCAACTTTTTTTCAAAATTGTGATATTTTTTTGATTTGTAAATTAGGTATAGTTTAAATTACGAGAATTCAGCGGCGACTCATACTTAAAACAAGTTGTGGGGTATAAACTGCCGATATAACTAAAAAGCACTGGATTCACTTATTTTTCAATAATGTATTGTTGTAAGTTGATTAGAGGGCGGATGTTACACCTGACATCAATGTTGTAAAAAGAGGTCAGATGCTCGTTCTAGAAGGAGATTACTCAGCTTGCTAATACATTCCGCAGGGATGCTAGCTTCTGGAAGTAGATTCTTCAGTTTACGGTCATCCACCTTCTTGAAACACTCACGTAGATAAGAATTAACTCTCTTTAGTAGATTTATAGAATTAATGTTCGAAGAGTATTTGTTGTAATACGGAGAATACTTGAGCGGTCTAAAGTATAACCTTGTTACAACATACAGCGTTAGAACAATTAATATCTTTTTAAATACTATTAATTTAAACACTTTTATTAAAATATACCATTTATTAGTTGTATTATAATATCTGAATACTTAATTAGATTATTATATTATTAAACTAATAAAGATGCCAAATATAAAACAAAATGTATATTTCTCGTGTTATAAATTGATTAACAGCAAAAATGTGATTACAGCAAAAACACGATGTTACAATTAGAGTTGTTGTACGATCGAAGTTAGAACTGATAATGTTTCGCACTTGAGACTCAGGATGAGACTGGCGTTTTGACTCGAGTATCAATCGGTATATTAACAAATTGTTTGTTAACTTTACATCATACAATACTAGGTTAGTGTTGCCAAAAATTTAAACAATATAAAATATCCACAAACCAGCGTCAATGTTTACAAGCGCTAAATTTAAACAATTATTTGTTACAATCTTAATACTAAAACTGTTAACTTTAGTTATAATATAATATAATAATTAACATTTATTATTAAAAATAAAAAGGATAAGTACTACTTATGCGTACTTACAACACCCTTTATATCTAGAAAAGGAACGCATATTAAACAAAACATATGCGTTTCTTTCCAAGAAAAAGAAAAAGGAAGATAGGACGATATCGTACTATCGCAACACCCCCTTCCAAAAAAAAAGGACACGTATAAAAACAAAATATACGAGTTACTATTCTGGAAAAAAAACAAAAAGAGAAGCAAAGTGTCGATAACGATTCTGATCCCATCGTATAGAGTTGACACTGCTTCACAAAACAATCATCCCTGACAAAATCCATCTAACACGTCAAGGTTTTGTTGATTGGTACAAAATCTCTTTAATCTATTCCTATTAACTACCGTATACTTTTTAGGTGAAAAAAGAGAATTGACCTTTTTATCAAAATTTAGTTTAACTCTTGGTTTATTACTAGTCAATTTATTTATAGCTAAATCTTCCGCTATATTTATTTTATGATTATGACACGACTCGCAGTGTTTAATAAAATTTTTTACTTTCCTAATCATACCTGGGAAGTTAAAATATAATTTTAGTCTTCTAATTGTCTTAGAGACTCTTAAATGTCCCGATGTAGGATTAATATAAAATTTAGAAATTATATTATTTATTGAATCTGGATCATTAATCTTAATTGTAGTGTCATTATAAATATGTTTAAAATTTGCATTTAATGCTGTTTGTTTTTTATTTTCGGGAAGTATAGGGACCTGGTGAAAAACTCGTGCTAAATCAATCGTAGAAGAATATTTTGCACCACTAAATTGGTCTAGTATGTCATGTACGAGGGGCAAAGGATAAACATCACTTGTCGTCTGCTCATTAAGTTTACGATAATCGATTACAACGCGAAATTGTTTGTTCCCCGACGCATCTGCTTTTTTGGGTACCATTAACAGAGGTGCGTTAAACTGTGAGTCGCATTTTTCAATAATGTTGTTAGCCAACAGTTCCTGAATATGCTTCTCAACAATTCCTTTATGCGCATGAGGTAATCTATGCGGCTTAATGTTTAGGGGAGTCACTCAGTGCACTCGCACAAGATAAATTATCTCCCGGTAAAAAAAATATATTATTAAAATTATTACAGATTTCCATTAAATCTGTTAAGTATTTTGAATTAACATTTGAAAAATCTATATTATTAAATAAAAGATCCTTACGACTGTTAGGATTTCTTTTCAAAAAATGGTAAATGTTAAATTTTCTGAATGATTAGAATATATTCCTAACTCGGTTAAAGCTCTAATCGATTCATTAATCTATACTAATATTATAAAGCGACAGAGTTTGTTTGTTTGAACGCGCTAATCACCGAAACTACTGTTTCGAATTGAATAATTCTTTTTGTGTTAAATAGTCCAGTTATCGAGGAAGGCTATAGGCTATATAACATCACGCTACGACCAATAGGAGCAAAGATATAGTGGTAAATGTGTAAAAAACGGGTGAAATCTATACTATTATTATAAAGCGAAAGAGTTTGTTTGTTTGTTTGTTTGTTTGAACGCGCTAATCTCCGAAACTACTGGTTCGAATTGAATAATTCTTTTTGTGTTGGATAGTCCAGTTATCGAGGAAGGCTATAGGCTATATAACATCACGCTACGACCAATAGGAGCAAAGATATAGTGGTAAATGTGTAAAAAACGGGTGAAATCTATACTAATATTATAAAGCGAAAGAGTTTGTTTGTTTGTTTGTTTGTTTGAACGCGCTAATCTCCGAAACTACTGGTTCGAATTGAATAATTCTTTTTGTGTTGGATAGTCCAGTTATCGAGGAAGGCTATAGGCTATATAACATCACGCTACGACCAATAGGAGCAAAGATATAGTGGTAAATGTGTAAAAAAACGGAGAAATTATTTCATCTTTGAAGCCTTTCGTTGCGTGCGCCCTGAAAACGGTTCAAGATACACAAAAAATATGTATTAAAGAATAATAGCTCTTTTAATGATCTAAAAAACAGTCCGCGATAGTATATGTCTATCTTTTAAGATTAACTCACAAAAACCGTTTTTATGGTATTTCAACAAAAAACTTTAAAGATTACAATGATAAATAACTCCGAAACAAAACCAACTCGCTCTCTGCGTTGGCCGGCGCGGCGGGAGAGAGGCGGTGCTTGCGGGCAAGCCGGGAGGGGGGTGTAGCTCAACGAGATATTATGCCGCGCGGCTCACTCGCGCGGTCGGCTCCCTACTGAACGGTTGAATGCAGCGCTAATTTGTTTATGCGATATAATTATCATCGTAATATTACTTTTTAAACACAGTTTCATTTTGTAGTTGTTTTCTATATAGTAGGTACTTTATTTGTTTTAGGATAGTATTTAGTTACACAATAATAACACTTTTTTGTTTTCATGTAGATTATCTTAATATATATAAATTACGTGCCACTGTGTTGTCCGCTATGGACTCCTAAGCTACTTAACCGATTTTAATGAAATTTGTACACCGTGTGCAGTTTGACCCAACTTGAAAGATAGGATAGCTTACATCTCAATTTATTTATCTTATTGCTAAATATTTGTCTATTAATTATCTGTATATGACATATGACATCGGGCGACGATGATGGCGACATCTGTTGACTAGATTGAGTAAATATTCTGTTGAGTAAATCGAAATCTGTTGACTAGATTGAGTAAATATTCAATAGATGGCGCTGTGTAATGTAATATGACAAAAACGTTAGGCACAGCAACGCGTGGCCGGGACAGCTAGTTTCAACTAAAAAATTTTTGATATTAATCTCTGACTCTAAACGTATAACATTGTAGTTTATCAAATTGTTTAAACAGGTTTCAATAAGTGCTACTTTGTTGTCATAACGTTTACAAAGGATGTTCCAAACAATTTCATAATTATCGTTTGTTAATGGATAATTCTTTATGAGTTTGAGTGGTTCTCCTGTCAAATTTAACTTTAAATAGTGCATTTTTTCAATGCTTGATAATTTACTATTATTACGAATTAAATTTGTAAACAATTCCATAAAACTTTGCCAATTAATATATTCTTCATCAAAAACGGTTAGTTGCATTGGACTTAAGTTTAAATTTCTTATTGAATCTATACTTTTTGAGTCATCAACAATATGTGTATCATCCTCAAATGCTTGCTTATAATTGAACAAGGAAATAAGGGTGTCGTCGTATATACTTTCGATTTCCATAGACTTATTAACGATAGCCGTAGCTTCTTCATTTTTTAGAGTTGGAAGCAGTGCTTCTACGATACCATTATATTTGACCCAAGCCTTGTCTAAGTTTTTGATTTTTAATTCAACGATCGTTAAGGATGTTGATTGGATTTCTAAATTTTTGGAAAACTCATTGATTAGGTTGATTGTATTCTCAACTAATGTGAGAGAATGAACGTTCGGTGCCATAGTACTTAATTAAAGTTATATATAATATACAGACTAAAGATTATTTTGTACCAATAAACGACTCTCCGAAAAATAGGATTCTGATAAGGAAAAATTGTTAGCAAAAACAGTAACTCACTGAAAATTTCCGATGAGGCTCAGACGTTGCAGTTGTAACAGGGAAAGTAGTTTCTCTGATTGAACAGACTGCTATCTAACTGAATCAGCTCTTTGCTTCTCCTTTTCAAAATTCCCCCTCGTTCAAAAAAATGTGGTTCTAACAAAATATTAAACATCAATTAGTATAATTGTAGGAACAATTATAAAAAATGTTATAGTAAATATTCAAAAGTATTGGATATAATACTAAAAAAATTAATAGCTTCAATGATGGACAAAGATGCTACAAAAAAAAATACTTAGATTATAGCAAATATTCAAAAGTATTGAATATAATACTAAAAAAAATTAATAACATCGTTAATAATGATGCTACTAAAAAAATACTTGGATTATAGCAAATATTCAAAAGTATTGAATATAATACTAAAAAAATTAATAACCTCGTTAATAATGATGCTACTAAAAAAATACTTGGATAATAGCAAATATTCAAAAGTATTGAATATAATACTAAAAAAAATGATAGCCTCATTAGTAACGTTGCTATAAAAAAATATAATTATCAATTTAAAGTTATAATTATATACAAAAAAAGATACTGTTCTATTATACTTAAAGATTTTCTTATCAGTGATTATGATCTTTACACAGCTGTGTGCAGGACTCTGCAAACGATCAACATCGATTTAGATTATTCCAAGTCTTCTAGAAACATCCATCCAGTCGCGGGGATGCAAAAGACTTCTTTTTTCCAGGTTCAACGGGCTGTAGTTTTTGCATTCGCTGATACTTGTAGAAAATTATGTGAAATACAGATGATATGAAGTTCTAGGTCGTACTTTTCAGCAATTTTTGGAAATAATCGATCGGCGTAGTGGTATCCAGATTACTTGATTCGCATCCAGGTGTAGAATATATAAAAAAAAATTTTGGGCATACCTCTTGAATATTTAGGAGTAGTAATATCTCTTCAAGCCTCACATCTGACACCATTGTTGTAAGTTGATTAGAGGGCGGATGTTACACCTGACATCAATGTTGTAAAAAGAGGTCGGATGCTCGTTCTAGAAGGAGATTACTCAGCTTGCTAATACATTCCGCAGGGATGCTAGCTTCTGGAAGTAGATTCTTCAGTTTACGGTCATCCACCTTCTTGAATCACTCACGTAGATAAGAATTAACTCTCTTTAGTAGATTTATAGAATTAATGTTCGAAGAGTATTTGTTGTAATACGGAGAATACTTGAGCGGTCTAAAATATAACCTTGTTACAACGTACAGCGTTGGAACAATTAGTATCTTTTTAAATACTATTAATTTAAACACTTTTATTAAAATATACCATTTATTAGTTGTATTATAATATCTGAATACTTAATTAGATTAGTATTTTAATAAACTAATAAAGATGCTAAATATAAAACAAAATGTATATTTCTCGTGTTATAAATTAATTAACAGCAAAAATGTGATTACAGCAAAAACACGATGTTACAATTAGAGTTGTTGTACGATCGAAGTTAGAACTGATAATGTTTCGCACTTGAGACTCAGGATGAGACTAGCGTTTTGACTCGAGTATCAATCGGTATATTAACAATTTGTTTGTTAACTTTACATCATACAATACTAGTTCAGTGTTGCCAAAAATTGAAACAATATAAAATATCCACAAACCAGCGTCAATGTTTACAAGCGCTAAATTTAAACAATTATTTGTTACAATCTTAATACTAAAACTGTTAACTTTAGTTATAATATAATATATTAATTAACATTTATTATCAAAAATAAAAAGGATAAGTACGACTTATGCGTACTTACAACAGTATATAGAAACGAATAAGATAAAATTCATTATCGTATTATAGATTTATAGAACTCTTATAACCTCTTTTAAGTATAAGTCAAATCCGAACTCTCGTGATTTGGACTATATCAAAGTTAGCATATATACATACAAAATTTCAACTTTCTACCATAATTTTTACTCTCTGCAAAAACTGCCCCCAAATATTTTATTATTTTTTTTTTAATATAATATTCAATTATTACAAAATCTAAAATTTGAGCTTTCTTCAAAGTTTCCAATATTTTCTCAGCGCCTCTTTATAAAATTTTGAATTTCTAAATTTTGAAGTATGTTCGCATTTAATAGCATAATACACATGCAAAATTTCAACTTTCTATCTCTTACGAATACAAAATTATACAGCAAAAAAGGGCTCACTTTTTCCTGTTTTTCAGATTTACAAGACATTTAGAGAAAAATCCGGCGACGCTAAAAGTCTTAGAAATTTTTTCTCTACGAAATAGGCAATTTTTAAACACATGCACGGAGCCGTTTTCGAGCTACCATACAAAATTCACAACCAAACATATAAGAATATAAATATACACCTGGAACATTATAATACAAGATCCTATTTACTTATCGTTGTATATTACGATATAGTATAAAAAAAAACGATTATTTGGTTTTTGTGTATGAAAAGGTATGTGTGGACACAAAATTCGTGCCCATTCGGCAAACATTTGTAATCCATACATGAAGACAAACATTTTTGGTTTGGTGTCAGTAATTAAAGCAAATTAAGATGTCACAATATTTATTTTGGTCATGTTCGACATTTAAGGGGATAACAATTGTGCCAACGGTACCGTCAATGCAAAAAGTTTATCTCTAGGAACTACGAAATACGAAATATATGAAGAACGAATAAATATGGACACTGTACCTTTAAAAATGAATTTTTAAATTCCCAATGGGCTTGTGTCCTCATTTTTTAGTGGTCGATTTTTCAATTGTTGATTGAAATTGATGTTAATAAATGTGTATTGGCGTGTCTATTTTATTAAATATCTAAATGTTGACAGAGATATAGCAATTAAAAGTTTGAAAAGTCGGCCATATTTGTATGACGTGAAATGCATTTTAACGTCAGTTATTTGTTGAGTAGGTCGTATTGTTTTGTAGCTGTTAGTAGTCAAATAATCAAGTCAAGTCAAAGAATAATAGGTTATTATTTTATTTAACCCTGCCAAGGCAGACATAATATTGAAATTTGATTGTTCCTTGAAATAGCTGTAAATAATAATTAATATTTTGATATATAAATACATATACCAAAGATTTAAGAGCTGTAAGGTTGGTAACCTTACACAAGGATTGTGATGTTAGATGCACTTAAAATGTGTACAACGTTAAATCCCTTTACTAATTAAAGAGACAAAATGACTTTTTTAATTGTTAATATCTCTTAACATATAACGAGTTATTAACAAATAATTGAACATTTGAGGTTCTAGTAACCCACTTTATCAATATATAGTACACTTTTATAGAAATTAAGACATGGGACACAATGGTTTTTTTATGCATATGATAGTTTATTAATTAAAATATTAACTATGATTAATTTCAACTTTATATTAATTTAATTTAAATTGAAATTCAATATCTGTAAAAGTGTTATAATAAATTTGGCAACATTGTCAAAAGAAAGGTATGATGTATTTATTTTTTGAAGTATAATCTCGTTTTAGTTTGAATATTTCTCTCTGTTTGTCATTTACAACGTTGCCTGCAGCTTATAATCCACATTTCCTGTTTCTTACGACTTTTATTTCATTATTTTCGTAAACTTGTAACTTTTGTTAAATGTTTTTCACAAGTCTGAATATTTGTTTTTATGACTATATAACTTTTTGTTAAAATAAAATAAAAGTGAAGTTTTGACAGTGATTTGTTTTCTATAACATAAATACTTGATTAAAATGTTTAATGATGGGTAATAAACGATCTGAGCATTGTAGGTTATTTACTTAAGCAGGTACAAGACCTTTATGTAAATAATAAAAACAATCAATTAAAATAGTTAAAGTACTTGCACTCTCAACATTTTAATAAGGTAGGGTTTATATTTTTTTTTTAGAATGAGCTTGTGTTCTATGTCTTAATTTCTATAAAAGTGTACTACATATTGATAAAGTTGGCTCCCAGGACCTCAAATGTTCAATTATATTTTAATAACTTCTTATATGTTAGGAGATATTAACAATTAAAATAATCATTTTGTTTATTTAATTAATATAGGGATTCAACGTTGTACAACATTCCAAATGCATGTGACATCACAACCGCTGTCAATCTTACAGATCCTTAATCTCTGCTATCTCAGTCATGCATTTGGAATGGTGTACAACGTTGAATCCCTTTAATAATTAAAGAGACAAAATGACTTTTTTAATTGTTAATATCTCCTAAAATATAAGTAGTTATTAAAAAATAATTGAACATTTGAGGTCCTGGGAGCCAACTATATCAATATGTAGTACACTTTTATAGAATTTCTCACAAAAAAAAAAAATAATACGTTTTTTTGTAAATTTCTTTATTACTACTTATTATAATTTTTACAATGTCAAACTTATAAACTAAATTATGTAAATTAAATTACTCAGCACCATACAATCCTTACTATATTATATACATTCATATAATACATTTTTGCAAATTTACTTGTATACATTTCATTTTACAAGTTTTTAGTCCATTTCTCAATTTCCGCATTAGTTGGGGCTCTGAAAATAATAAAGACACATTAATTAATTTTTCCTCAATTAGTAATCAACTGAAAATATATTTTCCCTAGCATATCCTAATCTTTAAAAGTTATTTCTAATCTTATAAGATCCAAATATATTCTAAATTAAAAATAAACTATATGATATTCTAACCTCCAAAATGTAACAATCTGTCAAAACGCAGTAGGATTTATTTTGAAAAGAAGTTCAATGTCAGTTTGTCAAAAATAAAGAAGTAAAAACAATTTCTATTACTAATTGTTATTAAAAACAGCAATTTGAATTATTCCACATTCAATCGAACTGTCAAAATTTATATTAGTAACGACGCATGCGCACCTTAGAGCATATATATATGGACAGAATGCTGGACCCAAAATAAGTGCGAAAGAGAAAGGTATATATTCCCATTTGTTCTCTATGTGCATGCGTCGAAAGTGACAGTTGTCAAGTCAGAGCTGTCTAGATATAATACGTGACAGTTGGTAAATATGACATTATATTGATGTAGAATAATCTAGATAAGTATAAATATAAATAAACTATATGTAACTATAACTAAAAACGTGAGTTCTGTCCACTCCAAATATCAACTGTTTTCATGAGTATAAGTTTTTACTGAACGGTCACTGTTTTACCGACAGAGGAGCTTTGTACCAACTAAAGAAATATAATTTCTTTACATATTTAATATTTATTATATCTTAATAGAATATTAATATTTATTATATCTTGACAGCTGTCACTTTCGACGCATGCGCATAGAGAATAAATAGGAACATATACCTTTCTCTCTCGCACACATTTAATCTATTCACACTCCATATATATGCTCTAAAATGCGCACTAACTGAATTAACTAACGACAAATTCAAACATGAATGTGACAAGGAATTCCTAACCTAAAATCTAGATAAAGTATTAAATCAAAACGTAAATTAAATATAAAAACAGTGAATGGGAATGAGGCTTAAAGCAATGGGCTTGAGTCTTTATTTGTTAGTGGTCGATTTTTCAATTGTTAGATGAAATTGATGTAAATAAATGTGTATTGGCGTGTATGTTTTATTAAATATCTAAATATTGACAGAGATATAGCTATTAAAAGATTGAATTGTAGTTTTAGCGGTAGAAATGGTCGGCCATATTTGTATGACGTGAAATGCATTTTAACGTCAGTTATTTTTTAAGTAGGTCAGTGCTGTGGTAATGTTTTGTAGCTGTTGGTAGTTAAAGAATCAAGTCAAGTCAAAGAATAATAAGTTTTTATTTTATTTAACCCTGCTAAGGCAGACATAATATTTAAATTTGATTGTTCCTTGAAATAGCTGTATATAATATTTGATATTTTGATATATAAATACATATAGCAGAGATTTATAATCTGTAAAGTTGGTAGCCTTACACAAGGATTGTGATGTCACATGCACTTGGAATGTCTACAATGTTAAATCCCTTTAATAATTAAAGAGACAAAATGACTTTTTTAATTGTTAATATCTCTTAACATATAAGGAGTTATTAACAAATAATTGGACATTTGAGGTTCTTGTAACCTACTTTATTAATATATGGTACATTTTTATAGAAGTTAAGACATTGTTCTTATGTACAAACTGCTCTAAAGACTGAGCACTACTGAATCTAGCTGCTGTGAACAAACGAGTTGACCGATCTTGTTTAAATTTGGCATAGTACCTTGCAGAAAAATGTTACCACAATTAATTCAAAATAACCAACCTTTTACTGTCTAATCGAAGTCTCTAATCTAAGGCAGCGTTTATTCCTTACGAAGCTTAAATTAAACTTTGACTTTTGCTTGGTTTTTCTTTTAGCTGGTTTAACATCTCGAGTTAAATTGATGCAACTCGGGCCTGCAACTGCACCGTCTTCGTAGGTTCTTTCACCAACGTTATCACTAGGTATTTCACTGTCAGAGGAGCTAATTGTTTCCTTCTCTCTTCTCCTTTTGTCTTAATATTAACGTCATCACCACTATCCTCGTTCAATGAAGGGCAAATATGCTGGAAAAAGAATTAGGGTAGAATTAGAGATAATCTTCAAAGGCTGCCAAAATTTATTGATAATTTACATTTGAACTCATTTTTAAGGGCTAAATGTTGACGGAGATATATCAATTTAAAATTAGAATTGTAGTTTTAACGTTAGAGATGTCGGCCATATTTCCCAGTAATCAATTTGGTGAAGTGTCCTATTTAGTGACATTCGAGTCACTCGTACAATTCAATTCTAACGCTTTACAAGTTCTCTACCTGTCACAGATTTTGTGTTAGTTGTTAGATTTTTTTTATAATAATATTCTTTCTTTTTCAAACATCATTCATTAAGTAGCAGTTGTTTCTTTCACACTAGGATATATATTTGTTTAGTTCATTTTCATTCCAAAGTCAGAGAGAAACGAGATGCGGTTAGACAAAAAAAATATATTTTTCACCGTTACACTTGTCTACTTGTATAGTATTTCGTTCAGTACAGTATGTTTAAAGTATATGCTATCCTTTTTTAACAAATATTTCTTTAATGGTAATAGGCACACGCTGTCTCCCTCAATCTCCGAATATAATGTGTTTAAACGAATACTCTAAGCAGCGATCCTAAGACAGAGGTTTGGATTTTTTAATCACCAAAACAATGTAAAAAACTAATATAACGAGTATTGTTGAAAATGAAAAATATTCATTAAAAAAATCACTATCCGTACTAAAGATTACATCTATTTATTTCTTCATTTAAATATTTATATTTTGCAGACTCTAAAAAGTAGAATTCCATTAAGTTTTATACCCCTGCTAGTGTCAAGTTTATAACTCCGGTCATAAATCATAAACCGACTCCGCTTTTAATTCAGCAGTAAACCGTCGTTGCGATGTCTGTAGGTTATAAAAAGGGCCTTTCCTATGAACGACTGAATAGAAAACGAACACGTTCCAGACAAAAAACTCATGATATGTAATAGAAATTAAGTAGAATTTACTACATAATGTTTACTGGGATATGTGGTACAGTTTTATAGAAATTAAGAAATAGGGCACAACTCATTGTTTAAATGTGAACACTTACCGAACACGGGGTGTTCTGCTTTGCAAATTTTCTCAATTTTGCTTTGAACGAATTCCTGCAACAAATAAATGTTTGTGAATTTGTTGGTTATAATATAAATTATCTACTACAACTAAAATGTACACAAATCAAGTAAACAGCTGCTATAGCTTTGACGTTTAATTCTGCATCTCTTTTGCACTTCTCTTGTTTAACAGTGATGGCAAAAGTTGACAAATGGTAATGGGGAAGAAGGGATGACAATTTTAATCGTTAATAACTTCTATAATATTGCTAGTTGGATAAAAATAATTGTATATTTGAGGTTATGATAGCCAACTTTATCAATATACGGTGCAGTTTTATATAAATCAACAAATGGTTCATATTTAGACTTACTTTGGCTTTTGATTGGTTTTGATAGGTGCTGAAGTAAAATAAACTCTTATTAGCTGATCTTCCAGAAGTTTCGAAAATCTTTGCTTTTGTTCAAGTCTTTGACTTAGTTCAGAATAATTTTGTTCCAAGTCATTGTAACTATTCTGAGTTGTGTTATTTGCTTCATTTAATTCTTTAGTAAGATCCAAGGTATCTTGGATACGTTTTTGTAGTTTTGTGTTTTCTTTTAGC
This sequence comes from Panorpa germanica, assembly GCA_963678705.1. Taxonomy (NCBI): domain Eukaryota; kingdom Metazoa; phylum Arthropoda; class Insecta; order Mecoptera; family Panorpidae; genus Panorpa; species Panorpa germanica. The sequence continues at coordinate 12,103,228 of OY783216.1, read as the reverse complement.
AAGACCTGAAACCAAGAGAACAATCGTTATAATCAAATTATATGAACTTCGGCAGATCCTCCCCGAAATGTTGTCCAGCTTTAAAATCTTTGTAATTATTCGATATAGCTACCTTATTATTCTCCTGTAATGCCAATAACTTAAATTTTTCCCATTGCTTTGAGTCTTTTATCGAACCAATCGTAGAGGCTGTTTGTAACAACGTCACCTTAGTGTCAAATTGATTACAGGGCGGCTCGTTTGAGAAATTTACTTTTATTTCTGTACGGTGAAGCGATGACACTTCAATCTTATGTTTCTTTTCTTTTTCTTCTTCTAGTTCTACATCAGATACTGTTTCTTCTTCTATTCCAGTAACCTAGAAGTAAAATATATAAAACACTCATAGCAATTAAAAATTTGAATTGTAGTTTTAGCGCTAGACATGTCGGCCATATGTATGACGTAGCATGTCTGACTAATAAGGGATAAGTCAGTTATTTGTTGTATGTATAAGAAGTATTAAAGAGATAGCAACTTAGCGGAATATCTCCTTACCCACTTTATCAATATATAAAACAGTTTTATAGAAATTAGGACAAGCCCATTCATTATAACAACAATTATAATTTGTTATTCAAATAGAAAATAAGTGTTCGATTCTTTACCATAAAAGTTTGGGCCAATATTTGGTTTTGTTACTTTAATTCAGATGCTAAGACTTTCTAAGACTTAGAAAATTCTAAGACTTTTGGCGTCCATGGATTTTCCTCTGAATTTCCTGGAAACTCGTAATTTTGAAAAAATTGAAAAAAAGAGCCCTTTTTTGCTGTATTACTTTTAATTCGTAAAAGATAGAAAGTTGAATTTTTGCATAAGTATTAAGGAAATCAATGCTGATATTTCTCAAAAATTATAAATTCAAAAATTGAAAAAGGGGAAGTTGAAGAAATTCGGGGGCCCGGTAGGGAACTTTGGAGAAAGTTCATATTCTGAATTCTAGAATAACTAAGTATATTATTATTAAAAAAAATTCAAAAATTTATTTGGGGGCACGGGGGCAGTATTTGCAGAGTAAAAATTGTGCTATAAACTTGAAATTTTGTATATGGGCTAACCTTGGTAACTTTTTTACGAATTGAAAAATAAAGTCCCAAATTTTGAAGAAAAGTTGGTTAAATAACGCATAAATTGAAAATATTTTTTATTTTGATAAATTAAAAAATTATTTTATTATTGTGCGAGTTTGTTTATTCAATTTAAAAATAGAGTTTAATATGAAATGTAATGACGAATTATTTTATTGGATTCAAATCATACACGCCAAAAACACGGGGGTAAAGGTTAGTAGATGTATTATAAAATGTAGATAAAATGAAATATATTGGTTATTCATGTGAGAAAAGAGTAAAAGGTGAAAAAAAGATTGTACAGTTATTAAAGGAAAGGGGTGGATGGCGGAGATAGAGGGAAGGAGCGAGGAAAGAGGCAGAAATGGCAGAGTAGAAACAGGAGGGAGAATAAGTAGATAGAATAAGGACGCAAATGAAATGTAATTAATCACAGTGATATGTAATTTAAATATGGCAGAAACATTAAAATAAAATAATTGTAGTAATCTCTTTTAAAAAATAATATAGCTTTGAGTGTGCAATCAGGCTAAGGATAAAAACAGTGATTAATTTCTAAATTACCTCTTTAATATCATGACTTAGAGATTGGTGTCCAATTCCAGAATCCCTGAAGGTAGAGTTCGCCCACAAGCATGGCTTTCTGTTGATATCTTCAACCATTTTTAGCAATTCTTGATCTTTCTGTTCATTTGCTGCCTCCATAAGTTCATCCTCCAAACTTTTATTTACAATACTGTAATTTAGAAAAGTAGAACTTGTATTTTCACGTGATCGACTGTACAATTCATCGAGTTTTTTCTTCAGATCTCTACTCTCTTGTTTTAAATTGCAATTTTCCTTCTTGAAATCCTCTACTACCTGTAATGGAACAACAACAAACATTAATCGAAATTAAACCACTCGCTATTATTATTATAATCTTAAGAGGATAGTTTGATAGTTTTCTTTAAGGAGGTACAGGACGTGCCGTCAATGCAAAAAGTTTATCTCATATTAATACGAAATACAAAATACGAAGTACATAAGGGACGAGCAAATATTGGGACTGTACCTTTGAAAATAAATTTTTCAATTCCCTATTAAACTGCTTTTTGCTTGTTAAAATGATTTTTTTTATGCATTTAATACTTAAATAAATGAAAAATTACCTATAACTTTTTTATTTTTTTTTTTTATTTTCCCTTTTAATTATTTTACAATCTGTCCGAGGACATTAAGTAAAATTGTATGACATAAATGACATGTGAGGTTGCCATCCATTGATGACTCCCCCTTACACCTACTTTATACTATGTACAATAGCTGAGTTTCTTATATATTTTATTAGTACGATGACATTTCAATTTTAGTTTTCATTTGGGTTTAAATTCGCTAAGTCCTTGAGATCTGCTCTTTTCAGTCGTCTTACGGGCCTATGATGGAACAACTTCACTGCTGCTTCATTGGATGATTCTGCAATCGAAGGTGGTACTTCCTACTGTAGCTTTGGATTTCCTCTTTGACCAGGGGCATTCGAAGATCTTTATGTACTAACCAGTTAGGGACATATCTTGGGACATTTAATATTTGTTTCAATATTTTGTTTTGGAAACGCTGGAGAATTTCTATGTTTAACATGCTAGCGCAGCCCCATAGTTGTATACCATAAGTCCATATTGGCCGAATTATTGTCTTGTATATTAGCAGTTTATTTTCCAGAGACACTTGCGATTTCCAGCCAAGGAGCCAATATAGTTCTCTTCGTTTTTCTTCTAGTTAAAGCCTCTTTTTCCATATGTGGGTTTTCCATGTTAGACGTCTGTCCAAGTGCATGCCTAGATACTTCACTGTCTCTGCCTGGGGGACACGTACACCTTTTTAAAGTAAATGTCACGTGCACAGATTTTATTTCATTTACTTTTATCCGCCAGTTGTTTAGCCATTCCTGTATCTTAAGCAGGTGTCGTTGCAGTTTCATCGAGGCAGTAGCCGGATCCTTATGAAGTGCTAACACAGCAGTGTCGTCTGCAAATGTAGCTACTGTAGTTTCGGACGAGCCGGGAAGATCTGCTGTAAACAGTAGATACAGAATGGGACCGAGTACACTGCCTTGCGGAACACCAGATTCGATTTTGCGCATAGTAGATTGTCCGTCCTGGTACTTTACGACAAACTTTCTATTTGTCAGGTACGATTTCAATATCTGAAAGATGTCGTTGGGCAATGCTACTTTAAGCTTCACTTTTTACTTTAATCCAGAATGCCAAACTCTATCAAAAGCTTGGCTTATATCTAAAAATACTGCGGAGCAGTATTGCTTTGTGTGTAGCGCTGTGTTGATGGTAGAAACAACTCGGTGGATCTGCTCGACTGTAGCATGTTTTTCCCTGAAGCCAAATTGGTAGGTCGGTATCAGTTTGTTAACTTCTACTATAGCTTTGAGCCTCTTGAGCAGTAACTTCTCAAATAGCTTTGACACTATAGGTAGTAGGCTGATTGGTCTGTATCAGGTAACCTCATTTTCATCTTTTCCGGGTTTCGGGATCAGTATTACTTCAGCAATTTTCCACTTTGTCGGAAATATTCCCAGTCTTACCATTGAGTTGAATAATATTGTTAAATATCTCGTTCCTTTTTCCGGCAGTTCTTTCAATATTTTACCTCCTACCCTGTCGTTGCCTGGTGCTTTATTGGATTTTATGTTGAATTTGATCATATTTTGGACTTCAGAAGTACTAAATCGCTTGACAGTTTCACTAGCAGTGGGTGGACTCCTTAGAAACTCGTGTATGTATTTTTCCTCTTCTTCACTGCGGCTTGGAGGAAGTGGCTTGAATACATCTTCGAGGTGTTTCGCGAAAGTTGCAGCTTTTTCATTATTGCTTCTTGCCCATATGCCATCACTAGTTTTAATTGGGGTGTTACGTATTTTGGGTTGTTTGAGCTGCTTTGTGGCTTTCCAAAAGAAGTAGTTTGTGGTTTCTGTAGCGGTTAACTTCTCTAGGTATTGTTCTAGCTCTTGGTTTTTGATGTCGTGTAAGAGGTTCTTAAGTTCCTTACAAGCCTTGTTGAATAGCGTTTTATCTATGGGAGTCCTAGTGTTTTGCCAAATTCGTCTTAACCTTCCTTTCTCAGCAATTTTTTGTTTTGCTAACATAGGGCAGGATATTGTTCTTCTGCGTGGGTTGCTTAGTGGGGTTGCCTCTTCAGCTGCATCAATTATAGTTTTATTTAGCCTCTCAACTGCTTGATCGATGTTATCTTCTGTTTTGAGCGGTATGTTGCAGTTAAGGTTAGAATTTATTAAACTCCGGAATAGTTCCCAGTTGGTGTTCCTGTTTGTAATACTTGTCATCGGTGGTTGCTCCAGTATTTGTGTACTGTAGGTTAAAATAATTGGCGAGTGATCTGAGGAAAGGTCTAGAGTTATAGTCACCTCCAGCGATGAACCGTGGTCCTAAACTAATAAAGAACGCTGTAAACTGTTCTTTCTTGATGCTGTATTTTGGCGGACAGTAAACGGCTGCGATGACTATGTTTCAGTTTAATTCCTCAACCTCTATGCTTGTTGCCTGGAGTGAACGGTCTTGGTGGGTATTTAATTGGTGGTGCTTAATTGATGACTTAATAATGATGGCAGTACCACCATGGGCTTTATCGTCTGGGTGTTTTGTGTCGTATATTTTGTAGTTTGGAATTTTTATGTAGCTTTTTGATGTAAAATGAGTCTCCGATATCAGCATGATGTCTATTTCTTGATTTATTAGAAACCATTTTTCTTCTTAGTTATGCTGAGCAAGACCGTTGGAGTTCCAGATCGCTATTTTTAGGACGTTGAACATTGTGGCATTCGTGTGACAAGAGTAGTAAGCAAATTGAGCATTATGCCCATTTGCTTTATAAGACCTTTCATCATTGACTTAAGTTCAGTTATATCACTGGACTGAGAGGGCGTTTGTTCTTGATTTTGATGCACATAGTTGGTTTGTTGAGATTCCCCTGGTTTGTTGGAAGTGGCTTGGGCGAAAGAAGTTAATGTTCGTATAGACGAAGTTGGTAGTGTAGTTGGTGCTTCCTTAACCAACTTTGGTCGAAGCGGTGGAAATTTGCGTTGTAGAATCTCTTGCTGGATGCTTTTGTCCGCAGAGAACACACTTCACATTTTCGTTCTCCTTATCTTTCCAGGCGCACAAAGTTGTGAGATGGTCTCCTGCGCACTTAACACATCTTGCTCTTCTGTGACAGTAGGACCTAGTATGGCCGTACCTTTGACAGTTCAAACATTGTGGCACTTCTCTTTTAAAACGAGGTGGTTCAATCTTTACCCTGGAATGACACAGGAACATTACATCGTAGATGGACTTGTTGTTTGGGCCTTGTTCTATTTCTACAAAGAAAATTGGAAGTGGATTTTTAGACACCCTGTGTTTGATGTTAGTGATTCGAGTCACTTTATGGCCCAGCTTGTTTATTTCGGTTTTCAGATCTCCAATGTCTGTGGTATGATGAAGATCTTTTATTACTACTTTGTAATTCTTGTCGACTTTCTGCTGATACGTGTGGAACTCCGTTTTCTTTTCTTGTAGTAATTTTATAATTTTTTGGTATGTTTCTACGTCTTTGATCTGTAGCTTGACTTGCGATCCGCCTATAAGCTTACTCTGATAGGCATCTTTTGCATGCATTTCTAGCAGGGTAGTGAGCGGTCGCATGTCTTATACTCCATATATGAATAATGGTGGTGGCTTAGGTTCTACGGTGACAGGTTCATCATCATTATTGGATTCCACGGGAAGATTTTCGAATCTGTTTTCTGTATGGATTGGATTTAGCCAATAATCTCCCAAGGTTTTCTGCCTTACAATTCTCTGGGTTAAAGGGCTGTTCCTCTTCTTTTTCCTCGGGTTAACATCCTGCCACCCGCTTTTGGTTTGATCTACCGATGCATCGCACATTATTGGTGTTTTATGACACCCATATTCAAATGTACTCACAACTATATGTTTTTCACTAAAATCAATCACTAAGTTTTAAAATCTTAAAATTCCTGCTGGTATTTTATTTGCACAATAGTTTTTGTTATTAATTCAGTACACACAATAGACTATAATAGAATAAAAATGAATCTATTATTTGTTTTACGCAGAGTAAACAAAATACGTCCACTCGCTTCAGTTGCAATGAGCTGAATCCACCTATAATTAATATCAAATTTATATTAATTCAATTTAAATACAAATTAAATATTTTGAAAAAGGAATAATAAATTTGGCAACGCTGTAAATTTACGTGCGTTGACGCATGCGTGATTTGGTTCTTAGACAAATAAATTGTTATATTTTATAAAATATTTATTCCGATTTTAAATTTCCCGCTCAAATTAGGATTTGCAACGTTGCCGGCTTATAACCTACATTTACTGTTTCTTAAAGGTTTTATTTAAATATTTTCGTATATAAGTATCCTTTTGATAATTTTCTCTTTGCAATAGTTACAGAAAAGATTCCTTTATATACACCTAGTTTTTGAAAGCCGTGTCACCATTTTTTTTATAGTTAAAAGTTATATTATGTGGTGAAATTAAGCTAAAAATTATGATTTGTATGGAAAATGACTATTTTTAATCATGTATAAAAAGAAAACTATGAACCCTAGGTCTTTAAAATTTTGAGACAGGATGTATTTTTACTATTTGTATTGACCCTCTGAATTTCACAACGTTTTCATCATTTACGTTAACGTCCTGGACCTCATTAGTAGATGATAGTTGACGGAAACTGCGTCAGAAATTCAAAGATTCACTGAATTATCAAGCTACCCTCGTAATTTTATTGATAAAACACAATATGGATTCACTACCACTTGCTAAATGGAAGTGGCGTCAAATCAAACAAGTTCATTAAAAGTGTAATCCGGAGAGTCCATGGATAATCGAAACACGAGCGATAGAAACGGTGGAAGACCGTATTGTGCTTACTTTATTTTGGAAGAACAGAAAAAACGCACGCGTCTGTTAATGGCGTGGATGCAAGGCAAGTGAAAACAATTGTACGACTATCCAAAGAAGAATATTGTCTTTGATACTTTAACATTTTGTTAATAAATTCGTTTGATAAGATTCCGAGGCCTCATTTAAGATAAACTTACTTTATCAAGAACCACGTTTTCATTAGTGAGATCTTCTTTATCGTAAATTAAGTTTTCAAGGTCATGTGTCAATTGTTGTATTTTTTTAGAATGCCTCCTAACTTTCTCTTCTTCTAATTTGAATTTCTTTTGGAAGTCATCGGCTGCTTTCGTGTTCTCATATAACTTTAAATCTTCTCTCTATTTCTTTTGAGCAACTCATCAGCTCTTGCTGCTTTTGGTCGTAGTTCTTTCAATTCATTTTCAACTTCAATTAATTTTAGGAAATATTCCTCTGCATTTCTAGTTTTATTTTTAAGTTTCTGGTTTTCTCGTTGAATCAGTTTGTTCTCCTCGTTGGAGTTACTTAGTAAATTTAGTGTGTCGTCTAATTCCAATCGTATTTTGTTCATTGAGCTCCATCATCGATTTTCCTTCTTAATATTGCTTGTTCTACTTCTTCTTCTTCTTCTTGGTGTCTGTTTGTAGGCATTATTGGCAACGACTAATGCCTGTGACAAATTTTTGGAGAGTTAACTTTTATGGAGCTAACTTCTAAATTTATCTCGATTAAGTAAACTTTGATTTTCTCCATCGTTACGCTGTCTAATTCTTTCAACTGGTTTGCATAAAACTCTTTGTCGGAACTTCGAAACGCTGCTGCTATTATTAGGACGATCAAACGCTTTAAGGCGTCTTCCCCTAGCTTAGTTTTAGGGGCCAGCACCAGTTCAATGTAATCCGGTTCTACAAGGATGATTTCACGGAATTTGTTCTTGAACAAATTCTTAAGCTGTTTTAAGATATTCTTGAATTTGTGGACACGTCTTGCGCTGGTTACGTCAGTTTCAATATTGTCCAGTGACAGCAGCTGGAGCAAAGGCGTGGGGTCAATTGTGTGTAAAAGGTTGGATAGGATATCTCCATCAAGCAGCGACTCCTCGTTCTCCTCCGCGTTCTCAATATTTGATTTTTCATTTGGGATATTGACAGACAACTGGATAAAGTAAGAAAAATGTTAGATCAAAAATAAATAAAAATAATACCAATCCAAACATGGGCTTGTGTTCTCATTTTTTAGTGGTCGATTTTTCAATTGTTGATTAAAATTGATGTTAATAAATGTGTATTGAAGCGTCTATTTTATTAAATATCTAAATATTAACGGAGATATAGCAATTAAAAGTTTAAATTGTAGTTTTAGCGCTAGAATTGGACGCTCATATTTGTATGACGTAAAATGCGTTTTAACGTCAGTTTTGTAGCTGTTGGTAGTCAAATAATAAAGTCAAGTCAAAGAATAATAAGTTTTTATTTCATTAAACATAGCTAAGGCAGACATAATATTGAAATTTGATTGTTCCTTGAACTAGTTGTAAATAATATTTGACATTTTGATATATAAATACATATAGCAGAAATTTACGAGCTGTAAGGTTGGTAGCGATTGTGATGTAACATGCATTTGGAATGTGTACAACGTTAAATCTCTTTAATATTTAAACATAATTATGATTTATACTTAATATTTAACATATGATTTAAACATAAAAAAACATGGTTTTTTGATAATATTTAACCTGCTGTATAGTATATTCATCTATATTTCGCTAGAAAAAATGATTAGGCATCGTTTCACCTTAATAAAAAAAGCAGTATGTCTGGATAATCTCTACAAATCTTGTTTATAAAATAAGGTAGTCTTGCCGTGACAATCGTATACAAAAGTTTAATCCGACAGTCGCTACTAAAACTTTAAAATACTTAAAGGCAGACTAATTTATTTTTGTTAAAGACTGTACTCAATACATAGAAACTAAAATATGTCGACTCATACTATAATGCAATCACACTACAGGGCTACTTTTTTTTAAATTCAATTTTAAATATTTATATCCTTTAACGTATTAAGTTTATTTTGTGAAATTTTGAAATCGATGGGAGTAAAACTGTGGGAGATATAGAGTTTTAAGTCTCCACCTCTCTGGTCTGGTTTCGTCTTTTTGGTTGAAACTTTTAAACGCGTTATTCTCACACTTAGCTTTCTCAGAGTCAGTGTCCTCTCAAGCACAAAATCTACTGCACCGATCCTTTTGAAATTATTAAAAAATAATTGAACATTTGAGGTTCTAGTAACCCACTTTATTAATATTTTGAGATTAATATATAGTACACTTTTATAGAAATTAAGACATAGGACACAATCCCATTGATTTTTAAATCCCTTATTAAATTTACTAAATAGAAAAGAAGCTATTTTGGTTTAAAATAAGATGTAATGCACATAAGAAAAGATTAAATAAAAGTAATCAGGAAAATAGTTCAAAACAGGTGCAAATTTTTGACTATAATGACAAATTTTAAATAAAAGTTTATAAAAAATGTAAAACTACAAAAAAAAGCTTAAATTTTCTTTAAATAATAATAAAAATAAAAATATGAATAATGTTGGTTATTATTTTACTTACCCAATTGACTAGGGGCCCACAAAAGAGTTTGTCTTTAAGAAAACTAAATTCTTCCATTGTAATATTACTTTTAATTCGAACACTTTTTAAAGAAATATTTTTAAAAAAAATTAAACTGATAGCACTGTTCTTTACCGAGTGTCTTAACTCTTTGAAGCTCAATGTTCAAATGAAATTTCTAAACGAGTCGCCCTAGACCACCCTTTCAGGTAACAGCACAATCAAAGTACAAATATAACGGGTACTTTCAAAATTTAGTGTTAAATCACACCCTTACCACCTGATTTTATTTTCTTAAATATTCAAAAATAGGCGTAGATATATCTATTTCAAATTTGAATTTTGTTTTATCGCTTAATACTTTTGACGTCTGTAGAATATAATAAGTAACTAAAGTTTACCCCCGTCGCAAGCGACGACTGTTTTTTGTGTGTGAATTGAATTTCAGTAAAAATTTTAATTCCATTTTTAAATTGGAATATTTAACTCGTTCCATATTAATTTTACATATAGAAACAAATAATTTATCATATTAACTGACTAAAAAATATAATTTTTTCAACAAAATATGAAATATTTTTAATTTATTCGTTATTTGACCAGCTGTTTTTTAAAATTGTGATATTTTTTTGATTTGTAAATTAGGTATAGTTTAAATTACGAGAGTTCGGCGGCGACTCATACTTAAAAAAAGTTGTGGGGTATAAACTGCCGATATAACTAAAAAGCACTGATTCACTTATTTTTCTATAATGTATATAGAAACGAATAAGATAAAATTCATTATCGTACTATAGATTTATATCGCTCTTATAACCTCTTTTAAGGATAAGTCGCCGCCGAACTCTCGTGATTTGGACTATATCGAAGGTAGCATATATACATACAAAATTTCAACTTTCTAGCACAATTTTTACTCTCTGCAAAAACTGCCCCCAAATATTTTATGATTTTTTTTTAATATAATATTAAATTATTACAAAATCTAAAATTTGAGCTTTTACCAAAGTTTTCTATCAAGCCACCTAATTTTCTCAGCGCCCCTTTTATAAAATTTTGAATTTCTAAATTTTGAAGTATGTTCGCATTGCATACCTTAATACACATGCAAAATTGCAACTTTCTATCTCTTACGAATACAAAATTATACAGCAAAAAAGGGCTCACTTTTTTCCAGTTTTTTAGGTTTCCAAGAAATTCAGGGAAAAATCCAACGACGCTAAAAGTCTTAGAATTTTTTTCTCTACGAAATAGGCAATTTTTAAACACATGCACGGAGCCGTTTTCGAGCTACCATGCAAAATTCAGTAGCAAACATATGAGAATATAAACATACACCTGGAACATTATAATACAAGATCCTATTTACTTATCGTTGTATATTACGATATAGTATAAAAAAAAACGATTATTTGGTTTTTGTGTATGAAAAGGTATGTGTGGTCACAAAATTCGTGCCCATTCGGCAAACATTTGTAATCGATACATGAAGACAAACATTTTTAGTTTGGTGTCAGTAATTAGAGCAAATTAAGATGTCACAATATTTATTTTGGTCATGTTCGACATTTAAGGGAATAACAATTGTGCCAAACGTACCGTCAATGCAAAAAGTTTATCTCTAGGAACTACGAAATACAAAATATATGGAGGGCGAATAAATATAGACACTGTACCTTTGAAAATGAATTTTTAAATTCCCAATGGGCTTGTGTCCTCATTTTTTAGTGGTCGATTTTTCAATTGTTGATTGAAATTGATGTTAATAAATGTGTATGTTATTAAATATCTAAATATTGACGGAGATATAGCAATTGATAGTTTGAAAAGTCGGCCATTTTTGTATGACGTAAAATGAATTTTAACGTCAGTTATTTGTTAAGTAGGTCAGTGCTGTAATAATGTTCTGTAGCTGTTGGTAGTCAAATAATCAAGTCAAATCAAAGAATAATAATTTTTTATTTTATTTAACGCTGTTAAGGCAGACATAATAAAATGCATTTCACGTCATACAAATATGGCCGACCATTTCTAGCGCTAAAACTACTATTCAAATTTTTAATTACTTTATCTGCGTCAACATTTAGATATTTAATAAAAGAGACACGCCAATATACATTTATTTACATCAATTTCAATTAACAATTGAAAAATCGACCACTAACAAATAAGGACACAAGCCCATTTGATTAAAACAACTAATTTCCTTATAAATCATAATTTCTAGTTCAGTTTCACCACATAACTTGAATTTAAATTGAATTAATATAAATTTGATATTAATTATAGGTAATTTTTAATTTATTAAACTATTATATGCATAAAAAATCATTTTAACAAACAAATAGCAGTTTAATAGAGAATTAAAAAATTTATTTTCAAAGGTACAGTCCCAATATTTGCTCGTCCCTCATGTACTGGTATTTTGCATTTCGTATTACCGAGAGATAAACTTTTTGCCTTGACGGTACGTCCTGTACCTCCTTAACGTTAAATTTCGTTTTAATTACAAAACCTGTTAAAATAAACGAAAAACAACATTTTCTAAATGTTTAAGTTTTAGTAAATTGTATTTTAAACGTAAAATAAACAACACTATGTATAGTACACACTGATGCGTCATAAACATGCGACATTTAACATTTAAATATTTTCATTCATAAGTTGACTTTATTTAGGCATGAGTATACTAAATGTATTTCACACCAAATAGACTGTTGCATAAAACTTTTTTGTTGTCAAAAAGCAAAGCAAAAACGTGTTGAACTTTTTTAAAACAATTCTGTTTTTCGGCAATAGACTATTCACATTGAACAGACCCATAATACCGGTTTCACACCAGATAGACAGTTGCATAAAACTGCAACAAAAAGTTAAACATGCGACACTAATAAAACCCTTACTTTTACTATTTTTAAATATTCAAGGTAGTATTTTTATTAAACAAAAATATTTCAAAACGATGTCGGTCTTTATCAAAGGGAATTTGAATATCATCCCGAACAATAAGGTCGAGTACCTGCTCTGTCTTTACTATATCTAGACAATATAAATGTCTTTAAAATTCCAAAGGCAAGAAGTATAAAAACCTCTAAAGTAAACAGGACGCTTGAAGAAATATTTGCTAAGCAATAAATTATAAAAATAAAAATGAAGTTATTAAAAAAATTCGAAACCTACAAGCCCAGTTTTTTTAGAGGGCGTAGAACATAAAACAATTTAATTATTCTTATAAATTTAATTTCAATTTTATTAATTGTATTTAAAGAAATACAGATTTCATAAGAAATATTACATGTGTTTAATTGTGTTTAAATGAAAAATAAAAAATAAAAAATTATTTTGCCAAGCAACAAATCCAATGGGCTAGTGTCCTATGTCTTAATTTCTATAAAAGTGTACTACATATTGATAAAGTGGGTTACTAGAACCTCAAATGTTCAATTATTTTTTAATAACTCTTTATATGTTAAGAGATATTAACAATTAAAAATGTCATTTCGTCTCTTTAATTATTAAAGGGATTCAACGTTGTACACATTCCAAATGTATGTGACCTCACAACGGTTATGTTGCTATCTCTTTTATACAACAGAGCTTAAAAGAGATAGCATATTAATGACTTTTACCTAAAAGACGTTTTAGGAGCGGTATAAATCTATAATACGATAATGAACTTTACTTTATTCGTTTTTATATTCATTATAGAAAAATAAGTGAATAAGTGTTTTTTAGTTATATCTGCATTTTATACCACACAACTTGTTTTAAGTATGAGTCGCTACCGAACTCTCGTAATTTGAACTATATATTCTTGACAGAACTCTGACAAGTTCACAAGTTACCAACGTTACAACTCATAAATCTCTGCTATATTTCAAGGAACAATAAAATTTCAATATTATGTCTGCCGTAACAGGGTTAAATAAAGTATTAACTTATATTCTTTGACTTGACTTGATTATTTGACTACCAACAGCTACAAAACATTACCGCAACACTGACCTACTCAATAAATAACTAACCTATCCCACTACATGTTACGTCATAAATATGGCCGACATCTCTAGCGCTAAAGCTACAATTCAAATTTTTAATTGCTATATCTCCGTCAACATTTAGATATTTAATAAAACAGACAAGCCAATACACATTTATTAACATCCATTTCAATCAACAATTGAAAAATCGACTACTAAAAAATGAGGACACAAGCTAAGGAGTCCTACAATACAAACATTTTCTATACGTGTAGAGGACAACAGAAGCATGTAGTACAGGAGAAAAATCACTGTGAGTCTCAAAAAGTGTGTGGTTGGTGCTTAAATTTACTCCACAAAGTCCACCCTTGGACTAATAACATTAAAAACAAACTTATAATTTGTAAATAAAGTAGATTTATTCAAGTTTAAAGAATTAAAAAAAAACAATTCATACATAAATTATATATACATTCAAAATCTAAAATAATCCTTAAAGTTAATACAAAATAACATAAATCTGTATTTCATTTACATAAATCTAATTACATTTTCGCTAATTGGGTCCAAAAATAAAAATTATTTTTCCATAAGCAAACGCTGAATGACGTCATTTTTGTAAAACTCAATACAATTTTACAACAAACAAAATTACAATAAGTTATTTTACTTGAGTTTTAACAGAAACAAAAGTGTATAAATTACCATAAATACTTTATGCGATAAAAAGAGCACCTTCCCAATTAGGAAAAACGTAATTGTTAGTTACTACAAAAGATTTTACAAAAACTAAAAACATTCATATGAAAAAAACTTGTTGTTTCCTAGTAAAAAGTAAATAATAGTAATAAGTGTGGGCATTTGTTTATTGCCCACAATTGTCCGCGTGCGCATTCGTCTACTGCGCATTTAAAGTGACACTGACAAGTGATTAAGGAGGTACAGGATGTACCGTCAATACTAAAAGTTTATCTCTCGGTAATACGAAATGCAAAATACGAAGTACATGAGGGACGAGCAAATATTGGGATTGTACAATTGAAAATGAATTTTTCAATTCCCAATTAAACTGGTTTTTGCTTGTTAAAATGATTTTTTTATGCATAAAATAGTTTAATAAATGAAAAATTACCTATAATTAATATCAAATTACAGGAGGTTAACGTAAATGATGAAAATGTTGTGAAATTTAGAGGGTCGATACAAATAGTAAAAATACATTTTACAATTAATTCAATTTAAATTCAAATTAAATATTTTGAAAAAGGAATAATAAATTTTGCAGCGCTGCAAATTTACGTGGGTTGACGCATGCGTAATTTGGTTCTTCGACAAATTAATTGTTATATTTTATATAATATTTATTGATATTTTGAATTTCCCGCTCAAATTGGCATTTGCAACGTTGCCGGCTTATAACTTACACTTACTGCTTCTTAACGGTTTTTATTGAATATTTTCGTAAATAGGTATCCTTTTGATAATTTTCTTTTTGCAATAGTTACAAAAAAAGATTATTTTATATACATCTAGTTTTTGAAAGCCGTGTCACCCTTTTTTTATAGTTAAAAGTTATATTATGTGGTAAAATTGAGCTAAAAATTATGATTTGTATGGAAAATAACTATTTTTAATCACGTATAAAAAGAAAACCATGATCCCTAGGTCTCTAAAATTTTGAGACAGCATGTATTTTTACTATTTGTATCGACCCTCTAAATTTCACAACATTTTCATCATTTACGTTAACCTCCTGTACCTCCTTAAAGGATTAAAGGTTTCTATAAAATAAGACAGTTTAACGCTAAATATTACTATATTTAAAGTCAGTAAGTTTTAAGTAAAATGTTACATAAATGTTATGTAGTATTAATGTTTTGTGTTTAGTGGGATAATACTATTTTAACTTATAATAATAAATTTGAACAAACTAAATTATTACATGTAAGCTTAGACATTTTAGGAGCTTTCTTTTCTTTGATGTGCATTTTAATAAATATATTTACAGTTTGGTACACTCAAAATGATAAAATATTATTTTATATTTAGAACGGTTATTTTATATTCCCTAAAACTGATCCACTTATCAGAATCCCGGTAGTCCAGTGGTCAAAGAAGTCGGTACAGAACAGATGTCGAATCAACCCCCACCCCCCGGTCCGTGAGTCAAGCAGACAGAGAGCAAGTAATAATATATATATATATATATATATATATATATATATATATATATATATATATATATATATATTTATAATAAAAGTCAGATTTGATGATGATGAGTGAGTGAAGCAGAAAAAGAATGAATGATATGATGTGATGTTGTCTGTGTGAGACAGATATAGTGGACGTATGTCTAGTATTAATAATTCACACAAGGTAGTAGTAGTGTTGGGGTAGGAGAATTTGCTTTTGTCACCACCTCCCATCAACATATCTCAACGTTACGAGTTCGAATCTGACTGAACACGACACATTTTTTATTTTATTTTATTTATGATGACAATATGGAATTAGATTCAGTTTTAGAATTATTGTCTTTACTATATTTTATAAATAATTTATCTCATTACATATATTAAGATAATAAATATGATATTAAGTATTTATGTTTTGTGTTTAGTGGGATAATAGTCATTTAATACATATGATAATAAATTTGAAAAAAAGTAATTATTACATGCAAGCCTACACATCATTCATGACTTTATCAGTCGTTATAATTTACAGATAGAAATATTTCATTTTACATCATGCATCATTTTCAAAAAGGCATTCTCATTCATACGAATAGAGTACATAACTATGTTACGGTCTAACTATGGGGCTCTTTTATATTTGAATATGAGGATTATTGATTTATTATATTTAAAATAAATAAAAATTTGTTAATTACTTTGATATTATGTAAACGTAGAAATTTGTTAAATTTTCACCTCGTTCACTGTTTTATAGAACTTTTAAAATGGCAGCCGTCACGATCGTATAAATTCGATACTTAAGAAATCGCTTAACATATTTTAATTATTTTCAAGGTTAATGACAGTTGATTAAATAACGCAAAATTTATAAAAAATAACATTTTTTCAAAAAACTAATTGTTTATATGTTTAAAGCGGATTTCTGAGAAAAAAAGAGCAAATTTGCGCGTCTGCATATTGAGCAGTATATCTGGGAAACGGTTAGTCACAAGAAAATATTCCTAAGATCAAATTCGTAGAGAATTTTATAATCTACAAGTTTTATAATAACCGATAATGACATATGATACATAGGAAACGAGATTATAAAACCGCTCTTTTGCAAATAGTAAACAACAAACTAACGGATAATTCGAAATAATTTCATATCCTTAACCGTATCCGAAACCGGTATAATATTATTCCTATATCCGTATCCGTATCCAGATCCGAAATTTCATATCCATAACATCCCTGATTTAATCTTACAGAATGGTTTAATTTTCCCAATTAGTACATACACACACACATATATATGTACTTAAATACCGAATAATAGATTGGAATTTTAATAATAATTTGTAGTTTAATGGACAAAGCACTTACCTCTAACTGTAGAGGTAGTGTAATAGTAGTGTAAAATATGCTGCATTGACAACCGATATAAGTGAGTTACCCATAAAACGTGTCATTAGAGGTTTACCATATAACACTAAGATCACATCCATCGAGCAATACCTTACAGCAGTAAAACTTACATTTATTAGCGTCCATCAGCTTAAGAATCAGCGCACAGGAGAATTGATGTCTCTATATTTAATCATTCTACCTAATACTGCAAACAACAAAAAAATTGACAAACTAAATGAGACTTTCATGAATATGTATTCGTCTAAAGTGGAAGAATACATTGGTGGAATGGTGCCTGCGCAATGCCACCGATGTCAACGTTTTGGACACAACAGCATCGCTTGTCGAAACAATTATGCATGTATGCTATGTGCAGGAAAGCATACCACTGAGAAATGTCCCCTGTCTGGGAGATCCGATGCTAAACAATATTATAAAATCGCTTCTTGCCATGGCCCCCATAACGCCAGATACAGAGGATGCCCGATCTTCATGAAAATCCGTGAGAGGCTCATTGAAAATCATAAATTACAACAAAATAACAAAATCCCTGGACAAGAACCTGCTGCACAGCGATGACCACAACCTACGCAACAACTAGTACAATTTCGGGATGCCCCCATTCCAAATAGAAGCGCTTGGACTCAACAAGCAAGAAATGTTGCATCAACAACAGCAACAACACCAGCAACCGCAGCAGCAGCAACAGGAGCAGTACCAACAGCAAGTCAAGCTCCACACCATACCATTCCCATTATCCAAACCCCTGAACCTGCATTACCGACACTGCCAAAATTGACGGAGGATGAATTAAAATTAATGGAATCTTTTGGTCCACCATTAATATATAATACAACAAAAAATAATAATAAAAATAACAAAAAATAAAAAAATAATCAAAAAAATAATAAAAATAAAAATCAAAAAAATAAAAATTATCAAATAAGTGTTCCAAAAGTTGTCCCTACTACAAGTACAAATTTTGCCCCTGATATTTATTCTAATATTATAACACTAAATATTTCTAATATTCAAACCATTGTTGAAAATCCTCCGTCAACATTCAAAATCACGGCTTTCTAGGTCTCGTTCTAGATCTAGGAAGCCAAATCCTCAAGTTGCAGATCAACCATTCGATATACTGACACTAATAAACTCCATTAAACCAATTTTACCGCTAATTAAAACTATATTAAAAGCAGTATTACCTATAATTAATACCTTTCTTCTAGACTTAAATCTCCAACCATTATTGCAATTCTTATGTTAATGGATCATAATAATATTAGATATGTTGACAAATTTACTAAACTTAAAATAGTAACGTTTAATATAAATGGGCTTTTAGGTAATGCGCCTGAATTGACCCTCTTCTTACAAGAATCAAAACCACATATTGTACTGCTTCAGGAAACTAGATTAAACACGCAACACGAAATCATTTCATTTCATCCATACAAACTTAATAGAAGCGATCGCGATGGGGTTGGTGGTGGCACCGCTTTGATAATACATCCGTCGGTGGCCCATACTGTTATACGTATTGAGAACCTTGGGTATCTGAAGACAACTGCCGTAGTGGTTAAGGTATCTAATCAAGATACTTTAATTGTTAGTGTTTACCGTCCACCTTCCCGGAGACTTTTGCTCGGAAACCTTGTTACACTTTTCACTACACATGAGCGCATAATTGTCGGCGGTGATTTAAACGCAAAAAGCGTTAGGTGGAACTCCCGCTTGACGAATGTCCCCAGGCGTACGCTGCAAACGTTTGCGTTTAATAATTCTGTCGATGTTATGGGCCCAGAAACACCTACACTTTACCCATATGTCAGTACACTTCCGGACGTTGTTGATATCTTCCTTTTTAAGGGCGTTTTCTACCCAAAAGAGATTAGTACATCTGCACACCTTAGTTCGGATCACCGTGCTGTGATACTTCAGTTTGATTGTCACGTCAAATTCCAGAAAAACAAGTGTCAAAGAAATCCCCGTATTTCTAATATTGACACTAACACTTTCCACCATCTGTTAAACGAATCCATTACTACTGCGAATCCAGTAATGATCACAACCCTGGACATTGAGGATAATATTTTATCTCTCAATGACAAAATAAATATGGCTATAAAACGCAGTATTTTGCAATATCAGGTTCGTTCACAGTCACTACCACAGCACATTGTACAGACTATACACATGATGAGAAGGGCTCGCGCCTTATGGCAGAGTAGACGGAGATCTTTGGATAAAACTGTCTACGAACGCCTGCGACGTCTCGTCAGGACACAAATACGTAATCACAAAAACTTGGAATAACAAACAAAATTAGAAGTCGCGAATAGTAGCAATGATTTCGAAAACCTCCATAAATTACCGAAAGAATTATTTCCAGCGTTTTGTTCAATACAGGAGATTCAAACACCGAATGGTATTTGTTTTTCTGCACGCAGTAAAGCGGATGCGATCGCTAGTCACTTAGCTACAGGATTTAAAGATCATGAGGATGTTCAAGATCCTGTTTTTACTTCAAGGGTAAATGAATGGTATGAGGCAGAATTTCCTAGTATGGGCGGCAGCGATACGTTTTTATTAGGACATACAACCAGTAAACATATTCAATCATTGATTCAGGATAGCAAGAACGGGAAATCTGCTGGCATTGACGATATTCAAATCAAATTTTTCAAAATTCTGACGAACATAGTCAATAAGTGCCTTCTTTTCAAACACTTCCCAGCACGATGGAAGCACGCAGTAGTTGTACCTGTTAGAAAAGGCACGAAAGATCCAAAACTTTCGAGTAGTTACCGGCCTATTTCACTACTACCCGCTATCTCCAAGGTGATGGAAAAAGTTATCAACGAACGTCTTACATTATAATTGACAAGACACAACATTTTGTCTAATGACCAATTTGGTATTAGAGAAAAACACAATACCACACACGCAACTTTGCGTGTCACCGAATACGTAGCAAAAGCGCTCAATGCAAGGGAACACTGTGCAGGTGCTTTCTTGGATGTTCAGGGAGCTTTCGATACTGTATGGCACCATGGGTTGTTGTATAAGATGTACTTGTTGAAGTTCCCATCCACTTTTATAAAGTTTACTAGCGCTTCGCCCCGTCGCAAAGCGACGTGTATTTAATATTTGTGAATAAATAAAAGTTATTTGATAAATTGAAAATAATGCAAAAAATTATTTTTAAGTAGTTTTCGCTAAAATATATTATTTTTTAAATTTATATTACCTTATTTTGTTGTATTTCCTTTATTTACAGTAATAAAGCACTGTATTGACCAGTCTCCAGTGCCCCCGCCCATAGGCCCCAATCTTCACCTCTTGGCTCCATGCTCTCTTACGTTTCCAAATTTTTAATTTGATTCCTCTAAACTTCCGCCATGGAGCGCCTCCAACTTTTAGCACACTGCATCGCTTCTTCCCTGAGCATCGTCGGTCCTTAGAGTACTTTCACAGCGCCCCCGCTGCGTAAAATTATCATTTACCATAATGAAGCACAGTATTGAACAATGTCCACTGCTTTGCCCCTAAACACCAATCACCTCTTGGCTCCATGCTCTGTATCGTTCTCGCACTTTTAATTGTATTCATCTGCACCTTTGCCACAATGCGCCCACTTGCAATACTACAGGCTACGTGAGCATCATCGCTCATTAGGGTACTTTCCTATCCCACCCGTTTAGCGCAATCATCAAACAATCCTGCGCTTCCACCCCCTGCGTACTAATCTCTTAACAATTAGTTTTCAAAATTAATACTATACTGGCAACTTGCATACTAAATTTCCAAAGAAGCACTCGTAATCCTAAGGAGTATATTATTTTTTAATAATTATTCGATAAGATAAATTTCTGTTTAAATTTCACTAATTTCAATGTAAACCTACTAATTACATCAATTCATTTATGTTTTTAAGAAAGCCTAGCAGTTCGCTCCTAATAATCTCATCTCTAGGCCTTTTCCTTCCCGTTATTGCACTTTCGATTTAATCCCCATACCCCGCCACCCACACTTTCAGCACCAAAGCACATATTCTGCAACACGGTTACCTCTCAGGGCCATAATAATCTATCGCCACTACTTCTAACACCACCGTTACTTAGTACTGAACCCCAGCGCCACACTCTCTTCCAATCAGGCACTATTAATTCGATATTATAGCAATTCATTTACATGAATAACACTGTACTGTAATCTTACATTCTATATTTCGTATTTATATTTACGTTATAATATTAGTCACCCCATTAATCCCCGCTCCTGAAATAAAATTGTCAAATGTTAGGCATAGCAATCTATTTTGCTCGTAGCAACTCTCTCTACCTTTATCTACCCCTACTTTTATAAATGATCGAAATTTCAAAATTGAGTTCTTTGGCAAAGCTTTTTCCCGCCCCCACTTCCCCAATTTCACGCCGCTACTAAGGTTAAATTTATTTTCGCAAATATGCACATGCATAGTTTCTATTTTTTCACTTTTTCTATTTTTTGATATTTGGGGCTGTAAAATATTTCCCCCCTATACCTCTCACTCCTGTTCGATTTCACAGCACAACAAACGCACCAAAAATCAATCCAATTCTACTACTGAATGTAATTTGAATATCTGACTTATACAGAACTATTTAGCTTCTATTTAATATTCTACATGCAAAATATCATCGTTGTACCTCTATATTGTTCTTATACTAGGTTTATCACCCCCCATTCTAGTGTTACACTTAAGAAAATGTAGTTTTTTTTATATTTTCGTTAATAATATGTCAATCTATATCTGCATACTAAATTTCAGCTTTGTATTTATATTTTAGCATTAGTACTCCCCACATACCTCCGCTACTGAACAAGTTTGTTAAATTTTAGCACGGGGATCTATTTTATTTGTATCTAAGAACATATTTTTTTAACTATAGCCCTTCATCTCTATATATTTCATATTTCTGGTTTTTTGCCCCCAGCGCCCGCCGCCTCTGGAAAGTTACAGTTTTCTATAGTTTGTCTTTAATGACACTCTATCTAAGGCACACGTTCCAAATATAAACGTTCTACCTCTGTTGCGACATTGGCCCCTAAAAATCACGCCGCTACTGAATTAAAATTTTTGTAATCCAATTATTGGCAAACATGCGCAATTAGTATCTCAATACATACCCAAAGTTTTAATACTTCTTTTTCAATATTTCTGGCTTTTATTGTCTCAACCCCCGCCGCCACTGGAAATTTAGGGCTGTTTTTTTTTTTTCATTAATTACTGTCTACAGCGAGCCCATATATTAAATTTGAACGTCCTAACTCTATTCTAACATTGCCCCCGGAAATTCGCGCCGCTACTGAACTCAAATTTCAAATTTCCAACTATTGACAGATGTGCACAATTATGATCTCAATACACATACTAAATTTTAGTTTTCTATCTTTTTTAGTTCGTCAGATATTAGCAAAAGTATTTTTTCGAATTTTTCAGTTTTTCCAATATAAGTTTTTCCACGGAAATTCAGGGAAAAATTCAGGGACGTAGAAAGTCTTAGAAATTCGTCCTTTACATCATACCAAAATTTGAAGAACTTTGTAGGCGCCGTTTAGAAGATACCATACAGATTTTGTTACCGGATATATATATAACGCTCTATATAACGCTCTATATAAATATCTATGAGTTCTTATGGGTTTTCCATGTTAAATTGGAACATTACGAACATTATAATAGTAAGATAGATTCCTACATTAGCAACAGGACATTTACAGTCAGAGTAGAGAAGGATTACTTCAGCACATACAAGATATGTGCTAACGTGCCACAGGGCAGTATTCTCTCTCCAATTCTCCACAACATCTATATCTCGGACCTCCCGGATCTGGGTAGAACCATCTGTAGGACCACGTATGCTGACGATCAATCCTACATATCTAGATCCAAAGATCTGCAACTTGCCGTTATTTACTTACAAAATGCGTTACATTGAGTCACCAGTTTCTGTACAAAATGGCGCATTAAAATTAATGCGTCAAAAACACAATGTATACTTTTCACTTGATCCAGGAAACTGACGCACCTTTCTAACGTTACAATATCACATACAGGTTGCGAATGGCTCCCTAGGATACTTTACTTAGGTACTTCGTTTACACGCACTCTCAATTTCAATCCTGAGATTGAGAGTCGTGTAAACAAAGCAAACCAACGTATAGCTATCCTACGACCGCTACTGCAAGCAAATTCAAAAATAAGCATACCGAACCGACTATTGATTTATAAGACATACAGTAGGCCACTGTTACTCTTCGATTCGTTGATATGGGGTTAATCGCCGAACTTTGAACACCTTGAAACCGTGCAAAATAAACTTTTACGCTGCATTGCGGGATGTGGTTGGTACATCCGCAATGTACGCATCAGACACGAATTACACATTTCTACACTGGCAGGTGTTACACATGCAAAGGCAATTTCCTTTTTACAGATCTCTTCCAGCCAGCACGAACCCCCTGATACGAGAACTTGGATCCTACCAGGCAAGTGATTATACATTAGTCAAAATGCCGCGTTCAATTATAGAACGCCCTACTGTTCCCGCCGACGTATCGATAGTCTTAAACTATTAGGAAATAATCAATGACGATAAATTTATAATAGTTCTTCTGGACTATTATAAGTTGGTCATATTATTTCGACATTGGTGCATACTGACTGTAACTGGATTTTCTATATCCACCTATTTCGTCTCACACTGAATTGGATATATAGCAAAGTTACGTTTTATAACTTTAGTCTGTGTACTTTTAACCATTTTACATATAAATCACTTGTCAAAATTATGTCACTGCAAATATTATGATATACTTCAAATTGTACACGTAAGGTGTACAATTGGTTGCATATCTGATATTTGCAAGGCGTTTTTCAGATATTGTTTATAAACACGCCCCTAATCAGACTTCTTAGCTTTATTATTATTGCTATATTATCGTGAAATGTCCGTCCGGTCCAAAGGATGGCGTTAAATTGTTTTAAGCAAGTATGTCAACTAATTTTCTAATTTTTTTCCATGTTATTTTCAAAAGTTTACTATTGCAGGTTATGGAGGGCGTATCCTTCCGGCACTGCATCTATTACATAAAATGGGCTTAACTTCTTTGGCAGGGTAGGGGCTCTAAATGATGATCCGCCCATACCGATTGTACACATATTAATGAACTTGCCCCCCCGGGGGGGGCAAGTTTTCTAAAAGTTCCCCTCTCTGACCCAAAAGGACTAAGGTTCGAGGCTTCGCAGAAGAATTTTTTTTTTAATATTTTTTTTTTGTAAAAAAGCAATTATTTCCCCATCTCATTTCTTACGAGGTGCTTTTTTAATAAAAAAATAATTCTTTTTAAGTAACAAATAGCTTTAAAACACATTATCTAAAAAAAAAGTAGTATTTGGCGCCAAAATAAAATACGTAATTTTTTTTAATTAATAATTATTATTAATTTTAATTTTGATGTAGTAATAATACAATTAAACTATTGAACATTATAATAAAAATATAATAAATACTTTTATTACACATTGTTTAACTAAGAAAATTTTGGCGCCAACATGATTACACATATTTCACAAACATATTTTTACAAACATAATATGATAATTATTTATATATTAATTGTGTATGCCTTTCGGCTTTACAATCTACAGTATTATATTTCTAATACATTTCATTCCTATATACATTCCAAACTTAAAACTAAACTTTAACTAAACTAGACTTTTACTACTTCCAAAAGTGCTTTCTGCTTCTTCTTCTTTTGGCCCTCTCTATTATTCTCCACCAGCTTATTACCACCAGTTTATTCTCCTGTTTTTCCTTTCCTTCTTACTATTTCCGCCATCCACCTCTTTCCTTCACTGCCTCCCTTTAATAGCTGGCCAATATTCCTTTCGCTTGCTACTTTTTCCTTACACTCAAACTTAATGTGCTCCAGTGTTTCGTCCTCCGCTCCACACATTCTACAACTTCTTTCCTCACTCTTTTCCCAGTATCTGTTTCCTTTTTCCTCATTTCCCAATCTAAACCTTGCTGTTCTTCTTATGTGTTTTATGTCCTTTTCTATAAGGTACTGAGGCACATTATTTTCCCATAACCTCTTATATCTTTTATTGTAGTTACTTTTTTCTATTTTTCCCATTCTCTCCTGCTGCTGTGTCTCCTTATCCCTTCTCCTTAGCTCCTCTGCCACACTTGCGCCACCTTCTCTTCTCCTCTCTGCCTCCTCGATCGCCATTCCATTCCTTTCAAAGTATTCTTTTCTTTTTTTTGGACCTCCTCCCCCCCCATTCTTTATATAATCCTCTCTTATTTTCTTTAAGATTTTGCTTTCCGCTCTGTTCAATTTCTCCTCGTATTTTACCGCTCTTTCCCCTGTTTTAATTCGTATCTTATCCCTCTTTAGCTCCTCCATCACCATGTATCCTGGCGTGCACCTGTCCAGCCCTAATACCCATTTCATGTATCTCACCTGTATTCTTTCCAACTTTTCTTGTTCCTTCCACCCCCAAACCTCTGCTCCATACGACATCATACTGGCTATCAGTCTCTCATATATCCATATTCTCTTTTGTATGTCCCCCCCAAATACCTTTTCCCCTAGTCCCCATACCCGTCGCATTGCTTGCTCTGCCTTCTTTGCCACCTCCCTTATATGCGCCTCTTCTCCATTATTCTTTTTAAAAGTGTAGCCCAGATATTTAAATTCTTCAACTTCCTCAATGTCCTCTGTCTTGTATTTCCACCTTTTATGTCTCCTTTTTCCACCCCCTTTTTTAAATACCATAATTTTTGTCTTTTCCACGTTTAACTCTAGTCCTTTTCTGTCTATATACATAATATGATAAATTAAATACTATAAATAACTTACCTGGAATATTTTGATTAATACTTGATAGTATTTTGTAAGCTCTGGAAGCAGGATTCATATTTAACTGGTATACACTTAATATATTTAAAAAACACCTCTGTACTGTTAAGGATGTATGAGCAAAGGTGTGGCTTAATACTGAATTTTGAAGGGTGGGGATAGGTATGAGCATTTGCGGGGAGAAGGGAAGAAAATTATCACGTGACGTGATTTTACATTTGGCAACATAGCTTAAATTTTGTTTACTTTTTTCCATGTGACATTTGAATAAATTTAAATTTTTGACATTTAAAAATGGATATACCTCAAAAGCTTGACAAGAAAGGATTATTTTGTAAAGAACGACCACCAGAAATAGATAATAATTCATTTAATATGTGTTTGGAACTACGGTATGTATAATGATTGTATTTAATATTATATTTTATATTATTCATGTATACATGTAAATTGTTTACAATTTTTTTTAGACATTGTCGGATGTTTGGTACTTTCACAATCATCAAACATACGCATTGAATCTTTCATAAAACCTCAATATGCAGTTTAACATTTTAGGATCAATTGTTGAAGGCCGACGAATTATTGACATCAATAAAATAGCGCTAAAATAGTGATTCGTGTACTGATGCCCTGTCTTTGCGATTTGTAAAAAAAGAATATGTCAGAAGATGTTAGAAAAATGTCCGAGATTCAAACATCACAACAAACCACCACTGGTAAATGGAGAAACTGCTATGGGTAAATATTTCTATAAAAAGAAGATAGTAATATTCAATTTATTTTCTTTTCTATTTTTTAATTATGACTATTATTTTCTAACAACTCTAACCGGTGGGATTAGAATAACTCATTTAAACAATATTCTAGTTTGCCCCAATATTCCAACAGTTGACCATACTCTTCTAAATCGATATGAATCGATTTGATTTGCGTAGGGATGGCTATTGAAAATATTGCTCGAATAAGTTGCCGGAATTGCATGACAATAGAAAGAAGTTTCCCAATAGCTCATCAAAGGTATTACGATTCATTAACATTATTATAAACTAATAAATGATTTATATTATTACTAATATAGCATTTTTTTCCTTAAAATATAGTTCAAAATCACCTAAAGTTATTTCAAAGGAGGATACAGTAGTGTTCATATTGAGTATAGATGCTGGGTGGCAAAAAAGGAAGCAGGAAGAACGTATAATAGTTTAACTGGTAATGAATATTTAAGATTAAACATTTGTTAAATTTAATATTTCGAATTATTACAATTGGTTTTTCTTAGGTCATTCTACGTTGTTGCATATAGTACGAGAAATAAACAATGCATGAGATGTGAAAGGACATGATAAAAAAGATCATGACTACCGTGAAAATTTCAGTGGGAGTTCGAAGGCCATGGAGTCAGACATGACTGTTGAGATGTTTGTACGCAGTTATAAAGACAGTATAAAGACTTTACAGTTGAACGTGTAAAAATTGGAGTGTTAATTGGAGATGATGATTCAAGTAGCATTGCTAGATTACGGAGAGAAGCTGATCATCAAATTATAAAATGGTCTGATTTGAATCATGCTACATTTGATTACATTTTATTATCAGTCGCAGAGTGGATTAGACATTGGGATTGAAAAGTTCAATTGCGATTAATAATGCAGCAGCACTTGTGTTCTTTGATTTAGAAACCACCGGTTTTGGAAAAGCCAGTGAAACAATTTAGATTGCAGCAAAATACAACTACTCAGAATATAATGTTTACATTTTACCGACAAGAGGAATACCACCGAGTGCGTCTGCTGTTAATGATCTTACAACTAATGGAGGAAAATAATTTGTACAATCTGCTAAAGTTGACACTGTGTCTATTAACTTGGCTGCATAAGGATTTTTATCCTTCATAAAATTAACAAAAATAAATTTTTGTTGAAATGTGTTATGTTATTAAATTATTAAAGTGTTAATAAATATTTTAATTCTATATATATGCTATTTTCTTAATTTTTGTACTTAATTTTTGCTGTTACTATCACGTAATATTTATTTTGACAGCTCTGAATGAGGTTATATTTAAATTTGTATGTACCGTTTTCGCCGCTGCCGTGCTGTGACGCTTATTATAGCAGTGCGATGTTGCCAAGTGTCAAATATGGCGAAAAATATTTTTTTAAATATCATAATTTGAATTTCATTTCTAATTATCTTTCCAGGATGAACGGTTACATAGTATTTTTAAAATATTGACGTGTGACGCTAATATTCACCTTTCTAATGCATAGTTTTTTTTTATGCTACGTAATACAGAACATACTCATATTTATTGATTTATGATCACTTGTACCCATTTCCCCATAAGACCAATGTTAATTATGTCAATTTTCAACAATTAATTTCTTTAAAATATGAACGGTTACCTACCCTGAAATTTTAACAGTAAATTCATTGACCATGAATCTACACGTACAAAAATTTTGAGCCCTTATATCGAAAATTATTTTCTTGCTCATACATCCTTAAACTGTGTATCAAATAATGATAATAAACACTCGTTCTGAGAACAACTGTTCAGAGATCTACTGTTCTCGATATGACTCATCGTCATACACATACACTCATACACTCATACACACATACACTCATACATCGACAGCCGTGCATCTGTGAATATGCGAGGATGCCGATACAATATACGCAATATTATTCAAATTATACATAACTACAAAGGCGCTGTATATTGATCAAGCGGAGTTTGTCTGAACTAAGAATGTATATTATCCATTCATCTAAATCAATTATCAGCTCCGCTGTCTTTTTACATTTACTGGTATATCTACTTCATTTCAAATATTTTCCGACTCAAACAGATAGTTGCAAATAGCCAATTAAATACACTATCAGGTAGGTATAGAGAGAATTTGGTAAAATATGTTTAAGAGTAGTAAACTTATGAAGTAAATTGGTTGACATTACTGCGTCCGATATTCGGACCCCATAATTCAACGGTCGCAACAATTGATGAAAATGGTCAATTGATGGACGCTACAATGATAGAAAGATGTATATATATATATATATATATAGATATTATTATAGATTTTTTTTATATTATACAAAATAAAGTGTATAATATTAAATTTTATATTTGAAAATGTGACATTTAGGCCAGATATTTTGAATTATATTATAAACGCTTCTGTGATGTTTTTGTAAATAATAATTGCTATGACATTTTTTGTAATATATTTAACTTCAATGCTAACATTTTTTTAAAATTAAAAATTGCTAAATTAGAAATGGGCATTGAGAATATTAGGGGGCCCTGTAGGAAACTTTGGAGAAAACTCAAATTTTGGATTACTTAATAATGAAGTATGCTATTAATAAAAAAAAATTCTAAATTTTATTTAAAGGCAGGAGGGCAGTTTTTACCGAGAGTAGAAATTGGGCTACATAGTTGAAATTTTGTATATGGGCTAACCTTTGTAACTTATTTACGAATCGAAAAAGAAAATCCCTTTTTTAAAAAAAAAAATTGGCCAAATTACGAATAAATTCTAAATATTTTTTAATTTGTTAAAAAATGTATATTTTTTTAGTTAGTTTATATGAAAAATTATTTGTTCTTGTATGTAAAATTAATATAGAACGAGTTAAATATTTCAATTTAAAAACGGAAATAAAACTTTAAAAGAAATTCAATTCACACATAAAATACAGTCGTCGCTTCAAACGGGGGTAAACTCTAGTATTTATTAAATTCTCATTCATATGTACATATTAGAATATATGTCATAACGCATTATATTATGAATTTTGCATACAAGGACTCCAAATGATTTCCAATACTTATGTGCATATTGTTTTTGTTTCATATGTTTAACCTTTTGCATGTACATGACAGTCCGCGTAGGTGTTTTTCATTTTTGTTTATTATAAACTGTAAAGTGTGATAATATGGAGAGAAGTTTATTATAATATTTCTCCTGTTACATTAGATTCAAAAAGGAATATCTTTTGAGGGTAGATCATTTCCTGTCACAAATTAGTTGTTACATTTGTATATATTTGGTCGACTTATTTTATGTGATCCTTAAATAACTATTTCACTAGCTTTCCGTGGTTCTAATTAATTTTGATAATCATTTAAAATTGAATTAACTAAATTAATTACAGAAAATGTAAGTTTAGTTTGTTGATACCAGATGTTTCTTGAAGTTTATAAATCTTCAAATGTTATTACAATAAAAATTCATTTAAATAATAAAGAAACTGTTATTTTCTCATATAATTTTAATGTTAAATATTAATACATAAGAAATGAAAAGGTCGTGAAAGTGCCTAGAGCTGCCATCGGTGCATATCTTGGTTGTAGTAGAAAAGAGATGTACTTCTGCATACGTTGTATTAGAACAAACGAAATAGATATTTAATTTTAATTTTTGTAAGAATATTTTTTACTATTTTTTGACAAGTTTTTGTATTTAAATTAAGTTTTTGAACCATGGCTTAAGCCCCATTCCCACTTATTGAGTTTTAGTGTTAATAGAAAGAAATAAAATTAAATATATTAAATGCAGTCCTTTATAGTAAATAAAGATAGTAATTATAATAAAACTATGTATACTACTTACGTATAACACATGATTTCACAAGATATTGAAGTAGTGCGCAATCAAGTGGAGTCTATCAAAATTATTTTGGTATTAAATCGAACTCTAAACACATAGCTAATCAGAACATTTAAGCAAATATTGAAATGATAATATACTGTAGAAGTAATTGGTAACTTAAATATTATTATATAATATATACATTTACCAATTAGTGTCTTATATTGATGTTTTATTGTAGGAAAATAGAACGCGAACGAATATATAAAACCTCAATATTTAATCAAACTATTCTTTCACAATATATTTAATAAAAACAGATGGGAATGTGTTTTGTGGCAAATAACTGCAACAAATGACAAAAATGTTTTAAAAACTGTCTCGTTGGTGTAAACATTGGTGTGTATATTCAGAAAAACAACTTTTTGTTGCAGTTTTATGCAACTGTCTATCTGGTGTGAAACCGGTATTAAGGGTCAGTTCAATGTGAATAGTCTGTTGCCGAAAAACAGAATTATTGCAAAAATGCACTACACGTTTTTGCTTTGCTTTTTGACAACATTAAATATGATATGAAATTACGAATTATTTTATTGGTCGCATTGCGACGGGGGTAAACTATAGTATTCATTTATGTTTATATGTTTGGTTCGGATTTAGTATGGTAGCTCAAACACGGCTTCAGGGAAGTTTATAAAAATTTCCTATTTTGTAGAGAAAAAAAATCTAATACTTTTAGCGGTCCCAGATTTTTTCCTGAATTTTTTGAAAACCCGTAGTTTTGAAAAAAATAAAAAAAAAAAATTGGGCCATTTTTTGCTGAATAACTTTGTATTTGTAAAAAATAGAAAGGTAAAATGTTGTGTGTGTATTACGCTATTAAATGCAAACAAATTTCATCGAAACATCGAAATTTAAAATTTAACAAAAGGGGCCCTGTGAAAATTAGGGGGCCGGTTAGGAAACTTTGGAGAAAGCCCAAATTTTGGATTGTGTAATAATTGAATAAAATATTTAAAAAAGGAATTCAAAAATTCAAAATTTTATTTGGGGGCACAAGGGCAGTATTTTCCAAAAGTTAAAATTGTGCTAGAATGTTAAACTTTTGTATATAGGCTAACCTTGGTAACTTATTTACGAATCGAAAAAAAAAAATTACAAATTTTGAAATAAAGTTAGTTTAATAACTTATAAATTGAAATTTTTTTTTTTACTTTGATAAAAAGAATATGTTTTTTTAGTCAATTTATATGAAAAATTATTTTATTATTGAGCAAGTTTATTATTTCAATTTAAAAATAGAATTAAACATGAAATGTAATTACGAATTATTTTATTGGATTCAAATCATACGGGGTTAACTCAAGTATAATTTATAAATTTACGAATTAGTGTCTTATATTGCTGTTTAAATATAAGAAAATAATACATTCTGTATTCAAAGTAATACTAATACAAATACCGCATTAGTTTACTTTTGAACTTTGTAATAGCGATTATAAATAATAATTCAACTGCCGACTTCTAATTTTTTACCCCACTAGTTTGGACCAGACTGTCAGGTCCGCACTGCTAATTTAACTGACATTTTCTGTACTAATTTCTGCTTAGCATATGCAGTGTCAATTGTTGCTATGAGTTATGACAGTCCCCATGTTTTAAGTCTTGTATACCTAATGTTATAAAACTAATACCATTTTCAATTAAGAAAAAAATGTTCATTTTTGAGTTTTTAAGAAATAAGGTGGACTAATTGGTGGCTCTGGAAAATATATGTATGTTTCTATTATTATTAAATAATATATACATTTATGATTATATTGCCAAAGGAAATTAATAAAAGATAATAAAAATAACGGATATGCGTTTGTCGAAACACTGGCCGACGATCACCATCGTAACATCTTTTTTTTTTTATTATATGGTAACTTCTTGTAAATGTCTATTGTTCAAATAGAATAGAGAGCAAAAGTTTTAAAAAATTTGTGGAAATGACAGTTGTTTGAAAAATAAGATTGATTTTTTGGTGAAATATTGCGTAACGAAGCCCTAATCTCTCAAAGCAATTAGCAGTCCCCTTAAAGTGCCGACAATATTTTAAACGGTACGGTCTATCAACTTGTTAATTAAAAAACTATCCGCCAGGTTCTCCTTTGTATACAGATGTTGTATCATTCAAATCATTCTTCATTAGTAATCTATACTGCTAACATTGCAAGTTATATTCGATGCCGAAAAGTTTTTAAAAATTTTTTTTTACAGTTATTCATTTTTAAAAGAAATTTGTGCGTGTAATCCAGTTTAAAAAATTGTCATATATATAATTTGCGAAAGGTAATTCCAATTTGATATTATTATAGAATTTTTTTTATTTTATACAAATTAAAGTGTATAATATTAAATTTTATATTTGAAAATGTGACATTTAGCCCAGATATTTTGAATTATATTATAAACGCTTCTGTGATGTTTTTGTGAATAATAATTGCTATTACATTTTGTGTAATATATTTAACTAAACAAAAAACATTATCATATATTGTAATGTCCCAAGTGTATATTTATATTCCTATAAGTTTGGTACTGACTTTTAGTGTCTCCGGATTTATCCCTGAATTTCCTGGAAACCCGTAATTTTATAAAAACTAGAAAATTGTTGGTTTTTTTTGTGAACTTTTGTCAGTTGGTGAAATTTTGCGTGCGTATTACGCTATTAAATGCGAGCATGCTTTTAAACATAGAAATTCAAAATTGCATAAAAGGGGCTCTGGGAAAATTTGGGGGCTCCGTAGAAATCTTTGGAGAAAGCTCACATTTTAAATTGTTTAAGAATTGAACATAATATTAAAAAAAGAAAATTCAAAATTTCAAATATTTTATTTGGGGGCACAGATCAAGCAAAGGAATTATTTTATTAATTATTTATTTTCAATTTATTTTTGTAATAACTTTTTATTTTTGTTCAATTTATTATTTTATATTTTTCTCTATTAAAATTATTAATTAAATTTATTATAAAAAATACAATAAACTGTTCAATGGGTCTGTTCAATGTGAATAGTGTTATTGCCGCAAAACAGAATTGTTGAAAAAATGCGAAACACGTTTTTGCTTTCCTTTTTGACTTTTTGACAACAAGAAAGTTTTATGCAAGAGTCTATTTGATGTAAAACCGGCATAACATGTCTTTTAAATATTTACAAATTACTACATACACGTCGCTTATAGACGGGGTAAACACTAGGCATGAAATTATATGTTGATTCATTGATAATTTTACATTTATGTGTTAAAAACAGTAACGATAGTAGCGTACTGGAGACAATAATGTTCACAAAAGAAATCATACAAATATAAAAAGAGAAAGTAAACTTATTAGAAAACACTAAGTGAAATTTAAAATAGGAAAACAACTTTATAGTCTCTTTTCCACAATCCAATATGGAGTAAACTGCAATTTGTAAAATAATATTTCTATAAATAAACAGAATTGATAAAAGATTACGAAATTTCTTGCAGATGTCCAATGATTGATAAAAGAATGTATTTGATCACTTTTACTAATATCCAGTTTGTGAGGGTTAGTTGGTATAATGGGATGTTTGTATCCTTTTTGTGCCATAATGTTCCAGTTGATTGATTTAGAGAATTTATGTTGTTTCAACTCGATGGCGCGTCCATTACCTAACCTCTCGTTTGGATTTTTATTCAGTAACATTCGAACAAAACTCAGAGAGTTTCGTAATAATGTGTTACTTATTGACGAAATGCCTGTCTTTATCTTCTCCTTGCATTCTTCTATGGAATTGAAATCGAAGGGACTTCTCCCTGCTAAAAGTATATGTGTTTGGATGCCTACTGCTCACCAATCAACGGGCATCCCGTGATACGTGCGTTTTAGAACTTCAGGGGCCATGTAAGTTACAGTTCCTATTTCTTGATCTGTAATCGTCTTTCTGAATGTATCATGCCGTGGAAATTGTTTGGCAAATCCAAAGTCTATGAAAACGATATGCCCTTCGTTGTCAAGCATGATATTACCTGCCTTGATGTAGCGATGTACGATTTGCAGTTTATGAAGATGCTCGAGAGCTAGCACAATCTCCCCTATGTAGAATCTGACTTCACTTAAATAAAAGTTGCCGTTTGGCCGGCTTCGCACATTGCTTAAGAGATTTCCACCAAAAAAGTAATCCGTGATTAGGTACGTTATGTAGTCTGATTGGAAACCGTAGTGCACGTGTAATAAGAAAGGTGTGTTTCCTATTGATTTCAAGATCTGATATTCTGTTGTTCTTTTTTCTATTCTTTTGTCGTTGTGTTTACATGCCATCTTCATAGCGAATAATTTGTTCGCATCATGGCCTTCTTGCTTCCTCACGAGAACTACAGTTGCAAATGAACCCAGACCTAAAGTCTCTAGCGTGTCGAAGTTACTGTTTTTTACATAAGATAAACCACATTTACGTTGATTACTCGTTGCTTAAATTTTTAGAAGAATTTGATGTTGAACTCCTGAAAGAGATATAAGTGTTATTGCGTTTATTAGATGAAATATTGGTTAAAGGTCGCAATGTTTGTATAGTTTTATCCGGGTTGTAGAATCAAACTTTATATGGTTTCACATTGATTTTATTTTTTAGTAGGTGTGTGTAGTTTTTTTTTAATACAAATTAATTCTACAGTGTGTGTGTGGACTGCATGATATTATGACAAAAACAACCCAATTCAGGTGAATCATTACTTCTTGGTCCTATAATTACATTCAAATGGCAACAGTGTACTAAAATTACAATCAAGTTGTTTTACGTGTTGTCACGCATAACAACTTTATTAACTTTTTACATGATTGAGCAATTAAAACCATATGCTAAGGTTTAAAGAAATAATAAAGCCTTGTTCATAAAATAAATAAATCATTAAATAGTACATCAATTGACTAAATAACATACGCAGTGCTGCAAATCAAATTTCTATTTTCTGATAATTTTCTTATACGCCTTTGAATGAATATTTTCTACTAACTAAATGTTTATACATACTATAAATGTAATATCTTAACGGTGATCCTAGTTCCATCGGAAACATAACCGTTATTCTTACAAATCCTAAAGGTCGTAAAAATTAAATTTGCAAAGTAAAAATAAACTCTTATTGCATTTACGCTGACAAAATCATAAATACATAAGTTCTTAAATCCAGAAATATTCTTAATATCTATAATTTTATTAGTACCTTGCCGACGTAAAACTAAATTTTATTTTAAATAGGACGTAAAAGTGTGACACGTAACTGTTAATATCGGAACACTTTGCAAATGTCGATATTTTCCTTAACACAACTCAACTAAAAAAAAATCGATATTTGGGTTCATATTTTGAGTATCTAAGTTATTAGTAATATGAGTAGATATGAGTAATATTAAAATAAATGCATAACATAATATAATATAGTCTGGTTCATTAGTGAGTTATTTGCAAAGTGTACTACTAATGGTGCAAACCATAATGCCTCATTTGTGTTTGATTTGTTTCATATTTTAAAATAAATGTATTTTTAACAGGTATGTATTAGAAAATTATTACCTTTATCTTAATATATATAAATTACGTGTCACGTTGTCTGTCCGTGTTTGTCCGCGATGGACTCCTAATCTACTTAACCGATTTTAATCAAATTTGTACATTGTGTGCAGTTTGATCCAACTTGAAAGGTAGGATAGCTTACATCTCAATTTATTTATCTTATTGCAAATTATTTGTCTATTAATTATCTGTATATGACATATGACATCGGGCGACGATGATGGCGACATCTGTTGACTAGATTAAGTAAATATTCTGTTGACTAGATTAAGTAAATATTCAATAGATGGCGCTATGTAATGTAATATGACAAAAACGTTAGTCACAGCAACGCGTGGCCGGGACAGCTAGTTAGGTTATATAATAGGCTGCATGTTTCTATTGTTATAAAGAGGTTTTCGCAGTTGACTCCCTAATGAACTGATCAACCAACTAATCGGATAGTTGGCATACTTTCAATATAAGTTATGAAAAGTTAAATATGCAATGAACAGTAAAGATCGATCAAGGACTCGAATTAAGAAATATGATGCTGCAAGTAAACGGGTTTCCAAAATACGGTATTACGGTTCATGTGGATAGTTGGTGGAGTAAGTGTTCTTATGGACACAATTTAAATGCAAATTTGAAGGTGGTGTAAATTTAAAATAATTGAAATAATATATCTGTCTCATTTATAAAATCAGTTATTTAAGGCAAATTTAATAAAATAATATAACATTAATTTAGGCCTGTATTATAGGAAAATTTAGCAAGAAAGTTCTATTTTTAGGAGTAATAGAAATATTTCAAGGTATAATAATTTGTATACCCCAATAAACGGCCTAAGTTCCTAATTCGTCAAATTGGTATTATTCCGTCCTATATAAGCCCTAATTTACAACATGTCTAGACTATGCAAATATTCAACCGTGCAATTTTAATTTATGTTATCAGACATAATACTTTGTTTTTATTTATTATTTTATGGTGTAAAATAATTGAAATACCTAAACTAAAATTCATAAAATATTGTTTGTCTATTGGATTTGCCGTCGGGACTCTGTGGGTAATATAAAATATTATTTACTAGGTATCCTGTCGACTTAAGTGTATTTTTATTGCGGTTTTTTTAACTTTGTGTTATCTATACCTGCTTTATGGGTTTTTCAAAATTCCATCATTTATTATTTTAAGGATTGCACGCCTATTATATTTAATAACGCCCACATATCCTTTTCCCCCACTCCTAGTTTTTATTTCCTTTTTAAATAGTATTACTAATCATCACAATATAAATTATTTAGTTTGATCGACGAGCATTGCTACTTCTTAAGCTGTATCAACGAGCATTGTTACTAGCATGTAGCAAACAACTTTAATATTAAATTAAAACACACTAAAACTCACATGAACTCATCATTTACATACATACACACATACATCTTGACCAGTCACAATACGTAACACATTATAGCCGCGGAAAAGTAACCGTGGCTCAAACAGGCATCTATCGTCAGATTTAGTATTAGTTTTATACAGGTGAGCTAAATTTTTACAATGATTTCTTTTGACTCTGACTATAGTTAATATAATTTTGCTGGACCGATTTCTAAACCATATTTTTTTACTTAAGTTTGGATAAAATAATAATCCCTTTTAGGTGACGTTCTTAATGAAATCTTGGTTTCTCAAATTAAGGATAAATTTCTTGATTATTCTAAAAATTTCATATGTAGGTAATTTCACTTTTATCTCAATTTCAGAATTTATAGATTCCTTTGCCGATTTATCTGCAAATTCGTTTCCTTTTATTCCACAATGTCTTAGTCACATTAATTTTATGGTATTATTTTTTGGAAATAAGTTGAAATAAGTTCCATAATTTTGCATATCAAAATATCATTATTTTATTTGTGATCATAGAAATTTTATTTTTTCAAAACACTTAAGGAATCCGTTATTATTTTAATTTGATTATTATTCATATTTTCGTTAATTTTCAATGCTTTTACTAAATTTTCATTAGTATAAGAGCTAACTGTGTTGTTCAATCTAAATTTATCATATAAAGAATTTATTTGATTTGATTTTATTTCTATAAATTAAGCTAGAAATTATTAAATGTTTCTTTCTTTATTCTGCATTCCCTAAAAACTTCTTAGGGTATTTTTAAAGGTCTTGAAATTTTATTTAAAAAATACCATCATAAGTCTTCGCGATTTAATATCTGACGTTTACAGTAATAACAAAAATTCTTCTTCAATCGATAATCCGGTTTAAGCAGTGTTTTCACGAGATTTTATTCAACCCGAGAGAACCTTTCTTTCAGTCGTGTGGATCAACTGTTCAACAGTTCCACACAAAATTGATCCAGTCAATCTTTTCGTTCAACTCTCATTAAATTTGCGCCATTTGTTACTTTATTTGAATGCATTAGACAGTGGTCATTGTATAATTCAACGTATTTATTTTCGCAATTTTGTTTTGTTTTCGTTCCATGTACTTATAAGAAAAGAAAAATTTATATAAAAAAGAGTGTATTACAAATTATAAAAATATAAAAATACAAATAATTAATTTTATGTTATACATGTATATAATTAACTAAATTTTACTTTAGGCATCCTAAAATGGTTTCTATATTGCTCTTTGCCCTCTAACACAAGTTCCTTTAATAATGTTTCGGATGCACCTAATTTTTGTTAGATTGCTATTGAGCTATTGCTTTTGCTAATAATTAATTTATTAATGGATATTTCGCGCTATCAATTATCTGACGTTTACAGTAAAAACAAATTTCTTCTGTTCTACGTGGTTTAAAAAACACTTCTTATTTCTTACTCTGCCATCCTACATCTTTGAACTTGACTAAAAATAGAGTAGTTTTTTCACCAATGATAGCTTAAAGAGTGTACCTACACGCTAAATAATTACCAAATACATTTACCGTTTGTGAATCACAAAAGTCATAAGAAACATGTTATTATGAATGTTAACTGGGTTATGTAGTGGGCTTATGTCCTATGTTCACTTTTGATGAAAACACAACACTTTTGATGAAAATAGCGCTAAAAGTGCGTCCAGAAGTCTTATTGCATGTGATAAGCAGATCCGTAATTTAAGCACGTTGGCTAACTGACAAATATTCGACTATTGTGTTTTCAGTTTTCTTAAAATGTACATTGTTTTTTGCTAACTAATTTAATTATTTAATTTTGATAGTGGGTATGCGCAGGCAGGAGGCCGAAGAATAATGATTTTTTTAAAATTTCGTTGGAAAGACTTAACGTAGCTATTTATGTACAAATTGTTGTAACTTCTAACTTTAGTTTGATAAATTTCTTGTTTTATAATAACGGTTTTTAGGGCTCGTTTTTAAAGTCAAACTCCAGGAGGTTCTCTAATATAAAAGCGTTTTACGGTGAGCACAATATATTGCATTGGATCATCTAAAAATTAAAAAATTTAAAATATTTCGTTAATATATTTAATCGAAGAACACCTCTAGGAACGTCTACTGCGCTATGGAGAACAATTTTCATTGTCGAGCAATAATTTTACAAACCGATTACCGTTTCATAAAAAGGCAACTATCTAAAGGATGTCCTGAGCGATTCGTAATAGGGCCTGAGCTCTGGAACATATATTCGACGAGAACTGTGTTTCTCACTCGAAAGGTTGTGTAAACGTATGTTTTGCCGATGCTAATGTGATCCTTGTCGGTGCAAATAGTAAAGAACAACTAGAGAGCCGTTCTCGACCTGCTATAGATAAAATGTGTAGTTTCTTGAAGCTACGAAGCTACGAAACGAATACGGTAACAACGAATGATAAACTTGTAACACACCTTGCGCGTGTCACAAGGACGGAATGGAGCTTAAACTCGGCAACTATGCCGACACTAAACAAGGGGGCATTTATGCCAATGGTTGTGTATTGTGCTTCAGCATTGTAGTACAGGATCAATCTTGCGGATCCTCTATGCAAAGAACTATGTTATTGACGATGACGCGTTGTTGCAGAACTGTATCTACAGAAGTGGTGCAGGTGATATAGGGGACAATTTCTTTAGATTTAAAAATCACTCATGCACTCACTTAAGGGGTCTTCTCACTTTGCGAATTTTAAAAAATCGATTTTTTTCTTTTTTTGTAATTTTGAAAGTACATATCATTAAAAATGTTATTTCAAAATTTCATAAAGATCGGACAGGTCTAACTACATTTTTGGGCGACCGTTAGGTGACTACCTCAGAGCACCCGGCTTTAAAGGAGCAAACTTTAAACGCTTTAATCTGAAAACAAGGTTTTTCAGTGCCTTGTTGATAAAATTTTGGAAACTATCCGGCCGATTGTCATGAAATTTAAATGACATATTCTTCATAGTTATGGCTATAGCGCATATCATCAGATTTTTAAAATTTTGATTTGAAGTATTTTTTTTTTACAAAAAACTGCAAAAAAACGCGTTTTTTTTGGAACTTTTTCAAAAAACGTGCTCCATTTTGTTATTTTCGCGAATATCAAAAATCAGATGATATGCGCTATAGCCACTGATATACTGAATGTAAAACTGTTTTATTTTTTTGTTTTAAATGACCTGTCTCGGAGATACCTCTCGGAGATAATTTTGTGCAAAAAGGCTCGAAAAAAAATTGCGAAAATAGCCTATTTTCGAGGTGCCTAAAGTAAGAAGACCCCTTAAGTACAAATTACGCTAGAACTAAAAAAATAAAATTTTTATGATTTAAAGTTAATGCGAAAAATTTCAAAGATTTATAGTTAATGCGGCTGTCGGATAAAAGTCAGGAGACGATACCAATTATATTGCCAAAGAGATGAATGCATGTATACATAAGCTTTAGCAAGACAGATGGGACTTAATAGAAAAAGGAAGACCTACGTATTGATTTACAAAGACGGTAATATTGCTTTGCAACACAAGTGGTCCCTATCTACTGTGTGTGTAAACGGCTACTTTTTCTAACGAAAAGTATTTAAATTTGTGCTAATTTACCCTTAAATCAGTGTTTTTACGAAAGTTTGACAGTTGGAAACCAGTGTTAAAAACGAATTTTTCATTACGCGTATACGCGGTCTAATAAACATAACCTCAAAATTGTAACTTTGTTGTTTGATATAAGACATTATTAAGTGCGATAGACAAAGAAAGTGATATTTATTAGTTTAGTGTTAGTGCTAAAACATCAAGTGGCTAAGAAATTTAAAAATCTGTAGAGCTATGTAAGGAAGACTTCATAAAAACACTACAAATATACAGAAGACAAAAGGTGGCCGCCCACTATCAAGTAAATCAATTACCATTAAATATAAATAATATTAAAACATAAAAATTAGTTTATACAAATGCGTGTTGCAAATAATATAGAGAGTATATTAATTGTTATAAGTGATAAAGTGAACAATATATGCGGGTATTTTCAAAATAGTGACTGATCGTTCATGAACTATCAATGGTAACAAACAAATGGTAAGTAAGTAGGCTTAGGTACAAGTATGTACTTGAAAGATTTATAGAAATTCAGTGTGCCTTTGATAATGTCTGGTGGCCAAGTGACCTTCGAAAAATTAGGCCGGCAAAAACCTCTAGGAACGTCTACTGCGCTATGGAGAACTATTTTCATTGTCGAATATTATTTTAAAAACCGATTACCGTTCCATGAAAAGGCAACTATCTAAAGGTTGTCCTCAGCGATTTGTACTGGGGCCTGAGCTCTGGAACATGGTATTCGACGAGAACTGTGTTTCTCACTTAAAAGGTTGTGTAAACGTATGTTTTCCGATGATTATGTTATCCTTGTCGGTGAAAATAGTAAAG
This sequence comes from Panorpa germanica, assembly GCA_963678705.1. Classification (NCBI taxonomy): domain Eukaryota; kingdom Metazoa; phylum Arthropoda; class Insecta; order Mecoptera; family Panorpidae; genus Panorpa; species Panorpa germanica. The sequence goes on along the minus strand of OY783216.1, from coordinate 12,061,045 downwards.
AACAACTAGAAAGCCGTTCTCTACCTGCTATAGATAATATGTGTAGATTCCTAAGGCTACGAAGCTACAAAAAAAATACGGTTACAACGAATGATAAACTTGTAAGACACCTTGCACGTGTCACAAGGACGGATTGGAGCTTAAACTCGACAACGATGCCGACACAATACAAGGGGGCATTTATGCTAATGGTTGTGTATTATGCTTTGGCGTAATACCACAGGAACAATCTTGCGGATCCTCCATGCAAAGAACTATGTTATTGAAGATGACGCGTTGTTGCAGAACTGTATCTACAGAAGTGGTGCAAGTGATATCGGAAACAATTTCTTTAGATTTAAAAATAACTCATGCACTCACTCAAGTACAAATTACGCTAGTACTGAAAAAATCAAATTTTGATGATTTAAAGTTAATGCGACAAATTTCGAGGATTTAAAGTTAATGCGGATGTCAGATAAAAGTCTATAGACGATACCAAATGTATTGCCAAAGAGATGAATGCATATATGAATAAGCTCTGTCAAGACAGATGGGACTTAATAGAAAAAGGAAGACCTACGTAATGGTTTACAAAGACGTTAATATTGCTTTGCAGCACAAGTTGTCCCCATCCACTGTGTGTGTGATCGGCTCCTGCTACTTCAGGTAAAAAGTGATTAAAAGTGAGAAATTTATTACGGAAAAAAATTAAATATATTATATGAATACTTTTTTTAGCGAAAAATATTTAAATTTGTGTTAATTTACCCTAAAATCAGTGTTTTTACAAAAGTTTGACAGTTGGAAACCAGTGTTTAAAACGAATTTTTCATTACGCGTACACGCGGTCTAATAAACATAACCTCAAAATTGTAACTTTGTTGTTTAATATAAGACATTCTTAAGAGCGATAGACAAAGAAAGTCATAATAATTAGTTTAGTGTTAGTGCTAAAACATTAATTGGTTGAGAAATTCAAGAAATCTGTTAAGCTATATAAGGCAGACCTCATATAAACACTTTAAATATACGGAAGACAAATGGTTGCCACCCACTATCAAGTAAGTCGATTAACATTACCTATAAATAATATTAAAACATAAGAATTAGTTTATATAAATGCGTGTTTCAAATAATAACGAGAGTGTATTAATTGTTATAAGTGATTAAGTGAACAATATATGCGGTTTTCTTAAAAATAGTGACTGATCGTTCATAAACAATCAATGGTAAAAAACAATTGGTAAGTAAGTAGGCTTAAGTACAAGTATGTACTTAGGATATTTATAAAAATTCAGTGTGCCATTAATAATGTCCGGTGGCCAAGTGCCCTTCGAAGAATTAGGCCGGCAAAAATCTCTAGGAACGTCTACTGCACTATGGAGAACTATATTCATTGTTAAACATTAGTTTTACAAATCGTTTACCTTTTCATGAAAAGAGGCAACTATCTAATGGTTGTCCTCAACTCTGGAAAATAATATTCGACGAGGACTGTGTTTCTCACTCGAAAGGTTGTGTAAACGTATGTTTTGATAAAATGTGTAGTTTCTTGAAGCTACACAAAATGGCTGTATCTTTAAGTAAAATATAGATGATGATCCTTGCCTTTGGCAAGACAGATGGGACTTAACAGAAAAAAAAAAAACTACATATTGGTTAACAAAGACGTTAATTTTGATTTGCAACACAAGTGGTACCTATCTACTGTGTGTGTGTTCGATCGGCATCTGCTACTTTAGGTGAAAAAAGTGATTAAAAGTGAGAAATTAATTACGGAAAAAAATTAAATATATTATATAAATACTTCTTCTAACGAAATGTATTTAAGTTTATTTTAATATTGTGCTAATTTACTCTAAAATAAGTGTTTTTAAAAATGTTTGACAGTTAGAAACCAGTGTTAAAAAATATAACTAAATATATATATATGACGCGTATACGCGGTCTTATGAATATAACCTTAAGACTGTTACTTTGCCATTTTTTAAATAAAACAAAAATAAGTGCGATAGACAAAGAGATTAGTAATAATCAGATTAGTGTTAGTGCTAAAACATCAACTAGTTAAAAAATTCAAGAAATCTGTAGACCTACATAAGAAAGACCTTATATAAACACTACAAATATACGAAAAACAAAAGGTTGCTGCTCACTATCAAGTAAGTCAAATAACATTAACTATAAATAATATTACTACATAACAATTAGTTTATACTCGTATAAAAGCGAGTTTTAAATAATAAAAAGAGTGTATTAATTGTTATAAGTAAACAATATATATGGTTTTCTTAAAAATTGTGACTGATTGTTCAGGAACAATCACACTTTACCAAGATATCGCAAAAAAAACATAACTTGTCGCATATTATATTACTATATAGAATTTATATAAATTCCAGGGTGCCTTTAATAATGTCTGGTGGCCAAGTGCCCTTCGAAGAATTAGGCTGGCAAGAATCTCTAGGAACGTCTACTGCACTATAGAGAACTATATTCATTGTTAAACATTAATTTTACAAACCGATTACCGTTCCATGAAAAGAGGCAACTATCTAATGGTTGTCCTCAACTCTGGAACATGGTATTCGACGAGGACTGTGTTTCTCACTCAAATGGTTGTGTAAACGTATGTTTTAATAAAATGTGTAGTTTCTTGAAGCTACACAAAATTGCTATATCTTCAAGTAAAACAAAGATGATGATCTTTGCCTTTGGCAAGACAGATGGGACTTAACAGAAAAAGAAAGAACTACATATTGGTTAACAAAGACGTTAATTTTGATTTGCAACACAAGTGGTACCTATCTACTGTGTGTGTGTTCGATCGGCATCTGCTACTTTAGGTGAAAAAAGTGATTAAAAGTGAGAAATTAATTACGGAAAAAAATTAAATATATTATATAAATACTTCTTTTAACGAAATGTATTTAAGTTTATTTTAATATTGTGCTAATTTACTCTAAAATAAGTGTTTTTAAAAAAGTTTTACAGTTAGAAAGCAGTGTTGAAAAATATAACTAAATATATATATGACGCGTATACGCGGTCTTATGAATATAACCTTAAAACTGTAACTTTGTCGTTTTTGAGATAAAACAATAATAAGTGCGATAGACAAAGAAATTGATAATAATTAGGTTAGTGTTAGTGCTAAAACATCAACTGGTTAAGAAATTCAAGAAATCTGTAGACCTATATAAGAAAGACCTCATATAAACACTACAAATATACGAAAAACAAAAGGTTGCTGCTCACTATCAAGTAAGTCAAATAACATTAACTATAAATAATATTAATACATAACAGTTAGTTTATACTCGTATGAAAACGAGTTTCAAATAATAAAGAGAGTGTATTAATTGTTATAAGTAAACAATATATATGGTTTTCTTGAAAATTGTGACTGATTGTTCAGGAACAATCACACTATACCAAGATATCGCAAAAAAAAACATAACTTGTCGCATATTATAATACTATATAGAATTTATATAAATTCCAGGGTGCCTTTAATAATGTCTGGTGGCCAAGTGCCCTTCGAAGAATTAGGCCGGCAAAAATCTCTAGGAACGTCTACTGCACTATGAAGTACTATATTCATTGTTAAACATTAATTTTACAAACCGATTACCGTTCCATGAAAAGAGGCAACTATCTAATGGTTGTCCTCAACTCTGGAACATGGTATTTGACAAAGACTGTGTTTCTTACTCGAAAGGTTGTGTAAACGTATGTTTTGATAAAATGTGTAGTTTCTTGAAGCTACACAAAATTGCTATATCTTCAAGTAAAACAAAGATAATGATCCTTGCCTTTAGCAAGACAGATGGGACTTAACAGAAAAAGGAAGAACTACATATTGGTTAACAAAGACGTTAATTTTGATTTGAAACACAAGTGGTACCTATCTACTGTGTGTGTGTTCGATCGGCATCTGCTGCTTTAGGTGAAAAATATGATTAAAAGTGAGAAATTAATTACGGAAAAAAATTAAATATATTATATAAATACTTCTTCTAACAAAATGTATTTAAGTTTATTTTAATATTGTACTAATTTACTCTAAAATAAGTGTTTTTAAAAATGTTTGACAGTTAGAAACCAGTGTTGAAAAATATAACTAAATATATATATATGACGCGTACACGCGGTCTTATGAAAATACCCTCAAAACCGTAACTTGTCGTTTTTAGGTAAAACAATAATAAGTGCGAGAGACAAAGAAATTGATAATAATTAGGTTAGTGTTAGTGCTAAAACATCAACTGGTTAAGAAATTCAAGAAATCTGTAGACCTATATAAGAAAGACCTCATATAAACACTACAAATATACGAAAAACAAAAGGTTGCTGCTCACTATCAAGTAAGTCAAATAACATTAACTATAAATAATAATAATACATAACAGTTAGTTTATACTCGTATGAAAACGAGTTTCAAATAATAAAGAGAGTGTATTAATTGTTATAAGTAAACAATATATATGGTTTTCTTGAAAATTGTGACTGATTGTTTAGGAACAATCACACTATACCAAGATATCGCAAAAAAAAACATAACTTGTCGCATATTATAATACTATATAGAATTTATATAAATTCTAGGGTGCCTTTAATAATGTCTGGTGGCCAAGTGCCCTTCGAAGAATTAAGCCGGCAAAAATCTCTAGGAACGTCTACTGCACTATGAAGTACTATATTCATTGTTAAACATTCATTTTACAAACCGATTACAGTTCCATGAAAAGAGGCAACTATCTAATGGTTGTCCTCAACTCTGAAACATGGTATTGGACAAAGACTGTGTTTCTTACTCGAAAGGTTGTGTAAACGTATGTTTTGATAAAATGTGTAGTTTCTTGAAGCTACACAAAATTGCTATATCTTCAAGTAAAACAAAGATGATGATCCTTGCCTTTAGCAAGACAGATGGGACTTAACAAAAAAAGGAAGAACTACATATTGGTTAACAAAGACTTTAATTTTGATTTGCAACACAAGTGGTACCTATCTACTGTGTGTGTGTTCGATCGGCATCTGCTGCTTTAGGTAAAAAAAGTGATTAAAAGTGAGAAATTAATTACGGAAAAAAATTAAATATATTATATAAATACTTCTTCTAACAAAATGTATTTAAGTTTATTTTAATATTGTACTAATTTACTCTAAAATAAGTGTTTTTAAAAATGTTTGACAGTTAGAAACCAGTGTTGAAAAATATAACTAAATATATATATATGACGCGTACACGCGGTCTTATGAAAATACCCTCAAAACCGTAACTTGTCGTTTTTAGGTAAAACAATAATAAGTGCGAGAGACAAAGAAATTGATAATAATTAGGTTAGTGTTAGTGCTAAAACATCAACTGGTTAAGAAATTCAAGAAATCTGTAGACCTATATAAGAAAGACCTCATATAAACACTACAAATATACGAAAAACAAAAGGTTGCTGCTCACTATCAAGTAAGTCAAATAACATTAACTATAAATAATATTAATACATAACAGTTAGTTTATACTCGTATGAAAACGAGTTTCAAATAATAAAGAGAGTGTATTAATTGTTATAAGTAAACAATATATATGGTTTTCTTGAAAATTGTGACTGATTGTTCAGGAACAATCACACTATACCAAGATATCGCAAAAAAAAACATAACTTGTCGCATATTATAATACTATATAGAATTTATATAAATTCCAGGGTGCCTTTAATAATGTCTGGTGGCCAAGTGCCCTTCGAAGAATTAGGCCGGCAAAAATCTCTAGGAACGTCTACTGCACTATGAAGTACTATATTCATTGTTAAACATTCATTTTACAAACCGATTACCGTTCCATGAAAAGAGGCAACTATCTAATGGTTGTCCTCAACTCTGGAACATGGTATTCGACAAAGACTGTGTTTCTTACTCGAAAGGTTGTGTAAACGTATGTTTTGATAAAATGTGTAGTTTCTTGAAGCTACACAAAATTGCTATATCTTCAAGTAAAACAAAGATGATGATCCTTGCCTTTAGCAAGACAGATGGGACTTAACAGAAAAAGGAAGAACTACATATTGGTTAACAAAGACGTTAATTTTGATTTGAAACACAAGTGGTACCTATCTACTGTTTGTGTGTTCGATCGGCATCTGCTGCTTTAGGTGAAAAAAGTGATTAAAAGTGAGAAATTAATTACGGAAAAAAATTAAATATATTATATAAATACTTCTTCTAACGAAATGTATTTAAGTTTATTTTAATATTGTGCTAATTTACTCTAAAATAAGTGTTTTTAAAAAAGTTTTACAGTTAGAAAGCAGTGTTGAAAAATATAACTAAATATATATATGACGCGTATACGCGGTCTTATGAATATAACCTTAAAACTGTAACTTTGTCGTTTTTGAGATAAAACAATAATAAGTGCGATAGACAAAGAAATTGATAATAATTAGGTTAGTGTTAGTGCTAAAACATCAACTGGTTAAGAAATTCAAGAAATCTGTAGACCTATATAAGAAAGACCTCATATAAACACTACAAATATACGAAAAACAAAAGGTTGCTGCTCACTATCAAGTAAGTCAAATAACATTAACTATAAAAAATATTAATACATAACAGTTAGTTTATACTCGTATAAAAGCGAGTTTTAAATAATAAAGAGAGTGTATTAATTGTTATAAGTAAACAATATATATGGTTTTCTTGAAAATTGTGACTGATTGTTCAGGAACAATCACACTTTACCAAGATATCGCAAAAAAAACATAACTTGTCGCATATTATATTACTGTATAGAATTTATATAAATTCCAGGGTGCCTTTAATAATGTCTGGTGGCCAAGTGCCCTTCGAAGAATTAGACCGGCAAGAATCTCTAGGAACGTCTACTGCACTATGGAGAACTATATTCATTGTTAAACATTAGTTTTACAAACCGATTACCGTTTCATGAAAAGAGGCAACTATCTAATGGTTGTCCTCAACTCTGGAAAATGGTATTCGACGAGGACTGTGTTTCTCACTCGAAAGGTTGTGTAAACGTATGTTTTGATAAAATGTGTAGTTTCTGGAAGCTACACAAAATGGCTGTATCTTCAAGTAAAACAAAGATGATGATCCTTGCCTTTGGCAAGACAGATGGGACTTAACAGAAATAAAAAGAACTACATATTGGTTAAAAAAGACGTTAATTTTGATTTGCAACACAAGTGGTACCTATCTACTGTGTGTGTTTGATCGGCATCTGCTACTTTAGGTGAAAAAAGTGATTAAAAGTGAGAAATTAATTACGAAAAAAAATTAAATATATTATATAAATACTTCTTCTAACGAAATGTATTTAAGTTTATTTTCATATTGTGCTAATTTACTCTAAAATAAGTGTTTTTAAAAATGTTTGACAGTTAGAAACCAGTGTTGAAAAATATAACTAAATATATATATATGACGCGTACACGCGGTCTTATGAAAATACCCTCAAAACCGTAACTTGTCGTTTTTAGGTAAAACAATAATAAGTGCGAGAGACAAAGAAATTGATAATAATTAGGTTAGTGTTAGTGCTAAAACATCAACTTGTTAAGAAATTCAAGAAATCTGTACACCTATATAAGAAAGACCTCATATAAACACTACAAATATACGAAAAACAAAAGGTTGCTGCTCACTATCAAGTAAGTCAAATAACATTAACTATAAATAATAATAATACATAACAGTTAGTTTATACTCGTATGAAAACGAGTTTCAAATAATAAAGAAAGTGTATTAATTGTTATAAGTAAACAATATATATGGTTTTCTTGAAAATTGTGACTGATTGTTTAGGAACAATCACACTATACCAAGATATCGCAAAAAAAAACATAACTTGTCGCATATTATAATACTATATAGAATTTATATAAATTCTAGGGTGCCTTTAATAATGTCTGGTGGCCAAGTGCCCTTCGAAGAATTAGGCCGGCAAAAATCTCTAGGAACGTCTACTGCACTATGAAGTACTATATTCATTGTTAAACATTTATTTTACAAACCGATTACAGTTCCATGAAAAGAGGCAACTATCTAATGGTTGTCCTCAACTCTGGAACATGGTATTCGACAAAGACTGTGTTTCTTACTCGAAAGGTTGTGTAAACGTATGTTTTGATAAAATGTGTAGTTTCTTGAAGCTACACAAAATTGCTATATCTTCAAGTAAAACAAAGATAATGATCCTTGCCTTTAGCAAGACAGATGGGACTTAACAGAAAAAGAAAGAACTACATATTGGTTAACAAAGACGTTAATTTTGATTTGAAACACAAGTGGTACCTATCTACTTTGTGTGTGTTCGATCGGCATCTGCTGCTTTAGGTGAAAAAAGTGATTAAAAGTGAGAAATTAATTACGGAAAAAAATTAAATATATTATATAAATACTTCTTCTAACGAAATGTATTTAAGTTTATTTTAATATTGTGCTAATTTACTCTAAAATAAGTGTTTTTATAAATGTTTGACAGTTAGAAACCAGTGTTGAAAAATATAACTAAATATATATATATGACGCGTACACGCGGTCTTATGAAAATACCCTCAAAACCGTAACTTGTCGTTTTTAGGTAAAACAATAATAAGTGCGAGAGACAAAGAAATTGATAATAATTAGGTTAGTGTTAGTGCTAAAACATCAACTTGTTCAAAAATTCAAGAAATCTGTACACCTATATAAGAAAGACCTCATATAAACACTACAAATATACGAAAAACAAAAGGTTGCTGCTCACTATCAAGTAAGTCAAATAACATTAACTATAAATAATAATAATACATAACAGTTAGTTTATACTCGTATGAAAACGAGTTTCAAATAATAAAGAAAGTGTATTAATTGTTATAAGTAAACAATATATATGGTTTTCTTGAAAATTGTGACTGATTGTTTAGGAACAATCACACTATACCAAGATATCGCAAAAAAAAAACATAACTTGTCGCATATTATAATACTATATAGAATTTATATAAATTCTAGGGTGCCTTTAATAATGTCTGGTGGCCAAGTGCCCTTCGAAGAATTAGGCCGGCAAAAATCTCTAGGAACGTCTACTGCACTATGAAGTACTATATTCATTGTTAAACATTTATTTTACAAACCGATTACAGTTCCATGAAAAGAGGCAACTATCTAATGGTTGTCCTCAACTCTGGAACATGGTATTCGACAAAGACTGTGTTTCTTACTCGAAAGGTTGTGTAAACGTATGTTTTGATAAAATGTGTAGTTTCTTGAAGCTACACAATATTGCTATATCTTCAAGTAAAACAAAGATGATGATCCTTGCCTTTAGCAAGACAGATGGGACTTAACAGAAAAAGGAAGAACTACATATTGGTTAACAAACACGTTAATTTTGATTTGAAACACAAGTGGTACCTATCTACTGTGTGTGTGTTCGATCGGCATCTGCTGCTTTAGGTGAAAAAAGTGATTAAAAGTGAGAAATTAATTACGGAAAAAAATTAAATATATTATATAAATACTTCTTCTAACGAAATGTATTTAAGTTTATTTTAATATTGTACTAATTTACTCTAAAATAAGTGTTTTTAAAAATGTTTGACAGTTAGAAACCAGTGTTGAAAAATATAACTAAATATATATATATGACGCGTACACGCGGTCTTATGAAAATACCCTCAAAACCGTAACTTGTCGTTTTTAGGTAAAACAATAATAAGTGCGAGAGACAAAGAAATTGATAATAATTAGGTTAGTGTTAGTGCTAAAACATCAACTTGTTAAGAAATTCAAGAAATCTGTACACCTATATAAGAAAGACCTCATATAAACACTACAAATATACGAAAAACAAAAGGTTGCTGCTCACTATCAAGTAAGTCAAATAACATTAACTTTTAATAATAATAATACATAACAGTTAGTTTATACTCGTATGAAAACGAGTTTCAAATAATAAAGAAAGTGTATTAATTGTTATAAGTAAACAATATATATGGTTTTCTTGAAAATTGTGACTGATTGTTTAGGAACAATCACACTATACCAAGATATCGCAAAAAAAAACATAACTTGTCGCATATTATAATACTATATAGAATTTATATAAATTCTAGGGTGCCTTTAATAATGTCTGGTGGCCAAGTGCCCTTCGAAGAATTAGGCCGGCAAAAATCTCTAGGAACGTCTACTGCACTATGAAGTACTATATTCATTGTTAAACATTTATTTTACAAACCGATTACAGTTCCATGAAAAGAGGCAACTATCTAATGGTTGTCCTCAACTCTGGAACATGGTATTCGACAAAGACTGTGTTTCTTACTCGAAAGGTTGTGTAAACGTATGTTTTGATAAAATGTGTAGTTTCTTGAAGCTACACAAAATTGCTATATCTTCAAGTAAAACAAAGATAATGATCCTTGCCTTTAGCAAGACAGATGGGACTTAACAGAAAAAGAAAGAACTACATATTGGTTAACAAAGACGTTAATTTTGATTTGAAACACAAGTGGTACCTATCTACTTTGTGTGTGTTCGATCGGCATCTGCTGCTTTAGGTGAAAAAAGTGATTAAAAGTGAGAAATTAATTACGGAAAAAAATTAAATATATTATATAAATACTTCTTCTAACGAAATGTATTTAAGTTTATTTTAATATTGTGCTAATTTACTCTAAAATAAGTGTTTTTATAAATGTTTGACAGTTAGAAACCAGTGTTGAAAAATATAACTAAATATATATATATGTCGCGTACACGCGGTCTTATGAAAATACCCTCAAAACCGTAACTTGTCGTTTTTAGGTAAAACAATAATAAGTGCGAGAGACAAAGAAATTGATAATAATTAGGTTAGTGTTAGTGCTAAAACATCAACTTGTTCAAAAATTCAAGAAATCTGTACACCTATATAAGAAAGACCTCATATAAACACTACAAATATACGAAAAACAAAAGGTTGCTGCTCACTATCAAGTAAGTCAAATAACATTAACTATAAATAATAATAATACATAACAGTTAGTTTATACTCGTATGAAAACGAGTTTCAAATAATAAAGAAAGTGTATTAATTGTTATAAGTAAACAATATATATGGTTTTCTTGAAAATTGTGACTGATTGTTTAGGAACAATCACACTATACCAAGATATCGCAAAAAAAAAACATAACTTGTCGCATATTATAATACTATATAGAATTTATATAAATTCTAGGGTGCCTTTAATAATGTCTGGTGGCCAAGTGCCCTTCGAAGAATTAGGCCGGCAAAAATCTCTAGGAACGTCTACTGCACTATGAAGTACTATATTCATTGTTAAACATTTATTTTACAAACCGATTACAGTTCCATGAAAAGAGGCAACTATCTAATGGTTGTCCTCAACTCTGGAACATGGTATTCGACAAAGACTGTGTTTCTTACTCGAAAGGTTGTGTAAACGTATGTTTTGATAAAATGTGTAGTTTCTTGAAGCTACACAATATTGCTATATCTTCAAGTAAAACAAAGATGATGATCCTTGCCTTTAGCAAGACAGATGGGACTTAACAGAAAAAGGAAGAACTACATATTGGTTAACAAACACGTTAATTTTGATTTGAAACACAAGTGGTACCTATCTACTGTGTGTGTGTTCGATCGGCATCTGCTGCTTTAGGTGAAAAAAGTGATTAAAAGTGAGAAATTAATTACGGAAAAAAATTAAATATATTATATAAATACTTCTTCTAACGAAATGTATTTAAGTTTATTTTAATATTGTACTAATTTACTCTAAAATAAGTGTTTTTATAAATGTTTGACAGTTAGAAACCAGTGTTGAAAAATATAACTAAATATATATATGACGCGTATACGCGGTCTTATGAATATAACCTTAAGACTGTAACTTTGTCGATTTTGAGATAAAACAATAATAAGTGCGATAGACAAAGAAATTGGTAATAATTAGGTTAGTGTTAGTGCTAAAACATCAACTGGTTAAGAAATTTAAGAAATTTGTAGACCTATATAAGGAAGACCTCATATAAACACTACAAATTAACGGAAAACAAAAGGTTGCTGCTCACTATCAAGTAAGTCAAATAACTTTAATTATTAATAATATTCATACATAACAATTAGTTTATACTCGTATAAAAGCGAGTTTTAAATAATAAAGAGAGTGTATTAATTGTTATAAGTAAACAATATATATGGTTTTCTTGAAAATTGTGACTGATTGTTTATGAACAATCACACTATACCAAGGTAACGCGAAAAAAAAACATAACTTGTCGCATATTATAATACTATATAGAATTTATAGAAATTCCAGTGTGCCATTAATAATGTGTGGTGGCCAAGTGCCCTTCGAAAAATTAGGCCGGCAAACAGCTCTAGGAACGTCTACTGCACTATGGAGAACTATATTCATTGTTAAACATTAGTTTTACAAACCGATTACCGTTTCATGAAAAGAGGCAACTATCTAATGGTTGTCCTCAACTCTGGAAAATGGTATTCGACGAGGACTGTGTTTCTCACTCGAAAGGTTGTGTAAACGTATGTTTTGATAAAATGTGTAGTTTCTTGAAGCTACACAAAATGGCTGTATCTTCAAGTAAAACGAAGATGATTATCCTTGCCTTTGGCAAGACAGATAGGACTTAACAGAAATAAAAAGTACTACATATTGGTTAACAAAGACGTTAATTTTGATTTGCAACACAAGTGGTACCTATCTACTGTGTGTGTGTTCGATCGGCATCTGCTACTTTAGGTGAAAAAAGTGATTAAAAGTGAGAAATTAATTACGAAAAAAAATTAAATATATTATATAAATACTTCTTCTAACGAAATGTATTTAAGTTTATTTTAATATTGTGCTAATTTACTCTAAAATAAGTGTTTTTAAAAATGTTTGACAGTTAGAAACCAGTGTTGAAAAATATAACTAAATATATATATATGACGCGTACACGCGGTCTTATGAAAATACCCTCAAAACCGTAACTTGTCGTTTTTGAGGTAAAACAATAATAAGTGCGAGAGACAAAGAAATTGATAATAATTAGGTTAGTGTTAGTGCTAAAACATCAACTGGTTAAGAAATTCAAGAAATCTGTAGACCTATATAAGAAAGACCTCATATAAACACTACAAATATACGAAAAACAAAAGGTTGCTGCTCACTATCAAGTAAGTCAAATAACATTAACTATAAATAATATTAATACATAACATTTAGTTTATACTCGTATGAAAACGAGTTTCAAATAATAAAGAGAGTGTATTAATTGTTATAAGTAAACAATATATATGGTTTTCTTGAAAATTGTGACTGATTGTTTAGGAACAATCACACTATACCAAGATATCGCAAAAAAAAACATAACTTGTCGCATATTATAATACTATATAGAATTTATATAAATTCCAGGGTGCCTTTAATAATGTCTGGTGGCCAAGTGCCCTTCGAAGAATTAGGCCGGCAAAAATCTCTAGGAACGTCTACTGCACTATGAAGTACTATATTCATTGTTAAACATTCATTTTACAAACCAATTACAGTTCCATGAAAATAGGCAACTATCTAATAGTTGTCCTCAACTCTGGAACATGGTATTCGACAAAGACTGTGTTTCTTACTCGAAAGGTTGTGTAAACGTATGTTTTGATAAAATGTGTCGTTTCTTGAAGCTACACAAAATGGCTATATCTTCAAGTAAAACAAAGAGGATGATCTTTGCTTTGGCAGGACAGATGGGGCTTAGCAGAAAAAGGAAGAACTACATATTGGTTAACAAAGACTTTAATTTTGATTTGCAACACAAGTGGTACCTATCTACTGTGTGTGTGTTCGATCGGCATCTGCTGCTTTAGGTGAAAAAAGTGATTAAAAGTGAGAAATTAATTACGGAAAAAAATTAAATATATTATATAAATACTTCTTCTAACGAAATGTATTTAAGTTTATTTTAATATTGTACTAATTTACTCTAAAATAAGTGTTTTTAAAAATGATTGACAGTTAGAAACCAGTGTTGAAAAATATAACTAAATATATATATGACGCGTATACGCGGTCTTATGAATATAACCTTAAGACTGTAACTTTGTCGATTTTGAGATAAAACAATAATAAGTGCGATAGACAAAGATATTGATAATAATAAGGTTAGTGTTAGTGCTAAAACATCAACTGGTTAAGAAATTCAAGAAATCTGTAAATCTATATAAGGAAGACCTCATATTAACACTACAAATATACGGAAAACAGGAGGTTGCTGCTCACTATCAAGTAAGTCAAATAACATTAACTATAAATAATATTATTACATAACAATTAGTTTATACTCGTATAAAAGCAAATTTGAAATAATAAAGAGAGTGTATTAATTGGTATAAGTAAACAATATATATGGTTTTCTTGAAAATTGTGACTGTTTGTTCATGAACAATCACACTATACTAAGATAACGCAAAAAAAAACATAACTTGTCGCATATTATAATACTATATAGAATTTAAAGAAATTTCAGGGTGCCTTTAATAATGTCTGGTAGCCAAGTGCCCTTCGAAGAATTAGGCCGGCAAAAATCTCTAGGAACGTCTACTGCACTATGGAGAACTATATTCATTGTTAAACAATAATTTTACAAACCGATTACCGTTCCATGAAAAGTGGCAACTATCTAATGGTTGTCCTTAACTCTGGAACATGGTATTCGACGAGGACTGTGTTTTTCACTCGAAAGGTTGTGGAAACGTATGTTTTGATAAAATGTGTAGTTTCTTGAAGCTACACAAAATTGCTGTATCTTCAAGTAAAACAAAGATGATGATCCTTGCCTTTGGCAAGACAGATGGGACTTAACAGAAAAAGGAAGAACTACATATTGGTTAACAAAGACGTTAATTTTGATTTGCAACACAAGTGGTACCTGTCTACTGTGTGTGTTCGATCGGCATCTGCTACTTTATGTGAAAAAAGTGATTAAAAGTGAGAAATTAATTACGGAAAAAAATTAAATATATTATATAAATACTTCTTCTAACGAAATGTATTTAAGTTTATTTTAATATTGTGCTAATTTACTTTAAAATAAGTGTTTTTAAAAATGTTTGACAGTTAGAAACCAGTGTTGAAAAATATAACTAAATATATATATGACGCGTATACGCGGTCTTATGAATATAACCTTAAAACTGTAACTTTGTCGATTTTGAGATAAAACAATAATAAGTGCGATAGACAAAGATATTGATAATAATAAGGTTAGCGTTAGTGCTAAAACATCAACTGGTTAAGAAATTCAAGAAATCTGTAAACCTATATAAGAAAGACCTCATATTAACACTACAAATATACGGAAAACAGGAGGTTGCTGCTCACTATCAAGTAAGTCAAATAACATTAACTATAAATAATATTAATACATAACAATTAGTTTATACTCGTATAAAAACGAGTTTGAAATAATAAAGAGAGTGTATTAATTGTTATAAGTAAACAATATATATGGTTTTCTTGAAAATTGTGACTGATTGTTTATGAACAATCACACTATACCAAGATAACGCAAAAAAAAACCTAACTTGTCGCATAATTTAATACTATATAGAATTTATAGAAATTCCAGTGTGCCATTAATAATGTCTGGTGGCCAAGTGCCCTTCGAAGAATTAGGCCGGCAAAAATCTCTAGGAACGTCTACTGCACTATAGAGAACTATATTCATTGTTAAACAATAGTTTTACAAATCGATTACCGTTTCATGAAAAGAGGCAACTATCTAATGGTTGTCCTCAACTCTGGAAAATGGTATTCGACGAGGACTGTGTTTCTCACTCGAAAGGTTGTGTAAACGTATGTTTTGATAAAATGTGTAGTTTCTTGAAGCTACACAAAATGGCTGTATCTTCAAGTAAAACGAAGATGATGATCCTTGCCTTTGGCAAGACAGATGGGACTTAACAGAAAAAAAAAGAACTACATATTTATTAACAAAGACGTTAATTTTAAATTGCAACACAAGTGGTACCTATCTACTGTGTGTGTGTTCGATCGGCATCTGCTACTTTAGGTGAAAAAAGTGATTAAAAGTGAGAAATTAATTACGGAAAAAAATTAAATATATTAAATAAATACTTCTTCTAACGAAATGTATTTAAGTTTATTTTAATATTGTGCTAATTTACTCTAAAATAAGTGTTTTTAAAAAAGTTTTACAGTTAGAAAGCAGTGTTGAAAAATATAACTAAATATATATATGACGCGTATACGCGGTCTTATAAATATAACCTTAAAACTGTAACTTTGTCGTTTTTGAGATAAAACAATAAAAAGTGCGATAGACAAAGAAATTGATAATAATTAGGTTAGTGTTAATGCTAAAACATCAACTGGTTAAGAAATTCAAGAAATCTGTAGACCTATATAAGAAAGACCTCATATAAACACTACAAATATACGAAAAACAAAAGGTTGCTGCTCAATATCAAGTAAGTCAAATAACATTAACTATAAAAAATATTAATACATAACAGTTAGTTTATACTCGTATAAAAACGAGTTTCAAATAATAAAGAGAGTGTATTAATTGTTATAAGTAAACAATATATATGGTTTTCTTGAAAATTGTGACTGATTGTTCAGGAACAATCACACTATACCAAGATATCGCAAAAAAAACATAACTTGTCGCATATTATAATACTATATAGAATTTATATAAATTCCAGGGTGCCTTTAATAATGTCTGGTGGCCAAGTGCCCTTCGAAGAAGTAGGCCGGCAAAAATCTCTAGGAACGTCTACTGCACTATGAAGTACTATATTCATTGTTAAACATTCATTTTACAAACCGATTACCGTTCCATGAAAAGAGGCAACTATCTAATGGTTGTCCTCAACTCTGGAACATGGTATTCGACGAGGACTGTGTTTCTTACTCGAAAGGTTGTGTAAACGTATGTTTTGATAAAATGTGTAGTTTCTTGAAGCTACACAAAATTGCTATATCTTCTAGTAAAACAAAGATGATGATCCTTGCCTTTAGCAAGACAGATGGGACTTAACAGAAAAAGGAAGAACTATATATTGGTTACCAAAGACGTTAATTTTGATTTGCAACACAAGTGGTACCTATCTACTGTTTGTGTGTTCGATCGGCATCTGCTACTTTAGGTGAAAAAAGTGATTAAAAGTGAGAATTTAATAACGGAAAAAAATTAAATATATTATATAAATACTTCTTTTAACGAAATGTATTTAAGTTTATTTTAATATTGTGCTAAATTACTCTAAAATAATTGTTTTTAAAAATGTTTGACAGTTAGAAACAAGTGCTGAAAAATATAACTAAATATATATATATGACGCGTATACGCGGTCTTATGAATATAACCTTAAAACTGTAACTTTGTCGTTTTTGAGATAAAACAATAATAAGTGCGATAGACAAAGAAATTGGTAATAATTAGGTTAGTGTTAATGCTAAAACATCAACAGGTTAAGAAATTTAAGAAATCTGTAGACCTATATAAGGAAGACCTCATATAAACACTACAAATATACGGAAAACAAAAGGTTGCTGCTCACTATCAAGTAAGTCAAATAACATTAATTTTAAATAATATTAATACATAACAATTAGTTTATACTCGTATAAAAGCGAGTTTTAAATAATAAAGAGAGTGTATTAATTGTTATAAGTAAACAATATATATGGTTTTCTTGAAAATTGTGACTGATTGTTTATGAACAATCACACTACACCAAGATAACGCAAAAAAAAAACATAACTTGTCGCATATTATAATACTATATAGAATTTATAGAAATTCCAGTGTGCCATTAATAATGTGTGATAGCCAAGTGCCCTTCGAAGAATTAGGCCGGCAAAAAGCTCTAGGAACGTCTACTGCACTATGGAGAACTATATTCATTGTTAAACATTAGTTTTACAAACCGATTACCGTTTCATGAAAAGAGGCAACTATCTAATGGTTGTCCTCAACTCTGGAAAATGGTATTCGACGAGGACTGTGTTTCTCACTCGAAAGGTTGTGTAAACGTATGTTTTGATAAAATGTGTAGTTTCTTGAAGCTACACAAAATGGCTGTATCTTTAAGTAAAACAAAGATGATGATCTTTGCCTTTGGCAAGACAGATGGGACTTAACAGAAATAAAAAGAACTACATATTGGTTAACAAAGACGTTAATTTTGATTTGCAACACAAGTGGTACCTATCTACTGTGTGTGTGTTCGATCGGCATCTGCTACTTTAGGTGAAAAAAGTGATTAAAAGTGAGAAATTAATTACGGAAAAAAATTAAATATATTATATAAATACTTCTTCTAACGAAATGTATTTAAGTTTATTTTAATATTGTGCTAATTTACTTTAAAATAAGTGTTTTTAAAAATGTTTGACAGTTAGAAACCAGTGTTGAAAAATATAACTAAATATATATATGACGCGTATACGCGGTCTTATGAATATAACCTTAAAACTGTAACTTTGTCGATTTTGAGATAAAACAATAATAAGTGCGATAGACAAAGATATTGATAATAATAAGGTTAGCGTTAGTGCTAAAACATCAACTGGTTAAGAAATTCAAGAAATCTGTAAACCTATATAAGAAAGACCTCATATTAACACTACAAATATACGGAAAACAGGAGGTTGCTGCTCACTATCAAGTAAGTCAAATAACATTAACTATAAATAATATTAATACATAACAATTAGTTTATACTCGTATAAAAACGAGTTTGAAATAATAAAGAGAGTGTATTAATTGTTATAAGTAAACAATATATATGGTTTTCTTGAAAATTGTGACTGATTGTTTATGAACAATCACACTATACCAAGATAACGCAAAAAAAAACCTAACTTGTCGCATAATTTAATACTATATAGAATTTATAGAAATTCCAGTGTGCCATTAATAATGTCTGGTGGCCAAGTGCCCTTCGAAGAATTAGGCCGGCAAAAATCTCTAGGAACGTCTACTGCACTATAGAGAACTATATTCATTGTTAAACAATAGTTTTACAAATCGATTACCGTTTCATGAAAAGAGGCAACTATCTAATGGTTGTCCTCAACTCTGGAAAATGGTATTCGACGAGGACTGTGTTTCTCACTCGAAAGGTTGTGTAAACGTATGTTTTGATAAAATGTGTAGTTTTTTGAAGCTACACAAAATGGCTGTATCTTCAAGTAAAACGAAGATGATGATCCTTGCCTTTGGCAAGACAGATGGGACTTAACAGAAAAAAAAAGAACTACATATTTATTAACAAAGACGTTAATTTTAAATTGCAACACAAGTGGTACCTATCTACTGTGTGTGTGTTCGATCGGCATCTGCTACTTTAGGTGAAAAAAGTGATTAAAAGTGAGAAATTAATTACGGAAAAAAATTAAATATATTAAATAAATACTTCTTCTAACGAAATGTATTTAAGTTTATTTTAATATTGTGCTAATTTACTCTAAAATAAGTGTTTTTAAAAAAGTTTTACAGTTAGAAAGCAGTGTTGAAAAATATAACTAAATATATATATGACGCGTATACGCGGTCTTATAAATATAACCTTAAAACTGTAACTTTGTCGTTTTTGAGATAAAACAATAAAAAGTGCGATAGACAAAGAAATTGATAATAATTAGGTTAGTGTTAATGCTAAAACATCAACTGGTTAAGAAATTCAAGAAATCTGTAGACCTATATAAGAAAGACCTCATATAAACACTACAAATATACGAAAAACAAAAGGTTGCTGCTCAATATCAAGTAAGTCAAATAACATTAACTATAAAAAATATTAATACATAACAGTTAGTTTATACTCGTATAAAAACGAGTTTCAAATAATAAAGAGAGTGTATTAATTGTTATAAGTAAACAATATATATGGTTTTCTTGAAAATTGTGACTGATTGTTCAGGAACAATCACACTATACCAAGATATCGCAAAAAAAACATAACTTGTCGCATATTATAATACTATATAGAATTTATATAAATTCCAGGGTGCCTTTAATAATGTCTGGTGGCCAAGTGCCCTTCGAAGAAGTAGGCCGGCAAAAATCTCTAGGAACGTCTACTGCACTATGAAGTACTATATTCATTGTTAAACATTCATTTTACAAACCGATTACCGTTCCATGAAAAGAGGCAACTATCTAATGGTTGTCCTCAACTCTGGAACATGGTATTCGACGAGGACTGTGTTTCTTACTCGAAAGGTTGTGTAAACGTATGTTTTGATAAAATGTGTAGTTTCTTGAAGCTACACAAAATTGCTATATCTTCTAGTAAAACAAAGATGATGATCCTTGCCTTTAGCAAGACAGATGGGACTTAACAGAAAAAGGAAGAACTATATATTGGTTACCAAAGACGTTAATTTTGATTTGCAACACAAGTGGTACCTATCTACTGTTTGTGTGTTCGATCGGCATCTGCTACTTTAGGTGAAAAAAGTGATTAAAAGTGAGAATTTAATAACGGAAAAAAATTAAATATATTATATAAATACTTCTTTTAACGAAATGTATTTAAGTTTATTTTAATATTGTGCTAAATTACTCTAAAATAATTGTTTTTAAAAATGTTTGACAGTTAGAAACAAGTGCTGAAAAATATAACTAAATATATATATATGACGCGTATACGCGGTCTTATGAATATAACCTTAAAACTGTAACTTTGTCGTTTTTGAGATAAAACAATAATAAGTGCGATAGACAAAGAAATTGGTAATAATTAGGTTAGTGTTAATGCTAAAACATCAACTGGTTAAGAAATTTAAAAAATCTGTAGACCTATATAAGGAAGACCTCATATAAACACTACAAATATACGGAAAACAAAAGGTTGCTGCTCACTATCAAGTAAGTCAAATAACATTAATTTTAAATAATATTAATACATAACAATTAGTTTATACTCGTATAAAAGCGAGTTTTAAATAATAAAGAGAGTGTATTAATTGTTATAAGTAAACAATATATATGGTTTTCTTGAAAATTGTGACTGATTGTTTATGAACAATCACACTACACCAAGATAACGCAAAAAAAAAACATAACTTGTCGCATATTATAATACTATATAGAATTTATAGAAATTCCAGTGTGCCATTAATAATGTGTGATAGCCAAGTGCCCTTCGAAGAATTAGGCCGGCAAAAAGCTCTAGGAACGTCTACTGCACTATGGAGAACTATATTCATTGTTAAACATTAGTTTTACAAACCGATTACCGTTTCATGAAAAGAGGCAACTATCTAATGGTTGTCCTCAACTCTGGAAAATGGTATTCGACGAGGACTGTGTTTCTCACTCGAAAGGTTGTGTAAACGTATGTTTTGATAAAATGTGTAGTTTCTTGAAGCTACACAAAATGGCTGTATCTTTAAGTAAAACAAAGATGATGATCTTTGCCTTTGGCAAGACAGATGGGACTTAACAGAAATAAAAAGAACTACATATTGGTTAACAAAGACGTTAATTTTGATTTGCAACACAAGTGGTACCTATCTACTGTGTGTGTGTTCGATCGGCATCTGCTACTTTAGGTGAAAAAAGTGATTAAAAGTGAGAAATTAATTACGAAAAAAAATTAAATATATTATATAAATACTTCTTCTAACGAAATGTATTTAAGTTTATTTTAATATTGTGCTAATTTACTCTAAAATAAGTGTTTTCAAAATGTTTGACAGTTAGAAACCAGTGTTAAAAAATATAACTAAATATATATATATAACGCGTACACGCGGTCTTATGAAAATACCCTCAAAACCGTAACTTGTCGTTTTTAAGGTAAAACAATAATAAGTGCGAGAGACAAAGAAATTGATAATAATTAGGTTAGTGTTAGTGCTAAAACATCAACTGGTTAAGAAATTCAAGAAATCTGTAGACCTATATAAGAAAGACCTCATATAAACACTACAAATATACGAAAAACAAAAGGTTGCTGCTCACTATCAAGTAAGTCAAATAACATTAACTATAAATAATATTAATACATAACAGTTAGTTTATACTCGTATAAAAACGAGTTTCAAATAATAAAGAGAGTGTATTAATTGTTATAAGTAAACAATATATATGGTTTTCTTGAAAATTGTGACTGATTGTTCAGGAACAATCACACTATACCAAGATATCGCAAAAAAAAACATAACTTGTCGCATATTATAATACTTTATAGAATTTATATAAATTCCAGGGTGCCTTTAATAATGTCTGGTGGCCAAGTGCCCTTCGAAGAATTAGGCCGGCAAAAATCTCTAGGAACGTCTACTGCACTATGGAGAACTATATTCATTGTTAAACATTAGTTTTACAAACCGATTACCGTTCCATGAAAAGAGGCAACTATCTAATGGTTGTCCTCAACTCTGGAACATGGTATTCGACAAAGACTGTGTTTCTTACTCGAAAGGTTGTGTAAACGTATGTTTTGATAAAATGTGTAGTTTCTTTAAGCTACACAAAATTGCTATATCTTCAAGTAAAACAAAGATGATGATCCTTGCCTTTGGCAAGACAGATGGGACTTAACAGAAAAAGGAAGAACTACATATTGGTTAACAATGACGTTAATTTTGATTTGCAACACAAGTGGTACCTATCTACTGTGTGTGTTCGATCGGCATCTGCTACTTTAGGTGAAAAAAGTGATTAAAAGTGAGAAATTAATTACGAAAAAAAATTAAATATATTATATAAATACTTCTTCTAACGAAATGTATTTAAGTTTATTTTAATATTGTGCTAATTTACTCTAAAATAAGTGTTTTCAAAATGTTTGACAGTTAGAAACCAGTGTTAAAAAATATAACTAAATATATATATATAACGCGTACACGCGGTCTTATGAAAATACCCTCAAAACCGTAACTTGTCGTTTTTAAGGTAAAACAATAATAAGTGCGAGAGACAAAGAAATTGATAATAATTAGGTTAGTGTTAGTGCTAAAACATCAACTGGTTAAGAAATTCAAGAAATCTGTAGACCTATATAAGAAAGACCTCATATAAACACTACAAATATACGAAAAACAAAAGGTTGCTGCTCACTATCAAGTAAGTCAAATAACATTAACTATAAATAATAGTAATACATAACAATTAGTTTATACTCGTATAAAAGCGAGTTTGAAATAATAAAGAGAGTGTATTAATTGTTATAAGTAAACAATATATATGGTTTTCTTGAAAATTGTGACTGTTTGTTCATGAACAATCACACTATACCAAGATAACGCAAAAAAAAACATAACTTGTCGCATATTATAATACTACTAGCTTTTACCCCCGTCGCAAGCGACGTTTGTTTTTTGTGAGTGGCTTGAATTTTAAGTCAAAATTTAATTTTTAAATTGAAATAATAAATAAACTCGTCCTATATTGATTTAACATTTAATAACAATTAATTTTTCATACAAACTGACTAAGAAAATACATTTTTTATATCAAAATAAAAAATATTTTGAATTTATGCGATATTTGAACAACTTGAACAACTCAAAATTTGGAATTTTTTTTTCGATTCGTAAATAAGTTGCCAAGGTTAGCCTATATACAAAATTTCAACTTTCTAGCACAATTTTTACTCTCGGCAAATACTGCCCCCGTGCCCCCCAATAAAATTTTAAAATTTTGAATTTTTTTTTTATAAATAATATACTTAATTATTCTAGAATCCAGAAAATGATTTTTCTCCAAAGTTCCCTACCGGGCCCCCGAATTTCTTTAACCCCCCCTTTTTCAATTTTTGAATTTCTAATTTTTGAGAAATGTCAGCATTGAATACCTTAATACACATGCAAAATTTCAATTTTTTATCTTATACGAATTAAAAGTAATACAGCAAAAAAGGGATCACTTTTTTTCCAGTTTTTCCAAAATTACGGGTTTCCAGGAAATTCAGGAAAAAATCCGGGGACGCCAAAAGTCTTAGAATTTTTTTCTCTACGAAATAGGAAATTTTTAAAAACTTCCCTGGAGCCGTTTTCGAGATGCCATACAAAATTCGAACCAAACATATAAACACATAAACATATAAGAATATAAATATACACCTGGGACATTATAATATACTTGAGTTTACCCCCGTCGCAATGCGACGTCTTTTTGGCGTGTATCATTTAAATCCAATAAAATAATTCGTAATTAAATTTCATATTTAACTGTTCTATTTTTAAATTGAAATAATAAATAAACTCGCGCACATATACACACATATAAATTGACTAAAAAAATATTATTTTTTTTTTCAAAATAAAAAATATTTTCAATTTATGCGTTATTTGACCAACTTTTTTTCAAAATTTGGGATTTTTTTTTTCGATTCGTAAATAAGTTACCAAGGTTAGCCTACATACAAAATTTCAATTTTCTAGCACAATTTTTACTCTCGGCAAATACTGCCCCCGTGCCCCCCAATAAAATTTTGAAATTTTGAATTTTCTTTTAATAATAATATACTTAATTATTCTAGAATCCAGAATATGAACTTTCTCCAAAGTTCCCTACCGGGCCCCCGAATTTCTTCAACCCCCCCTTTTTCAATTTATGAATTTTTACTTTTTGAGAAATGTCAGCATTAAGTACCTTAATACACATGCAAAATTTCAACTTTCTATCTTTTACGAATTTAAAGTAATACAGCAAAAAAGGGATCACTTTTTTTCCAGTTTTTCCAAAATTACGGGTTTCCAGGAAATTCAGGGAAAAATCCGGGGACGCCAAAAGTCTTAGAATTTTTTTCTCTACGAAATAGAAAATTTTTAAAAACTTCCCTGGAGCCGTTTTCGCGCTGCCATACAAAATTCACTACCAAACATATAAGATCATAAGATCATAAGAATATAAACAAACAGTTGGAACATTATAATATAGGATATAGAATTTAAAGAAATTTCAGGGTGCCTTTAATAATGTCTGGTGGCCAAGTGCCCTTCGAAGAATTAGGCCGGCAAAAATCTCTAGGAACGTCTACTGCACTATGGAGAACTATATTCATTGTTAAACATTAATTTTACAAACCGATTACCGTTCCATGAAAAGTGGCAACTATCTAATGGTTGTCCTTAACTCTGGAACATGGTATTCGACGAGGACTGTGTTTTTCACTCGAAAGGTTGTGGAAACGTATGTTTTGATAAAATGTGTAGTTTCTTGAAGCTACACAAAATTGCTGTATCTTCAAGTAAAACAAAGATGATGATCCTTGCCTTTGGCAAGACAGATGGGACTTAACAGAAAAAGGAAGAACTACATATTGGTTAACAATGACGTTAATTTTGATTTGCAACACAAGTGGTACCTATCTACTGTGTGTGTTCGATCGGCATCTGCTACTTTAGGTGAAAAAAGTGATTAAAAGTGAGAAATTAATTACGGAAAAAAATTAAATATATTATATAAATACTTCTTCTAACGAAATGTATTTAAGTTTATTTTAATATTGTGCTAATTTACTCTAAAATAAGTGTTTTCAAAATGTTTGACAGTTAGAAACCAGTGTTAAAAAATATAACTAAATATATATATATAACGCGTACACGCGGTCTTATGAAAATACCCTCAAAACCGTAACTTGTCGTTTTTAAGGTAAAACAATAATAAGTGCGAGAGACAAAGAAATTGATAATAATTAGGTTAGTGTTAGTGCTAAAACATCAACTGGTTAAGAAATTCAAGAAATCTGTAGACCTATATAAGAAAGACCTCATATAAACACTACAAATATACGAAAAACAAAAGGTTGCTGCTCACTATCAAGTAAGTCAAATAACATTAACTATAAATAATAGTAATACATAACAATTAGTTTATACTCGTATAAAAGCGAGTTTGAAATAATAAAGAGAGTGTATTAATTGTTATAAGTAAACAATATATATGGTTTTCTTGAAAATTGTGACTGTTTGTTCATGAACAATCACACTATACCAAGATAACGCAAAAAAAAACATAACTTGTCGCATATTATAATACTACTAGCTTTTACCCCCGTCGCAAGCGACGTTTGTTTTTTGTGAGTGGCTTGAATTTTAAGTCAAAATTTAATTTTTAAATTGAAATAATAAATAAACTCGTCCTATATTGATTTAACATTTAATAACAATTAATTTTTCATACAAACTGACTAAGAAAATACATTTTTTATATCAAAATAAAAAATATTTTGAATTTATGCGATATTTGAACAACTTGAACAACTCAAAATTTGGAATTTTTTTTTCGATTCGTAAATAAGTTGCCAAGGTTAGCCTATATACAAAATTTCAACTTTCTAGCACAATTTTTACTCTCGGCAAATACTGCCCCCGTGCCCCCCAATAAAATTTTAAAATTTTGAATTTTTTTTTTATAAATAATATACTTAATTATTCTAGAATCCAGAAAATGATTTTTCTCCAAAGTTCCCTACCGGGCCCCCGAATTTCTTTAACCCCCCCTTTTTCAATTTTTGAATTTCTAATTTTTGAGAAATGTCAGCATTGAATACCTTAATACACATGCAAAATTTCAATTTTTTATCTTATACGAATTAAAAGTAATACAGCAAAAAAGGGATCACTTTTTTTCCAGTTTTTCCAAAATTACGGGTTTCCAGGAAATTCAGGAAAAAATCCGGGGACGCCAAAAGTCTTAGAATTTTTTTCTCTACGAAATAGGAAATTTTTAAAAACTTCCCTGGAGCCGTTTTCGAGATGCCATACAAAATTCGAACCAAACATATAAACACATAAACATATAAGAATATAAATATACACCTGGGACATTATAATATACTTGAGTTTACCCCCGTCGCAATGCGACGTCTTTTTGGCGTGTATCATTTAAATCCAATAAAATAATTCGTAATTAAATTTCATATTTAACTGTTCTATTTTTAAATTGAAATAATAAATAAACTCGCGCACATATACACACATATAAATTGACTAAAAAAATATTATTTTTTTTTTCAAAATAAAAAATATTTTCAATTTATGCGTTATTTGACCAACTTTTTTTCAAAATTTGGGATTTTTTTTTTCGATTCGTAAATAAGTTACCAAGGTTAGCCTACATACAAAATTTCAATTTTCTAGCACAATTTTTACTCTCGGCAAATACTGCCCCCGTGCCCCCCAATAAAATTTTGAAATTTTGAATTTTCTTTTAATAATAATATACTTAATTATTCTAGAATCCAGAATATGAACTTTCTCCAAAGTTCCCTACCGGGCCCCCGAATTTCTTCAACCCCCCCTTTTTCAATTTATGAATTTTTACTTTTTGAGAAATGTCAGCATTAAGTACCTTAATACACATGCAAAATTTCAACTTTCTATCTTTTACGAATTTAAAGTAATACAGCAAAAAAGGGATCACTTTTTTTCCAGTTTTTCCAAAATTACGGGTTTCCAGGAAATTCAGGGAAAAATCCGGGGACGCCAAAAGTCTTAGAATTTTTTTCTCTACGAAATAGAAAATTTTTAAAAACTTCCCTGGAGCCGTTTTCGCGCTGCCATACAAAATTCACTACCAAACATATAAGATCATAAGATCATAAGAATATAAACAAACAGTTGGAACATTATAATATAGGATATAGAATTTAAAGAAATTTCAGGGTGCCTTTAATAATGTCTGGTGGCCAAGTGCCCTTCGAAGAATTAGGCCGGCAAAAATCTCTAGGAACGTCTACTGCACTATGGAGAACTATATTCATTGTTAAACATTAATTTTACAAACCGATTACCGTTCCATGAAAAGTGGCAACTATCTAATGGTTGTCCTTAACTCTGGAACATGGTATTCGACGAGGACTGTGTTTTTCACTCGAAAGGTTGTGGAAACGTATGTTTTGATAAAATGTGTAGTTTCTTGAAGCTACACAAAATTGCTGTATCTTCAAGTAAAACAAAGATGATGATCCTTGCCTTTGGCAAGACAGATGGGACTTAACAGAAAAAGGAAGAACTACATATTGGTTAACAATGACGTTAATTTTGATTTGCAACACAAGTGGTACCTATCTACTGTGTGTGTTCGATCGGCATCTGCTACTTTAGGTGAAAAAAGTGATTAAAAGTGAGAAATTAATTACGGAAAAAAATTAAATATATTATATAAATACTTCTTCTAACGAAATGTATTTAAGTTTATTTTAATATTGTGCTAATTTACTCTAAAATAAGTGTTTTTAAAAATGTTTGACAGTTAGAAACCAGTGTTGAAAAATATAACTAAATATATATATATGACGCGTATACGCAATCTTATGAATATTACGTTAAAACTGTAACTTTGTCGTTTTTGAGATAAAACAATAATAAGTGCGATAGACAAAGAAATTGGTAATAATTAGGTTAGTGTTAGTGCTAAAACATCAACTGGTTAAGAATTTAAAAAAATCTGTAGACCTATATAAGGAAGACCTCATATAAACACTACAAATATACGGAAAACAAAAGGTTGCTGCTCACTATCAAGTAAGTCAAATAACATTAATTTTAAATAATATTAATACATAACAATTAGTTTATACTCGTATAAAAGCGAGTTTTAAATAATAAAGAGAGTGTATTAATTGTTATAAGTAAACAATATATATGGTTTTCTTGAAAATTGTGACTGATTGTTTATGAACAATCACACTACACCAAGATAACGCAAAAAAAAAACATAACTTGTCGCATATTATAATACTATATAGAATTTATAGAAATTCCAGTGTGCCATTAATAATGTGTGATAGCCAAGTGCCCTTCGAAGAATTAGGCCGGCAAAAAGCTCTAGGAACGTCTACTGCACTATGGAGAACTATATTCATTGTTAAACATTAGTTTTACAAACCGATTACCGTTTCATGAAAAGAGGCAACTATCTAATGGTTGTCCTCAACTCTGGAAAATGGTTTTCGACGAGGACTGTGTTTCTCACTCGAAAGGTTGTGTAAACGTATGTTTTGATAAAATGTGTAGTTTCTTGAAGCTACACAAAATGGCTGTATCTTTAAGTAAAACAAAGATGATGATCTTTGCCTTTGGCAAGACAGATGGGACTTAACAGAAATAAAAAGAACTACATATTGGTTAACAAAGACGTTAATTTTGATTTGCAACACAAGTGGTACCTATCTACTGTGTGTGTGTTCGATCGGCATCTGCTACTTTAGGTGAAAAAAGTGATTAAAAGTGAGAAATTAATTACGAAAAAAAATTAAATATATTATATAAATACTTCTTCTAACGAAATGTATTTAAGTTTATTTTAATATTGTGCTAATTTACTCTAAAATAAGTGTTTTCAAAATGTTTGACAGTTAGAAACCAGTGTTAAAAAATATAACTAATATATATATATATAACGCGTACACGCGGTCTTATGAAAATACCCTCAAAACCGTAACTTGTCGTTTTTAAGGTAAAACAATAATAAGTGCGAGAGACAAAGAAATTGATAATAATTAGGTTAGTGTTAGTGCTAAAACATCAACTGGTTAAGAAATTCAAGAAATCTGTAGACCTATATAAGAAAGACCTCATATAAACACTACAAATATACGAAAAACAAAAGGTTGCTGCTCACTATCAAGTAAGTCAAATAACATTAACTATAAATAATATTAATACATAACAGTTAGTTTATACTCGTATAAAAACGAGTTTCAAATAATAAAGAGAGTGTATTAATTGTTATAAGTAAACAATATATATGGTTTTCTTGAAAATTGTGACTGATTGTTCAGGAACAATCACACTATACCAAGATATCGCAAAAAAAAACATAACTTGTCGCATATTATAATACTTTATAGAATTTATATAAATTCCAGGGTGCCTTTAATAATGTCTGGTGGCCAAGTGCCCTTCGAAGAATTAGGCCGGCAAAAATCTCTAGGAACGTCTGCTGCACTATGAAGTACTATATTCATTGTTAAACATTCATTTTACAAACCGATTACCGTTCCATGAAAAGAGGCAACTATCTAATGGTTGTTCTCAACTCTGGAACATGGTATTCGACAAAGACTGTGTTTCTTACTCGAAAGGTTGTGTAAACGTATGTTTTGATAAAATGTGTAGTTTCTTTAAGCTACACAAAATTGCTATATCTTCAAGTAAAACAAAGATGATGATCCTTGCCTTTGGCAAGACAAATGGGACTTAACAGAAAAAGGAAGAACTACATATTGGTTAACAATGACGTTAATTTTGATTTGCAACACAAGTGGTACCTATCTACTGTGTGTGTTCGATCGGCATCTGCTACTTTAGGTGAAAAAAGTGATTAAAAGTGAGAAATTAATTACGAAAAAAAATTAAATATATTATATAAATACTTCTTCTAACGAAATGTATTTAAGTTTATTTTAATATTGTGCTAATTTACTCTAAAATAAGTGTTTTCAAAATGTTTGACAGTTAGAAACCAGTGTTAAAAAATATAACTAAATATATATATATAACGCGTACACGCGGTCTTATGAAAATACCCTCAAAACCGTAACTTGTCGTTTTTAAGGTAAAACAATAATAAGTGCGAGAGACAAAGAAATTGATAATAATTAGGTTAGTGTTAGTGCTAAAACATCAACTGGTTAAGAAATTCAAGAAATCTGTAGACCTATATAAGAAAGACCTCATATAAACACTACAAATATACGAAAAACAAAAGGTTGCTGCTCACTATCAAGTAAGTCAAATAACATTAACTATAAATAATAGTAATACATAACAATTAGTTTATACTCGTATAAAAGCGAGTTTGAAATAATAAAGAGAGTGTATTAATTGTTATAAGTAAACAATATATATGGTTTTCTTGAAAATTGTGACTGTTTGTTCATGAACAATCACACTATACCAAGATAACGCAAAAAAAAACATAACTTGTCGCATATTATAATACTATATAGAATTTAAAGAAATTTCAGGGTGCCTTTAATAATGTCTGGTGGCCAAGTGCCCTTCGAAGAATTAGGCCGGCAAAAATCTCTAGGAACGTCTACTGCACTATGGAGAACTATATTCATTGTTAAACATTAATTTTACAAACCGATTACCGTTCCATGAAAAGTGGCAACTATCTAATGGTTGTCCTTAACTCTGGAACATGGTATTCGACGAGGACTGTGTTTTTCACTCGAAAGGTTGTGGAAACGTATGTTTTGATAAAATGTGTAGTTTCTTGAAGCTACACAAAATTGCTGTATCTTCAAGTAAAACAAAGATGATGATCCTTGCCTTTGGCAAGACAGATGGGACTTAACAGAAAAAGGAAGAACTACATATTGGTTAACAATGACGTTAATTTTGATTTGCAACACAAGTGGTACCTATCTACTGTGTGTGTTCGATCGGCATCTGCTACTTTAGGTGAAAAAAGTGATTAAAAGTGAGAAATTAATTACGGAAAAAAATTAAATATATTATATAAATACTTCTTCTAACGAAATGTATTTAAGTTTATTTTAATATTGTGCTAATTTACTCTAAAATAAGTGTTTTTAAAAATGTTTGACAGTTAGAAACCAGTGTTGAAAAATATAACTAAATATATATATGACGCGTATACGCAATCTTATGAATATTACGTTAAAACTGTAACTTTGTCGTTTTTGAGATAAAACAATAATAAGTGCGATAGACAAAGAAATTGGTAATAATTAGGTTAGTGTTAGTGCTAAAACATCAACTGGTTAAGAATTTAAAAAAATCTGTAGACCTATATAAGAAAGACCTCATATAAACACTACAAATATACGGAAAACAAAAGGTTGCTGCTCACTATCAAGTAAGTCAAATAACATTAATTATAAATAATATTAATACATAAAAATTAGTTTATACTCGTATAAAAGCGAGTTTCAAATAATGAAGAGAGTGTATTAATTGTTATAAGTAAACAATATATGTGGTTTTCTTGAAAATTGTGACTGATTGTTTATGAACAATCACACTATACCAAGATAACGCAAAAAAAAACATAACTTGTCGCATAATTTAATACTATATAGAATTTATAGAAATTCCAGTGTGCCATTAATAATGTCTGGTGGCCAAGTGCCCTTCGAAGAATTAGGCCGGCAAAAATCTCTAGGAACGTCTACTGCACTATGGAAAACTATATTCATTGTTAAACATTAGTTTTACAAATCGATTACCGTTTCATGAAAAGAGGCAACTATCTAATGGTTGTCCTCAACTTTGGAAAATAGTATTCGACGAGGACTGTGTTTTTCACTCGAAAGGTTGTGGAAACGTATGTTTTGATAAAATGTGTAGTTTCTTGAAGCTACACAAAATTGCTGTATCTTCAAGTAAAACAAAGATGATGATCCTTGCCTTTGGCAAGACAGATGGGACTTAACAGAAAAAGGAAGAACTACATATTGGTTAACAATGACGTTAATTTTGATTTGCAACACAAGTGGTACCTATCTACTGTGTGTGTTCGATCGGCATCTGCTACTTTAGGTGAAAAAAGTGATTAAAAGTGAGAAATTAATTACGGAAAAAAATTAAATATATTATATAAATACTTCTTCTAACGAAATGTATTTAAGTTTATTTTAATATTGTGCTAATTTACTCTAAAATAAGTGTTTTTAAAAATGTTTGACAGTTAGAAACCAGTGTTGAAAAATATAACTAAATATATATATGACGCGTATACGCAATCTTTTGAATATTACGTTAAAACTGTAACTTTGTCGTTTTTGAGATAAAACAATAATAAGTGCGATAGACAAAGAAATTGGTAATAATTAGGTTAGTGTTAGTGCTAAAACATCAACTGGTTAAGAATTTAAAAAAATCTGTAGACCTATATAAGGAAGACCTCATATAAACACTACAAATATACGGAAAACAAAAGGTTGCTGCTCACTATCAAGTAAGTCAAATAACATTAATTATAAATAATATTAATACATAAAAATTAGTTTATACTCGTATAAAAGCGAGTTTCAAATAATGAAGAGAGTGTATTAATTGTTATAAGTAAACAATATATGTGGTTTTCTTGAAAATTGTGACTGATTGTTTATGAACAATCACACTATACCAAGATAACGCAAAAAAAAACATAACTTGTCGCATAATTTAATACTATATAGAATTTATAGAAATTCCAGTGTGCCATTAATAATGTCTGGTGGCCAAGTGCCCTTCGAAGAATTAGGCCGGCAAAAATCTCTAGGAACGTCTACTGCACTATGGAGAACTATATTCATTGTTAAACATTAGTTTTACAAATCGATTACCGTTTCATGAAAAGAGGCAGCTATCTAATGGTTGTCCTCAACTCTGGAAAATAGTATTCGACGAGGACTGTGTTTCTCACTCGAAAGGTTGTGTAAACGTATGTTTTAATAAAATGTGTAGTTTCTTGAAGCTACACAAAATTGCTGTATCTTCAAGTAAAACAAATATGATGATCCTTGCCTTTGGCAAGACAGATGGGACTTAACAGAAAAAGGAAGAACTACATATTGGTTACCAATGACGTTAATTTTGATTTGCAACACAGGTGGTACCTATCTACTGTGTGTGTTCGATCGGCATCTGCTACTTTAGGTGAAAAAAGTGATTAAAAGTGAGAAATTAATTACGGAAAAAAATTAAATATATTATATAAATACTTCTTCTAACGAAATGTATTTAAGTTTATTTTATTATTGTGCTAAATTACTCTAAAATAAGTGTTTTTAAAAATGTTTGACAGTTAGAAACAAGTGTTGAAAAATATAACTAAATATATATATGACGCGTATACGCGGTCTTATGAATATAACCTTAAAACTGTAACTTTGTCGTTTTTGAGATAAAACAATAATAAGTGCGATAGAAAAAGAAATTGGTAATAATTAGGTTAGTGTTAGTGCTAAAACATCAACTGGTTAAGAAATTTAAGAAATCTGTTAACCTATATAAGGAAGACCTCATATAAACACTACAAATATACGGAAAACAAAAGGTTGCTGCTCACTATCAAGTAAGTCAAATAACATTAATTATAAATAATATTAATACATAACAATTAGTTTACACTCGTATAAAAGCGAGTTTTAAATAATAAAGAGAGTGTATTAATTGTTATAAGTAAACAATATATATGGTTTTCTTAAAAATTGTGACTGATTGTTTATGAACAATCACACTATACCAAGATAACGCAAAAAAAAAACATAACTTGTCGCATATTATAATACTATATAGAATTTATAGAAATTCCAGTGTGCCATTAATAATGTGTGGTGGCCAAGTGCCCTTCGAAGAATTAGGCCGGCAAAAAGCTCTAGGAACGTCTACTGCACTATGGAAAACTATATTCATTGTTAAACATTAGTTTTACAAACCGATTACCGTTTCATGAAAAGAGGCAACTATCTAATGGTTGTCCTCAACTCTGGAAAATGGTATTCGACGAGGACTGTATTTCTCACTTGAAAGGTTGTGTAAACGTATGTTTTGATAAAATGTGTAGTTTCTTGAAGCTACACAAAATGGCTGTATCTTCAAGTAAAACAAAGATGATGATCCTTGCCTTTGGCAAGACAGATGGGACTTAACAGAAATAAAAAGAACTACATATTGGTTAACAAAGACGTTAATTTTGATTTGCAACACAAGTGGTACCTATCTACTGTGTGTGTGTTTGATCGGCATATGCTACTTTAGGTGAAAAAAGTGATTAAAAGTGAGAAATTAATTACGAAAAAAAATTAAATATATTATATAAATACTTCTTCTAACGAAATGTATTTAAGTTTATTTTAATATTGTGCTAATTTACTTTAAAATAAGTGTTTTTAAAAATGTTTGACAGTTAGAAACCAGTGTTGAAAAATATAACTAAATATATATATGACGCGTATACGCGGTCTTATGAATATAACCTTAAGACTGTAACTTTGTCGATTTTGAGATAAAACAATAATAAGTGCGATAGACAAAGATATTGATAATAATAAGGTTAGTGTTAGTGCTAAAACATCAACTGGTTAAGATATTCAAGAAATCTGTAAACCTATATAAGGAAGACCTCATATTAACACTACAAATATACGGAAAACAGGAGGTTGCTGCTCACTATCAAGTAAGTCAAATAACATTAACTATAAATAATATTAATACATAACAATTAGTTTATACTCGTATAAAAACGAGTTTGAAATAATAAAGAAAGTGTATTAATTGTTATAAGTAAACAATATATATGGTTTTCTTGAAAATTGTGACTGATTGTTTATGAACAATCACACTATACCAAGATAACGCAAAAAAAAACATAACTTGTCGCATAATTTAATACTATATAAAATTTATAGAAATTCCAGTGTGCCATTAATAATGTCTGGTGGCCAAGTGCCCTTCGAAGAATTAGGCCGGCAAAAATCTCTAGGAACGTCTACTGCACTATGGAGAACTATATTTATTGTTAAACAATAGTTTTACAAATCGATTACCGTTTCATGAAAAGAGGCAACTATCTAATGGTTGTCCTCAACTCTGGAAAATGGTATTCGACGAGGACTGTGTTTCTCACTCGAAAGGTTGTGTAAACGTATGTTTTGATAAAATGTGTAGTTTGTTGAAGCTACACAAAATGGCTGTATCTTCAAGTAAATCGAAGATGATGATCCTTGCCTTTGGCAAGACAGATGAGACTTAACAGAAAAAAAAAGAACTACATAATTATTAACAAAGACGTTAATTTTAAATTGCAACACAAGTAGTACCTATCTACTGTGTGTGTGTTCGATCAACATCTGCTACTTTAGGTGAAAAAAGTGATTAAAAGTGAGAAATTAATTACGAAAAAAAATTAAATATATTAAATAAATACTTCTTCTAACGAAATGTATTTAAGTTTATTTTAATATTGTGCTAATTTACTCTAAAATAAGTGTTTTTAAAAAAGTTTTACAGTTAAAAAGCAGTGTTGAAAAATATAACTAAATATATATATGACGCGTATACGCGGTCTTATGAATATAACCTTAAAACTGTAACTTTGTCGTTTTTGAGATAAAACAATAAAAAGTGCGATAGACAAAGAAATTGATAATAATTAGGTTAGTGTTAATGCTAAAACATCAACTGGTTAAGAAATTCAAGAAATCTGTAGACCTATATAAGAAAGACCTCATATAAACACTACAAATATACGAAAAACAAAAGGTTGCTGCTCAATATCAAGTAAGTCAAATAACATTAACTATAAAAAATATTAATACATAACAGTTAGTTTATACTCGTATAAAAACGAGTTTCAAATAATAAAGAGAGTGTATTAATTGTTATAAGTAAACAATATATATGGTTTTCTTGAAAATTGTGACTGATTGTTCAGGAACAATCACACTATACCAAGATATCGCAAAAAAAAACATAACTTGTCGCATATTATAATACTATATAGAATTTATATAAATTCCAGGGTGCCTTTAATAATGTCTGGTGGCCAAGTGCCCTTCGAAGAATTAGGCCGGCAAAAATCTCTAGGAACGTCTGCTGCACTATGAAGTACTATATTCATTGTTAAACATTCATTTTACAAACCGATTACCGTTCCATGAAAAGAGGCAACTATCTAATGGTTGTTCTCAACTCTGGAACATGGTATTCGACAAAGACTGTGTTTCTTACTCGAAAGGTTGTGTAAACGTATGTTTTGATAAAATGTGTAGTTTCTTTAAGCTACACAAAATTGCTATATCTTCAAGTAAAACAAAGATGATGATCCTTGCCTTTGGCAAGACAAATGGGACTTAACAGAAAAAGGAAGAACTACATATTGGTTAACAATGACGTTAATTTTGATTTGCAACACAAGTGGTACCTATCTACTGTGTGTGTTCGATCGGCATCTGCTACTTTAGGTGAAAAAAGTGATTAAAAGTGAGAAATTAATTACGAAAAAAAATTAAATATATTATATAAATACTTCTTCTAACGAAATGTATTTAAGTTTATTTTAATATTGTGCTAATTTACTCTAAAATAAGTGTTTTCAAAATGTTTGACAGTTAGAAACCAGTGTTAAAAAATATAACTAAATATATATATATATAACGCGTACACGCGGTCTTATGAAAATACCCTCAAAACCGTAACTTGTCGTTTTTAAGGTAAAACAATAATAAGTGCGAGAGACAAAGAAATTGATAATAATTAGGTTAGTGTTAGTGCTAAAACATCAACTGGTTAAGAAATTCAAGAAATCTGTAGACCTATATAAGAAAGACCTCATATAAACACTACAAATATACGAAAAACAAAAGGTTGCTGCTCACTATCAAGTAAGTCAAATAACATTAACTATAAATAATAGTAATACATAACAATTAGTTTATACTCGTATAAAAGCGAGTTTGAAATAATAAAGAGAGTGTATTAATTGTTATAAGTAAACAATATATATGGTTTTCTTGAAAATTGTGACTGTTTGTTCATGAACAATCACACTATACCAAGATAACGCAAAAAAAAACATAACTTGTCGCATATTATAATACTATATAGAATTTAAAGAAATTTCAGGGTGCCTTTAATAATGTCTGGTGGCCAAGTGCCCTTCGAAGAATTAGGCCGGCAAAAATCTCTAGGAACGTCTACTGCACTATGGAGAACTATATTCATTGTTAAACATTAATTTTACAAACCGATTACCGTTCCATGAAAAGTGGCAACTATCTAATGGTTGTCCTTAACTCTGGAACATGGTATTCGACGAGGACTGTGTTTTTCACTCGAAAGGTTGTGGAAACGTATGTTTTGATAAAATGTGTAGTTTCTTGAAGCTACACAAAATTGCTGTATCTTCAAGTAAAACAAAGATGATGATCCTTGCCTTTGGCAAGACAGATTGGACTTAACAGAAAAAGGAAGAACTACATATTGGTTAACAATGACGTTAAATTTGATTTGCAACACAAGTGGTACCTATCTACTGTGTGTGTTCGATCGGCATCTGCTACTTTAGGTGAAAAAAGTGATTAAAAGTGAGAAATTAATTACGGAAAAAAATTAAATATATTATATAAATACTTCTTCTAACGAAATGTATTTAAGTTTATTTTAATATTGTGCTAATTTACTCTAAAATAAGTGTTTTTAAAAATGTTTGACAGTTAGAAACCAGTGTTGAAAAATATAACTAAATATATATATGACGCGTATACGCAATCTTATGAATATTACGTTAAAACTGTAACTTTGTCGTTTTTGAGATAAAACAATAATAAGTGCGATAGACAAAGAAATTGGTAATAATTAGGTTAGTGTTAGTGCTAAAACATCAACTGGTTAAGAATTTAAAAAAATCTGTAGACCTATATAAGAAAGACCTCATATAAACACTACAAATATACGGAAAACAAAAGGTTGCTGCTCACTATCAAGTAAGTCAAATAACATTAATTATAAATAATATTAATACATAAAAATTAGTTTATACTCGTATAAAAGCGAGTTTCAAATAATGAAGAGAGTGTATTAATTGTTATAAGTAAACAATATATGTGGTTTTCTTGAAAATTGTGACTGATTGTTTATGAACAATCACACTATACCAAGATAACGCAAAAAAAAACATAACTTGTCGCATAATTTAATACTATATAGAATTTATAGAAATTCCAGTGTGCCATTAATAATGTCTGGTGGCCAAGTGCCCTTCGAAGAATTAGGCCGGCAAAAATCTCTAGGAACGTCTACTGCACTATGGAAAACTATATTCATTGTTAAACATTAGTTTTACAAATCGATTACCGTTTCATGAAAAGAGGCAACTATCTAATGGTTGTCCTCAACTCTGGAAAATAGTATTCGACGAGGACTGTGTTTTTCACTCGAAAGGTTGTGGAAACGTATGTTTTGATAAAATGTGTAGTTTCTTGAAGCTACACAAAATTGCTGTATCTTCAAGTAAAACAAAGATGATGATCCTTGCCTTTGGCAAGACAGATGGGACTTAACAGAAAAAGGAAGAACTACATATTGGTTAACAATGACGTTAATTTTGATTTGCAACACAAGTGGTACCTATCTACTGTGTGTGTTCGATCGGCATCTGCTACTTTAGGTGAAAAAAGTGATTAAAAGTGAGAAATTAATTACGGAAAAAAATTAAATATATTATATAAATACTTCTTCTAACGAAATGTATTTAAGTTTATTTTAATATTGTGCTAATTTACTCTAAAATAAGTGTTTTTAAAAATGTTTGACAGTTAGAAACCAGTGTTGAAAAATATAACTAAATATATATATGACGCGTATACGCAATCTTTTGAATATTACGTTAAAACTGTAACTTTGTCGTTTTTGAGATAAAACAATAATAAGTGCGATAGACAAAGAAATTGGTAATAATTAGGTTAGTGTTAGTGCTAAAACATCAACTGGTTAAGAATTTAAAAAAATCTGTAGACCTATATAAGGAAGACCTCATATAAACACTACAAATATACGGAAAACAAAAGGTTGCTGCTCACTATCAAGTAAGTCAAATAACATTAATTATAAATAATATTAATACATAAAAATTAGTTTATACTCGTATAAAAGCGAGTTTCAAATAATGAAGAGAGTGTATTAATTGTTATAAGTAAACAATATATGTGGTTTTCTTGAAAATTGTGACTGATTGTTTATGAACAATCACACTATACCAAGATAACGCAAAAAAAAACATAACTTGTCGCATAATTTAATACTATATAGAATTTATAGAAATTCCAGTGTGCCATTAATAATGTCTGGTGGCCAAGTGCCCTTCGAAGAATTAGGCCGGCAAAAATCTCTAGGAACGTCTACTGCACTATGGAGAACTATATTCATTGTTAAACATTAGTTTTACAAATCGATTACCGTTTCATGAAAAGAGGCAGCTATCTAATGGTTGTCCTCAACTCTGGAAAATAGTATTCGACGAGGACTGTGTTTCTCACTCGAAAGGTTGTGTAAACGTATGTTTTAATAAAATGTGTAGTTTCTTGAAGCTACACAAAATTGCTGTATCTTCAAGTAAAACAAATATGATGATCCTTGCCTTTGGCAAGACAGATGGGACTTAACAGAAAAAGGAAGAACTACATATTGGTTACCAATGACGTTAATTTTGATTTGCAACACAGGTGGTACCTATCTACTGTGTGTGTTCGATCGGCATCTGCTACTTTAGGTGAAAAAAGTGATTAAAAGTGAGAAATTAATTACGGAAAAAAATTAAATATATTATATAAATACTTCTTCTAACGAAATGTATTTAAGTTTATTTTATTATTGTGCTAAATTACTCTAAAATAAGTGTTTTTAAAAATGTTTGACAGTTAGAAACAAGTGTTGAAAAATATAACTAAATATATATATGACGCGTATACGCGGTCTTATGAATATAACCTTAAAACTGTAACTTTGTCGTTTTTGAGATAAAACAATAATAAGTGCGATAGAAAAAGAAATTGGTAATAATTAGGTTAGTGTTAGTGCTAAAACATCAACTGGTTAAGAAATTTAAGAAATCTGTTAACCTATATAAGGAAGACCTCATATAAACACTACAAATATACGGAAAACAAAAGGTTGCTGCTCACTATCAAGTAAGTCAAATAACATTAATTATAAATAATATTAATACATAACAATTAGTTTATACTCGTATAAAAGCGAGTTTTAAATAATAAAGAGAGTGTATTAATTGTTATAAGTAAACAATATATATGGTTTTCTTAAAAATTGTGACTGATTGTTTATGAACAATCACACTATACCAAGATAACGCAAAAAAAAAACATAACTTGTCGCATATTATAATACTATATAGAATTTATAGAAATTCCAGTGTGCCATTAATAATGTGTGGTGGCCAAGTGCCCTTCGAAGAATTAGGCCGGCAAAAAGCTCTAGGAACGTCTACTGCACTATGGAAAACTATATTCATTGTTAAACATTAGTTTTACAAACCGATTACCGTTTCATGAAAAGAGGCAACTATCTAATGGTTGTCCTCAACTCTGGAAAATGGTATTCGACGAGGACTGTATTTCTCACTTGAAAGGTTGTGTAAACGTATGTTTTGATAAAATGTGTAGTTTCTTGAAGCTACACAAAATGGCTGTATCTTCAAGTAAAACAAAGATGATGATCCTTGCCTTTGGCAAGACAGATGGGACTTAACAGAAATAAAAAGAACTACATATTGGTTAACAAAGACGTTAATTTTGATTTGCAACACAAGTGGTACCTATCTACTGTGTGTGTGTTTGATCGGCATATGCTACTTTAGGTGAAAAAAGTGATTAAAAGTGAGAAATTAATTACGAAAAAAAATTAAATATATTATATAAATACTTCTTCTAACGAAATGTATTTAAGTTTATTTTAATATTGTGCTAATTTACTTTAAAATAAGTGTTTTTAAAAATGTTTGACAGTTAGAAACCAGTGTTGAAAAATATAACTAAATATATATATGACGCGTATACGCGGTCTTATGAATATAACCTTAAGACTGTAACTTTGTCGATTTTGAGATAAAACAATAATAAGTGCGATAGACAAAGATATTGATAATAATAAGGTTAGTGTTAGTGCTAAAACATCAACTGGTTAAGATATTCAAGAAATCTGTAAACCTATATAAGGAAGACCTCATATTAACACTACAAATATACGGAAAACAGGAGGTTGCTGCTCACTATCAAGTAAGTCAAATAACATTAACTATAAATAATATTAATACATAACAATTAGTTTATACTCGTATAAAAACGAGTTTGAAATAATAAAGAAAGTGTATTAATTGTTATAAGTAAACAATATATATGGTTTTCTTGAAAATTGTGACTGATTGTTTATGAACAATCACACTATACCAAGATAACGCAAAAAAAAATATAACTTGTCGCATAATTTAATACTATATAAAATTTATAGAAATTCCAGTGTGCCATTAATAATGTCTGGTGGCCAAGTGCCCTTCGAAGAATTAGGCCGGCAAAAATCTCTAGGAACGTCTACTGCACTATGGAGAACTATATTTATTGTTAAACAATAGTTTTACAAATCGATTACCGTTTCATGAAAAGAGGCAACTATCTAATGGTTGTCCTCAACTCTGGAAAATGGTATTCGACGAGGACTGTGTTTCTCACTCGAAAGGTTGTGTAAACGTATGTTTTGATAAAATGTGTAGTTTGTTGAAGCTACACAAAATGGCTGTATCTTCAAGTAAATCGAAGATGATGATCCTTGCCTTTGGCAAGACAGATGGGACTTAACAGAAAAAAAAAGAACTACATAATTATTAACAAAGACGTTAATTTTAAATTGCAACACAAGTAGTACCTATCTACTGTGTGTGTGTTCGATCAACATCTGCTACTTTAGGTGAAAAAAGTGATTAAAAGTGAGAAATTAATTACGAAAAAAAATTAAATATATTAAATAAATACTTCTTCTAACGAAATGTATTTAAGTTTATTTTAATATTGTGCTAATTTACTCTAAAATAAGTGTTTTTAAAAAAGTTTTACAGTTAAAAAGCAGTGTTGAAAAATATAACTAAATATATATATGACGCGTATACGCGGTCTTATGAATATAACCTTAAAACTGTAACTTTGTCGTTTTTGAGATAAAACAATAAAAAG
Source organism: Panorpa germanica (assembly GCA_963678705.1). Classification (NCBI taxonomy): domain Eukaryota; kingdom Metazoa; phylum Arthropoda; class Insecta; order Mecoptera; family Panorpidae; genus Panorpa; species Panorpa germanica. The sequence continues at coordinate 12,018,363 of OY783216.1, read as the reverse complement.
TGCGATAGACAAAGAAATTGATAATAATTAGGTTAGTGTTAATGCTAAAACATCAACTGGTTAAGAAATTCAAGAAATCTGTAGACCTATATAAGAAAGACCTCATATAAACACTACAAATATACGAAAAACAAAAGGTTGCTGCTCAATATCAAGTAAGTCAAATAACATTAACTATAAAAAATATTAATACATAACAGTTAGTTTATACTCGTATAAAAACGAGTTTCAAATAATAAAGAGAGTGTATTAATTGTTATAAGTAAACAATATATATGGTTTTCTTGAAAATTGTGACTGATTGTTCAGGAACAATCACACTATACCAAGATATCGCAAAAAAAAACATAACTTGTCGCATATTATAATACTATATAGAATTTATATAAATTCCAGGGTGCCTTTAATAATGTCTGGTGGCCAAGTGCCCTTCGAAGAAGTAGGCCGGCAAAAATCTCTAGGAACGTCTACTGCACTATGAAGTACTATATTCATTGTTAAACATTCATTTTACAAACCGATTACCGTTCCATGAAAAGAGGCAACTATCTAATGGTTGTCCTCAACTCTGGAACATGGTATTCGACAAAGACTGTGTTTCTTACTCGAAAGGTTGTGTAAACGTATGTTTTGATAAAATGTGTAGTTTCTTGAAGCTACACAAAATTGCTATATCTTCAAGTAAAACAAAGATGATGATCCTTGCCTTTAGCAAGACAGATGGGACTTAACAGAAAAAGGAAGAACTACATATTGGTTAACAAATACTTTAATTTTGATTTGCAACACAAGTGGTACCTATCTACTGTGTGTGAGTTCGATCGGCATCTGCTGCTTTAGGTGAAAAAAGTGATTAAAAGTGAGAAATTAATTACGGAAAAAAATTAAATATATTATATAAATACTTCTTCTAACGAAATGTATTTAAGTTTATTTTAATATTGTACTAATTTACTCTAAAATAAGTGTTTTTAAAAATGTTTGACAGTTAGAAACCAGTGTTGAAAAATATAACTAAATATATATATGACGCGTATACGCGGTCTTATGAATATAACCTTAAGACTGTAACTTTGTCGATTTTGAGATAAAACAATAATAAGTGCGATAGACAAAGATATTGATAATAATAAGGTTAGTGTTAGTGCTAAAACATCAACTGGTTAAGAAATTCAAGAAATCTGTAAATCTATATAAGGAAGACCTCATATTAACACTACAAATATACGGAAAACAGGAGGTTGCTGCTTACTATCAAGTAAGTCAAATAACATTAACTATAAATAATATTAATACATAACAATTAGTTTATACTCGTATAAAAGCGAGTTTGAAATAATAAAGAGAGTGTATTAATTGGTATAAGTAAACAATATATATGGTTTTCTTGAAAATTGTGACTGTTTGTTCATGAACAATCACACTATACTAAGATAACGCAAAAAAAAACATAACTTGTCGCATATTATAATACTATATAAAATTTTAAGAAATTTCAGGGTGCCTTTAATAATGTCTGGTGGCCAAGTGCCCTTCGAAGAATTAGGCCGGCAAAAATCTCTAGGAACGTCTACTGCACTATGGAGAACTATATTCATTGTTAAACATTAATTTTACAAACCGATTACCGTTCCATGAAAAGTGGCAACTATCTTATGGTCCTTAACTCTGGAACATGGTATTCGACGAGGACTGTGTTTTTCACTCGAAAGGTTGTGGAAACGTATGTTTTGATAAAATGAGTAGTTTCTTGAAGCTACACAAAATTGCTGTATCTTAAAGTAAAACAAAGATGATGATCCTTGCCTTTGGCAAAACAGATGGGACTTAACAGAAAAAGGAAGAACTACATATTGGTTGACAAAGACGTTAATTTTGATTTGCAACACAAGTGGTACCTATCTACTGTGTGTGTTCGATCGGCATCTGCTACTTTAGGTGAAAAAAGTGATTAAAAGTGAGAAATTAATTACGGAAAAAAATTAAATATATTATATAAATACTTCTTCTAACGAAATGTATTTAAGTTTATTTTAATATTGTGCTAATTTACTTTAAAATAAGTGTTTTTAAAAATGTTTGACAGTTAGAAACCAGTGTTGAAAAATATAACTAAATATATATATGACGCGTATACGCGGTCTTATGAATATAACCTTAAGACTGTAACTTTGTCGATTTTGAGATAAAACAATAATAAGTGCGATAGACAAAGATATTGATAATAATAAGGTTAGCGTTAGTGCTAAAACATCAACTGGTTAAGAAATTCAAGAAATCTGTAAACCTATATAAGGAAGACCTCATATTAACACTACAAATATACGGAAAACAGGAGGTTGCTGCTCACTATCAAGTAAGTCAAATAACATTAACTATAAATAATATTAATACATAACAATTAGTTTATACTCGTATAAAAACGAGTATGAAATAATAAAGAGAGTGTATTAATTGTTATAAGTAAACAATATATATGGTTTTCTTGAAAATTGTGACTGATTGTTTATGAACAATCACACTATACCAAGATAACGCAAAAAAAAACATAACTTGTCGCATAATTTAATACTATATAGAATTTATAGAAATTCCAGTGTGCCATTAATAATGTCTGGTGGCCAAGTGCCCTTCGAAGAATTAGGCCGGCAAAAATCTCTAGGAACGTCTACTGCACTATAGAGAACAATATTCATTGTTAAACAATAGTTTTACAAATCGATTACCGTTTCATGAAAAGAGGCAACTATCTAATGGTTGTCCTCAACTCTGGAAAATGGTATTCGACGAGGACTGTGTTTCTCACTCGAAAGGTTGTGTAAACGTATGTTTTGATAAAATGTGTAGTTTGTTGAAGCTACACAAAATGGCTGTATCTTCAAGTAAAACGAAGATGATGATCCTTGCCTTTGGCAAGACAGATGGGACTTAACAGAAAAAAAAAGATCTACATATTTATTAACAAAGACGTTAATTTTAAATTGCAACACAAGTGGTACCTATCTACTGTGTGTGTGTTCGATCGGCATCTGCTACTTTAGGTGAAAAAAGTGATTAAAAGTGAGAAATTAATTACGGAAAAAAATTAAATATATTAAATAAATACTTCTTCTAACGAAATGTATTTAAGTTTATTTTAATATTGTGCTAATTTTCTCTAAAATAAGTGTTTTTAAAAAAGTTTTACAGTTAGAAAGCAGTGTTGAAAAATATAACTAAATATATATATGACGCGTATACGCGGTCTTATAAATATAACCTTAAAACTGTAACTTTGTCGTTTTTGAGATAAAACAATAAAAAGTGCGATAGACAAAGAAATTGATAATAATTAGGTTAGTGTTAATGCTAAAACATCAACTGGTTAAGAAATTCAAGAAATCTGTAGACCTATATAAGAAAGACCTCATATAACCACTACAAATATACGAAAAACAAAAGGTTGCTGCTCAATATCAAGTAAGTCAAATAACATTAACTATAAAAAATATTATTACATAACAGTTAGTTTATACTCGTATAAAAACGAGTTTCAAATAATAAAGAGAGTGTATTAATTGTTATAAGTAAACAATATATATGGTTTTCTTGAAAATTGTGACTGATTGTTCAGGAACAATCACACTATACCAAGATATCGCAAAAAAAACATAACTTGTCGCATATTATAATACTATATAAAATTTATATAAATTCCAGGGTGCCTTTAATAATGTCTGGTGGCCAAGTGCCCTTCGAAAAAGTAGGCCGGCAAAAATCTCTAGGAACGTCTACTGCACTATGAAGTACTATATTCATTGTTAAACATTCATTTTACAAACCGATTACCGTTCCATGAAAAGAGGCAACTATCTAATGGTTGTCCTCAACTCTGGAAAATGGTATTCGACGAGGACTGTGTTTCTCACTCGAAAGGTTGTGTAAACGTATGTTTTGATAAAATGTGTAGTTTCTTGAAGCTACACAAAATTGCTATATCTTCTAGTAAAACAAAGATGATGATCCTTGCCTTTAGCAAGACAGATGGGACTTAACAGAAAAAGGAAGAACTATATATTGGTTAACAAAGACGTTAATTTTGATTTGCAACACAAGTGGTACCTATCTACTGTTTGTGTGTTCGATCGGCATCTGCTACTTTAGGTGAAAAAAGTGATTAAAAGTGAGAAATTAATAACGGAAAAAAATTAAATATATTATATAAATACTTCTTTTAACGAAATGTATTTAAGTTTATTTTAATATTGTGCTAAATTACTCTAAAATAATTGTTTTTAAAAATGTTTGACAGTTAGAAACAAGTGCTGAAAAATATAACTAAATATATATATGACGCGTATACGCGGTCTTATGAATATAACCTTAAAACTGTAACTTTGTCGTTTTTGAGATAAAACAATAATAAGTGCGATAGACAAAGAAATTGGTAATAATTAGGTTAGTGTTAATGCTAAAACATCAACTGGTTAAGAAATTTAAGAAATCTGTAGACCTATATAAGGAAGACCTCATATAAACACTACAAATATACGGAAAACAAAAGGTTGCTGCTCACTATCAAGTAAGTCAAATAACATTAATTTTAAATAATATTAATACATAACAATTAGTTTATACTCGTATAAAAGCGAGTTTTAAATAATAAAGAGAGTGTATTAATTGTTATAAGTAAACAATATATATGGTTTTCTTGAAAATTGTGACTGATTGTTTATGAACAATCACACTACACCAAGATAACGCAAAAAAAAAACATAACTTGTCGCATATTATAATACTATATAGAATTTATAGAAATTCCAGTGTGCCATTAATAATGTGTGATAGCCAAGTGCCCTTCGATGAATTAGGCCGGCAAAAAGCTCTAGGAACGTCTACTGCACTATGGAGAACTATATTCATTGTTAAACATTAGTTTTACAAACCGATTACCGTTTCATGAAAAGAGGCAACTATCTAATGGTTGTCCTCAACTCTGGAAAATGGTATTCGACGAGGACTGTGTTTCTCACTCGAAAGGTTGTGTAAACGTATGTTTTGATAAAATGTGTAGTTTCTTGAAGCTACACAAAATGGCTGTATCTTCAAGTAAAACAAAGATGATGATCTTTGCCTTTGGCAAGACAGATGGGACTTAACAGAAATAAAAAGAACTACATATTGGTTAACAAAGACGTTAATTCTGATTTGCAACACAAGTGGTACCTATCTACTGTGTGTGTGTTCGATCGGCATCTGCTACTTTAGGTGAAAAAAGTGATTAAAAGTGAGAAATTAATTACGAAAAAAAATTAAATATATTATATAAATACTTCTTCTAACGAAATGTATTTAAGTTTATTTTAATATTGTGCTAATTTACTCTAAAATAAGTGTTTTTAAAAATGTTTGAGAGTTAGAAACCAGTGTTAAAAAATATAACTAAATATATATATATAACGCGTACACGCGGTCTTATGAAAATACCCTCAAAACCGTAACTTGTCGTTTTTAAGGTAAAACAATAATAAGTGCGAGAGACAAAGAAATTGATAATAATTAGGTTAGTGTTAGTGCTAAAACATCAACTGGTTAAGAAATTCAAGAAATCTGTAAACCTATATAAGGAAGACCTCATATTAACACTACAAATATACGGAAAACAGGAGGTTGCTGCTCACTATCAAGTAAGTCAAATAACATTAACTATAAATAATAGTAATACATAACAATTAGTTTATACTCGTATAAAAGCGAGTTTGAAATAATAAAGAGAGTGTATTAATTGTTATAAGTAAACAATATATATGGTTTTCTTGAAAATTGTGACTGTTTGTTCATGAACAATCACACTATACCAAGATAACGCAAAAAAAAACATAACTTGTCGCATATTATAATACTATATAGAATTTAAAGAAATTTCAGGGTGCCTTTAATAATGTCTGGTGGCCAAGTGCCCTTCGAAGAATTAGGCCGGCAAAAATCTCTAGGAACGTCTACTGCACTATAGAGAACTATATTCATTGTTAAACATTAATTTTACAAACCGATTACCGTTTCATGAAAAGTGGCAACTATCTAATGGTTGTCCTTAACTCTGGAACATGGTATTCGACGAGGACTGTGTTTTTCACTCGAAAGGTTGTGGAAACGTATGTTTTGATAAAATGTGTAGTTTCTTGAAGCTACACAAAATTGCTGTATCTTTAAGTAAAACAAAGATGATGATCCTTGCCTTTGGCAAGACAGATGGGACTTAACAGAAAAAGGAAGAACTACATATTGGTTAACAATGACGTTAATTTTGATTTGCAACACAAGTGGTACCTATCTACTGTGTGTGTTCGATCGGCATCTGCTACTTTAGGTGAAAAAAGTGATTAAAAGTGAGAAATTAATTACGGAAAAAAATTAAATATATTATATAAATACTTCTTCTAACAAAATGTATTTAAGTTTATTTTAATATTGTGCTAATTTACTCTAAAATAAGTGTTTTTTAAAATGTTTGACAGTTAGAAACCAGTGTTGAAAAATATAACTAAATATATATATGACGCGTATACGCAATCTTATGAATATTACGTTAAAACTGTAACTTTGTCGTTTTTGAGATAAAACAATAATAAGTGCGATAGACAAAGACATTGGTAATAATTAGGTTAGTGTTAGTGCTAAAACATCAACTGGTTAAGAATTTAAAAAAATCTGTAGACCTATATAAGGAAGACCTCATATAAACACTACAAATATACGGAAAACAAAAGGTTGCTGCTCACTATCAAGTAAGTCAAATAACATTAATTATAAATAATATTAATACATAAAAATTAGTTTATACTCGTATAAAAGCGAGTTTCAAATAATGAAGAGAGTGTATTAATTGTTATAAGTAAACAATATATGTGGTTTTCTTGAAAATTGTGACTGATTGTTTATGAACAATCACACTATACCAAGATAACGCAAAAAAAAACATAACTTGTCGCATAATTTAATACTATATAGAATTTATAGAAATTCCAGTGTGCCATTAATAATGTCTGGTGGCCAAGTGCCCTTCGAAGAATTAGGCCGGCAAAAATCTCTAGGAACGTCTACTGCACTATGGAGAACTATATTCATTGTTAAACATTAGTTTTACAAATCGATTACCGTTTCATGAAAAGAGGCAACTATCTAATGGTTGTCCTCAACTCTGGAAAATAGTATTCGACGAGGACTGTGTTTCTCACTCGAAAGGTTGTGTAAACGTATGTTTTAATAAAATGTGTAGTTTCTTGAAGCTACACAAAATTGCTGTATCTTCAAGTAAAACAAATATGATGATCCTTGCCTTTGGCAAGACAGATGGGACTTAACAGAAAAAAGAAGAACTACATATTGGTTAACAATGACGTTAATTTTGATTTGCAACACAGGTGGTACCTATCTACTGTGTGTGTTCGATCGGCATCTGCTACTTTAGGTGAAAAAAGTGAATAAAAGTGAGAAATTAATAACGGAAAAAAATTAAATATATTATATAAATAATTCTTCTAACGAAATGTATTTAAGTTTATTTTAATATTGTGCTAAATTACTCTAAAATAAGTGTTTTTAAAAATGTTTGACAGTTAGAAACAAGTGTTGAAAAATATAACTAAATATATATATGACGCGTATACGCGGTCTTATGAATATAACCTTAAAACTGTAACTTTGTCGTTTTTGATATAAAACAATAATAAGTGCGATAGACAAAGAAATTGGTAATAATTAGGTTAGTGTTAGTGCTAAAACATCAACTGGTTAAGAAATTTAAGAAATCTGTAGACCTATATAAGGAAGACCTCATATAAACACTACAAATATACGGAAAACAAAAGGTTGCTGCTCACTATCAAGTAAGTCAAATAACATTAATTATAAATAATATTAATACATAACAATTAGTTTATACTCGTATAAAAGCGAGTTTTAAATAATAAAGAGAGTGTATTAATTGTTATAAAAAAACAATATATATAGTTTTCTTAAAAATTGTGACTGATTGTTTATGAACAATCACACTATACCAAGATAACGCAAAAAAAAAACATAACTTGTCGCATATTATAATACTATATAGAATTTATAGAAATTCCAGTGTGCCATTAATAATGTGTGGTGGTTAAGTGCCCTTCGAAGAATTAGGCCGGCAAAAAGCTCTAGGAACGTCTACTGCACTATGGAGAACTATATTCATTGTTAAACATTAGTTTTACAAACCGATTACCGTTTCATGAAAAGAGGCAACTATCTAATGGTTGTCCTCAACTCTGGAAAATGGTATTCGACGAGGACTGTATTTCTCACTTGAAAGGTTGTGTAAACGTATGTTTTGATAAAATGTGTAGTTTCTTGAAGCTACACAAAATGGCTGTATCTTCAAGTAAAACAAAGATGATGATCCTTGCCTTTTGCAAGACAGATGGGACTTAACAGAAATAAAAAGAACTACATATTGGTTAACAAAGACGTTAATTTTGATTTGCAACAAAAGTGGTACCTATCTACTGTGTGTGTGTTCGATCGGCATCTGCTACTTTATGTGAAAAAAGTGATTAAAAGTGAGAAATTAATTACGAAAAAAAATTAAATATATTATATAAATACTTCTTCTAACGAAATGTATTTAAGTTTATTTTAATATTGTGCTAATTTACTTTAAAATAAGTGTTTTTAAAAATGTTTGACAGTTAGAAACCAGTGTTGAAAAATATAACTAAATATATATATGACGCGTATACGCGGTCTTATGAATATAACCTTAAGACTGTAACTTTGTCGATTTTGAGATAAAACAATAATAAGTGCGATAGACAAAGATATTGATAATAATAAGGTTAGTGTTAGTGCTAAAACATCAACTGGTTAAGAAATTCAAGAAATCTGTAAACCTATATAAGGAAGACCTTATACTAACACTACAAATATACGGAAAACAGGAGGTTGCTGCTCACTATCAAGTAAGTCAAATAACATTAACTATAAATAATATTAATACATAACAATTAGTTTATACTCGTATAAAAACGAGTTTGAAATAATAAAGAGAGTGTATTAATTGTTATAAGTAAACAATATATATGGTTTTCTTGAAAATTGTGACTGATTGTTTATGAACAATCACACTATACCAAGATAACGCAAAAAAAAACATAACTTGTCGCATAATTTATTACTATATAGAATTTATAGAAATTCCAGTGTGCCATTAATAATGTCTGGTGGCCAAGTGCCCTTCGAAGAATTAGGCCGGCAAAAATCTCTAGGAACGTCTACTGCACTATGCAGAACTATATTTATTGTTAAACAATAGTTTTACAAATCGATTACCGTTCCATGAAAAGAGGCAACTATCTAATGGTTGTCCTCAACTCTGGAACATGGTATTCGACGAGGACTGTGTTTCTTACTCGAAAGGTTGTGTAAACGTATGTTTTGATAAAATGTGTAGTTTCTTGAAGCTACACAAAATTGCTATATCTTCAAGTAAAACAAAGATGATGATCCTTGCCTTTAGCAAGACAGATGGGACTTAACAGAAAAAGGAAGAACTACATATTGGTTAACAAAGACGTTAATTTTGATTTGCAACACAAGTGGTACCTATCTACTGTTTGTGTGTTCGATCGGCATCTGCTACTTTAGGTGAAAAAAGTGATTAAAAGTGAGAAATTAATAACGGAAAAAAATTAAATATATTATATAAATACTTCTTTTAACGAAGTGTATTTAAGTTTATTTTAATATTGTGCTAAATTACTCTAAAATAAGTGTTTTTAAAAATGTTTGACAGTTAAAAACAAGTGCTGAAAAATATAACTAAATATATATATGACGCGTATACGCGGTCTTATGAATATAACCTTAAAACTGTAACTTTGTCGTTTTTGAGATAAAACAATAATAAGTGCGATAGACAAAGAAATTGGTAATAATTAGGTTAATGTTAATGCTAAAACATCAACTGGTTAAGAAATTTAAGAAATCTGTAGACCTATATAAGGAAGACCTCATATAAACACTACAAATATACGGAAAACAAAAGGTTGCTGCTCACTATCAAGTAAGTCAAATAACATTAATTTTAAATAATATTAATACTTTACAATTAGTTTATACTCGTATAAAAGCGAGTTTTAAATAATAAAGAGAGTGTATTAATTGTTATAAGTAAACAATATATATGGTTTTCTTAAAAATTGTGACTGATTGTTTATGAACAATCACACTACACCAAGATAACGCAAAAAAAAAACTTAACTTGTCGCATATTATAATACTATATAGAATTTATAGAAATTCCAGTGTGCCATTAATAATGTGTGGTAGCCAAGTGCCCTTCGAAGAATTAGGCCGGCAAAAAGCTCTAGGAACGTCTACTGCACTATGGAGAACTATATTCATTGTTAAACATTAGTTTTACAAACCGATTACCGTTTCATGAAAAGAGGCAACTATCTAATGGTTGTCCTCAACTCTGGAAAATGGTATTCGACGAGGACTGTGTTTCTCACTCGAAAGGTTGTGTAAACGTATGTTTTGATAAAATGTGTAGTTTCTTGAAGCTACACAAAATGGATGTATCTTCAAGTAAAACAAAGATGATGATCTTTGCCTTTGGCAAGACAGATGGAACTTAACAGAAATAAAAAGAACTACATATTGGTTAACAAAGACGTTAATTTTGATTTGCAACACAAGTGGTACCTATCTACTGTGTGTGTGTTCGATCGGCATCTGCTACTTTAGGTGAAAAAAGTGATTAAAAGTGAGAAATTAATTACGAAAAAAAATTAAATATATTATATAAATACTTCTTCTAACGAAATGTATTTAAGTTTATTTTAATATTGTGCTAATTTACTCTAAAATAAGTGTTTTTAAAAATGTTTGACAGTTAGAAACCAGTGTTAAAAATATAACTAAATATATATATATAACGCGTACACGCGGTCTTATGAAAATACCCTCAAAACCTTAACTTGTCGTTTTTAAGGTAAAACAATAATAAGTGCGAGAGACAAAGATATTGATAATAATAAGGTTAGTGTTAGTGCTAAAACATCAACTGGTTAAGAAATTCAAGAAATCTGTAGACCTATATAAGAAAGACTTCATATAAACACTACAAATATGCGAAAAACAAAAGGTTGCTGCTCACTATCAAGTAAGTCAAATAACATTAACTATAAATAATATTAATACATAACAGTTAGTTTATACTCGTATAAAAACGAGTTTCAAATAATAAAGAGAGTGTATTAATTGTTATAAGTAAACAATATATATGGTTTTCTTGAAAATTGTGACTGATTGTTCAGGAACAATCACACTATACTAAGATATCGCAAAAAAAAACATAACTTGTCGCATATTATAATACTATATAGAATTTATATAAATTCCAGGGTGCCTTTAATAATGTCTGGTGGCCAAGTGCCCTTCGAAGAATTAGGCCGCCAAAAATCTCTAGGAACGTCTACTGCACTATGAAGTACTATATTCATTGTTAAACATTCATTTTACAAACCGATTACCGTTCCATGAAAAGAGGCAACTATTTAATGGTTGTCCTCAACTCTGGAACATGGTATTCGACAAAGACTGTGTTTCTTACTCGAAAGGTTGTGTAAACGTATGTTTTGATAAAATGTGTAGTTTCTTGAAGCTACACAAAATTGCTATATCTTCAAGTAAAACAAAGATGATGATCCTTGCCTTTAGCAAGACAGATAAGACTTAACAGAAAAAGGAAGAACTACATATTGGTTAACAAAGACGTTAATTTTGATTTGCAACACAAGTGGTACCTATCTACTGTGTGTGTGTTCGATCGGCATCTGCTGCTTTAGGTGAAAACAGTGATTAAAAGTGAGAAATTAATTACGGAAAAAAATTAAATATATTATATAAATACTTCTTCTAACGAAATGTATTTAAGTTTATTTTAATATTGTGCTAATTTACTCTAAAATAAGTGTTTTTAAAAATGTTTGACAGTTAGAAACCAGTGTTGAAAAATATAACTAAATATATATATGACGCGTATACGCGGTCTTATGAATATAACCTTAAGACTGTAACTTTGTCGTTTTTGAGATAAAACAATAATAAGTGCGATAGACAAAGATATTGATAATAATAAGGTTAGTGTTAGTGCTAAAACATCAACTGGTTAAGAAATTTAAGAAATCTGTAAACCTATATAAGGAAGACCTCATATTAACACTACAAATATACGGAAAACAGGAGGTTTCTGCTCACTATCAAGTAAGTCAAATAACATTAACTATAAATAATATTAATACATAACAATTAGTTTCCACTCGTATAAAAGCGAGTTTAAAATAATAATAAAGAGAGTGTATTAATTGTTATAAGTAAACAATATATATGGTTATCTTGAAAATTGTGACTGTTTGTTCATGAACAATCACACTATACCAAGATAAGGAAAAAAAAAACATAACTTGTCGCATATTATAATACTATATAGAATTTAAAGAAATTTCAGGGTGCCTTTAATAATGTCTGGTGGCCAAGTGCCCTTCGAAGAATAAGGCCGGCAAAAATCTCTAGGAACGTCTACTGCACTATGGAGAACTATATTCATTGTTAAACATTAATTTTACAATCCGATTACCGTTCCATGAAAAGTGGCAACTATCTAATGGTTGTCCTTAACTCTGGAACATGGTATTCGACGAGGACTGTGTTGTTCACTCGAAAGGTTGTGGAAACGTATGTTTTGATAAAATGTGTAGTTTCTTGAAGCTACACAAAAATGCTGTATCTTCAAGTAAAACAAAGATGATGATCCTTGCCTTTGGCAAGACAGATGGGACTTAACAGAAAAAGGAAGAACTACATATTGGTTAACAAAGACGTTAATTTTGATTTGCAACACAAGTGGTACCTATCTACTGTGTGTGTGTTCGATCGGCATCTGCTACTTTAGGTGAAAAAAGTGATTAAAAGTGAGAAATTAAATACGGAAGAAAATTAAATATATTATATAAATACTTCTTTTAACGAAATGTATTTAAGTTTATTTTAACATTGTGCTAATTTACTCTAAAATAAGTGTTTTTAAAAATGTTTGACAGTTAGAAACCAGTGTTGAAAAATATAACTAAATATATATATGACGCGTATACGCGGTCTTATGAATATAACCTTAAAACTGTCCTTTTGTCGTTTTTGAGATAAAACAATAATTAGTGCGATAGACAAAGAAATTGGTAATAATTAGGTTAGTGTTAGTGCTAAAACATCAACTGGTTAAGAAATTTAAGAAATCTGTAGACCTATATTAGGAAGACCTCATATAAACACTACAAATATACGGAAAACAAAAGGTTGCTGCTCACTATCAAGTAAGTCAAATAACATTAATTATAAATAATATTAATACATAACAATTAGTTTATACTCGTATAAAAGCGAGTTTTAAATAATGAAGAGAGTGTATTAATTGTTATAAGTAAACAATATATATGGTTTTCTTGAAAATTGTGACTGATTGTTTATGAACAATCACACTATACCAAGATAAAGCAAAAAAAAACATAACTTGTCGCATATTATAATACTATATAGAATTTAAAGAAATTTCAGGGTGCCTTTAATAATGTCTGGTGGCCAAGTGCCCTTCGAAGAATTAGGCCGGCAAAAATCTCTAGGAACGTTTACTGCACTATGGAGAACTATATTCATTGTTAAACATTAATTTTACAAACCGATTACCGTTCCATGAAAAGTGGCAACTATCTAATGGTTGTCCTTAACTCTGGAACATGGTATTCGACGAGGACTGTGTTTTTCACTCGAAAGGTTGTGGAAACGTATGTTTTGATAAAATGTGTAGTTTCTTGAAGCTACACAAAAATGCTGTATCTTCAAGTAAAACAAAGATGATGATCCTTGCCTTTGGCAAGACAGATGGGACTTAACAGAAAAAGGAAAAACTACATATTGGTTAACAAAGACGTTAATTTTGATTTGCAACACAAGTGGTACCTATCTACTGTGTGTGTGTTCGATCGGCATCTGCTACTTTAGGTGAAAAAAGTGATTAAAAGTGAGAAATTAAATACGGAAAAAAATTAAATATATTATATAAATACTTCTTTTAACGAAATGTATTTAAGTTTATTTTAACATTGTGCTAATTTACTCTAAAATAAGTGTTTTTAAAAATGTTTGACAGTTAGAAACCAGTGTTGAAAAATATAACTAAATATATATATGACGCGTATACGCGGTCTTATATATAAATAACATTAACTATAAATAATATTAATACATAACAATTAGTTTATACTCGTATAAATGCGAGTTTGAAATAATAAAGAGAGTGTATTAATTGTTATAAGTAAACAATATATATGGTTTTCTTGAATATAACCTTAAAACTGTAACTTTGTCGTTTTTGAGATAAAACAATAATAAGTGCGATAGACAAAGAAATTGGTAATAATTAGGTTAGTGTTAGTGCTAAAACATCAACTGGTTAAGAAATTTAAGAAATCTGTAGACCTATATTAGGAAGACCTCATATAAACACTACAAATATACGGAAAACAAAAGGTTGCTGCTCACTATCAAGTAAGTCAAATAACATTAATTATAAATAATATTAATACATAACAATTAGTTTATACTCGTATAAAAGCGAGTTTCAAATAATGAAGAGAGTGTATTAATTGTTATAAGTAAACAATATATATGGTTTTCTTAAAAATTGTGACTGATTGTTCAGGAACAATCACACTATACCAAGATATCGCAAAAAAAAACATAACTTGTCGCATATTTTAATACTATATAGAATTTATAGAAATTCCAGTGTGCCATTAATAATGTCTGGTGGCCAAGTGCCCTTCGAAGAATTAGGCCGGCAGAAATCTCTAGGAATGTCTACTGCACTATGGAGAACTATATTTATTGTTAAACATTAGTTTTACAAATCGATTACCGTTTCATGAAAAGAGGCAACTATCTAATGGTTGTCCTCAACTCAGGAAAATGGTATTCGACGAGGACTGTGTTTCTCACTCGAAAGGTTGTGTAAACGTATGTTTTGATAAAATGTGTAGTTTCTTGAAGCTACACAAAATGGCTGTATCTTCAAGTAAAACGAAGATGATGATCCTTGCCTTTGGCAAGACAGATGGGACTTAACAGAAAAAAAAAGAACTACATATTAATTAACGAAGACGTTAATTTTGATTTGCAACACAAGTGGTACCTATCTACTGTGTGTGTGTTTGATCGGCATCTGCTAGGTGAAAAAAGTGATTAAAAGTGAGAAATTAATTACGGAAAAAAATTAAATATATTATATAAATACTTCTTCTAACGAAATGTATTTAAGTTTATTTTAATATTGTGCTAATTCACTCTAAAATAAGTGTTTTTAAAAAAGTTTGACAGTTAGAAACCAGTGTTGAAAAATATAACTAAATATATATATGACGCGTATACGCGGTCTTATGAATATAATCTTAAAACTGTAACTTTGTCGTTTTTGAGATAAAACAATAATAAGTGCGATAGACAAAGAAATTGATAATAATTAGGTTAGTGTTAGTGCTAAAACATCAACTGGTTAAGAAATTTAAGAAATCTGTGGACCTATATAAGAAAGACCTCATATAAACACTACAAATATACGAAAAACAAAAGGTTGCTGCTCACTATCAAGTAAGTCAAATAACATTAACTATAAATAATATTAATACATAACAGTTAGTTTATACTCGTATAAAAACGAGTTTTAAATAATAAAGAGAGTGTATTAATTGTTATAAGTAAACAATATATATGGTTTTCTTAAAAATTGTGACTGATTGTTCAGGAACAATCACACTATACCAAGATATCGCAAAAAAAACATAACTTGTCGCATATTATAATACTATATAGAATTTATATAAATTCCAGGGTGCCTTTAATAATGTCTGGTGGCCAAGTGCCCTTCGAAGAATTAGGCCGGCAAAAATCTCTAGGAACGTCGACTGCACTATGAAGTACTATATTCATTGTTAAACATTCATTTTACAAACCGATTACCGTTCCATGAAAAGAGGCAACTATTTAATGGTTGTCCTCAACTCTGGAACATGGTATTCGACAAAGACTGTGTTTCTTACTCGAAAGGTTGTGTAAACGTATGTTTTGATAAAATGTGTAGTTTCTTGAAGCTACACAAAATTGCTATATCTTCAAGTAAAACAAAGATGATGATCCTTGCCTTTAGCAAGACAGATGGGACTTAACAGAAAAAGGAAGAACTACATATTGGTTAACAAAGACGTTAATTTTGATTTGCAACACAAGTAGTACCTATCTACTGTGTGTGTGTTCGATCGGCATCTGCTGCTTTAGGTGAAAACAGTAATTAAAAGTGAGAAATTAATTACGGAAAAAAATTAAATATATTATATAAATTTTTCTTCTAACGAAATGTATTTAAGTTTATTTTAATATTGTGCTAATTTACTCTAAAATAAGTGTTTTTAAAAATGTTTGACAGTTAGAAACCAGTGTTGAAAAATATAACTAAATATATATATGACGCGTATACGCGGTCTTATGAATATAACCTTAAGACTGTAACTTTGTCGTTTTTGAGATAAAACAATAATAAGTGCGATAGACAAAGATATTGATAATAATAAGGTTAGTGTTAGTGCTAAAACATCAACTGGTTAAGAAATTCAAGAAATCTGTAAACCTATATAAGGAAGACCTCATATTAACACTACAAATATACGGAAAACAGGAGGTTTCTGCTCACTATCAAGTAAGTCAAATAACATTAACTATAAATAATATGAATACATAACAATTAGTTTCCACTCGTATAAAAGCGAGTTTAAAATAATAATAAAGAGAGTGTATTAATTGTTATAAGTAAACAATATATATGGTTATCTTGAAAATTGTGACTGTTTGTTTATGAACAATCACACTATACCAAGATAAGGAAAAAAAAAACATAACTTGTCGCATATTATAATACTATATAGAATTTAAAGAAATTTCAGGGTGCCTTTAATAATGTCTGGTGGCCAAGTGCCCTTCGAAGAATTAGGCCGGCAAAAATCTCTAGGAACGTCTACTGCACTATGGAGAACTATATTCATTGTTAAACATTAATTTTACAAACCGATTACCGTTCCATGAAAAGTGGCAACTATCTAATGGTTGTCCTTAACTCTGGAACATGGTATTCGACGAGGACTGTGTTGTTCACTCGAAAGGTTGTGGAAACGTATGTTTTGATAAAATGTGTAGTTTCTTGAAGCTACACAAAAATGCTGTATCTTCAAGTAAAACAAAGATGGTGATCCTTGCCGTTGGCAAGACAGATGGGACTTAACAGAAAAAGGAAGAACTACATATTGGTTAACAAAGACGTTAATTTTGATTTGCAACACAAGTGGTACCTATCTACTGTGTGTGTGTTCGATCGGCATCTGCTACTTTAGGTGAAAAAAGTGATTAAAAGTGAGAAATTAAATACGGAAGAAAATTAAATATATTATATAAATACTTCTTTTAACGAAATGTATTTAAGTTTATTTTAACATTGTGCTAATTTACTCTAAAATAAGTGTTTTTAAAAATGTTTGACAGTTAGAAACCAGTGTTGAAAAATATAACTAAATATATATATGACGCGTATACGCGGTCTTATGAATATAACCTTAAAACTGTCCTTTTGTCGTTTTTGAGATAAAACAATAATTAGTGCGATAGACAAAGAAATTGGTAATAATAAGGTTAGTGTTAGTGCTAAAACATCAACTGGTTAAGAAATTTAAGAAATCTGTAGACCTATATTAGGAAGACCTCATATAAACACTACAAATATACGGAAAACAAAAGGTTGCTGCTCACTATCAAGTAAGTCAAATAACATTAATTATAAATAATATTAATACATAACAATTAGTTTATACTCGTATAAAAGCGAGTTTCAAATAATGAAGAGAGTGTATTAATTGTTATAAGTAAACAATATATATGGTTTTCTTGAAAATTGTGACTGATTGTTTATGAACAATCACACTATACCAAGATAAAGCAAAAAAAAACATAACTTGTCGCATATTATAATACTATATAGAATTTAAAGAAATTTCAGGGTGCCTTTAATAATGTCTGGTGGCCAAGTGCCCTTCGAAGAATTAGGCCGGCAAAAATCTCTAGGAACGTTTACTGCACTATGGAGAACTATATTCATTGTTAAACATTAATTTTACAAACCGATTACCGTTCCATGAAAAGTGGCAACTATCTAATGGTTGTCCTTAACTCTGGAACATGGTATTCGACGAGGACTGTGTTTTTCACTCGAAAGGTTGTGGAAACGTATGTTTTGATAAAATGTGTAGTTTCTTGAAGCTACACAAAAATGCTGTATCTTCAAGTAAAACAAAGATGATGATCCTTGCCTTTGGCAAGACAGATGGAACTTAACAGAAAAAGGAAGAACTACATATTGGTTAACAAAGACGTTAATTTTGATTTGCAACACAAGTGGTACCTATCTACTGTGTGTGTGTTCGATCGGCATCTGCTACTTTAGGTGAAAAAAGTGATTAAAAGTGAGAAATTAAATACGGAAAAAAATTAAATATATTATATAAATACTTCTTTTAACGAAATGTATTTAAGTTTATTTTAACATTGTGCTAATTTACTCTAAAATAAGTGTTTTTAAAAATGTTTGACAGTTAGAAACCAGTGTTAAAAAATATAACTAAATATATATATGACGCGTATACGCGGTCTTATATATAAATAACATTAACTATAAATAATATTAATACATAACAATTAGTTTATACTCGTATAAAAGCGAGTTTGAAATAATAAAGAGAGTGTATTAATTGTTATAAGTAAACAATATATATGGTTTTCTTGAATATAACCTTAAAACTGTACCTTTGTCGTTTTTGAGATAAAACAATAATAAGTGCGATAGACAAAGAAATTGGTAATAATTAGGTTAGTGTTAGTGCTAAAACATCAACTGGTTAAGAAATTTAAGAAATCTGTAGACCTATATTAGGAAGACCTCATATAAACACTACAAATATACGGAAAACAAAAGGTTGCTGCTCACTATCAAGTAAGTCAAATAACATTAATTATAAATAATATTAATACATAACAATTAGTTTATACTCGTATAAAAGCGAGTTTCAAATAATGAAGAGAGTGTATTAATTGTTATAAGTAAACAATATATATGGTTTTCTTAAAAATTGTGACTGATTGTTCAGGAACAATCACACTATACCAAGATATCGCAAAAAAAAACATAACTTGTCGCATATTTTAATACTATATAGAATTTATAGAAATTCCAGTGTGCCATTAATAATGTCTGGTGGCCAAGTGCCCTTCGAAGAATTAGGCCGGCAGAAATCTCTAGGAATGTCTACTGCACTATGGAGAACTATATTTATTGTTAAACATTAGTTTTACAAATCGATTACCGTTTCATGAAAAGAGGCAACTATCTAATGGTTGTCCTCAACTCAGGAAAATGGTATTCGACGAGGACTGTGTTTCTCACTCGAAAGGTTGTGTAAACGTATGTTTTGATAAAATGTGTAGCTTCTTGAAGCTACACAAAATGGCTGTATCTTCAAGTAAAACGAAGATGATGATCCTTGCCTTTGGCAAGACAGATGGGACTTAACAGAAAAAAAAAGAACTACATATTAATTAACGAAGACGTTAATTTTGATTTGCAACACAAGTGGTACCTATCTACTGTGTGTGTGTTTGATCGGCATCTGCTAGGTGAAAAAAGTGATTAAAAGTGAGAAATTAATTACGGAAAAAAATTAAATATATTATATAAATACTTCTTCTA
This sequence comes from Panorpa germanica, assembly GCA_963678705.1. Taxonomy (NCBI): domain Eukaryota; kingdom Metazoa; phylum Arthropoda; class Insecta; order Mecoptera; family Panorpidae; genus Panorpa; species Panorpa germanica. The sequence goes on along the minus strand of OY783216.1, from coordinate 11,998,454 downwards.
ACGAAATGTATTTAAGTTTATTTTAATATTGTGCTAATTCACTCTAAAATAAGTGTTTTTAAAAAAGTTTGACAGTTAGAAACTAGTGTTGAAAAATATAACTAAATATATGTATGACGCGTATACGCGGTCTTATGAATATAACCTTAAAACTGTAACTTTGTCGTTTTTGAGATAAAACAATAATAAGTGCGATAGACAAAGAAATTGATAATAATTATGTTAGTGTTAGTGCTAAAACATCAACTGGTTAAGAAATTCAAGAAATCTGTAGACATATATAAGATAGACCTCATATAAACACTACAAATATACGAAAAACCAAAGGTTGATGCTCACTATCAAGTAAGTCAAATAACATTAACTATAAATAATACTAATACATAACAGTTAGTTTATACTCGTACAAAAACGAGTTTCAAATAATAAAGAGAGTGTATTAATTGTTATAAGTAAACAATATATATGGTTTTCTTGAAAATTGTGACTGATTGTTCAGGAACAATCACACTATACCAAGATATCGCAAAAAAAAACATAACTTGTCGCATATTATAATACTATATAGAATTTATATAAATTCCAGGGTGCCTTTAATAATGTCTGGTGGCCAAGTGCCCTTCGAAGAATTAGGCCGGCAAAAATCTCTAGGAACGTCTACTGCACTATGAAGTACTATATTCATTGTTAAACATTCATTTTACAAACCGATTACCGTTCCATGAAAAGAGGCAACTATCTAATGGTTGTCCTCAACTCTGGAACATGGTATTCGACAAAGACTGTGTTTCTTACTCGAAAGGTTTTGTAAACGTATGTTTTGATAAAATGTGTAGTTTCTTGAAGCTACACAAAATTGATATATCTTCAAGTAAAACAAAGATGATGATCCTTGCCTCTAGCAAGACAGATGGAACTTAACAGAAAAAGGAAGAACTACTTATTGGTTAACAAAGACGTTAATTTTGATTTGCAACACAAGTGGTACCTATCTACTGTGTGTGTGTTCGATCGGCATCTGCTGCTTTAGGTGAAAACAGTGATGTGAAGTGAGAAATTATTTACGGAAAAAAATTAAATATATTATATAAATACTTCTTCTAACGAAATGTATTTAAGTTTATTTTAATATTGTGCTAATTTACTCTAATATAAGTGTTTTTAAAAATGTTTGACAGTTAGAAACCAGTGTTGAAAAATATAACCAAACATATATATGACGCGTATACGCGGTCTTATGAATATAACCTTAAGACTGTAACTTTGTCGTTTTTGAGATAAAACAATAATAAGTGCGATAGACAAAGATATTGATAATAATAAGGTTAGTGTTAGTGCTAAAACATTAACTGGTTAAGAAATTCAAGAAATCTGTAAACCTATATAAGGAAGACCTCATATTAACACTACAAATCTACGGAAAACAGGAGGTTGCTGCTCACTATCAAGTAAGTCAAATAACATTAACTATAAATAATATTAATACATAACAATTAGTTTATACTCGTATAAGAGCGAGTTTGAAATAATAAAGAGAGTGTATTAATTGTTATAAGTAAACAATATATATGGTTTTCTTGAAAATTGTGACTGTTTGTTCAGGAACAATCACACTATACCAAGATAACGCAAAAAAAAACATAACTTGTCGCATGTTATAATACTATATAGAATTTAAAGAAATTTTAGGGTGCCTTTAATAATGTTTGATGGCCAAGTGCCCTTCGAAGAATTAGGCCGGCAAAAATCTCTAGGAACGTTTACTGCACTATGGAGAACTATATTCATTGTTAAACATTAATTTTACAAACCGATTACCGTTCCATGAAAAGTGGCAACTATCTAATAGTTTTCCTTAACTCTGGAACATGGTATTCGACGAGGACTGTGTTTTTCACTCAAAAGGTTGTGGAAACGTATGTTTTGATAAAATGTGTAGTTTCTTAAAGCTACACAAAATTGCTGTATCTTCAAGTAAAACAAAGATGATGATCCTTGCCTTTGGCAAGACAGATGGGACTTAACAGAAAAAGGAAGAACTACTTATTGGTTAACAAAGACGTTAATTTTGATTTGCAACACAAGTGGTACCTATCTACTGTGTGTGTGTTCTATCGGCATCTGCTACTTTAGGTGAAAAAAGTGATTAAAAGTGAGAAATTAAATACGGAAAAAAATTAAATATATTATATAAATACTTCTTTTAACGAAATGTATTTAAGTTTATTTTAACATTGTGCTAATTTACTCTAAAATAAGTGTTTTTAAAAATGTTTGACAGTTAGAAACCAGTGTTGAAAAATATAACTAAATATATATATGACGCGTATACGCGGTCTTATGAATATAACCTTAAAACTGTAACTTTGTCGTTTTTGAGATAAAACAATAATAAGTGCGATAGACAAAGAAATTGGTAATAATTAGGTTAGTGTTAGTGCTAAAACATCAACTGGTTAAGAAATTTAAGAAATCTGTAGACCTATATTAGGAAGACCTCATATAAACACTACAAATATACGGAAAACAAAAGGGTGCTGCTCACTATCAAGTAAGTCAAATAACATTAATTATAAATAATATTAATACATAACAATTAGTTTATACTCGTATAAAAGCGAGTTTCAAATAATGAAGAGAGTGTATTAATTGTTATAAGTAAACAATATATATCGTTTTCTTGAAAATTGTGACTGATTGTTTATGAACAATCACACTATACCAAGATAAAGCAAAAAAAAAACATAACTTGTCGCATATTTTAATACTATATAGAATTTATAGAAATTCCAGTGTGCAATTAATAATGTCTGGTGGCCAAGTGCCCTTCGAAGAATTAGGCCGGCAAAAATCTCTAGGAACGTCTACTGCACTATGGAGAACTATATTCATTGTTAAACATTAGTTTTACAAATCGATTACCGTTTCATGAAAAGAGGCAACTATCTAATGGTTGTCCTCAACTCAGGAAAATGGTATTCGACGAGGACTGTGTTTCTCACTCGAAAGGTTGTGTAAACGTATGTTTTGATAAAATGTGTAGTTTCTTGAAGCTACACAAAATGGCTGTATCTTCAAGTAAAACGAAGATGATGATCCTTGCCTTTGGCAATACAGATGGGACTTAACAGAAAAAAAAAGAACTACATATTAATTAACGAAGACGTTAATTTTGATTTGCAACACAAGTGGTACCTATCTACTGTGTGTGTGTTTGATCGGCATCTGCTACTTTAGGTGAAAAAAGTGATTAAAAGTGAGAAATTAATTACGGAAAAAAATTAAATATATTATATAAATACTTCTTCTAACGAAATGTATTTAAGTTTATTTTAATATTGTGCTAATTCACTCTAAAATAAGTGTTTTTAAAAAAGTTTGACAGTTAGAAACCAGTGTTGAAAAATATAACTAAATATATGTATGACGCGTATACGCGGTCTTATGAATATAACCTTAAAACTGTAACTTTGTCGTTTTTGAGATAAAACAATAATAAGTGCGATAAACAAAGAAATTGATAATAATTATGTTAGTGTTAGTGCTAAAACATCAACTGGTTAAGAAATTCAAGAAATCTGTAGACATATATAAGATAGACCTCATATAAACACTACAAATATACGAAAAACCAAAGGTTGCTGCTCACTATCAAGTAAGTCAAATAACATTAACTATAAATAATACTAATACATAACAGTTAGTTTATACTCGTACAAAAACGAGTTTCAAATAATAAAGAGAGTGTATTATTTGTTATAAGTAAACAATATATATGGTTTTCTTGAAAATTGTGACTGATTGTTCAGGAACAATCACACTATACCAAGATATCGCAAAAAAAAACATAACTTGTCGCATATTATAATACTATATAGAATTTATATAAATTCCAGGGTGCCTTTAATAATGTCTGGTGGCCAAGTGCCCTTCGAAGAATTAGGCCGGCAAAAATCTCTAGGAACGTCTACTGCACTATGAAGTACTATACTCATTGTTAAACATTCATTTTACAAACCGATTACCGTTCCATGAAAAGAGGCAACTATCTAATGGTTGTCCTCAACTCTGGAACATGGTATTCGACAAAGACTGTGTTTCTTACTCGAAAGGTTTTGTAAACGTATGTTTTGATAAAATGTGTAGTTTCTTGAAGCTACACAAAATTGATATATCTTCAAGTAAAACAAAGATGATGATCCTTGCCTCTAGCAAGACAGATGGAACTTAACAGAAAAAGGAAGAACTACTTATTGGTTAACAAAGACGTTAATTTTGATTTGCAACACAAGTGGTACCTATCTACTGTGTGTGTGTTCGATCGGCATCTGCTGCTTTAGGTGAAAACAGTGATGTGAAGTGAGAAATTATTTACGGAAAAAAATTAAATATATTATATAAATACTTCTTCTAACGAAATGTATTTAAGTTTATTTTAATATTGTGCTAATTTACTCTAATATAAGTGTTTTTAAAAATGTTTGACAGTTAGAAACCAGTGTTGAAAAATATAACCAAATATATATATGACGCGTATACGCGGTCTTATGAATATAACCTTAAGACTGTAACTTTGTCGTTTTTGAGATAAAACAATAATAAGTGCGATAGACAAAGATATTGATAATAATAAGGTTAGTGTTAGTGCTAAAACATCAACTGGTTAAGAAATTCAAGAAATCTGTAAACCTATATAAGGAAGACCTCATATTAACACTACAAATCTACGGAAAACAGGAGGTTGCTGCTCACTATCAAGTAAGTCAAATAACATTAACTATAAATAATATTAATACATAACAATTAGTTTATACTCGTATAAGAGCGAGTTTGAAATAATAAAGAGAGTGTATTAATTGTTATAAGTAAACAATATATATGGTTTTCTTGAAAATTGTGACTGTTTGTTCAGGAACAATCACACTATACCAAGATAACGCAAAAAAAAACATAACTTGTCGCATATTATAATACTATATAGAATTTAAAGAAATTTTAGGGTGCCTTTAATAATGTTTGGTGGCCAAGTGCCCTTCGAAGAATTAGGCCGGCAAAAATCTCTAGGAACGTTTACTGCACTATGGAGAACTATATTCATTGTTAAACATTAATTTTACAAACCGATTACCGTTCCATGAAAAGTGGCAACTATCTAATAGTTTTCCTTAACTCTGGAACATGGTATTCGACGAGGACTGTGTTTTTCACTCGAAAGGTTGTGGAAACGTATGTTTTGATAAAATGTGTAGTTTCTTAAAGCTACACAAAATTGCTGTATCTTCAAGTAAAACAAAGATGATGATCCTTGCCTTTGGCAAGACAGATGGGACTTAACAGAAAAAGGAAGAACTACTTATTGGTTAACAAAGACGTTAATTTTGATTTGCAACACAAGTGGTACCTATCTACTGTGTGTGTGTTCTATCGGCATCTGCTACTTTAGGTGAAAAAAGTGATTAAAAGTGAGAAATTAAATACGGAAAAAAATTAAATATATTATATAAATACTTCTTTTAACGAAATGTATTTAAGTTTATTTTAACATTGTGCTAATTTACTCTAAAATAAGTGTTTTTAAAAATGTTTGACAGTTAGAAACCAGTGTTGAAAAATATAACTAAATATATATATGACGCGTATACGCGGTCTTATGAATATAACCTTAAAACTGTAACTTTGTCGTTTTTGAGATAAAACAATAATAAGTGCGATAGACAAAGAAATTGGTAATAATTAGGTTAGTGTTAGTGCTAAAACATCAACTGGTTAAGAAATTTAAGAAATCTGTAGACCTATATTAGGAAGACCTCATATAAACACTACAAATATACGGAAAACAAAAGAATGCTGCTCACTATCAAGTAAGTCAAATAACATTAATTATAAATAATATTAATACATAACAATTAGTTTATACTCGTATAAAAGCGAGTTTCAAATATTGAAGAGAGTGTATTAATTGTTATAAGTAAACAATATATATGGTTTTCTTAAAAATTGTGACTGATTGTTTATGAACAATTACACTATACCAAGATAAAGCAAAAAAAAACATAACTTGTCGCATATTTTAATACTATATAGAATTTATAGAAATTCCTGTGTGCCATTAATAATGTCTGGTGGCCAAGTGCCCTTCGAAGAATTAGGCCGGCAAAAATCTCTAGGAACGTCTACTGCACTATGGAGAACTATATTCATTGTTAAACATTAGTTTTACAAATCGATTACCGTTTCATGAAAAGAGGCAACTATCTAATGGTTGTCCTCAACTCAGGAAAATGGTATTCGACGAGGACTGTGTTTCTCACTCGAAAGGTTGTGTAAACGTATGTTTTGATAAAATGTGTAGTTTCTTGAAGCTACACAAAATGGCTGTATCTTCAAGTAAAACGAAGATGATGATCCTTGCCTTTGGCAAGACAGATGGGACTTAACAGAAAAAAAAAGAACTACATATTAATTAACGAAGACGTTAATTTTGATTTGCAACACAAGTGAAACCTATCTACTGTGTGTGTGTTTGATCGGCATCTGCTACTTTAGGTGAAAAAAGTGATTAAAAGTGAGAAATTAATTACGGAAAAAAATTAAATATATTATATAAATACTTCTTCTAACGAAATGTATTTAAGTTTATTTTAATATTGTGCTAATTCACTCTAAAATAAGTGTTTTTAAAAAAGTTTGACAGTTAGAAACCAGTGTTGAAAAATATAACTAAATATATGTATGACGCGTATACGCGGTCTTATGAATATAACCTTAAAACTGTAACTTTGTCGTTTTTGAGATAAAACAATAATAAGTGCGATAGACAAAGAAATTGATAATAATTATGTTAGTGTTAGTGCTAAAACATTAACTGGTTAAGAAATTCAAGAAATCTGTAGACATATATAAGATAGACCTCATATAAACACTACAAATATACGAAAAACCAAAGGTTGCTGCTCACTATCAAGTAAGTCAAATAACATTAACTATAAATAATACTAATACATAACAGTTAGTTTATACTCGTACAAAAACGAGTTATAAATAATAAAGAGAGTGTATTAATTGTTATAAGTAAACAATATATATGGTTTTCTTGAAAATTGTGACTGATTGTTCAGGAACAATCACACTATACCAAGATATCGCAAAAAAAAACATAACTTGTCGCATATTATAATACTATATAGAATTTATATAAATTCCAGGGTGCCTTTAATAATGTCTGGTGGCCAAGTGCCCTTCGAAGAATTAGGCCGGCAAAAATCTCTAGGAACGTCTACTGCACTATGAAGTACTATACTCATTGTTAAACATTCATTTTACAAACCGATTACCGTTCCATGAAAAGAGGCAACAATCTAATGGTTGTCCTCAACTCTGGAACATGGTATTCGACAAAGACTGTGTTTCTTACTCGAAAGGTTGTGTAAACGTATGTTTTGATAAAATGTGTAGTTTCTTGAAGCTACACAAAATTGCTATATCTTCAAGTAAAACAAAGATGATGATCCTTGCCTTTAGCAAGACAGATGGGACTTAACAGAAAAAGGAAGAACTACATATTGGTTAACAAAGACGTTAATTTTGATTTGCAACACAAGTGGTACATATCTACTGTGTGTGTGTTCGATCGGCATCTGCTGCTTTAGGTGAAAACAGTGATGTAAAGTGAGAAATTAATTACGGAAAAAAATTAAATATATTATATAAATACTTCTTCTAACGAAATGTATTTAAGTTTATTTTAATATTGTGCTAATTTACTCTAATATAAGTGTTTTTAAAAATGTTTGACAGTTTGAAACCAGTGTTGAAAAATATAACTAAATATATATATGACGCGTATACGCGGTCTTATGAATATAACCTTAAGACTGTAACTTTGTCGTTTTTGAGATAAAACAAAAATAAGTGCGATAGACAAAGATATTGATAATAATAAGGTTAGTGTTAGTGCTAAAACATCAACTGGTTAAGAAATTCAAGAAATCTGTAAACCTATATAAGGAAGACCTCATATTAACACTACAAATATACGGAAAACAGGAGGTTGCTGCTCACTATCAAGTAAGTCAAATAACATTAACTATAAATAATATTAATACATAACAATTAGTTTATACTCGTATAAAAGCGAGTTTGAAATAATAAAGAGAGTGTATTAATTGTTATAAGTAAACAATATATATGGTTTTCTTGAAAATTGTGACTGTTTGTTCAGGAACAATCACACTATACCAAGATAACGCAAAAAAAAACATAACTTGTCGCATATTATAATACTATATAGAATTTAAAGAAATTTTAGGGTGCCTTTAATAATGTTTGGTGGCCAAGTGCCCTTCGAAGAATTAGGCCGGCAAAAATCTCTAGGAACGTTTACTGCACTATGGAGAACTATATTCATTGTTAAACATTAATTTTACAAACCGATTACCGTTCCATGAAAAGTGGCAACTATCTAATAGTTGTCCTTAACTCTGGAACATGGTATTCGACGAGGACTGTGTTTTTCACTCGAAAGGTTGTGGAAACGTATGTTTTGATAAAATGTGTAGTTTCTTGAAGCTACACAAAATTGCTGTATCTTCAAGTAAAACAAAGATGATGATCCTTGCCTTTGGCAAGACAGATGGGACTTAACAGAAAAAGGAAGAACTACATATTGGTTAACAAAGACGTTAATTTTGATTTGCAACACAAGTGGTACCTATCTACTGTGTGTGTGTTCGATCGGCATCTGCTACTTTAGGTGAAAAAAGGGATTAAAAGTGAGAAATTAAATACGGAAAAAAATTAAATATATTATATAAATACTTCTTTTAACGAAATGTATTTAAGTTTATTTTAACATTGTGCTAATTTACTCTAAAATAAGTGTTTTTAAAAATGTTTGACAGTTAGAAACCAGTGTTGAAAAATATAACTAAATATATATATGACGCGTATACGCGGTCTTATGAATATAACCTTAAAACTGTAACTTTGTCGTTTTTGAGATAAAACAATAATAAGTGCGATAGACAAAGAAATTGGTAATAATTAGGTTAGTGTTAGTGCTAAAACATCAACTGGTTAAGAAATTTAAGAAATCTGTAGACCTATATTAGGAAGACCTCATATAAACACTACAAATATACGGAAAACAAAAGGTTGCTGCTCACTATCAAGTAAGTCAAATAACATTAATTATAAATAATATTAATACATAACAATTAGTTTATACTCGTATAAAAGCGAGTTTCAAATAATGAAGAGAGTGTATTAATTTTTATAAGTAAACAATATATATGGTTTTCTTGAAAATTGTGACTGATTGTTTATGAACAATCACACTATACCAAGATAAAGCAAAAAAAAACATAACTTGTCGCATATTTTAATACTATATAGAATTTATAGAAATTCCAGTGTGCAATTAATAATGTCTGGTGGCCAAGTGCCCTTCGAAGAATTAGGCCGGCAAAAATCTCTAGGAACGTCTACTGCACTATGGAGAACTATATTCATTGTTAAACATTAGTTTTACAAATCGATTACCGTTTCATGAAAAGAGGCAACTATCTAATGGTTGTCCTCAACTCAGGAAAATGGTATTCGACGAGGACTGTGTTTCTCACTCGAAAGGTTGTGTAAACGTATGTTTTAATAAAATGTGTAGTTTCTTGAAGCTACACAAAATGGCTGTATATTCAAGTAAAACGAAGATGATGATCCTTGCCTTTGGCAAGACAGATGGGACTTAACAGAAAAAAAAAGAACTACATATTAATTAACGAAGACGTTAATTTTGATTTGCAACACAAGTGGTACCTATCTACTGTGTGTGTGTTTGATCGGCATCTGCTACTTTAGGTGAAAAAAGTGATTAAAAGTGAGAAATTAATTACGGAAAAAAATTAAATATATTATATAAATACTTCTTCTAACGAAATGTATTTAAGTTTATTTTAATATTGTGCTAATTCACTCTAAAATAAGTGTTTTTAAAAAAGTTTGACAGTTAGAAACCAGTGTTGAAAAATATAACTAAATATATGTATGACGCGTATACGCGGTCTTATGAATATAACCTTAAAACTGTAACTTTGTCGTTTTTGAGATAAAACAATAATAAGTGCGATAGACAAAGAAATTGATAATAATTATGTTAGTGTTAGTGCTAAAACATCAACTGGTTAAGAAATTCAAGAAATCTGTAGACATATATAAGATAGACCTCATATAAACACTACAAATATACGAAAAACCAAAGGTTGCTGCTCACTATCAAGTAAGTCAAATAACATTAACTATAAATAATACTAATGCATAACAGTTAGTTTATACTCGTACAAAAACGAGTTTCAAATAATAAAGAGAGTGTATTAATTGTTATAAGTAAACAATATATATGGTTTTCTTGAAAATTGTGACTGATTGTTCAGGAACAATCACACTATACCAAGATATCGCAAAAAAAAACATAACTTGTCGCATATTATAATACTATATAGAATTTAAAGAAATTTTAGGGTGCCTTTAATAATGTTTGGTGGCCAAGTGCCCTTCGAAGAATTAGGCCGGCAAAAATCTCTAGGAACGTTTACTGCACTATGGAGAACTATATTCATTGTTAAACATTAATTTTACAAACCGATTACCGTTCCATGAAAAGTGGCAACTATCTAATAGTTGTCCTTAACTCTGGAACATGGTATTCGACGAGGACTGTGTTTTTCACTCGAAAGGTTGTGGAAACGTATGTTTTGATAAAATGTGTAGTTTCTTGAAGCTACACAAAATTGCTGTATCTTCAAGTAAAACAAAGATGATGATCCTTGCCTTTGGCAAGACAGATGGGACTTAACAGAAAAAGGAAGAACTACATATTGGTTAACAAAGACGTTAATTTTGATTTGCAACACAAGTGGTACCTATCTACTGTGTGTGTGTTCGATCGGCATCTGCTACTTTAGGTGAAAAAAGGGATTAAAAGTGAGAAATTAAATACGGAAAAAAATTAAATATATTATATAAATACTTCTTTTAACGAAATGTATTTAAGTTTATTTTAACATTGTGCTAATTTACTCTAAAATAAGTGTTTTTAAAAATGTTTGACAGTTAGAAACCAGTGTTGAAAAATATAACTAAATATATATATGACGCGTATACGCGGTCTTATGAATATAACCTTAAAACTGTAACTTTGTCGTTTTTGAGATAAAACAATAATAAGTGCGATAGACAAAGAAATTGGTAATAATTAGGTTAGTGTTAGTGCTAAAACATCAACTGGTTAAGAAATTTAAGAAATCTGTAGACCTATATTAGGAAGACCTCATATAAACACTACAAATATACGGAAAACAAAAGGTTGCTGCTCACTATCAAGTAAGTCAAATAACATTAATTATAAATAATATTAATACATAACAATTAGTTTATACTCGTATAAAAGCGAGTTTCAAATAATGAAGAGAGTGTATTAATTTTTATAAGTAAACAATATATATGGTTTTCTTGAAAATTGTGACTGATTGTTTATGAACAATCACACTATACCAAGATAAAGCAAAAAAAAACATAACTTGTCGCATATTTTAATACTATATAGAATTTATAGAAATTCCAGTGTGCAATTAATAATGTCTGGTGGCCAAGTGCCCTTCGAAGAATTAGGCCGGCAAAAATCTCTAGGAACGTCTACTGCACTATGGAGAACTATATTCATTGTTAAACATTAGTTTTACAAATCGATTACCGTTTCATGAAAAGAGGCAACTATCTAATGGTTGTCCTCAACTCAGGAAAATGGTATTCGACGAGGACTGTGTTTCTCACTCGAAAGGTTGTGTAAACGTATGTTTTGATAAAATGTGTAGTTTCTTGAAGCTACACAAAATGGCTGTATATTCAAGTAAAACGAAGATGATGATCCTTGCCTTTGGCAAGACAGATGGGACTTAACAGAAAAAAAAAGAACTACATATTAATTAACGAAGACGTTAATTTTGATTTGCAACACAAGTGGTACCTATCTACTGTGTGTGTGTTTGATCGGCATCTGCTACTTTAGGTGAAAAAAGTGATTAAAAGTGAGAAATTAATTACGGAAAAAAATTAAATATATTATATAAATACTTCTTCTAACGAAATGTATTTAAGTTTATTTTAATATTGTGCTAATTCACTCTAAAATAAGTGTTTTTAAAAAAGTTTGACAGTTAGAAACCAGTGTTGAAAAATATAACTAAATATATGTATGACGCGTATACGCGGTCTTATGAATATAACCTTAAAACTGTAACTTTGTCGTTTTTGAGATAAAACAATAATAAGTGCGATAGACAAAGAAATTGATAATAATTATGTTAGTGTTAGTGCTAAAACATCAACTGGTTAAGAAATTCAAGAAATCTGTAGACATATATAAGATAGACCTCATATAAACACTACAAATATACGAAAAACCAAAGGTTGCTGCTCACTATCAAGTAAGTCAAATAACATTAACTATAAATAATACTAATGCATAACAGTTAGTTTATACTCGTACAAAAACGAGTTTCAAATAATAAAGAGAGTGTATTAATTGTTATAAGTAAACAATATATATGGTTTTCTTGAAAATTGTGACTGATTGTTCAGGAACAATCACACTATACCAAGATATCGCAAAAAAAAACATAACTTGTCGCATATTATAATACTATATAGAATTTATATAAATTCCAGGGTGCCTTTAATAATGTCTGGTGGCCAAGTGCCCTTCGAAGAATTAGGCCGGCAAAAATCTCTAGGAACGTCTACTGCACTATGAAGTACTATATTCATTGTTAAACATTCATTTTACAAACCGATTACCGTTCCATGAAAAGAGGCAACTATCTAATGGTTGTCCTCAACTCTGGAACATGGTATTCGACAAAGACTGTGTTTCTTACTCGATAGGTTGTGTAAACGTATGTTTTGATAAAATGTGTAGTTTCTTGAAGCTACACAAAATTGCTATATCTTCAAGTAAAACAAAGATGATGATCCTTGCCTTTAGCAAGACAGATGGGACTTAACAGAAAAAGGAAGAACTACATATTGGTTAACAAAGACGTTAATTTTGATTTGCAACACAAGTGGTACCTATCTACTGTGTGTGTGTTCGATCGGCATCTGCTGTTTTAGGTGAAAACAGTGATGTAAAGTGAGAAATTAATTACGGAAAAAAATTAAATATATTATATAAATACTTCTTCTAACGAAATGTATTTAAGTTTATTTTAATATTGTGCTAATTTACTCTAATATAAGTGTTTTTAAAAATGTTTGACAGTTAGAAACCAGTGTTGAAAAATATAACTAAATATATATATGACGCGTATACGCGGTCTTATGAATATAACCTTAAGACTGTAACTTTGTCGTTTTTGAGATAAAACAATAATAAGTGCGATAGACAAAGATATTGATAATAATAAGGTTAGTGTTAGTGCTAAAACATCAACTGGTTAAGAAATTCAAGAAATCTGTAAACCTATATAAGGAAGACCTCATATTAACACTACAAATATACGGAAAACAGGAGGTTGCTGCTCACTATCAAGTAAGTCAAATAACATTAACTATAAATAATATTAATACATAACAATTAGTTTATACTCGTATAAAAGCGAGTTTGAAATAATAAAGAGAGTGTATTAATTGTTATAAGTAAATAATATATATGGTTTTCTTGAAAATTGTGACTGTTTGTTCAGGAACAATCACACTATACCAAGATAACGCAAAAAAAAACATAACTTGTCGCATATTATAATACTATATAGAATTTAAAGAAATTTTAGGGTGCCTTTAATAATGTTTGGTGGCCAAGTGCCCTTCGAAGAATTAGGCCGGCAAAAATCTCTAGGAACGTTTACTGCACTATGGAGAACTATATTCATTGTTAAACATTAATTTTACAAACCGATTACCGTTCCATGAAAAGTGGCAACTATCTAATGGTTGTCCTTAACTCTGGAACATGGTATTCGACGAGGACTGTGTTTTTCACTCGAAAGGTTGTGGAAACGTATGTTTTGATAAAATGTGTAGTTTCTTGAAGCTACACTAAATTGCTGTATCTTCAAGTAAAACAAAGATGATGATCCTTGCCTTTGGCAAGACAGATGGGACTTAACAGAAAAAGGAAGAACTACATATTGGTTAACAAAGACGTTAATTTTGATTTGCAACACAAGTGGTACCTATCTACTGTGTGTGTTCGATCGGCATCTGCTACTTTAGGTGAAAAAAGTGATTAAAAGTGAGAAATTAAATACGGAAAAAAATTAAATATATTATATAAATACTTCTTTTAACGAAATGTATTTAAGTTTATTTTAACATTGTGCTAATTTACTCTAAAATAAGTGTTTTTAAAAATGTTTGACAGTTAGAAACCAGTGTTGAAAAATATAACTAAATATATATATGACGCGTATACGCGGTCTTATGAATATAACCTTAAAACTGTAACTTTGTCGTTTTTGAGATAAAACAATAATAAGTGCGATAGACAAAGAAATTGGTAATAATTAGGTTAGTGTTAGTGCTAAAACATCAACTGGTTAAGAAATTTAAGAAATCTGTAGACCTATATTAGGAAGACCTTATATAAACACTACAAATATACGGAAAACAAAAGGTTGCTGCTCACTATCAAGTAAGTCAAATAACATTAATTATAAATAATATTAATACATAACAATTAGTTTATACTCGTATAAAAGCGAGTTTCAAATAATGAAGAGAGTGTATTAATTGTTATAAGTAAACAATATATATGGTTTTCTTGAAAATTGTGACTGATTGTTTATGAACAATCACACTATACCAAGATAAAGCAAAAAAAAACATAACTTGTCGCATATTTTAATACTATATAGAATTTATAGAAATTCCAGTGTGCCATTAATAATGTCTGGTGGCCAAGTGCCCTTCGAAGAATTAGGCCGGCAAAAATCTCTAGGAACGTCTACTGCACTATGGAGAACTATATTCATTGTTAAACATTAGTTTTACAAATCGATTACCGTTTCATGAAAAGAGGCAACTATCTAATGGTTGTCCTCAACTCAGGAAAATGGTATTCGACGAGGACTGTGTTTCTCACTCGAAAGGTTGTGTAAACGTATGTTTTGATAAAATGTGTAGTTTCTTGAAGCTACACAAAATGGCTGTATCTTCAAGTAAAACGAAAAAGATGATCCTTGCCTTTGGCAAGACAGATGGGACTTAACAGAAAAAAAAAGAACTACATATTAATTAACGAAGACGTTAATTTTGATTTGCAACACAAGTGGTACCTATCTACTGTGTGTGTGTTTAATCGGCATCTGCTACTTTAGGTGAAAAAAGTGAATAAAAGTGAGAAATTAATTACGGAAAAAAATTAAATATATTATATAAATACTTCTTCTAACGAAATGTATTTAAGTTTATTTTAATATTGTGCTAATTCACTCTAAAATAAGTGTTTTTAAAAAAGTTTGACAGTTAGAAACCAGTGTTGAAAAATATAACTGAATATATGTATGACGCTTATACGCGGTCTTATGAATATAACCTTAAAACTGTAACTTTGTCGTTTTTGAGATAAAACAATAATAAGTGCGATAGACAAAGAAATTGATAATAATTATGTTAGTGTTAGTGCTAAAACATCAACTGGTTAAGAAATTCAAGAAATCTGTAGACATATATAAGATAGACCTCATATAAACACTACAAATATACGAAAAACCAAAGGTTGCTGCTCACTATCAAGTAAGTCAAATAACATTAACTATAAATAATACTAATACATAACAGTTAGTTTATACTCGTACAAAAACGAGTTTCAAATAATAAAGAGAGTGTATTATTTGTTATAAGTAAACAATATATATGGTTTTCTTGAAAATTGTGACTGATTGTTCAGGAACAATCACACTATACCAAGATATCGCAAAAAAAAACATAACTTGTCGCATATTATAATACTATATAGAATTTATATAAATTCCAGGGTGCCTTTAATAATGTCTGGTGGCCAAGTGCCCTTCGAAGAATTAGGCCGGCAAAAATCTCTAGGAACGTCTACTGCACTATGAAGTACTATACTCATTGTTAAACATTCATTTTACAAACCGATTACCGTTCCATGAAAAGAGGCAACTATCTAATGGTTGTCCTCAACTCTGGAACATGGTATTCGACAAAGACTGTGTTTCTTACTCGAAAGGTTGTGTAAACGTATGTTTTGATAAAATGTGTAGTTTCTTGAAGCTACACAAAATTGCTATATCTTCAAGTAAAACAAAGATGATGATCCTTGCCTTTAGCAAGACAGATGGGACTTAACAGAAAAAGGAAGAACTACATTTTGGTTAACAAAGACGTTAATTTTGATTTGCAACACAAGTGGTACCTATCTACTGTGTGTGTGTTCGATCGGCATCTGCTGCTTTAGGTGAAAACAGTGATGTAAAGTGAGAAATTAATTACGGAAAAAAATTAAATATATTATAAAAATACTTCTTCTAACGAAATGTATTTAAGTTTATTTTAATATTGTGCTAATTTACTCTAATATAAGTGTTTTTAAAAATGTTTGACAGTTAGAAACCAGTGTTGAAAAATATAACTAAATATATATATGACGCGTATACGCGGTCTTATGAATATAACCTTAAGACTGTAACTTTGTCGTTTTTGAGATAAAACAAAAATAAGTGCGATAGACAAAGATATTGATAATAATAAGGTTAGTGTTAGTGCTAAAACATCAACTGGTTAAGAAATTCAAGAAATCTGTAAACCTATATAAGGAAGACCTCATATTAACACTACAAATATACGGAAAACAGGAGGTTGCTGCTCACTATCAAGTAAGTCAAATAACATTAACTATAAATAATATTAATACATAACAATTAGTTTATACTCGTATAAAAGCGAGTTTGAAATAATAAAGAGAGTGTATTAATTGTTATAAGTAAACAATATATATGGTTTTCTTGAAATTTGTGACTGTTTGTTCAGGAACAATCACACTATACCAAGATAACGCAAAAAAAAACATAACTTGTCGCATATTATAATACTATATAGAATTTATAGAAATTTTAGGGTGCCTTTAATAATGTTTGGTGGCCAAGTGCCCTTCGAAGAATTAGGCCGGCAAAAATCTCTAGGAACGTTTACTGCACTATGGAGAACTATATTCATTGTTAAACATTAATTTTACAAACCGATTACCGTTCCATGAAAAGTGGCAACTATCTAATGGTTGTCCTTAACTCTGGAACATGGTATTCGACGAGGACTGTGTTTTTCATTCGAAAGGTTGTGGAAACGTATGTTTTGATAAAATGTGTAGTTTCTTGAAGCTACACAAAATTGCTGTATCTTCAAGTAAAACAAAGATGATGATCCTTGCCTTTGGCAAGACAGATGGGACTTAACAGAAAAAGGAAGAACTACATATTGGTTAACAAAGACGTTAATTTTGATTTGCAACACAAGTGGTACCTATCTACTGTGTGTGTTCGATCGGCATCTGCTACTTTAGGTGAAAAAAGTGATTAAAAGTGAAAAATTAATTACGGAAAAAAATAAATATATTATATAAATACTTCTTCTAACGAAATGTATTTAAGTTTATTTTAATATTGTGCTAATTTACTTTAAAATAAGTGTTTTTAAAAATGTTTGACAGTTAGAAACCAGTGTTGAAAAATATAACTAAATATATATATGACGCGTATACGCAATCTTATGAATATAACCTTAAAACTGTAACTTTGTCGTTTTCGAGATAAAACAATTATAAGTGCGATAGACAAAGAAATTGGTAATAATTAGGTTAGTGTTAGTGCTAAAACATCAACTGGTTAAGAATTTTAAGAAATCTGTAGACCTATATAAAGAAGACCTCATATAAACACTACAAATATACGGAAAACTAAAGGTTGCTGCTCACTGTCAAGTAAGTCAAATAACATTAATTATAAATAATATTAATACATAACAATTAGTTTATACTCGTATAAAAGCGAGTTTCAAATAATGAAGAGAGTGTATTAATTGTTATAAGTAAACAATATATATGGTTTTCTTGAAAATTGTGACTGATTGTTTATGAACAATCACACTATACCAAGATAACGCAAAAAAAAACATAACTTGTCGCATATTTTAATACTATATAGAATTTATAGAAATTCCAGTGTGCCATTAATAATGTCTGGTGGCCAAGTGCCCTTCGAAGAATTAGGCCGGCAAAAATCTCTAGGAACGTCTACTGCACTATGGAGAACTATATTCATTGTTAAACATTAGTTTTACAAATCAAATACCGTTTCATGAAAAGAGGCAACTATCTAATGGTTGTCCTCAACTCTGGAACGTGGTATTCGACGAGGACTGTGTTTCTCACTCGAAAGGTTGTGTAAACGTATGTTTTGATAAAATGTGTAGTTTCTTGAAGCTACACAAAATGGCTGTATCTTCAAGTAAAACGAAGATGATGATCCTTGCCTTTGGCAAAACAGATGGGACTTAACAGAAAAGAAAAGAACTACATATTAATTACCGAAGACGTTAATTTTGATTTGCAACACAAGTGGGACCTATCTACTGTGTGTGTGTTCGATCGGCATCTGCTACTTTAGGTGAAAAAAGTGATTAAAAGTGAGAAATTAATTACGGAAAAAATTAAATATATTATATAAATACTTCTTCTAACGAAATGTATTTAAGTTTATTTTAATATTGTGCTAATTTACTCTAAAATAAGTGTTTTTAAAAAAGATTGACAGTTAGAAACCAGTGTTGAAAAATATAACTAAATATATATATGACGCGTATACGCGGTCTTATGAATATAACCTTAAAACTGTAACTTTGTCGTTTCTGAGATAAAACAATAATAAGTGCGATAGACAAAGAAATTGATAATAATTAGGTGAGTGTTAGTGCTAAAACATCAACTGGTTAAAAAATTCAAGAAATCTGTAGACCTATATAAGAAAGACCTCATATAAACACTACAAATATACGAAAAACCAAAGGTTGCTGCTCACTATCAAGTAAGTCAAATAACATTAACTATAAATAATATTAATACATAACAGTTAGTTTATACTCGTATAAAAACGAGTTTCAAATAATAAAGAGAGTGTATTAATTGTTATAAGTAAACAATATATATGGTTTTCTTGAAAATTGTGACTGATTGTTCAGGAACAATCACACTATACCAAGATATCGCAAAAAAAAAACATAACTTGTCGCATATTATAATACTATATAGAATTTATATAAATTCCAGGGTGCCTTTAATAATGTCTGGTGGCCAAATGCCCTTCGAAGAATTAGGCCGGCAAAAATCTCTAGGAACGTCTACTGCACTATGAAGTACTATATTCATTGTTAAACATGAGTTTTACAAATCGATTATTGTTTCATGAAAAGAGGCAACTATCTAATGGTTGTTCTCAACTCAGGAAAATGGTATTTGACGAGGACTGTGTTTCTCACTCGAAAGGTTGTGTAAACGTATGTTTTGATAAAATGTGTAGTTTCTTGAAGCTACACAAAATGGCTGTATCTTCAAGTAAAACGAAGATGATGATCCTTGCCTTTGGCAAAACAGATGGGACTTAACAGAAAAAAAAAGAACTACATATTAATTACCGAAGACGTTAATTTTGATTTGCAACACAAGTGGTACCTATCTACTGTGTGTGTGTTCGATCGGCATCTGCTACTTTAGGTGAAAAAAGTGATTAAAAGTGAGAAATTAATTACGGAAAAATATTAAATATATTATATAAATACTTCTTCTAACGAAATGTATTTAAGTTTATTTTAATATTGTGCTAATTTACTCTAAAATAAGTGTTTTTAAAAAAGTTTGACAGTTAGAAACCAGTGTTGAAAAATATAACTAAATATATATATATGACGCGTATACGCGGTCTTATGAATATAACCTTAAAACTGTAACTTTGTCGTTTTTGAGATAAAACAATAATAAGTGCGATAGACAAAGAAATTGATAATAATTAGGTTAGTGTTAGTGCTAAAACATCAACTGGTTAAGAAATTCAAGAAATCTGTAGACCTATATAAGAAAGACCTCATATAAACACTACAAATATACGAAAAACCAAAGGTTGCTGCTCACTATCAAGTAAGTCAAATAACATTAACTATAAATGATATTAATACATAACAATTAGTTTATACTCGTATAAAAGCGAGTTTCAAATAACGAAGAGAGTGTATTAATTGTTATAAGTAAACAATATATATGGTTTTCTTGAAAATTGTGACTGATTGTTTATGAACAATCACACTATACCAAGATAACGCAAAAAAAAACATAACTTGTCGCATATTTTAATACTATATAGAATTTATAGAAATTCCAGTGTGCCATTAATAATGTCTGGTGGCCAAGTGCCCTTCGAAGAATTAGGCCGGCAAAAATCTCTAGGAACGTCTACTGCACTATGGAGAACTATATTCATTGTTAAACATTAGTTTTACAAATCGATTACCGTTTCATGAAAAGAGGCAACTATCTAATGGTTGTCCTCAACTCTGGAAAATGGTATTCGACGAGGACTGTGTTTTTTACTCGAAAGGTTGTGTAAACGTATGTTTTGATAAAATGTGTAGTTTCTTGAAGCTACACAAAATGGCTGTATCTTCAAGTAAAACGAAGATGATGATCCTTGCCTTTTGCAAGACAGATGGGACTTAACAGAAAAAAAAAGAACTACATATTAATTAACAAAGACGTTAATTTTGATTTGCAACACAAGTGGTACCTATCTACTGTGTGTGTGTTCGATCGGCATCTGAAACTTTAGGTGAAAAAAGTGATTAAAAGTGAGAAATTAATTACGGAAAAAAATTAAATATATTATATAAATACTTCTTCTAACGAAATGTATTTAAGTTTATTTTAATATTGTGCTAATTTACTCTAAAATAAGTGTTTTTAAAAAAGTTTGACAGTTAGAAACCAGTGTTGAAAAATATAACTAAATATATATATAACGCATATACGCGGTCTTATGAATATAACCTTAAAACTGTAACTTTGTCGTTTTTGAGATAAAACAATAATAAATGCGATAGACAAAGAAATTGGTAATAATTAGGTTAGTGTTAGTGCTAAAACATCAACTGGTTAAGAAATTTAAGAAATCTGTAGACCTATATAAGGAGGACCTCATATAAACACTACAAATATACGGAAAACAAAAGGTTGCTGCTCACTATCAAGTAAGTCAAATAACATTAACTATAAATGATATTAATACATAACAATTAGTTTATACTCGTATAAAAGCGAGTTTCAAATAATGAAGAGAGTGTATTAATTGTTATAAGTAAACAATATATATGGTTTTCTTGAAAATTGTGACTGATTGTTTATGAACAATCACACTATACCAAGATAACGCAAAAAAAAACATAACTTGTCGCATATTTTAATACTATATAGAATTTATAGAAATTCCAGTGTGCCATTAATAATGTCTGGTGGCCAAGTGCCCTTCGAAGAATTAGGCCGGCAAAAATCTCTAGGAACGTCTACTGCACTATGGAGAACTATATTCATTGTTAAACATTAGTTTTACAAATCGATTACCGTTTCATGAAAAGAGGCAACTATCTAATGGTTGTCCTCAACTCTGGAAAATGGTATTCGACGAGGACTGTGTTTCTCACTCGAAAGGTTGTGTAAACGTATGTTTTGATAAAATGTGTAGTTTCTTGAAGCTACACAAAATGGCTGTATCTTCAAGTAAAACGAAGATGATGTTCCTTGCCTTTGGCAAGACAGATGGGACTTAACAGAAAAAAAAAGAACTACATATTAATTAACAAAGACGTTAATTTTGATTTGCAACACAAGTGGTACCTATCTACTGTGTGTGTGTTCGATCGGCATCTGAAACTTTAGTTGAAAAAAGTGATTAAAAGTGAGAAATTAATTACGGAAAAAAATTAAATATATTATATAAATACTTCTTTTAACGAAATGTATTTAAGTTTATTTTAATATTGTGCTAATTTACTCTAAAATAAGTGTTTTTAAAAAAGTTTGACAGTTAGAAACCAGTGTTGAAAAATATAACTAAATATATATATGACGCATATACGCGGTCTTATGAATATAACCTTAAAACTGTAACTTTGTCGTTTTTGAGATAAAACAATAATAAATGCGATAGACAAAGAAATTGGTAATAATTAGGTTAGTGTTAGTGCTAAAACATCAACTGGTTAAGAAATTTAAGAAATCTGTAGACCTATATAAGGAGGACCTCATATAAACACTACAAATATACGGAAAACAAAAGGTTGCTGCTCACTATCAAGTAAGTCAAATAACATTAACTATAAATGATATTAATACATAACAATTAGTTTATACTCGTATAAAAGCGAGTTTCAAATAATGAAGAGAGTGTATTAATTGTTATAAGTAAACAATATATATTGTTTTCTTGAAAATTGTGACTGATTGTTTATGAACAATCACACTATACCAAGATAACGCAAAAAAAAACATAACTTGTCGCATATTTTAATACTATATAGATTTTATAGAAATTCCAGTGTGCCATTAATAATGTCTGGTGGCCAAGTGCCCTTCGAAGAATTAGGCCGGCAAAAATTTCTAGGAACGTCTACTGCACTATGGAGAACTATATTCATTGTTAAACATTAGTTTTACAAATCGATTACCGTTTCATGAAAAGAGGCAACTATCTAATGGTTGTCCTCAACTCTGGAAAATGGTATTCGACGAGGACTGTGTTTCTCACTCGAAAGGTTGTGTAAACGTATGTTTTGATAAAATGTGTAGTTTCTTGAAGCTACACAAAATGGCTATCTTCAAGTAAAACGAAGATGATTATCCTTGCCTTTGGCAAGACAGATGGGACTTAACAGAAAAAAAAAGAACTACATTATAATTAACAAAGACGTTAATTTTGATTTGCAACACAAGTGGTACCTATCTACTGTGTGTGTGTTCGATCGGCATCTGCTACTTTAGGTGAAAAAAGTGATTAAATGTGAGAAATTAATTACGGAAAAAAATTAAATATATTATATAAATACTTCTTCTAACGTAATGTATTTAAGTTTATTTTAATATTGTGCTAATTTACTCTAAAATAAGTGTTTTTAAAAAAGTTTGACAGTTAGAAACCAGTGTTAAAAAATATAACTAAATATATATATGACGCGTATACGCGGTCTTATGAATATAACCTTAAGACTGTAACTTTGTCGTTTTTGAGATAAAACAATAATAAGTGCGATAGACAAAGAAATTGGTAATAATTAGGTTAGTGTTAGTGCTAAAACATCAACTGGTTAAGAAATTTAAGAAATCTGTAGACCTATATAAGGAAGACCTCATATAAACACTACAAATATACGGAAAACCAAAGGTTGCTGCTCACTATCAAGTAAGTCAAATAACATTAACTATAAATAATATTAATACATAACAGTTAGTTTATACTCGTATAAAAACGAGTTTCAAATAATAAAGAGAGTGTATTAATTGTTATAAGTAAACAATATATATGGTTTTCTTGAAAATTGTGACTGATTGTTCAGGAACAATTACACTATACCAAGATATCGCAAAAAAAAACATAACTTGTCGCATATTATAATACTATATAGAATTTATATAAATTCCAGGGTGCCTTTAATAATGTCTGGTGGCCAAGTGCCCTTCGAAGAATTAGGCCGGCAAAAATCTCTAGGAACGTCTACTGCACTATGAAGTACTATATTCATTGTTAAACATTCATTTTACAAACCGATTACCGTTCCATAAAAAGAGGCAACTATCTAATGGTTGTCCTTAACTCTAGAACATGGTATTCGACGAGGACTGTGTTTCTTACTCGAAAGGTTGTGTAAACGTATGTTTTGATAAAATGTGTAGTTTCTTGAAGCTACACAAAATTGCTATATCTTCAAGTAAAACAAAGATGATGATCCTTGCCTTTGGCAAGACAGATGGGACTTAACAGAAAAAGGAAGAACTACATATTGGTTAACAAAGACGTTAATTTTGATTTGCAACACAAGTGGTACCTATCTACTGTGTGTGTTCGATCGGCATCTGCTACTTTAGGTGAAAAAAGTGATTAAAAGTGAGAAATTAATTACGGAAAAAAATTAAATATATTATATAAATACTTCTTCTAACGAAATGTATTTAAGTTTATTTTAATATTGTGCTAATTTACTCTTAAATAAGTGTTTTTTAAAATGTTTGACAGTTAGAAACCGGTGTTGAAAAATATAACTAAATATATATATGACGCGTATACGCAATCTTATGAATATAACCTTAAAACTGTAACTTTGTCGTTTTTGAGATAAAACAATAATAAGTGCGATAGACAAAGAAATTGGTAATAATTAGGTTAGTGTTAGTGCTAAAACATCAACTGGTTAAGAAATTTAAGAAATCTGTAGACTTATATAAGGAAGACCTCATATAAACACTACAAATATACGGAAAACAAAAGGTTGCTGCTCACTATCAAGTAAGTCAAATAACATTAATTATAAATAATATTAATACATAACAATTAGTTTATACTCGTATAAAAGCGAGTTTCAAATAATGAAGAGAGTGTATTAACTGTTATAAGTAAACAATATATATTGTTTTCTTGAAAATTGTGACTGATTGTTTATGAACAATCACACTATACCAAGATAACGCAAAAAAAAACATAACTTGTCGCAAATTTTAATACTATATAGAATTTATAGAAATTCCAGTGTGCCATTAATAATGTCTGGTGGCCAAGTGCCCTTCGAAGAATTAGGCCGGCAAAAATCTCTAGGAACGTCTACTGCACTATGGAGAACTATATTCATTGTTAAACATTAGTTTTACAAATCGATTACCGTTCCATGAAAAGAGGCAACTATCTAATGGTTGTCCTCAACTCTGGAAAATGGTATTCGACGAGGACTGTGTTTCTCACTCGAAAGATTGTGTAAACGTATATTTTGATAAAATGTGTAGTTTCTTGAAGCTACACAAAATGGCTGTATCTTCAAATAAAACGAAGATGATGATCCTTGCCTTTGGCAAGACAGATGGGACTTAACAGAAAAAAAAAGAACTACATATTAAATAACAAAGACGTTAATTTTGATTTGCAACACAAGTGGTACCTATCTATTGTGTGTGTGTTCGATCGGCATCTGAAACTTTAGGTGAAAAAAGTGATTAAAAGTGAAAAATTAATTACGGAAAAAAATTAAATATATTATATAAATACTTCTTCTAACGAAATGTATTTAAGTTTATTTTAATATTGTGCTAATTTACTCTAAAATAAGTGTTTTTAAAAAAGTTTGACAGTTAGAAACTAGTGTTGAAAAATATAACTAAATACATATATGACGCATATACGCGGTCTTATGAATATAACCTTAAAACTGTAACTTTGTCGTTTTTGAGATAAAACAATAATAAGTGCGATAGACAAAGAAATTGGTAATAATTAGGTTAGTGTTAGTGCTAAATCATCAACTGGTTAAGAAATTTAAGAAATCTGTAGACCTATATAAGGAGGACCTCATATAAACACTACAAATATACGGAAAACAAAAGGTTGCTGCTCACTATCAAGTAAGTCAAATAACATTAACTATAAATAATATTAATACATACCAATTAGTTTATACTCGTATAAAAGCGAGTTTCAAATAATGAAGAGAGTGTATTAATTGTTATATGTAAACAATATATATGGTTTTCTTGAAAAATGTGACTGATTGTTTATGAACAATCACACTATACCAAGATAACGCAAAAAAAAAACATAACTTGTCGCATATTTTAATACTATATAGAATTTATAGAAATTCCAGTGTGCCATTAATAATGTCTGGTGGCCAAGTGCCCTTCGAAGAATTAGGCCGGCAAAAATCTCTAGGAACGTCTACTGCACTATGGAGAACTATATTCATTGTTAAACATTAGTTTTACAAATCGATTACCGTTTCATGAAAAGAGGCAACTATCTAATGGTTGTCCTCAACTCTGGAACATGGTATTCGACGAGGACTGTGTTTCTTACTCGAAAGGTTGTGTAAACGTATGTTTTGATAAAATGTGTAGTTTCTTGAAGCTACACAAAATTGCTATATCTTCAAGTAAAATAAAGATGATGATCTTTGCCTTTGGCAAGACAGATGGGACTTAACAGAAATAAAAAGAATTACATATTGGTTAACAAAGACGTTAATTTTGATTTGCAACACAAGTGGTACCTATCTACTGTGTGTGTGTTCGATCGGCATCTGCTACTTTAGGTGAAAAAAGTGTTTAAAAGTGAGAAATTAATTACGGAAAAAAATTAAATATATTATATAAATACTTCTTCTAACGAAATGTATTTAAGTTTAATTTAATATTGTGCTAATTTACTCTTAAATAAGTGTTTTTAAAAATGTTTGACAGTTAGAAACCAGTGTTGAAAAATATAACTAAATATATATATGACGCGTATACGCAATCTTATGAATATAACCTTAAAACTGTAACTTTGTCGTTTTTGAGATAAAACAATAATAAGTGCGATAGACAAAGAAATTGGTAATAATTAGGTTAGTGTTAGTGCTAAAACATCAACTGGTTAAGAAATTTAAGAAATCTGTAGACCTATATAAGGAAGACCTCATATAAACACTACAAATATACGGAAAACAAAAGGTTGCTGCTCACTATCAAGTAAGTCAAATAACATTAATTAAAAATAATATTAATACATAACAATTAGTTTATACTCGTATAAAAGCGAGTTTCAAATAATGAAGAGAGTGTATTAATTGTTATAAGTAAACAATATATATGGTTTTCTTGAAAATTGTGACTGATTGTTTATGAACAATTACACTATATCAAGATAACGCAAAAAAAAACATAACTTGTCGCATATTTTAATACTATATAGAATTTATAGAAATTCCAGTGTGCCATTAATAATGTCTGGTGGCCAAGTGCCCTTCGAAGAATTAGGCCGGCAAAAATCTCTAGGAACGTCTACTGCACTATGGAGAACTATATTCATTGTTAAACATTAGTTTTACAAATCGATTACCGTTTCATGAAAAGAGGCAACTATCTAATGGTTGTCCTCAACTCAGGAAAATGGTATTCGACGAGGACTGTGTTTCTCACTCGAAAGGTTGTGTAAACGTATGTTTTGATAAAATGTGTAGTTTCTTGAAGCTACACAAAATGGCTGTATCTTCAAGTAAAACGAAGATGATGATCTTTGCCTTTGGCAAGACAGATGAGACTTAACAGAAAAAAAAAGAACTACATATTAAATAACGAAGACGTTAATTTTGATTTGCAACACAAGTGGTACCTATCTACTGTGTGTGTGTTCGATCGGCATCTGCTACTTTAGGTAAAAAAAGTGATTAAAAGTGAGAAATTAATTACGGAAAAAAATTAAATATATTATATAAATACTTCTTCTAACGAAATGTATTTAAGTTTATTTTAATATTGTGCTAATTTACTCTAAAATAAGTGTTTTTAAAAAAGTTTGACAGTTAGAAACCAGTGTTGAAAAATATAACTAAATATATATATGACGCGTATACGCGGTCTTATGAATATAACCTTAAAACTGTAACTTTGTCGTTTTTGAGATAAAACAATAATAAGTGCGATAGACAAAGAAATTGATAATAATTAGGTTAGTGTTAGTGCTAAAACATCAACTGGTTAAGAAATTCAAGAAATCTGTAGACCTATATAAGAAAGACCTCATATAAACACTACAAATATACGAAAAACCAAAGGTTGCTGCTCACTATCAAGTAAGTCAAATAACATTAACTATAAATAATATTAATACATAACAGTTAGTTTATACTCGTATAAAAACGAGTTTCAAATAATAAAGAGAGTGTATTAATTGTTATAAGTAAACTATATATATGGTTTTCTTGAAAATTGTGACTGATTGTTCAGGAACAATCACACTATACCAAGATATCGCAAAAAAAAACATAACTTGTCGCATATTATAATACTATATAGAATTTATATAAATTCCAGGGTGCCTTTAATAATGTCTGGTGGCCAAGTGCCCTTCGAAGAATTAGGCCGGCAAAAATCTCTAGGAACGTCTACTGCACTATGAAGTACTATATTCATTGTTAAACATTCATTTTACAAACCGATCACCGTTCCATGAAAAGAGGCAACTATCTAATGGTTGTCCTGAACTCTGGAACATGGTATTCGACGAGGACTGTGTTTCTTACTCGAAAGGTTGTGTAAACGTATGTTTTGATAAAATGTGTAGTTTCTTAAAGCTACACAAAATTGCTATATCTTCAAGTAAAACAAAGATGATGATCCTTGCCTTTGGCAAGACAGATGGGACTTAACAGAAAAAGGAAGAACTACATATTGGTTAACAAAGACGTTAATTTTGATTTGCAACACAAGTGGTACCTATCTACTGTGTGTGTGTTCGATCGGCATCTGCTACTTTAGGTGAAAAAAGTGATTAAAAGTGAAAAATTAAATACGGAAAAAAATTAAATATATTATATAAATACTTCTTTTAACGAAATGTATTTAAGTTTATTTTAATATTGTGCTAATTTACTCTAAAATAAGTGTTTTTAAAAATGTTTGACAGTTAGAAACCAGTGTTGAAAAATATAACTAACTATATATATGACGCGTATACGCGGTCTTATGAATATAACCTTAAAACTGTAACTTTGTCGTTTTTGAGATAAAACAATAATAAGTGCAAAAGACAAAGAAATTAGTAATAATTAGGTTAGTGTTAGTGCTAAAACACCAACTGGTTAAGAAATTTAAGAAATCTATAGACCTATATAAGAAAGACCTCATATAAACACTACAAATATACGGAAAACCAAAGGTTGCTGCTCACTATCAAGTAAGTCAAATAACATTAATTATAAATAATATTAATACATAACAATTAGTTTATACTCGTATAAAAGCGAGTTTCAAATAATGAAGAGAGTGTATTAATTGTTATAAGTAAACAATATATATGGTTTTCTTGAAAATTGTGACTGATTGTTTATGAACAATTACACTATACCAAGATATCGCAAAAAAAAACATAACTTGTCGCATATTTTAATACTATATAGAATTTATAGAAATTCCAGTGTGCCATTAATAATGTCTGGTGGCCAAGTGCCCTTCGAAGAATTAGGCCGGAAAAAATCTCTAGGAATGTCTACTGCACTATGGAGAACTATATTCATTGTTAAACATTAGTTTTACAAATCGATTACCGTTTCATGAAAAGAGGCAACTATCTAATGGTTGTCCTCAACTCTGGAAAATGGTATTCGACGAGGACTGTGTTTCTCACTCGAAAGGTTGTGTAAACGTATGTTTTGATAAAATGTGTAGTTTCTTGAAGCTACACAAAATGGCTGTATCTTCAAGTAAAACAAAGATGATTATCCTTGCCTTTGGCAAGACAGATGGGACGTAACAGAAAAAAAAAGAACTACATTATAATTAACAAAGACGTTAATTTTGATTTGCAACACAAGTGGTACCTATCTACTGTGTGTGTGTTCGATCGGCATCTGCTACTTTAGGTGAAAAAAGTGATTAAAAGTGAGAAATTAATTACGGAAAAAAATTAAATATATTATATAAATACTTCTTCTAACGAAATGTATTTAAGTTTATTTTAATATTGTGCTAATTTACTCTAAAATAAGTGTTTTTAAAAAAGTTTGACAGTTAGAAACCAGTGTTGAAAAATATAACTAAATATATATATGACGCGTATACGCGGTCTTATGAATATAACCTTAAAACTGTAACTTTGTCGTTTTTGAGATAAAACAATAATAAGTGCGATAGACAAAGAAATTGATAATAATTAGGTTAGTGTTAGTGCTAAAACATCAACTGGTTAAGAATTTCAAGAAATCTGTAGACCTATATAAGAAAGACCTCATATAAACACTACAAATATACGGAAAACAAAAGGTTGCTGCTCACTATCAAGTAAGTCAAATAACATTAACTATAAATAATATTAATACATAACAGTTAGTTTATACTCGTATAAAAACGAGTTTCAAATAATAAAGAGAGTGTATTAATTGTTATAAGTAAACAATATATATGGTTTTCTTGAAAATTGTGACTGATTGTTCAGGAACAATCACACTATACCAAGATATCGCAAAAAAAGACATAACTTGTCGCATATTGTAATACTATATAGAATTTATATAAATTCCAGGGTGCCTTTAATAATGTCTGGTGGCCAAGTGCCCTTCGAAGAATTAGGCCGGCAAAAATCTCTAGGAACGTCTACTGCACTATGAAGTACTATATTTATTGTTAAACATTCATTTTACAAACCGATTACCGTTCCATGAAAAGAGGCAACTATCTAATGGTTGTCCTTAACTCTGGAACATGGTATTCGACGAGGACTGTGTTTCTTACTCGAAAGGTTGTGTAAACGTATGTTTTGATAAAATGTGTAGTTTCTTGAAGCTACACAAAATTGCTATATCTTCAAGTAAAATAAAGATGATGATCTTTGCCTTTGGCAAGACAGATGGGACTTAACAGAAATAAAAAGAATTACATATTGGTTAACAAAGACGTTAATTTTGATTTGCAACACAAGTGGTACCTATCTACTGTGTGTGTGTTCGATCGGCATCTGCTACTTTAGGTGAAAAAAGTGATTAAAAGTGAGAAATTAATTACGGAAAAAAATTAAATATATTATATAAATACTTCTTCTAACGAAATGTATTTAAGTTTAATTTAATATTGTGCTAATTTACTCTTAAATAAGTGTTTTTAAAAATGTTTGACAGTTAGAAACCAGTGTTGAAAAATATAACTAAATATATATATGACGCGTATACGCAATCTTATGAATATAACCTTAAAACTGTAACTTTGTCGTTTTTGAGATAAAACAATAATAAGTGCGATAGACAAAGAAATTGGTAATAATTAGGTTAGTGTTAGTGCTAAAACATCAACTGGTTAAGAAATTTAAGAAATCTGTAGACCTATATAAGGAAGACCTCATATAAACACTACAAATATACGGAAAACAAAAGGTTGCTGCTCACTATCAAGTAAGTCAAATAACATTAATTAAAAATAATATTAATACATAACAATTAGTTTATACTCGTATAAAAGCGAGTTTCAAATAATGAAGAGAGTGTATTAATTGTTATAAGTAAACAATATATATGGTTTTCTTGAAAATTGTGACTGATTGTTTATGAACAATCACACTATATCAAGATAACGCAAAAAAAAACATAACTTGTCGCATATTTTAATACTATATAGAATTTATAGAAATTCCAGTGTGCCATTAATAATGTCTGGTGGCCAAGTGCCCTTCGAAGAATTAGGCCGGCAAAAATCTCTAGGAACGTCTACTGCACTATGGAGAACTATATTCATTGTTAAACATTAGTTTTACAAATCGATTACCGTTTCATGAAAAGAGGCAACTATCTAATGGTTGTCCTCAACTCAGGAAAATGGTATTCGACGAGGACTGTGTTTCTCACTCGAAAGGTTGTGTAAACGTATGTTTTGATAAAATGTGTAGTTTCTTGAAGCTACACAAAATGGCTGTATCTTCAAGTAAAACGAAGATGATGATCTTTGCCTTTGGCAAGACAGATGAGACTTAACAGAAAAAAAAAGAACTACATATTAAATAACGAAGACGTTAATTTTGATTTGCAACACAAGTGGTACCTATCTACTGTGTGTGTGTTCGATCGGCATCTGCTACTTTAGGTAAAAAAAGTGATTAAAAGTGAGAAATTAATTACGGAAAAAAATTAAATATATTATATAAATACTTCTTTTAACGAAATGTATTTAAGTTTATTTTAATATTGTGCTAATTTACTCTAAAATAAGTGTTTTTAAAAATGTTTGACAGTTAGAAACCAGTGTTGAAAAATATAACTAAATATATATATGACGCGTATACGCGGTCTTATGAATATAACCTTAAAACTGTAACTTTGTCGTTTTTGAGATAAAACAATAATAAGTGCGATAGACAAAGAAATTGATAATAATTAGGTTAGTGTTAGTGCTAAAACATCAACTGGTTAAGAAATTCAAGAAATCTGTAGACCTATATAAGAAAGACCTCATATAAACACTACAAATATACGAAAAACCAAAGGTTGCTGCTCACTATCAAGTAAGTCAAATAACATTAACTATAAATAATATTAATACATAACAGTTAGTTTATACTCGTATAAAAACGAGTTTCAAATAATAAAGAGAGTGTATTAATTGTTATAAGTAAACTATATATATGGTTTTCTTGAAAATTGTGACTGATTGTTCAGGAACAATCACACTATACCAAGATATCGCAAAAAAAAACATAACTTGTCGCATATTATAATACTATATAGAATTTATATAAATTCCAGGGTGCCTTTAATAATGTCTGGTGGCCAAGTGCCCTTCGAAGAATTAGGCCGGCAAAAATCTCTAGGAACGTCTACTGCACTATGAAGTACTATATTCATTGTTAAACATTCATTTTACAAACCGATTACCGTTCCATGAAAAGAGGCAACTATCTAATGGTTGTCCTGAACTCTGGAACATGGTATTCGACGAGGACTGTGTTTCTTACTCGAAAGGTTGTGTAAA
Organism: Panorpa germanica; assembly: GCA_963678705.1. NCBI lineage: Eukaryota > Metazoa > Arthropoda > Insecta > Mecoptera > Panorpidae > Panorpa > Panorpa germanica. The sequence continues at coordinate 11,965,660 of OY783216.1, read as the reverse complement.
CGTATGTTTTGATAAAATGTGTAGTTTCTTAAAGCTACACAAAATTGCTATATCTTCAAGTAAAACAAAGATGATGATCCTTGCCTTTGGCAAGACAGATGGGACTTAACAGAAAAAGGAAGAACTACATATTGGTTAACAAAGACGTTAATTTTGATTTGCAACACAAGTGGTACCTATCTACTGTGTGTGTGTTCGATCGGCATCTGCTACTTTAGGTGAAAAAAGTGATTAAAAGTGAAAAATTAAATACGGAAAAAAATTAAATATATTATATAAATACTTCTTTTAACGAAATGTATTTAAGTTTATTTTAATATTGTGCTAATTTACTCTAAAATAAGTGTTTTTAAAAATGTTTGACAGTTAGAAACCAGTGTTGAAAAATATAACTAAATATATATATGACGCGTATACGCGGTCTTATGAATATAACCTTAAAACTGTAACTTTGTCGTTTTTGAGATAAAACAATAATAAGTGCGATAGACAAAGAAATTAGTAATAATTAGGTTAGTGTTAGTGCTAAAACACCAACTGGTTAAGAAATTTAAGAAATCTGTAGACCTATATAAGGAAGACCTCATATAAACACTACAAATATACGGAAAACAAAAGGTTGCTGCTCACTATCAAGTAAGTCAAATAACATTAATTAAAAATAATATTAATACATAACAATTAGTTTATACTCGTATAAAAGCGAGTTTCAAATAATGAAGAGAGTGTATTAATTGTTATAAGTAAACAATATATATGGTTTTCTTGAAAATTGTGACTGATTGTTTATGAACAATCACACTATACCAAGATAAAGCAAAAAAAAAACATAACTTGTCGCATATTTTAATACTATATAGAATTTATAGAAATTCCAGTGTGCCATTAATAATGTCTGGTGGCCAAGTGCCCTTCGAAGAATTAGGCCGGCAAAAATCTCTAGGAACGTCTACTGCACTATGGAGAACTATATTCATTGTTAAACATTAGTTTTACAAATCGATTACCGTTTCATGAAAAGAGGCAACTATCTAATGGTTGTCCTCAACTCAGGAAAATGGTATTCGACGAGGACTGTGTTTCTCACTCGAAAGGTTGTGTAAACGTATGTTTTGATAAAATGTGTAGTTTCTTGAAGCTACACAAAATGGCTGTATCTTCAAGTAAAACGAAGATGATGATCCTTGCCTTTGGCAAGACAGATGGGACTTAACAGAAAAAAAAAGAACTACATATTAAATAACGAAGACGTTAATTTTGATTTGCAACACAAGTGGTACCTATCTACTGTGTGTGTGTTCGATCGGCATCTGCTACTTTAGGTGAAAAAAGTGATTAAAAGTGAGAAATTAATTACGGAAAAAAATTAAATATATTATATAAATACTTCTTCTAACGAAATGTATTTAAGTTTATTTTAATATTGTGCTAATTTACTCTAAAATAAGTGTTTTTAAAAAAGTTTGACAGTTAGAAACCAGTGTTGAAAAATATAACTAAATATATATATGACGCGTATACGCGGTCTTATGAATATAACCTTAAAACTGTAACTTTGTCGTTTTTGAGATAAAACAATAATAAGTGCGATAGACAAAGAAATTGATAATAATTAGGTTAGTGTTAGTGCTAAAACATCAACTGGTTAAGAAATTCAAGAAATCTGTAGACCTATATAAGAAAGACCTCATATAAACACTACAAATATACGAAAAACCAAAGGTTGCTGCTCACTATCAAGTAAGTCAAATAACATTAACTATAAATAATATTAATACATAACAGTTAGTTTATACTCGTATAAAAACGAGTTTCAAATAATAAAGAGAGTGTATTAATTGTTATAAGTAAACTATATATATGGTTTTCTTGAAAATTGTGACTGATTGTTCAGGAACAATCACACTATACCAAGATATCGCAAAAAAAAACATAACTTGTCGCATATTATAATACTATATAGAATTTATAGAAATTTCAGTGTGCCATTAATAATGTCTGGTGGCCAAGTGCCCTTCGAAGAATTAGGCCGGCAAAAAGCTCTAGGAACGTCTACTGCACTATGGAGAACTATATTCATTGTTAAACATTAGTTTTACAAACCGATTACCGTTTCATGAAAAGAGGCAACTATCTAATGGTTGTCCTCAACCATGGAAAATTGTATTCGACGAGGACTGTGTTTCTCACTCAAAAGGTTGTGTAAACGTATGTTTTGATAAAATGTGTAGTTTCTTAAAGCTACACAAAATTGCTATATCTTCAAGTAAAACAAAGATGATGATCCTTGCCTTTGGCAAGACAGATGGGACTTAACAGAAAAAGGAAGAACTACATATTGGTTAACAAAGACGTTAATTTTGATTTGCAACACAAGTGGTACCTATCTACTGTGTGTGTGTTCGATCGGCATCTGCTACTTTAGGTGAAAAAAGTGATTAAAAGTGAAAAATTAAATACGGAAAAAAATTAAATATATTATATAAATACTTCTTTTAACGAAATGTATTTAAGTTTATTTTAATATTGTGCTAATTTACTCTAAAATAAGTGTTTTTAAAAATGTTTGACAGTTAGAAACCAGTGTTGAAAAATATAACTAAATATATATATGACGCGTATACGCGGTCTTATGAATATAACCTTAAAACTGTAACTTTGTCGTTTTTGAGATAAAACAATAATAAGTGCGATAGACAAAGAAATTAGTAATAATTAGGTTAGTGTTAGTGCTAAAACACCAACTGGTTAAGAAATTTAAGAAATCTGTAGACCTATATAAGGAAGACCTCATATAAACACTACAAATATACGGAAAACAAAAGGTTGCTGCTCACTATCAAGTAAGTCAAATAACATTAATTAAAAATAATATTAATACATAACAATTAGTTTATACTCGTATAAAAGCGAGTTTCAAATAATGAAGAGAGTGTATTAATTGTTATAAGTAAACAATATATATGGTTTTCTTGAAAATTGTGACTGATTGTTTATGAACAATCACACTATACCAAGATAAAGCAAAAAAAAAACATAACTTGTCGCATATTTTAATACTATATAGAATTTATAGAAATTCCAGTGTGCCATTAATAATGTCTGGTGGCCAAGTGCCCTTCGAAGAATTAGGCCGGCAAAAATCTCTAGGAACGTCTACTGCACTATGGAGAACTATATTCATTGTTAAACATTAGTTTTACAAATCGATTACCGTTTCATGAAAAGAGGCAACTATCTAATGGTTGTCCTCAACTCAGGAAAATGGTATTCGACGAGGACTGTGTTTCTCACTCGAAAGGTTGTGTAAACGTATGTTTTGATAAAATGTGTAGTTTCTTGAAGCTACACAAAATGGCTGTATCTTCAAGTAAAACGAAGATGATGATCCTTGCCTTTGGCAAGACAGATGGGACTTAACAGAAAAAAAAAGAACTACATATTAAATAACGAAGACGTTAATTTTGATTTGCAACACAAGTGGTACCTATCTACTGTGTGTGTGTTCGATCGGCATCTGCTACTTTAGGTGAAAAAAGTGATTAAAAGTGAGAAATTAATTACGGAAAAAAATTAAATATATTATATAAATACTTCTTCTAACGAAATGTATTTAAGTTTATTTTAATATTGTGCTAATTTACTCTAAAATAAGTGTTTTTAAAAAAGTTTGACAGTTAGAAACCAGTGTTGAAAAATATAACTAAATATATATATGACGCGTATACGCGGTCTTATGAATATAACCTTAAAACTGTAACTTTGTCGTTTTTGAGATAAAACAATAATAAGTGCGATAGACAAAGAAATTGATAATAATTAGGTTAGTGTTAGTGCTAAAACATCAACTGGTTAAGAAATTCAAGAAATCTGTAGACCTATATAAGAAAGACCTCATATAAACACTACAAATATACGAAAAACCAAAGGTTGCTGCTCACTATCAAGTAAGTCAAATAACATTAACTATAAATAATATTAATACATAACAGTTAGTTTATACTCGTATAAAAACGAGTTTCAAATAATAAAGAGAGTGTATTAATTGTTATAAGTAAACTATATATATGATTTTCTTGAAAATTGTGACTGATTGTTCAGGAACAATCACACTATACCAAGATATCGCAAAAAAAAACATAACTTGTCGCATATTATAATACTATATAGAATTTATAGAAATTTCAGTGTGCCATTAATAATGTCTGGTGGCCAAGTGCCCTTCGAAGAATTAGGCCGGCAAAAAGCTCTAGGAACGTCTACTGCACTATGGAGAACTATATTCATTGTTAAACATTAGTTTTACAAACCGATTACCGTTTCATGAAAAGAGGCAACTATCTAATGGTTGTCCTCAACCATGGAAAATTGTATTCGACGAGGACTGTGTTTCTCACTCAAAAGGTTGTGTAAACGTATGTTTTGATAAAATGTGTAGTTTCTTAAAGCTACACAAAATTGCTATATCTTCAAGTAAAACAAAGATGATGATCCTTGCCTTTGGCAAGACAGATGGGACTTAACAGAAAAAGGAAGAACTACATATTGGTTAACAAAGACGTTAATTTTGATTTGCAACACAAGTGGTACCTATCTACTGTGTGTGTGTTCGATCGGCATCTGCTACTTTAGGTGAAAAAAGTGATTAAAAGTGAAAAATTAAATACGGAAAAAAATTAAATATATTATATAAATACTTCTTTTAACGAAATGTATTTAAGTTTATTTTAATATTGTGCTAATTTACTCTAAAATAAGTGTTTTTAAAAATGTTTGACAGTTAGAAACCAGTGTTGAAAAATATAACTAAATATATATATGACGCGTATACGCGGTCTTATGAATATAACCTTAAAACTGTAACTTTGTCGTTTTTGAGATAAAACAATAATAAGTGCGATAGACAAAGAAATTATTAATAATTAGGTTAGTGTTAGTGCTAAAACACCAACTGGTTGAGAAATTTAAGAAATCTGTAGACCTATATAAGGAAGACCTCATATAAACACTACAAATATTCGGAAAACAAAAGGTTGCTGCTCAATATCAAGTAAGTCAAATAACATTAATTATAAATAATATTAATACATAACAATTAGTTTATACTCGTATAAAAGCGAGTTTTAAATAATGAAGAGAGTGTATGATTTGTTATAAGTAAACAATATATATGGTTTTCTTGAAAATTGTGACTGATTGTTTATGAACAATCACACTATACCAAGATAACGCAAAAAAAAACATAACTTGTCGCATATTTTAATACTATATAGAATTTATAGAAATTCCAGTGTGCCATTAATAATGTCTGGTGGCCAAGTGCCCTTCGAAGAATTAGGCCGGCAAAAATCTCTAGGAACGTCTACTGCACTATGGAGAACTATATTCATTGTTAAACATTAATTTTACAAACCGATTACCGTTCCATGAAAAGAGGCAACTATCTAATGGTTGTCCTCAACTCTGGAACAAGGTATTCGACGAGGTCTGTGTTTCTCACTCGAAAGGTTGTGTAAACGTATGTTTTGATAAAATGTGTAGTTTCTTGAAGCTACACAAAATGGCTGTATCTTCAAGTAAAACAAAGATGATGATCCTTGCCTTTAGCAAGACAGATGGGACTTAACAGAAATAAAAAGAACTACATATTGGTTAACAAAGACGTTAAGTTTGATTTGCAACACAAGTGGTACCTATCTACTGTGTGTGTGTTCGATCGGCATCTGCTACTTTAGGTGAAAAAAGTGATTAAAAGTGAGAAATTAATTACGGAAAAAAATTAAATATATTATATAAATACTTCTTCTAACGAAATGTATTTAAGTTTATTTTAATATTGTGCTAATTTACTCTATAATAAGTGTTTTTAAAATGTTTGACAGTTAGAAACCAGTGTTGAAAAATATAACTAAATATTTATATGACGCGTATACGCGGTTTTATGAATATAACCTTAAAACTGTTACTTTGTCGTTTTTGAGATAAAACAATAATAAGTGCGATAGACAAAGAAATTGAAAATAATTAGGTTAGTGTTAGTGCTGAAACATCAACTGGTTAAGAAATTCAAGAAATCTGTAGACCTATATAAGGAAGACCTCATATAAACACTACAATTATACGGAAAACAAAAGGTTGCTGCTCACTATCATGTAAGTCAAATAACATTAACTATAAATAATACTAATACATAACAGTTAGTTTATACTCGTATAAAAACGAGTTTTAAATAATAAAGAGTGTATTAATTGCTATAAGTAAACAATATATATGGTTTTCTTGAAAATTGTGACTGATTGTTCATGAACAATCACAATATACCAAGATAACGCAAAAAAAAAAAAAACTTGTCGCATATTATAATACTATATAGAATTTATAGAAATTCCAGGGTGCCTTTAATAATGTCTAATGGCCATGTGCCCTTCGATGAATTAGGCCACCAAAAATCTCTAGGAACGTCTACTGCACTATGGAGAACTATATTCATTGTTAAACATTAATTTTACAAACCGATTACCGTTCCATGAAAAGAGGCAACTATCTAATGGTTGTCCTTAACTCTGGAACAAGGTATTCGACGAGGTCTGTGTTTCTCACTCGAAAGGTTGTGTAAACGTATGTTTTGATAAAATGTGTAGTTTCTTAAAGCTACACAAAATGGCTATATTTTAAAGTAAAACAAAGATGATGATCCTTGCCTTTGGCAAGACAGATGGGACTTAACAAAAAAAGGAAGAACTACATTTTAATTAACAAAGACGTTAATTTTGATTTGCAACACAAGTGGTACCTATCTACTGTGTGTGTGTTCGATCGGCATCTGCTACTTTAGGTGAAAAAAGTGATTAAAAATGAGAAATTAATTACGGAAAAAAATTAAATATATTATATAAATACTTCTTCTAACGAAATGTATTTAAGTTTATTTTAATATTGTGCTAACTTACTCTATAATAAGTGTTTTTAAAATGTTTGACAGTTAGAAACCAGTGTTGAAAAATATAACTAAATATTTATATGACGCGTATACGCGGTTTTATGAATATAACCTTAAAACTGTTACTTTGTCGTTTTTGAGATAAAACAATAATAAGTGCGATAGACAAAGAAATTGATAATAATTAGGTTAGTGTTAGTGCTGAAACATTAACTGGTTAAGAAATTCAAGAAATCTGTAGACCTATATAAGAAAGACCTCATATAAACACTACAAATATACGGAAAACAAAAGGTTGCTGCTCACTATCAAGTAAGTCAAATAACATTAACTATAAATAATATTAATACATAACAGTTAGTTTATACTCGTATAAAAACGAGTTTTAAATAATAAAGAGAGTGTATTAATAGCTATAAGTAAACAATATATATGGTTTTCTTGAAAATTGTGACTGATTGTGCATGAACAATCACACTATACCAAGATAACGCAAAAAAAAAAAATAACTTGTCGCATATTATAATACTATATAGAATTTATAGAAATTCCAGGGTGCCTTTAATAATGTCTAATGGCCATGTGCCCTTCGAAAAATTAGGCCGCCAAAAATCTCTAGGAACGTCTACTGCACTATGGAGAACTATATTCATTGTTAAACATTAATTTTACAAACCGATTACCGTTCCATGAAAAGAGGCAACTATCTAATGGTTGTCCTCAACTCTGGAACATGGTATTCGACGAGGTCTGTGTTTCTCACTCGAAAGGTTGTGTAAACGTATGTTTTGATAAAATGTGTAGTTTCTTGAAGCTACACAAAATGGCTATATCTTAAAGTAAAACAAAGATGATGATCTTTGCCTTTGGCAAGACAGATAGGACTTAACAAAAAAAGAAAGAACTACATTTTAATTAACAAAGACATTAATTTTGATTTGCAACACAAGTGGTACCTATCTACTGTGTGTGTGTTCGATCGGCATCTGCTACTTTAGGTAAAAAAAGTGATTAAAAGTGAGAAATTAATTACGGAAAAAAATTAAATATATTATATAAATACTTCTTCTAACGAAATGTATTTAAGTTTATTTTAATATTGTGCTAATTTACTCTAAAATAAGTGTTTTTAAGAATGTTTGACAGTTAGAAACCAGTGTTGAAAAAAAAAACTAAATATATATATGACGAGTATACGCAGTCTTATGAATATAACCTTAAAACTGTAACTTGGTCGTTTTTAAGATAAAACAATAATAAGTGTGATAGACAAAGTAATTGATAATAATTAGGTTAGTGTTAGTGCTAAAACATCAAATGGTTAAGAAATTCAAGAAATCTGTAGACCTATATAAGAAAGACCTCATATAAACACTACAAATATACGGAAAACAAGAGGGTGCTGCTCACTATCAAGTAAGTAAAACAACATTAACTATAAATAATATTAATACATAACAATTAGTTTATACTCGTATAAAAGCGAGTTTCAAATAATAAAGAGAGTGTATTAATTGTTATAAGTAAACAATATATATGGTTTTCTTAAAAATTGTGACTGATTGTTTATGAACAATCACACTATACCAAGATAACGCAAAAAAAACATAACTTGTCGCATATTATAATACTATATAGAATTTATAGAAATTCCAGTGTGCCATTAATAATGTCTGGTGGCCAAGTGCCCTTCAAAGAATTAGGCCGGCAAAAAGCTCTAGGAACGTCTACTGCACTATGAAGAACTATATTCATTGTTAAACATTAGTTTTACAAACCGATTACCGTTTCATGAAAAGAGGCAACTATCTAATGGTTGTCCTCAACCATGGAAAATGGTATTCGACGAGGACTGTGTTTGTCACTCGAAAGGTTGTGTAAACGTATGTTTTGATAAAATGTGTAGTTTCTTGAAGCTACACAAAATGGCTGTATCTTTAAGTAAAACAAAGATGATGATCCTTGCCTTTGGCAAGACAGATGGGACTTAACAGAAATAAAAAGAACTACATATTAGTTAACAAAGACGTTAAGTTTGATTTGCAACACAAGTGGTACCTATCTACTGTGTGTGTGTTCGATCGGCATCTGCTACTTTAGGTGAAAAAAGTGAATAAAAGTGAGAAACTATTTGAGGAAAAAAATTAAATATATTATATAAATCTTCTTCTAACGAAATGTATTTAAGTTTATTTTAATACTGTGCTAATTTACTCTAAAATAAGTGTTTTTAAAAATGTTTGACAGTTAGAAACCAGTGTTAAAAAATATAACTAAATATGTATATGACGCGTATACGCGGTCTTATAAATATAACCTTAAAACTGTAACTTTGTCGTTTTTGAGATAAAACAATAATAAGTGCGATAGACAAAAAAATTGATAATAATTAGGTTAGTGTTAGTGCTAAAACATCAACTGGTTAGGAAATTTAGGTATTCTGTAGACCTATATGAGTAAGACCTCATATAAACACTAAAAATATACGGAAAACAAAAGGTTGCTGCTCACTATCAAGTAAGTCAAATAACATTAACTATAAATAATATTAATACATAACAATTATTTTATACTCGTATAAAAGCGAGTTTCAAATAATAAAGAGAGTGTATTAATTGTTATAAGTAAACAATATATATGGTTTTCTTGAAAATTGTGACTGATTGTTCATGAACAATCACACTATACCAAGATAACGCAAAAAAAAAATAACTTGTCGCATATTATAATACTATATAGAATTTATAGAAATTCCAGAGTGCCTTTAATAATGTCTGGTGGCCATGTGCCCTTCGAAGAATTAGGCCGGCAAAAATCTCTAGGAACGTCTACTGCACAATAGACAACTATATTCATTATTTAACATTACTTTTACAAACCGATAACCGTTTCATGAAAAGAGGCAACTATCTAATGGTTGTCCTCAACTCTGGCACATGGTATTCGACGAGGACTATGTTTCTCACTCGAAAGATTGTGTAAACGTATGTTTTGTAAAAATGTGTAGTTTCTTGAAGCTACACAAAATGGCTGTATCTTCAAGTAAAACAAAGATGATGATCCTTGCCTTTGGCAAGACAGATGGGACTTAACAGAAATAAAAAGAACTACATATTGGTTAACAAAGACGTTAAGTTTGATTTGCAACACAAGTGGTACCTATCTACTGTGTGTGTGTTCGATCGGCATCTGCTACTTTAGGTGAAAAAAGTGATTAAACGTGAGAAATTAATTACGGAAAAAAATTAAATATATTATATAAATACTTCTTCTAACGAAATGTATTTAAGTTTATTTTAATATTGTGCTAATTTACTCTATAATAAGTGTTTTTAAAATGTTTGACAGTTAGAAACCAGTGTTGAAAAATATAACTAAATATTTATATGACGCGTATACGCGGTTTTATGAATATAACCTTAAAACTGTTACTTTGTCGTTTTTGAGATAAAACAATAATAAGTGCGATAGACAAAGAAATTGATAATAATTAGGTTAGTGTTAGTGCTAAAACATCAACTGGTTAGGAAATTTAGGAATTCTGTAGACCTATATGAGTAAGACTTCATATAAACACTACAAATATACGGAAAACAAAAGGTTGCTGCTCACTATCAAGTAAGTCAAATAACATTAACTATAAATAATATTAATACATAACAGTTAGTTTATACTCGTATAAAAACGAGTTTTAAATAATAAAGAGTGTATTAATTGCTATAAGTAAACAATATATATGGTTTTCTTGAAAATTGTGACTGATTGTTCATGAACAATCACACTATACCAAGATAACGCAAAAAAAAAATAACTTGTCGCATATTATAATACTATATAGAATTTATAGAAATTCCAGGGTGCCTTTAATAATGTCTAATGGCCATGTGCCCTTCGATGAATTAGGCCACCAAAAATCTCTAGGAACGTCTACTGCACTATGGAGAACTATATTCATTGTTAAACATTAATTTTACAAACCGATTACCGTTCCATGAAAAGAGGCAACTATCTAATGGTTGTCCTCAACTCTGGAACAAGGTATTCGACGAGGTCTGTGTTTCTCACTCGAAAGGTTGTGTAAACGTATGTTTTGATAAAATGTGTAGTTTCTTGAAGCTACACAAAATGGCTATATCTTAAAGTAAAACAAAGATAATGATCCTTGCCTTCGGCAAGACAGATGGGACTTAACAAAAAAAGGAAGAACTACATTTTAATTAACAAAGACGTTAATTTTGATTTGCAACACAAGTGGTACCTATCTACTGTGTGTGTGGTTGATCGGCATCTGCTACTTTAGGTGAAAAAAGTTATTAAAAATGAGAAATTAATTACAAAAAAAAATTAAATATATTATATAAATACTTCTTCTAACGAAATGTTTTTAAGTTTATTTTAATATTGTGCTAATTTACTTAATAATAAGTGTTTTTAAAATGTTTGACAGTTAGAAACCAGTGTTGAAAAATATAACTAAATATTTATATGACGCGTATACGCGGTTTTATGAATATAACCTTAAAACTGTTACTTTGTCGTTTTTGAGATAAAACAATAATAAGTGCGATAGACAAAGAAATTGATAATAATTAGGTTAGTGTTATTGCTGAAACAATAACTGGTTAAGAAATTCAAGAAATCTGTAGACCTATATAAGAAAGACCTCATATAAACACTACAAATATACGGAAAACAAAAGGTTGCTGCTCACTATCAAGTAAGTCAAATAACATTAGCTATAAATAATATTAATACATAACAGTTAGTTTATACTCGTATAAAAACGAGTTTTAAATAATAAAGAGAGTGTATTAATAGCTATAAGTAAACAATATATATGGTTTTCTTGAAAATTGTGACTGATTGTGCATGAACAATCACACTATACCAAGATAACGCAAAAAAAAAAAATAACTTGTCGCATATTATAATACTATATAGAATTTATAGAAATTCCAGGGTGCCTTTAATAATGTCTAATGGCCATGTGCCCTTCGAAAAATTAGGCCGCCAAAAATCTCTAGGAACGTCTACTGCACTATGGAGAACTATATTCATTGTTAAACATTAATTTTACAAACCGATTACCGTTCCATGAAAAGAGGCAACTATCTAATGGTTGTCCTCAACTCTGGAACATGGTATTCGACGAGGTCTGTGTTTCTCACTCGAAAGGTTGTGTAAACGTATGTTTTGATAAAATGTGTAGTTTCTTGAAGCTACACAAAATGGCTATATCTTAAAGTAAAACAAAGATGATGATCCTTGCCTTTGGCAAGACAGATAGGACTTAACAAAAAAAGGAAGAACTACATTTTAATTAACAAAGACATTAATTTTGATTTGCAACACAAGTGGTACCTATCTACTGTGTGTGTGTTCGATTGGCATCTGCTACTTTAGGTGAAAAAAGTGATTAAAAGTGAGAAATTAATTACGGAAAAAAATTAAGTATATTATATAAATACTTCTTCTAACGAAATGTATTTAAGTTTATTTTAATATTGTGCTAATTTACTCTAAAATAAGTGTTTTTAAAAATGTTTGACAGTTAGAAACCAGTGTTGAAAAAAAAAACTAAATATATATATGACGCGTATACGCAGTCTTATAAATATAACCTTAAAACTGTAACTTGGTCGTTTTTAAGATAAAACAATAATAAGTGTGATAGACAAAGTAATTGATAATAATTAGGTTAGTGTTAGTGCTAAAACATCAAATGGTTAAGAAATTCAAGAAATCTGTAGACCTATATAAGGAAGACCTCATATAAACACTACAAATATACGGAAAACAAAAGGTTGCTGCTCACTATCAAGTAAGTCAAACAACATTAACTATAAATAATATTAATACATAACAATTAGTTTATACTCGTATAAAAGCGAGTTTCAAATAATAAAGAGAGTGTATTAATTGTTATAAGTAAACAACATATATGGTTTTCTTGAAAATTGTGACTGATTGTTCATGAACAATCACACTATACCAAGATAACGCAAAAAAAACATAACTTGTCGCATAATATAATACTATATAGAACTTATAGAAATTACAGGGTGCCATTAATAATGTCTGGTGGCCAAGTGCTCTTTGAAGAATTAGGCCGGCAAAAATCTCTAGGAACGTCTACTGCACTATGGAGAACTATTTTCATTGTTGTACATTAATTTTACAAACCGATTACCGTTCCATGAAAAGAGGCAACTATCTAATCGTTGTCCTCAACTCTGGAACATGGTATTCGACAAAGACTGTGTTTCTCACTCGAAAGGTTGTGTAAACGTATGTTTTAATAAAATGTGTAGTTTCTTGAAGCTACACAAAATGGCTATATCTTTAAGTAAAACAAAGATGATGATCCTTGCCTTTGGCAAGACAGATGGGACTTAACAGAAAAAGAAAGAAGTATATATTGGTTAACAAAGACGTTAATTTTGATTTGCAACACAAGTGGTACCTATCTACTGTGTGTGTGTTCGATCGGCATTTGCTACTTTAGGTGAAAAAAGTGATTAAAAGTGAGAAATTAATTACGGAAAAAAATTAAATATATTATATAAATATTTCTTCTAACGAAATGTATTTAGGTTTATTTTAATATTGTGCTAATTTACTCTAAAATAAGTGTTTTTAAAAATGTTTGACATTTAGAAACCAGTGTTGAAAAATATAACTAAATATATATATGACGCGTATACGCGGTCTTATGAATATAACCTTAAAACTGTTACTTTGTCGTTTTTGAGATAAAACAATAATAAGTGCGATAGACAAAGAAATTTATAATAATTAGGTTAGTGTTAGTGCTGAAACCATACCTGGTTAAGAAATTCAAGAAATCTGTAGACCTATATAAGAAAGACCTCATATAAACACTACAAATATACGGAAAACAAAAGGTTGCTGCTCACTATCAAGTAAGTCAAATAACATTAACTATAAATAATATTAATACATAACAGTTAGTTTATACTCGTATAAAAACGAGTTTTAAATAATAAAGAGAGTGTATTAAAAGCTATAAGTAAACAATATATATGGTTTTCTTGAAAATTGTGACTGATTGTGCATGAACAATCACACTATACCAAGATAACGCAAAAAAAAAAAATAACTTGTCGCATATTATAATACTATATAGAATTTATAGAAATTCCAGGGTGCCTTTAATAATGTCTAATGGCCATGTGCCCTTCGAAAAATTAGGCCGCCAAAAATCTCTAGGAACGTCTACTGCACTATGGAGAACTATATTCATTGTTAAACATTAATTTTACAAACCGATTACCGTTCCATGAAAAGAGGCAACTATCTAATGGTTGTCCTCAACTCTGGAACATGGTATTCGACGAGGTCTGTGTTTCTCACTCGAAAGGTTGTGTAAACGTATGTTTTGATAAAATGTGTAGTTTCTTGAAGCTACACAAAATGGCTATATCTTAAAGTAAAACAAAGATGATGATCCTTGCCTTTGGCAAGACAGATAGGACTTAACAAAAAAAGGAAGAACTACATTTTAATTAACAAAGACATTAATTTTGATTTGCAACACAAGTGGTACCTATCTACTGTGTGTGTTTGATCGGCATCTGCTACTTTAGGTGAAAAAAGTGATTAAAAGTGAGATATTAATTACGGAAAAAAATTAAATATATTATATAAATACTTCTTCTAACGAAATGTATTTAAGTTTATTTTAATATTGTGCTAATTTACTCTAAAATAAGTGTTTTTAAAAATGTTTGACAGTTAGAAACCAGTGTTGAAAAAAAAATCTAAATATATATATGACGCGTATACGCAGTCTTATGAATATAACCTTAAAACTGTAACTTGGTCGTTTTTAAGATAAAACAATAATAAGTGTGATAGACAAAGTAATTGATAATAATTAGGTTAGTGTTAGTGCTAAAACATCAAATGGTTAAGTAATTCAAGAAATCTGTAGACCTATATAAGGAAGACCTCATATAAACACTACAAATATACGGAAAACAAGAGGGTGCTGCTCACTATCAAGTAAGTCAAACAACATTAACTATAAATAATATTAATACATAACTGTTCAGTACAAAATTAGTACAGAACATAAGATATGTCTCTGCTGACATTCCAACATTATAATGTATTGTTGTCTCTGGTAGAAGTTATACTCATGGCAGCACTACGACTATTGCTGTGTACGCCACGGCCGTATGGCAAGCAAGTCAGTTGTGTTCTGGGCTTTTACACTGTCAAGATCATAATTCGCAACCATTTTGTATTACAAGAATTTTGGTTAAAGTTATTAAAAAGTGTAAATTAATTTTATCATTAAACGATTGAATAAATTATTCAATCTACAATACTCGCATGGTTTTATTTCGTACATGCGAAGCTGGTCCTTCGAGCCTTACAAAGCCGATCCTTCGAGTTTATTATCCGCGTGTGTTTTTCATTGTGTTTTTGGCGTTTTTTTACATTTGCCCCTTGGCGATTGCCATTGATTGGGTAATGCTACGCTCTATTTTGGCGGATTCACGGAGGATTTGGATTTTACAATTACATTTCAAGAAGGTTTTAATTCCTACAAACAAAACTGGTCTTACAAGCCATTGGTACCCGCGTGTGGTCTCGTTGTGTTTTGAGGTTACATCTGTATAGTAACCGGCACATGTGCAAGCTATTTTTTTACATTTACCCTATGGCGGCCTGGCAAGTCATCAATTGCCATTGATTGGGTAATGCAACGCTTGATTTAGACGGATTCACAGACGGTTTGATTACTACACATTTATATTTCAAGAAAAATTATTCATTACGGAAGAGGATACATGGATGCTGGAAGAGAGTAAAATACTTCTTTACTCATGAAGGTACAAAGCTATTATTACTATCTACAAGTACCAATTTATTAAAAACTTCTTATGTTGCTGGATTAACCTGGATTAGTTTTGTCATCCACGTTTCATCTATCATACAAGTACGAATTTATCACCTAAGCAAGATGGAGGGATTGAAAAGGCTTAGAACGGCGCGGACGACTGCAAAAAGTTCAATATCAAGGATGGACAATTACGTCAGCGACCCAAGGGCTCTCGACTCCGCTACAGTGGAGGTGCTGCAGGTGAAAAAAGAAAAGATGATGACTACATTACAATCGTACGAGCTCACGCAGTACAGCATTTTAAAAATTGATGATCAAGATGAGGAAGACATAGAAGAAGTTGAAGAAAAGTATTTTAATATTTTAGCAAAATTAAATGCTAGCATCAATAGATTAAAAGAAGTTAATAGGCCTGAATTAGTTCCATTGAAGCTCCCAGCGGTGGAAATTCCAACCTTCGATGGCAAGGATATAACCAGGTTTAAGCCCTTTTATGAGCTCTTCCAAGCAGTTGTTCATAATAATACCTCATTGTTTGATGTACAAAGACTTTTTTATTTGAGAAAGTATCTCGTTGATGAGGCTCTCTCAATAATTATAAATCTGCCGCTTGTGAACAGCTCATACAAAGAGGCTGTTGATTTATTGTTAGCGCGGTATGAAAATAAGGCGAGATTAATCTTTAATCATATTAATATACTACTTGACATTCCCAACATGCAGATAGGTACTGCAGTCGCTATAAGGGCTTTTTTATGTCAAGTAAAACAGCAATTACAAGCGTTAAAAAATCTTGATGAGCCTGTAGACAAATGGGATATGATTTTAATCTCGACCTTAAGTAGAAAATTGGATATCGTTACTAACCGCACTTTCCACATGGAAAGAAATTTAGAAGAACTGCCTACTATGGCAGAATTTATTTCATTTTTAGAAAGACGTGCAATTGCACTTGAGTATAGTTTAGATTATAAAAATATGTCACATGACAATAATAATAAAGAAAAATTTATTGATCCAAGAAAATTGCATAATCAAAATAAGTATTCACATAATAATATTGTATGTAATCTTGCTATTTGTGACTATACAAACCTTGAGAATGTTATGGAACAATCTTGGACGACTGAGAAAGTCCCAGAGGAATCAGATAAGTTTTCTGAGGATTACTTAAAGGCTGAACATAATTTTCAAAATTCAGTAGCACTTAAAAATAATTTAACTGTTGATTTGTTATTACTCAGCCTAGTAAATAAAATAGAATTGGGGGATTCTTTCTCAGTCGCCCCGCAAAGATTTAATGTGTTAGAAAAAAGATTTAGACGCAATCCTTCATTATTGGAGGTCTATAAAACATTATTAAACAAATCAACCATTATTATGACATTAGGTTTGAAACACAATATTATTTTTATAAATAGCAAGATAAAAACAAATTTAATTTGCTACAAGTCTAGTGTGGCTCCATCAAGTAAGGTACTTACAATACCCCAGCTTGAGATTATTAGCGCAGTGTTGCTGGCGCGAATAAAACAAGCAACAAATAAAATTTTTGATTCAAATACAATACTTCCATCAGAAGGTAAAGATATCAGTAGCAATGCTTACAACATTGAAGTAAAACAAGCACCTATACTGTTGGATTTGTTTAAAGAATTTTCTAATATCATTAAACTGAAACATTTTTGGATCATTAATAACATTGTAACTAAGTTGATGATTGTTGTGCCAATTATGTTAATGATATTGTATGCTACATTGATAATTATGGTTTCTGTTATATTTAGGATAGTTATTAATTTGTTTTATATTATTTTCACAAAATTATGTAGACTACCATAGAATTAAGAAGTTTATATTATTTTGTGTAATTTTGTTTATAATAGTTTTGAGAAGAATTAGAATTAAGAAGTTCACATTATTTTTTGTAATTTGGTTTATAATAATTTTATGTAATATTGTATAATTTGATATTGGTTGTGAGCTTATCTATTTATCCTGGGCCCCCCAATTTATGTTCAGTACAAAATTAGTACAGAACATAAGATATGTCTCTGCTGACATTCCAACATTATAATGTATTGTTGTCTCTGGTAGAAGTTATACTCATGGCAGCACTACGACTATTGCTGTGTACGCCACGGCCGTATGGCAAACAAGTCAGTTGTGTTCTGGGCTTTTACACTGTCAAGATCATAATTCGCAACCATTTTGTATTACAAGAATTTTGGTTAAAGTTATTAAAAAGTGTAAATTAATTTTATCATTAAACGATTGAATCAATTATTCAATCTACAATACTCGCAGGGTTTTATTTCGTACACATAACAATTAGTTTATACTCGTATAAAAGCGAGTTTCAAATAATAAAGAGAGTGTATTAATTGTTATAAGTAAACAATATATATGGTTTTCTTGAAAATTGTGACTGATTGTTCATGAACAATCACACTATACCAAGATAACGCAAAAAAAACATAACTTGTCGCATAATATAATACTATATAGAACTTATAGAAATTACAGGGTGCCATTAATAATGTCTGGTGGCCAAGTGCTCTTTGAAGAATTAGGTTGGCAAAAATCTCTAGGAACGTCTACTGCACTATGGAGAACTATTTTCATTGTTGTACATTAATTTTACAAACCGATTACCGTTCCATGAAAAGAGGCAACTATCTAATCGTTGTCCTCAACTCTGGAACATGGTATTCGACGAGGACTGTGTTTCTCACTCGAAAGGTTGTGTAAACGTATGTTTTTATAAAATGTGTAGTTTCTTGAAGCTACACAAAATGGCTATATCTTTAAGTAAAACAAAGATGATGATCCTTGCCTTTGGCAAGACAGATGGGACTTAACAGAAAAAGAAAGAAGTATATATTGGTTAACAAAGACGTTAATTTTGATTTGCAACACAAGTGGTACCTATCTACTGTGTGTGTGTTCGATCGGCATTTGCTACTTTAGGTGAAAAAAGTGATTAAAAGTGAGAAATTAATTACGGAAAAAAATTAAATATATTATATAAATATTTCTTCTAACGAAATGTATTTAGGTTTATTTTAATATTGTGCTAATTTACTCTAAAATAAGTGTTTTTTAAAAATGTTTGACAGTTAGAAACCAGTGTTAAAAAATATAACTAAATATGTATATAACGCGTATACGCGGTCTTATAAATATAACCTTAAAACTGTAACTTTGTCGTTTTTGAGATAAAACAATAATAAGTGCGATAGACAAAGAAATTGATAATAATTAGGTTAGTGTTAGTGCTGAAACATCAACTGGTTAAGAAATTCAAGAAATCTGTAGACCTATATAAGAAAGACCTCATATAAACACTACAAATATACGGAAAACAAAAGGTTGCTGCTCACTATCAAGTAAGTCAAATAACATTAACTATAAATAATATTAATACATAACAGTTAGTTTATACTCGTATAAAAACGAGTTTCAAATAATAAAGAGAGTGTATTAATTGCTATAAGTAAACAATATATATGGTTTTCTTGAAAATTGTGACTGATTGTTCAGGAACAATCACACTATACCAAGATATCGCAAAAAAAAACATAACTTGTCGCATATTATAATACTACTAGCTGTCCCGGCCACGCGTTGCTGTGCCTAACGTAGCGCCATCTATTGAATATTTACTCAATCTAGTCAACAGATTTCGATTTACTCAACAGAATATTTACTCAATCTAGTCAACAGATGTCGCCATCATCGTCGCCCGATGTCATATGTCATATACAGATAATTAATAGACAAATAATTAGCAATAAGATAAATAAATTGAGATGTAAGGTATCCTATCTTTCAAGTTGGATCAAACTGGACACAATGTACAAATTTCATTAAAATCGGTTTAATAGTTTAGGAGTCCATAGCGGACAACACAGTGACACGTA
This sequence comes from Panorpa germanica, assembly GCA_963678705.1. Taxonomy (NCBI): domain Eukaryota; kingdom Metazoa; phylum Arthropoda; class Insecta; order Mecoptera; family Panorpidae; genus Panorpa; species Panorpa germanica. The sequence continues at coordinate 11,945,925 of OY783216.1, read as the reverse complement.
ATTTATATATATTAAGATATAGAATTTATATAAATTCCAGGGTGCCTTTAATAATGTCTGGTGGCCAAGTGCCCTTCGAAGAATTAGGCCGGCAAAAATCTCTAGGAACGTCTACTGCAGTATGAAGTACTATATTCATTGTTAAACATTCATTTTACAAACCGATTACCGTTCCATGAAAAGAGGCAACTATCTAATGGTTGTCCTCAACTCTGGAACATGGTATTCGACGAGGACTGTGTTTCTTACTCGAAAGGTTGTGTAAACGTATGTTTTGATAAAATGTGTAGTTTCTTGAAGCTACACAAAATTGCTATATCTTCAAGTAAAACAAAGATGATGATCCTTGCCTTTGGCAAGACATATGGGACTTAACAGAAAAAGGAAGAACTACATATTGGTTAACAAAGACGTTAATTTTGATTTGCAACACAAGTGGTACCTATCTACTGTGTGTGTGTTCGATCGGCATCTGCTACTTTAGGTGAAAAAAGTGATTAAAAGTGAGAAATTAATTACGGAAAAAAATTAAATATATTATATAAATACTTCTTCTAACGAAATGTATTTAAGTTTATTTGAATATTGTGCTAATTTACTCTAAAATAAGTGTTTTTAAAAATGTTTGACAGTTAGAAACCAGTGTTGAAAAATATAACTAAATATATATATGACGCGTATACGCGGTCTTATGAATATAACCTTAAGACTGTAACTTTGTCGTTTTTGAGATAAAACAATAATAAGTGCGATAGACAAAGATATTGATAATAACAAGGTTAGTGTTAGTGCTAAAACATCAACTGGTTATGAAATTCAAGAAATCTGTAAACCTATATAAGGAAGACCTCATATTAACACTACAAATATACGGAAAACAAGAGGTTGCTGCTCACTATCAAGTAAGTGAAATAACATTAACTATAAATAATATTAATACATAACAGTTAGTTTATACTCGTATAAAAGCGAGTTTCAAATAATAAAGAGAGTGTATTAATTGTTATAAGTAAACAATATATATTGTTTTCTTGAAAATTGTGACTGATTGTTTATGAACAATCACACTTTACCAAGATAACGCAAAAAAAACATAGAATGTCGCATATTATAATACTATATAGAAATATAGAAATTTTAGGGTGCCTTTAATAATGTCTGGTGGCCAAGTGCTCTTCGAAAAATTAGGCTGGCAAAAATCGCTAGGAACGTCTACTGCACTATGGACAACTACATTCATTGTTATACATTAATTTTACAAACCGATTACCGTTCCATGAAAAGAGGCAACTATCTAATGGTTGTCCTCAACTCTGGAACATAGTATTCGACGAGGACTGTGTTTCTCACACGAAAGGTTGTGTAAACGTATGTTTTGATAAAATGTGTAGTTTCTTGAAGCTACACAAAATGGCTAATCTTCAAGTAAAACAAAGATGATGATCCTTGCCTTTGGCAAGACAGATGGGACTTAACAAAAAAAGGAAGAACTACATATTTGTTAACAAAGACGTTAATTTTGATTTGCAACACAAGTGGTACCTATCTACTGTGTGTGTGTTCGTTCGGCATCTGCTACTTTAGGTGAAAAAAGTAATTAAAAGTGAGAAATTATTTACGAAATTTTTTTATATATTATATAAATACTTCTTCTAACGAAATGTATTTAAGTTTATTTTAATATTGTGCTAATTTACTCTAAAATAAGTGTTTTTAAAAATGTTTGACAGTTAGAAACCAGTGTTGAAAAAAAAAACTAAATATATATATGACGCGTATACGCAGTCTTATGAATATAACCTTAAAACTGTAACTTGGTCGTTTTTAAGATAAAACAATAATAAGTGCGATAGACAAAGAAATTGATAATAATTAGGTTAGTGTTAGTGCTAAAACATCAAATGGTTAAGAAATTCAAGAAATCTGTAGACGTATATAAGGAAGACCTCATATAAACACTACAAATATACGGAAAACAAGAGGGTGCTGCTCACTATCAAGTAAGTCAAACAACATTAACTATAAATAATATTAATACATAACAATTAGTTTATACTCGTATAAAAGCGAGTTTCAAATAATAAAAAGAGTGTATTAATTGTTATAAGTAAACAATATATATGGTTTTCTTGAAAATTGTGACTGATTGTTCATGAACAATCACACTATACCAAGATAACGCAAAAAAAACATAACTTGTCGCATAATATAATACTATATAGAATTTATAGAAATTACAGGGTGCCATTAATAATGTCTGGTGGCCAAGTGCTCTTTGAAGAATTAGGCCGGCAAAAATCTCTAGGAACGTCTACTGCACTATGGAGAACTATTTTCATTGTTGTACATTAATTTTACAAACCGATTACCGTTCCATAAAAAGAGGCAACTATCTAATGGTTGTCCTCAACTCTGGAACATGGTATTTGACGAGGACTGTGTTTCTCACTCGAAAGGTTGTGTAAACGTATGTTTTGATAAAATGTGTAGTTTCTTGAAGCTACACAAAATGGCTATATCTTTAAGTAAAACAAAGATGATGATCCTTGCCTTTGGCAAGACAGATGGGACTCAACAGAAAAAGGAAGAACTACATATTGGTTAAAAAAGACGTTAATTTTGATTTGCAACACAAGTGGTACCTATCTACTGTGTGTGTTTGATCGGCATCTGCTACTTTAGGTGAAAAAAGTGATTAAAAGTGAGAAATTAATTACGGAAAAAAATTAAATATATTATATAATTATTTCTTCTAACGAAATGTATTTAGGTTTATTTTAATATTGTGCTAATTTACTCTAAAATAAGTGTTTTTAAAAATGTTTGACAGTTAGAAACCAGTGTTGAAAAATATAACTAAATATATATATGACGCGTATACGCGGTCTTATGAATATAACCTTAAAACTGTAACTTTGTCGATTTTGAGATAAAAAAATAATAAGTGCGATAGACAAAGAAATTGATAATAATGAGGTTAGTGTTAGTGCTAAAACATCAACTGGTTAAGAAATTTAAGAAATCTGTAGACCTATATAAGGAAGACCTCATATAAACACTACAAATATACGGAAAACAAGAGGTTGCTGCTCACTATCAAGTAAGTCAAATAACATTAACTATAAATAATATTAATACATAACAATTAGTTTATACTCGTATAAAAGCGAGTTTCAAATAATAAAGAGAGTGTATTAATTGTTATTAGTAAACAATATATATGGTTTTCTTGAAAATTGTGACTGATTGTTCATGAACAATTACACTATACCAAGAAAACGCAAAAAAGCATATTATAATACTATATAGAATTTATAGAAATTCCAGGGTGCCTTTAATAATGTCTGGTAGCCAAGTGCCCTTCGAAGAATTAGGCCGGCAAAAATCTCTAGGAACGTCTACTGCACTATGAAAAAATATATATTCATTGTTAAACATTAATTTCACAAACCGATTACCGTTCCATGAAAAGAGGCAACTATCTAATGGTTGTCCTCAACTCTGGAACATGGTATTCGACGAAAACTGTGTTTCTCACTCGAAAGGTTGTGCAAACGTATGTTTTGATAATATGTGTAGTTTCTTGAAGCTACACAAAATGGCTATATCTTTAAGTAAAACAAAGATGATGATCCTTGCCTTTGGCAAGACAGATGGGACTTAACAGAAAAAGGAAGAAGTATATATTGGTTAACAAAGACGTTAATTTTGATTTGCAACACAAGTGGTACCTATCTACTGTGTGTGTGTTCGATTGGCATCTGCTACTTTAGGTGAAAAAAGTTATTAAAAGTGAGAAATTAATTACGGAAAAAAATTAAATATATTATATAAATATTTCTTCTAACGAAATGTATTTAGGTTTATTTTAATATTGTGCTAATTTACTCTAAAATAAGTGTTTTTAAAAATGTTTGACAGTTAGAAACCAGTGTTGAAAAATATAACTAAATATATATATGACGCGTATACGCGGTCTTATGAATATAACCTTAAAACTGTAACTTTGTCGATTTTGAGATAAAACAATATTAAGTGCGATAGACAAAGAAATTGATAATAATGAGGTTAGTGTTAGTGCTAAAACATCAACTGGTTAAGAAATTCAAGAAATCTGTAGACCTATATAAGGAAGACCTCATATAAACAGTACAAATATACGGAAAACAAAAGGTTGCTGCTCACTATCAAGTAAGTCAAATAACATTAACTATAAATAATATTAATACATAACAATTAGTTTATACTCATATAAAAGCGAGTTTCAAATAATAAAGAGAGTGTATTAATTGTTATTAGTAAACAATATATATGGTTTTCTTGAAAATTGTGACTGATTGTTCATGAACAATTACACTATACCAAGAAAACGCAAAAAAGCATATTATAATACTATATAGAATTTATAGAAATTCCAGGGTGCCTTTAATAATGTCTGGTAGCCAAGTGCCCTTCGAAGAATTAGGCCGGCAAAAATCTCTAGGAACGTCTACTGCACTATGAAAAAATATATATTCATTGTTAAACATTAATTTTACAAACCGATTACCGTTCCATGAAAAGAGGCAACTATCTAATGGTTGTCCTCAACTCTGGAACATGGTATTCGACAGCAACTGTGTTTCTCACTCGAAAGGTTGTGCAAACGTATGTTTTGATAATATGTGTAGTTTCTTGAAGCTACACAAAATGGCTATATCTTTAAGTAAAACAAAGATGATGATCCTTGCCTTTGGCAAGACAGATGGGACTTAACAGAAAAAGGAAGAAGTATATATTGGTTAACAAAGACGTTAATTTTGATTTGCAACACAAGTGGTACCTATCTACTGTGTGTGTGTTCGATCGGCATCTGCTACTTTAGGTGAAAAAAGTGATTAAAAGTGAGAAATTAATTACGGAAAAAAATAAAATATATTATATAATTACTTCTTCTAACGAAATGTATTTAAGTTTATTTCAATATTGTGCTAATTTACTCTAAAATAAGTGTTTTTAAAAATGTTTGACAGTTAGAAACCAGTGTTGAAAAATATAACTAAATATATATATGACGCGTATACGCGGTCTTATGAATATAACCTTAAAACTGTTACTTTGTCGTTTTTGAGATAAAACAATAATAAGTGCGATAGACAAAGAAATTGATAATAATTAGGTTAGTGTTAGTGCTAAAACATCAACTGGTTAAGAAATTTAAGAAATCTGTAGACCTATATAAGAAAGACCTCATATAAACACTACAAATATACGGAAAACAAAAGGTTGCTGCTCACTATCAAGTAAGTCAAATAACATTAACTATAAATAATATTAATACATAACAATTAGTTTATACTCGTATAAAAGCGAGTTTTAAATAATAAAGAGAGTGTATTAATTGTTATAAGTTAACAATATATATGGTTTTCTTAAAAATTGTGACTGATTGTTCATGAACAATCACATAATACCAAGATAACGCAAAAAAAAACATAACTTATCGCATATTATAATACTATATAGAATTTATAGAAATTTCAGGGTGCCTTCAATAATGTCTGGTGGCCAAGCGCCCTTCGAAGAATTAGGCCGGCAAAAATCTCTAGGAACGTCTACTGCACTATGGAGAACTATGTTCATTGTTAAACATTAATTTTACAAACCGATTATTGTTCCATGAAAAGAGGCAACTATCTAATAGTTGTCCTCAACTCTGGAACATGGTATTCGACGAGGACTGTGTTTCTCACTCGAAAGGTTGTGTAAACGTATGTTTTGATAAAATGTGTAGTTTCTTGAAGCTACACAAAATGGCTATATCTTCAAGTAAAACAAAGATGATGATCCTTGCCTTTGGCAAGACAGATGGGACTTAACAGAAAAAGGAAGAACTACATATTGGTTAACAAAGACGTTAATTTTGATTTGCGACACAAGTGGTACCTATCTACTGTGTGTGTTTGATCGGCATCTGCTACTTTATGTGAAAAAAGTTATTAAAAGTGAGAAAATAATTACGGGAAAAAATTAAATATATTATATAAATACTTCTTCTAACGAAATGTATTTAAGTTTTTTTTAATATTGTGCTAATTTACTCTAAAATAAGTGTTTTTAAAAATGTTTGACAGTTAGAAACCAGTGTTGAAAAATATAACTAAATATGTATATGACGCGTATACGCGGTCTTATGAATATAACCTTAAAACTGTTACTTTGTCGTTTTTGAGATAAAACAATAATAAGTGCGATAGACAAAGAAATTGATAATAATTAGGTTAGTGTTAGTGCTAAAACATCAACTGGTTAATAAATTTAAGAAATCTGTAGACCTATATAAGAAAGACCTCATATAAACACTACAAATAAACGGAAAACAAAAGGTTGCTGCTCACTATCAAGTAAGTCAAATACCATTAACTATAAATAATATTAATACATAACAATTAGTTTATACTCGTATAAAAGCGAGTTTTAAATAATAAAGAGAGTGTATTAATTGTTATAAGTAAACAATATATATGGTTTTCTTAAAAGTTGTGACTGATTGTTCATGAACAGTCACACTATACCAAGATATCGCAAAAAAAAACATAACTTGTCGCATATTATAATACTATATAGAATTTATATAAATTCCAGGGTGCCTTTAATAATGTCTGGTGGCCAAGCGCCCTTCTTAGAATTAGGTTAGCAAAAATCTCAAGAAACGTCTACTGCACTATGGAGAACTATATTCATTGTTAAACATTAATTTTACAAACCGATTACCGTTCATTGAAAAGAGGCAACTATCTAATGGTTTTCCTCAACTCTGGAACATGGTATTCTACGAGAACTGTGTTTTTCACTCGACAGGTTGTGTAAACGTATGTTTTGATAAAATGTGTAGTTTCTTGAAGCTACACAAATTGGCTATATCTTCAAGTAAAACAAAGATGATGATCCTTGCCTTTGGCAAAACAGATGGGACTTAACAAAAAAAGTTTGATCTACATATTGGTTAACAAAGACGTTAATTTTGATTTGCAACACAAGTGGTACCTATCTACTGTGTGTGTGTTCGATCGGCATCTGCTACTTTAGGTGAAAAAAGTGATTAAAAGTGAGAAATTAACTACGGAAAAAAATTAAATATATTATATAAATACTTCTTCTAACGAAATGTATTTTAGTTTATTTTAATATTGTGCTTATTTACTCTAAAATAAGTGTTTTTAAAAAAGTTTGACAGTTAGAAACCAGAGTTGAAAAATATAACTAAATATATATATGATGCGTATACGCGGTCTTATGAAAATAACCTTAAAACTGTAACTTTGTCGTTTTTGAGATAAAACAATAATAAGTGCGATAGACTAAGAAATTGATAATAATTAGGTTAGTGTTAGTGCTAAAACATCAATCTGTTAATAAATTCAAGAAATCTGTAGACCTATATAAGAAAGACCTCATATAAACACTACAAATATACGGAAAACAAAAGGTTGCTGCTCACTATCAAGTAAGTCAAATAACATTAACTATAAATAATATTAATACATAACAATTAGTTTATACTCGTATAAAAGCGAGTTTTAAATAATAAAGAGAGTGTATTAATTGTTATAAGTAAACAATATATATGGTTTTCTTGAAAATTGTGACCGATTGTTCATGAACAATCACACTATACCAAGATAACGCAAAAAAAAACATAACTTATCGCATATTATAATACTATATAGAATTTATAGAAATTCCAGGGTGCCTTAAATAATGTCTGGTGGCCAAGCGTTCTTCGAAGAATTAGGCTAGCAAAAATCTGTAGGAACGTCTACTGCACTATGGAGAACTATTTTCATTGTTGTACATTAATTTTACAAACCGATTACCGTTCCATGAAAAGAGGCAACTATCTAATGGTTGTCCTCAACTCTGGAAAATGGTATTTGACGAGCACTGTGTTTCTCACTCGAAAGCTTGTGTAAACGTATGTTTTGATAAAATGTGTAGTTTCTTGAAGCTACACAAAATGGCTATATCTTTAAGTAAAACAAAGATGATGATCCTTGCCTTTGGCAAGACAGATGGGACTTAACAGAAAAAGGAAGAACTACATATTGGTTAAAAAAGACGTTAATTTTGATTTGCAACACAAGTGGTACCTATCTACTGTGTGTGTTTGATCGGCATCTGCTACTTTAGGTGAAAAAAGTGATTAAAAGTGAGAAATTAATTACGGAAAAAAATTAAATATATTATATAATTATTTCTTCTAACGAAATGTATTTAGGTTTATTTTAATATTGTGCTAATTTACTCTAAAATAAGTGTTTTTAAAAATGTTTGACAGTTAGTAACCAGTGTTGAAAAATATAACTAAATATATATATGACGCGTATACGCGGTCTTATGAATATAACCTTAAAACTGTAACTTTGTCGATTTTGAGATAAAAAAATAATAAGTGCGATAGACAAAGAAATTGATAATAATGAGGTTAGTGTTAGTGCTAAAACATCAACTGGTTAAGAAATTTAAGAAATCTGTAGACCTATATAAGGAAGACCTCATATAAACACTACAAATATACGGAAAACAAGAGGTTGCTGCTCACTATCAAGTAAGTCAAATAACATTAACTATAAATAATATTAATACATAACAATTAGTTTATACTCGTATAAAAGCGAGTTTCAAATAATAAAGAGAGTGTATTAATTGTTATTAGTAAACAATATATATGGTTTTCTTGAAAATTGTGACTGATTGTTCATGAAAAATTACACTATACCAAGAAAACGCAAAAAAGCATATTATAATACTATATAGAATTTATAGAAAATTCCAGGGTGCCTTTAATAATGTCTGGTAGCCAAGTGCTCTTCGAAGAATTAGGCCTGCAAAAATCTCTAGGAACGTCTACTGCACTATGAAAAAATATATATTCATTGTTAAACATTAATTTTACAAACCGATTACCGTTCCATGAAAAGAGGCAACTATCTAATGGTTGTCCTCAACTCTGGAACATGGTATTCGACGGGAACTGTGTTTCTCACTCGAAAGGTTGTGCAAACGTATGTTTTGCTAATATGTGTAGTTTCTTGAAGCTACACAAAATGGCTATATCTTTAAGTAAAACAAAGATGATGATCCTTGCCTTTGGCAAGACAGATGGGACTTAACAGAAAAAGGAAGAAGTATATATTGGTTAACAAAGACGTTAATTTTGATTTGCAACACAAGTGGTACCTATCTACTGTGTGTGTGTTCGATCGGCATCTGCTACTTTAGGTGAAAAAAGTGATTAAAAGTGAGAAATTAATTACGGAAAAAAATTAAATATATTATATAATTACTTCTTCTAACGAAATGTATTTAAGTTTATTTCAATATTGTGCTAATTTACTCTAAAATAAGTGTTTTTAAAAATGTTTGACAGTTAGAAACCAGTGTTGAAAAATATAACTAAATATATATATGACGCGTATACGCGGTCTTATGAATATAACCTTAAAACTGTTACTTTGTCGTTTTTGAGATAAAACAATAATAAGTGCGATAGACAAAGAAATTGATAATAATTAGGTTAGTGTTAGTGCTAAAACATCAACTGGTTAAGAAATTTAAGAAATCTGTAGACCTATATAAAAAAGACCTCATATAAACACTACAAATATACGGAAAACAAAAGGTTGCTGCTCACTATCAAGTAAGTCAAATAACATTAACTATAAATAATATTAATACATAACAATTAGTTTATACTCGTATAAAAGCAAGTTTTAAATAATAAAGAGAGTGTATTAATTGTTATAAGTAAATAATATATATGGTTTTCTTGAAAATTGTGACTGATTGTTCATGAACAATCACATTATACCAAGATAACGCAAAAAAAAACATAACTTATCGCATATTATAATACTATATAGAATTTATAGAAATTTCAGGGTGCCTTCAATAATGTCTGGTGGCCAAGCGCCCTTCGAAGAATTAGGCCGGCAAAAATCTTTAGGAACGTCTACTGCACTATGGAGAACTATATTCATTGTTAAACATTAATTTTACAAACCGATTACCGTTCCATGAAAAGAGGCAACTATCTAATAGTTGTCCTCAACTCTGGAACATGGTATTCGACGAGGACTGTGTTTCTCACTCGAAAGGTTGTGTAAACGTATGTTTTGATAAAATGTGTAGTTTCTTGAAGCTACACAAAATGGCTATATCTTCAAGTAAAACAAAGATGATGATCCTTGCCTTTGGCAAGACAGATGGGACTTAACAGAAAAAGGAAGAACTACATATTGGTTAACAAAGACGTTAATTTTGATTTGCGACACAAGTGGTACCTATCTACTGTGTGTGTTTGATCGGCATCTGCTACTTTATGTGAAAAAAGTGATTAAAAGTGAAAAATTAATTACGGGAAAAAATTAAATATATTATATAAATACTTCTTCTAACGAAATGTATTTAAGTTTATTTCAATATTGTGCTAATTTACTCTAAAATAAGTGTTTTTAAAAATGTTTGACAGTTAGAAACCAGTGTTGAAAAATATAACTAAATATGTATATGACGCGTATACGCGGTCTTATGAATATAACCTTAAAACTGTTACTTTGTCGTTTTTAAGATAAAACAATAATAAGTGCGATAGACAAAGAAATTGATAATAATTAGGTTAGTGTTAGTGCTAAAACATCAACTGGTTAATAAATTTAAGAAATCTGTAGACCTATATAAGAAAGGCCTCATATAAACACTACAAATAAACGGAAAACAAAAGGTTGCTGCTCACTATCAAGTAAGTCAAATACCATTAACTATAAATAATATTAATACATAACAATTAGTTTATACTCGTATAAAAGCGAGTTTTAAATAATAAAGAGAGTGTATTAATTGTTATAAGTAAACAATATATATGGTTTTCTTAAAAGTTGTGACTGATTGTTCATGAACAATCACACTATACCAAGATATCGCAAAAAAAAACATAACTTGTCGCATATTTTAATACTATATAGAATTTATATAAATTCCAGGATGCCTTTAATAATGTCTGGTGGCCAAGCGCCCTTCTAAGAATTAGGTTGGCAAAAATCTCAAGAAACGTCTACTGCACTATGGAGAACTATATTCATTGTTAAACATTAATTTTACAAACCGATTACCGTTCATTAAAAAGAGGCAACTATCTAATGGTTTTCCTCAACTCTGGAACATGGTATTCCACGAGAACTGTGTTTCTCACTCGACAGGTTGTGTAAACGTATGTTTTGATAAAATGTGTAGTTTCTTGAAGCTACACAAAATAGCTATATCTTTAAGTAAAACAAAGATGATGATCCTTGCCTTTGGCAAGACAGATAGGACTTAACAAAAAAAGTTAGATCTACATATTGGTTAACAAAGACGTTAATTTTGATTTGCAACACAAGTGGTACCTATCTACTGTGTGTGTGTTCGATCGGAATCTGCTACTTTAGGTGAAAAAAGTGATTAAAAGTGAGAAATTAACTACTAAAAAAAATTAAATATATTATATAAATACTTCTTCTAACGAAATGTATTTTAGTTTATTTTAATATTGTGCTAATTTACTCTAAAATAAGTGTTTTTAAAAAAGTTTGACAAATAGAAACCAGAGTTGAAAAATATAACTAAATATATATATGATGCGTATACGCGGTCTTATGAAAATAACCTTAAAACTGTAACTTTGTCGTTTTTGAGAAAAAACAATAATAAGTGCGATAGACAAAGAAATTGATAATAATTAGGTTAGTGTTAGTGCCAAAACATCAACTGGTTAAGAAATTCAAGAAATCTGTAGACCTATATAAGGAAGACCTCATATAAACACTACAAATATACAGAAAACAAAAGGTTGCTGCTCACTATCAAGTAAGTCAACTAACATTAACTATAAATAATATAAATACATGACAATTAGTTTATACTTGTATAAAAGCAAGTTTCAAATAATAAAGAGAGTGTATTAATTGGTATAAGTAAACATTATATATGGTTTACTTGAAAATTGTTACTGATTGTTCATGAACAATAACACTATACCAAGATAACGCAAAGAAAAACATAACTTGTCGCATATTAAAATACTATATAGAATTTATAGAAATTCCAGGGTGCCTTTAATAATATCTCGTGACCAAGTGCCCTTCGAAGAATTAGGCCGGCAAAAATCTCTAGGAACGTCTACTGCACTATGGAGAACTATATTTATTTTTAAACATTAATTTTACAAACTGATTACCGTTCCATGAAATGAGGCAACTATCTAATGGTTGTCCTCAACTCTGGAACATGGTATTCGACGAGGACTGTGTTTCTCACTCGAAAGGTTGTGTAAACGTATGTTTTGATAAAATGTGTAGATTCTTGAAGCTACACAAAATGGCTATATCTTCTAATAAAACAAAGATGATGATCCTTGCCTTTGGCAAGACAGATGGGACTTAACAGAAGAAGGAAGAACTACATATTGGTTAACAAAGACGGTAATTTTGATTTGCAACACAAGTGCTAAATATCTACTGTGTGTGTGTTCGATCGGCATCTACTACTTTAGGTGAAAAAAGTGATTAAAAGTGAGAAATTAATAACGGAAAAAAATTAAATATATTATATAAATACTTCTTCTAACGAAATGTATTTAAGTTTATTTTAATATTGTGCTAATTTACTCTAAAATAAGTGTTTTTAAAAATGTTTGACAGTTAGAAACTAGTGTTGAAAAATATAACTAAATATATATATATAACGCGTATACGCGGTCTTATGAATATAACCTTAAAACTGTAACCTTGTCGTAACCTTGTAGACCTATATAAAGAAAAACTCATATAAACACTACAAATATACGGAAAACAAAAGGTTGCTGCTCACTATCAAGTAAGTCAAATAACATTAACTATAAATAATATTAATACATAACAATTAGTTTATACTTATATAAAAGCGAGTTTCAAATAATAAAGAGAGTGTATTAATTGTTATAAGTAAACAATATATATGGTTTTTTAAAAATTGTGACTGATTGTTCATGAACAATCACACTATACCAAGATAACGCAAAAAAAAACATAACTTGTCGCATATTATAATACTATATAGAATTTATAGAAATTCCAGGGTGCCTTTAATAATGTCTGGTGGCCAAGTGCCGTTCGAAGAATTAGGCCTGCAAAAATCTCTAGGAACGTCTACTGCACGATGAAGACCTATATTTATTGTTAAACAATAATTTTCAAACTGATTACCGTTCCATGAAAAGAGGCAACTATCTAATGGTTGTCCTCAACTCTGGAACATGGTATTCGACGAGGACTGTGTTTCCCACTCGAAAGGTTGTGTAAACGTATGTTCTGATAAAATGTGTAGTTTCTTGAAGTTACACAAAATGGCTATATCTTCAAGTAAAACAAAGATGATGATCCTTGCCTTTAGCAAGACTGATGGGTCTTAACAGAAAAAGGAAGAACTACATATTGGTTAACAAAGACGTTAATTTTTATTTGCAACACAAGTGCTAAATATCTACTGTGTGTGTGTTCGATCGGCATCTGCTACTTTAGGTGAAAAAAGTGATTAAAAGTGAGAATTTAATTACGGAAAAAAATTAAATATATTATATAAATACTTCTTCTAACGAAATGTATTTAAGTTTATTCTAATATTGTGCTAATTTACTCTAAAATAAGTGTTTTTAAAAAAGTTTGACAGTTAGAAACTAGTGTTGAAAAATATAACTAAATATATATATAACGCGTATACGCGGTCTTATAAATATAACCTTAAAACTGTAACCTTGTCGTAACCTTGTAGACCTATATAAAGAAGAACTCATATAAACACTACAAATATACAGAAAACAAAAGGTTGCTGCTCACTATCAAGTAAGTCAAATAACATTAACTATAAATAATATTAATACATAACAATTAGTTTATACTCGTATAAAAGCGAGTTTTAAATAATATAGAGAGTGTATTAATTGTTATAAGTAAACAATATATATGGTTTTCTTGAAAATTGTGACCGATTGTTCATGAACAATCACACTATACCAAGATAACGCAAAAAAAAACATAACTTGTCGCATATTATAATACTATATAGAATTTATAGAAATTCCAGGGTGCCTTAAATAATGTCTGGTGGCCAAGTGCTTTTCGAAGAATTAGGCCGGCAAAAATCTCTAGGAACGTCTACTGCACTATGGAGAACTATATTCATTGTCATACATTAATTTTACAAACCGATTACCGTTCCATGAAAAGAGGCAACTATCTAATGGTTGTCCTCAACTCTGGAACATGGTATTCGACGAGGACTGTGTTTCTCACTCAAAAGGTTGTGTAAACGTATGTTTTGATAAAATGTGTAGTTTCTTGAAGCTACACAGAATGGCTATATTTTCAAGTAAAACAAAGATGATGATCCTTGCCTTTGGCAAGACAGATGGGACTTAACAGAAAAAGGAAGAACTACATATTGGTTAAAAAAGACGTTAATTTTGATTTGCAACACAAGTGGTACCTATCTACTGTGTGTGTTTGATCGGCATCTGCTACTTTAGGTAAAAAAAGTGATTAAAAGTGAGAAATTAATTACGGAAAAAAATTAAATATATTATATAAATACTTCTTCTAACGTAATGTATTTAAGTTTATTTTAATATTGTGCTAATTTACTCTAAAATAAGTGTTTTTAAAAATGTTTGACAGTTAGAAACCAGTGTTGAAAAATATAACTAAATATATATATGACGCGTATACGCGGTCTTATGAATCAAACCTTAAAACTGTTACTTTGTCGTTTTTGAGATAAAACAATAATAAGTGCGATAGACAAAGAAATTGATAATAATTAGGTTAGTGTTAGTGCTAAAACATCAACTGGTTAAGAAATTTAAGAAATCTGTAGACCTATATAAGCAACACCTCATATAAACACTACAAATATACGGAAAACCAAAGGTTGCTGCTCACTATCAAGTAAGTCAAATAACATTAACTATAAATAATATTAATACATAACAATTAGTTTATACTCGTATAAAAGCGAGTTTTAAATAATAAAGAGAGTGTATTAATTGTTATAAGTAAACAATATATATGGTTTTCTTAAAGATTGTGACTGATGGTTTATGAACAATCACACTATACCAAGATAACGCAAAAAAAACATAACTTGTCGCATATTATAATACTATAAAGAATTTATAGAAATTCCAGGGTGCCTTTAATAATGTCTGGTGGACAAGCGCCCTTCGAAGAATTAGGCCGGCAAAAATCTCTAGGAACGTCTACTGCACTATGGAGAACTATATTCATTGTTAAACATTAATTTTACAAACCGATTACTGTTCCATGAAAAGAGGCAACTATCTAATGGTTGTCCTCAACTCTGGAACATGTTATTCGACAAGGACTGTGTTTCTCACTCAAAAGGTTGTGTAAACGTATGTTTTGATAAAATGTGTAGTTTCTTGAAGCTACACAAAATGGCTAATCTTCAAGTAAAACAAAGATGATGATCCTTGCCTTTGGCAAGACAGATGGGACTTAACAGAAAAAGAAAGAACTACATATTGGTTAACAAAGACGTTAATTTTGATTTGCAACACAAGTGGTACCTATCTACTGTGTGTGTGTTCGATCGGCATCTGCTAGTTTAGGTAAAAAAAAGTGATTAAAAGTGAGAAATTAATTACGGAAAAAAATTAAATATATTATATAAATACTTCTTCTAACGAAATGTATTTAAGTTTATTCTAATATTGTGCTAATTTACTCTAAAATAAGTGTTTTTAAAAAAGTTTGACAGTTAGAAACTAGTGTTGAAAAATATAACTAAATATATATATAACGCGTATACGCGGTCTTATAAATATAACCTTAAAACTGTAACCTTGTCGTAACCTTGTAGACCTATATAAAGAAGAACTCATATAAACACTACAAATATACAGAAAACAAAAGGTTGCTGCTCACTATCAAGTAAGTCAAATAACATTAACTATAAATAATATTAATACATAACAATTAGTTTATACTCGTATAAAAGCGAGTTTTAAATAATATAGAGAGTGTATTAATTGTTATAAGTAAACAATATATATGGTTTTCTTGAAAATTGTGACCGATTGTTCATGAACAATCACACTATACCAAGATAACGCAAAAAAAAACATAACTTGTCGCATATTATAATACTATATAGAATTTATAGAAATTCCAGGGTGCCTTAAATAATGTCTGGTGGCCAAGTGCTTTTCGAAGAATTAGGCCGGCAAAAATCTCTAGGAACGTCTACTGCACTATGGAGAACTATATTCATTGTCATACATTAATTTTACAAACCGATTACCGTTCCATGAAAAGAGGCAACTATCTAATGGTTGTCCTCAACTCTGGAACATGGTATTCGACGAGGACTGTGTTTCTCACTCAAAAGGTTGTGTAAACGTATGTTTTGATAAAATGTGTAGTTTCTTGAAGCTACACAGAATGGCTATATTTTCAAGTAAAACAAAGATGATGATCCTTGCCTTTGGCAAGACAGATGGGACTTAACAGAAAAAGGAAGAACTACATATTGGTTAAAAAAGACGTTAATTTTGATTTGCAACACAAGTGGTACCTATCTACTGTGTGTGTTTGATCGGCATCTGCTACTTTAGGTAAAAAAAGTGATTAAAAGTGAGAAATTAATTACGGAAAAAAATTAAATATATTATATAAATACTTCTTCTAACGTAATGTATTTAAGTTTATTTTAATATTGTGCTAATTTACTCTAAAATAAGTGTTTTTAAAAATGTTTGACAGTTAGAAACCAGTGTTGAAAAATATAACTAAATATATATATGACGCGTATACGCGGTCTTATGAATCAAACCTTAAAACTGTTACTTTGTCGTTTTTGAGATAAAACAATAATAAGTGCGATAGACAAAGAAATTGATAATAATTAGGTTAGTGTTAGTGCTAAAACATCAACTGGTTAAGAAATTTAAGAAATCTGTAGACCTATATAAGCAACACCTCATATAAACACTACAAATATACGGAAAACCAAAGGTTGCTGCTCACTATCAAGTAAGTCAAATAACATTAACTATAAATAATATTAATACATAACAATTAGTTTATACTCGTATAAAAGCGAGTTTTAAATAATAAAGAGAGTGTATTAATTGTTATAAGTAAACAATATATATGGTTTTCTTAAAGATTGTGACTGATGGTTTATGAACAATCACACTATACCAAGATAACGCAAAAAAAACATAACTTGTCGCATATTATAATACTATAAAGAATTTATAGAAATTCCAGGGTGCCTTTAATAATGTCTGGTGGACAAGCGCCCTTCGAAGAATTAGGCCGGCAAAAATCTCTAGGAACGTCTACTGCACTATGGAGAACTATATTCATTGTTAAACATTAATTTTACAAACCGATTACTGTTCCATGAAAAGAGGCAACTATCTAATGGTTGTCCTCAACTCTGGAACATGTTATTCGACAAGGACTGTGTTTCTCACTCAAAAGGTTGTGTAAACGTATGTTTTGATAAAATGTGTAGTTTCTTGAAGCTACACAAAATGGCTAATCTTCAAGTAAAACAAAGATGATGATCCTTGCCTTTGGCAAGACAGATGGGACTTAACAGAAAAAGAAAGAACTACATATTGGTTAACAAAGACGTTAATTTTGATTTGCAACACAAGTGGTACCTATCTACTGTGTGTGTGTTCGATCGGCATCTGCTAGTTTAGGTAAAAAAAAGTGATTAAAAGTGAGAAATTAATTACGGAAAAAAATTAAATATATTATATAAATACTTCTTCTAACGTAATGTATTTAAGTTTATTTCAATATTGTGCTAATTTACTCTAAAATAAGTGTTTTTAAAAATGTTTGACAGTTAAAAACCAGTGTTGAAAAATATAACTAAATATATATATGACGCGTATACGCGGTCTTATGAATATAACATTAAAACTGTTACTTTGTCGTTTTTGAGATAAAACAATAATAAGTGCGATAGACAAAGAAATTGATAATAATTAGGTTAGTGTTAGTGCTAAAACATCAACTGGTTAAGAAATTTAAGAAATCTGTAGACCTATATAAGAAAGACCTCATATAAACACTACAAATATACGGAAAACAAAAGGTTGCTGCTCACTATCAAGTAAGTCAAATAACATTAACTATAAATAATATTAATACATAACAATTAGTTTATACTCGTAAAAAAGCGAGTTTTAAATAATAAACAGAGAGTATTAATTGTTATAAGTAAACAATATATATGGTTTTCTTGAAAATTGTGACTGATTGTTTATGAACAATCACATTATACCAAGATAACGCAAAAAAAAACATAACTTATCGCATATTATAATACTATATAGAATTTATAGAAATTTCAGGGTGCCTTCAATAATGTCTGGTGGCCAAGCGCCCTTTGAAGAATTAGGCCGGCAAAAATCTCTAGGAACGTCTACTGCACTATGGAGAACTATATTCATTGTTAAACATTAATTTTACAAACCGATTACTGTTCCATGAAAAGAGGCAACTATCT
Source organism: Panorpa germanica (assembly GCA_963678705.1). Classification (NCBI taxonomy): domain Eukaryota; kingdom Metazoa; phylum Arthropoda; class Insecta; order Mecoptera; family Panorpidae; genus Panorpa; species Panorpa germanica. Next base: position 11,927,325 of record OY783216.1, on the reverse strand, counting down.
AATGGTTGTCCTCAACTCTGGAACATGGTATTCGACGAGGACTGTGTTTCCCACTCAAAAGGTTGTGTAAACGTATGTTTTGATAAAATGTGTAGTTTCTTGAAGCTACACAAAATGGCTATATATTTAAGTAAATCAAAGATGATGATTCTTGCCTTTGGCAAGACAGATGGGACTTAACAGAAAAAGGAAGAACTACATATTGGTTAACAAAGACGGTAATTTTGATTTGCAACACAAGTGCTAAATATCTACTGTGTGTGTGTTCGATCGGCATCTGCTACTTTAGGTGAAAAAAGTGATTAAAAGTGAGAAATTAATTACGGAAAAAAATTAAATATATTATATAAATACTTCTTCTAACGAAATGTATTTAAGTTTTTTTTAATATTGTGCTAATTTACTCTAAAATAAGTGTTTTTAAAAATGTTTGACAGTTAGAAACCAGTGTTGAAAAATATAACTAAATATATATATGACGCGTATACGCGGTCTTATGAAAATAACCTTAAAACTGTATCTTTTTCGTTTTTAAGATAAAACAATAATAAGTGCGATAGACAAAGAAATTGATAATAATTAGGTTAGTGTTAGTGCCAAAACATCAACTGGTTAAGAAATTCAAAAAATCTGTAGACCTATATAAGGAAGACCTCATATAAACACTACAAATATACAGAAAACAAAACGTTGCTGCTCACTATCAAGTAAGTCAACTAACATTAACTATAAATAATATAAATACATGACAATTAGTTTATACTCGTATAAAAGCAAGTTTTAAATAATAAAGAGAGTGTAATAATTGGTATAAGTAAACATTATATATGGTTTACTTGAAAATTGTTACTGATTGTTCATGAACAATTACACTATACCAAGATAACGCAAAGAAAAACATAACTTGTCGCATATTAAAATACTATATAGAATTTATAGAAATTCCAGGGTGCCTTTAATAATATCTGGTGACCAAGTGCCCTTCGAAGAATTAGGCCGGCAAAAATCTCTAGGAACGTCTACTGCACTATGGAGAACTATATTTATTGTTAAACATTAATTTTACAAACCGATTACCGTTCCATGAAAAGAGGCAACTATCTAATGGTTGTCCTCAACTCTGGAACATGGTATTCGACGAGGACTGTGTTTCTCACTCAAAAGGTTGTGTAAACGTATGTTTTGATAAAATGTGTAGTTTTTTGAAGCTACACAGAATGGCTATATTTTCAAGTAAAACAAAGATGATGATCCTTGCCTTTGGCAAGACAGATGGGACTTAACAGAAAAAGGAAGAACTACATATTGGTTAAAAAAGACGTTAATTTTGATTTGCAACACAAGTGGTACCTATCTACTGTGTGTGTTTGATCGGCATCTGCTACTTTAGGTAAAAAAAGTGATTAAAAGTGAGATATTAATTACGGAAAAAAATTAAATATATTATATAAATACTTCTTCTAACGTAATGTATTTAAGTTTATTTTAATATTGTGCTAATTTACTCTAAAATAAGTGTTTTTAAAAATGTTTGACAGTTAGAAACCAGTGTTGAAAAATATAACTAAATATATATATGACGCGTATACGCGGTCTTATGAATCAAACCTTAAAACTGTTACTTTGTCGTTTTTGAGATAAAACAATAATAAGTGCGATAGACAAAGAAATTGATAATAATTAGGTTAGTGTTAGTGCTAAAACATCAACTGGTTAAGAAATTTAAGAAATCTGTAGACCTATATAAGCAACACCTCATATAAACACTACAAATATACGGAAAACCAAAGGTTGCTGCTCACTATCAAGTAAGTCAAATAACATTAACTATAAATAATATTAATACATAACAATTAGTTTATACTCGTATAAAAGCGAGTTTTAAATAATAAAGAGAGTGTATTAATTGTTATAAGTAAACAATATATATGGTTTTCTTAAAGATTGTGACTGATGGTTTATGAACAATCACACTATACCAAGATAACGCAAAAAAAGCATAACTTGTCGCATATTATATTACTATAAACAATTTATAGAAATTCCAGGGTGCCTTTAATAATGTCTGGTGGACAAGCGCCCTTCGAAGAATTAGGCCGGCAAAAATCTCTAGGAACGTCTTCTGCACTATGGAGAACTATATTCATTGTTAAACATTAATTTTACAAACCGATTACTGTTCCATGAAAAGAGGCAACTATCTAATGGTTGTCCTCAACTCTGGAACATGTTATTCGACAAGGACTGTGTTTCTCATTCAAAAGGTTGTGTAAACGTATGTTTTGATAAAATGTGTAGTTTCTTGAAGCTACACAAAATGGCTAATCTTCAAGTAAAACAAAGATGATGATCCTTGCCTTTGGCAAGACAGATGGGACTTAACAGAAAAAGGAAGAACTACATATTGGTTAACAAAGACGTTAATTTTGATTTGCAACACAAGTGGTACCTATCTACTGTGTGTGTGTTCGATCGGCATCTGCTAGTTTAGGTAAAAAAAAGTGATTAAAAGTGAGAAATTAATTACGGAAAAAAATTAAATATATTATATAAATACTTCTTCTAACGTAATGTATTTAAGTTTATTTCAATATTGTGCTAATTTACTCTAAAATAAGTGTTTTTAAAAATGTTTGACAGTTAGAAACCAGTGTTGAAAAATATAACTAAATATATATATGACGCGTATACGCGGTCTTATGAATATAACATTAAAACTGTTACTTTGTCGTTTTTGAGATAAAACAATAATAAGTGCGATAGACAAAGAAATTGATAATAATTAGGTTAGTGTTAGTGCTAAAACATCAACTGGTTAAGAAATTTAAGAAATCTGTAGACCTATATAAGAAAGACCTCATATAAACACTACAAATATACGGAAAACAAAAGGTTGCTGCTCACTATCAAGTAAGTCAAATAACATTAACTATAAATAATATTAATACATAACAATTAGTTTATACTCGTATAAAAGCGAGTTTTAAATAATAAAGAGAGAGTATTAATTGTTATAAGTAAACAATATATATGGTTTTCTTGAAAATTGTGACTGATTGTTTATGAACAATCACATTATACCAAGATAACGCAAAAAAAAACATAACTTATCGCATATTATAATACTATATAGAATTTATAGAAATTTCAGGGTGCCTTCAATAATGTCTGGTGGCCAAGCGCCCTTCGAAGAATTAGGCCGGCAAAAATCTCTAGGAACGTCTACTGCACTATGGAGAACTATATTCATTGTTAAACATTAATTTTACAAACCGATTACTGTTCCATGAAAAGAGGCAACTATCTAATGGTTGTCCTCAACTCTGGAACATGGTATTCGACGAGGACTGTGTTTTCCACTCAAAAGGTTGTGTAAACGTATGTTTTGATAAAATGTGTAGTTTCTTGAAGCTACACAAAATGGCTATATATTTAAGTAAATCAAAGATGATGATTCTTGCCTTTGGCAAGACAGATGGGACTTAACAGAAAAAGGAAGAACTACATATTGGTTAACAAAGACGGTTTTTTGATTTGCAACACAAGTGCTAAATATCTACTGTGTGTGTGTTCGATCGGCATCTGCTACTTTAGGTGAAAAAAGTGATTAAAAGTGAGAAATTAATTACGGAAAAAAATTAAATATATTATATAAATACTTCTTCTAACGAAATGTATTTAAGTTTTTTTTAATATTGTGCTAATTTACTCTAAAATAAGTGTTTTTAAAAATGTTTGACAGTTAGAAACCAGTGTTGAAAAATATAACTAAATATATATATGACGCGTATACGCGGTCTTATGAAAATAACCTTAAAACTGTATCTTTTTCGTTTTTAAGATAAAACAATAATAAGTGCGATAGACAAAGAAATTGATAATAATTAGGTTAGTGTTAGTGCCAAAACATCAACTGGTTAAGAAATTCAAAAAATCTGTAGACCTATATAAGGAAGACCTCATATAAACACTACAAATATACAGAAAACAAAACGTTGCTGCTCACTATCAAGTAAGTCAACTAACATTAACTATAAATAATATAAATACATGACAATTAGTTTATACTCGTATAAAAGCAAGTTTCAAATAATAAAGAGAGTGTAATAATTGGTATAAGTAAACATTATATATGGTTTACTTGAAAATTGTTACTGATTGTTCATGAACAATTACACTATACCAAGATAACGCAAAGAAAAACATAACTTGTCGAATATTAAAATACTATATAGAATTTATAGAAATTCCAGGGTGCCTTTAATAATATCTGGTGACCAAGTGCCCTTCGAAGAATTAGGCCGGCAAAAATCTCTAGGAACGTCTACTGCACTATGGAGAACTATATTTATTGTTAAACATTAATTTTACAAACTGATTACCGTTCCATGAAATGAGGCAACTATCTAATGGTTGTCCTCAACTCTGGAACATGGTATTCGACGAGGACTGTGTTTCTCACTCGAAAGGTTGTGTAAACGTATGTTTTGATAAAATGTGTAGTTTCTTAAAGCTACACAAAATGGCTATATCTTCTAATAAAACAAAGATGATGATCCTTGCCTTTGGCAAGACAGATGGGACTTAACAGAAGAAGGAAGAACTACATATTGGTTAACAAAGACGGTAATTTTGATTTGCAACACAAGTGCTAAATATCTACTGTGTGTGTGTTCGATCGGCATCTACTACTTTAGGTGAAAAAAGTGATTAAAAGTGAGAAATTAATAACGGAAAAAAATTAAATATATTATATAAATACTTCTTCTAACGAAATGTATTTAAGTTTATTTTAATATTGTGCTAATTTACTCTAAAATAAGTGTTTTTAAAAATGTTTGACAGTTAGAAACTAGTGTTGAAAAATATAACTAAATATATATATAACGCGTATACGCGGTCTTATGAATATAACCTTAAAACTGTAACCTTGTCGTAACCTTGTAGACCTATATAAAGAAGAACTCATATAAACACTACAAATATACGGAAAACAAAAGGTTGCTGCTCACTATCAAGTAAGTCAAATAACATTAACTATAAATAATATTAATACATAACAATTAGTTTATACTTATATAAAAGCGAGTTTCAAATAATAAAGAGAGTGTATTAATTGTTATAAGTAAACAATATATATGGTTTTCTTAAAAATTGTGACTGATTGTTCATGAACAATCACACTATACCAAGATAACGCAAAAAAAAACATAACTTGTCGCATATTATAATACTATATAGAATTTATAGAAATTCCAGGGTGCCTTTAATAATGTCTGGTGGCCAAGTGCCGTTCGAAGAATTAGGCCTGCAAAAATCTCTAGGAACGTCTACTGCACGATGAAGACCTATATTTATTGTTAAACAATAATTTTCAAACTGATTACCGTTCTATGAAAAGAGGCAACTATCTAATGGTTGTCCTCAACTCTGGAACATGGTATTCGACGAGGACTGTGTTTCCCACTCGAAAGGTTGTGTAAACGTATGTTTTGATAAAATGTGTAGTTTCTTAAAGTTACACAAAATGGCTATATCTTCAAGTAAAACAAAGATGATGATCCTTGCCTTTAGCAAGACTGATGGGTCTTAACAGAAAAAGGAAGAACTACATATTGGTTAACAAAGACGTTAATTTTTATTTGCAACACAAGTGCTAAATATCTACTGTGTGTGTGTTCGATCGGCATCTGCTACTTTAGGTGAAAAAAGTGATTAAAAGTGAGAATTTAATTACGGAAAAAAATTAAATATATTATATAAATACTTCTTCTAACGAAATGTATTTAAGTTTATTCTAATATTGTGCTAATTTACTCTAAAATAAGTGTTTTTAAAAAAGTTTGACAGTTAGAAACTAGTGTTGAAAAATATAACTAAATATATATATAACGCGTATACGCGGTCTTATAAATATAACCTTAAAACTGTAACCTTGTAGACCTATATAAAGAAGAACTCATATAAACACTACAAATATACAGAAAACAAAAGGTTGCTGCTCACTATCAAGTAAGTCAAATAACATTAACTATAAATAATATTAATACATAACAATTAGTTTATACTCGTATAAAAGCGAGTTTTAAATAATATAGAGAGTGTATTAATTGTTATAAGTAAACAATATATATGGTTTTCTTGAAAATTGTGACCGATTGTTCATGAACAATCACACTATACCAAGATAACGCAAAAAAAAAACATAACTTGTCGCATATTATAATACTATATAGAATTTATAGAAATTCCAGGGTGCCTTAAATAATGTCTGGTGGCCAAGTGCTCTTCGAAGAATTAGGCCGGCAAAAATCTCTACGAACGTCTACTGCACTATGGAGAACTATATTCATTGTCATACATTAATTTTACAAACCGATTACCGTTCCATGAAAAGAGGCAACTATCTAATGGTTGTCCTCAACTCTGGAACATGGTATTCGACGAGGACTGTGTTTCTCACTCAAAAGGTTGTGTAAACGTATGTTTTGATAAAATGTGTAGTTTCTTGAAGCTACACAAAATGGCTATATTTTCAAGTAAAACAAAGATGATGATCCTTGCCTTTGGCAAGACAGATGGGACTTAACAGAAAAAGGAAGAACTACATATTGGTTAAAAAAGACGTTAATTTTGATTTGCAACACAAGTGGTACCTATCTACTGTGTGTGTTTGATCGGCATCTGCTACTTTAGGTAAAAAAAGTGATTAAAAGTGAGAAATTAATTACGGAAAAAAATTAAATATATTATATAAATACTTCTTCTAACGTAATGTATTTAAGTTTATTTTAATATTGTGCTAATTTACTCTAAAATAAGTGTTTTTAAAAATGTTTGACAGTTAGAAACCAGTGTTGAAAAATATAACTAAATATATATATGACGCGTATACGCGGTCTTATGAATCAAACCTTAAAACTGTTACTTTGTCGTTTTTGAGATAAAACAATAATAAGTGCGATAGACAAAGAAATTGATAATAATTAGGTTAGTGTTAGTGCTAAAACATCAACTGGTTAAGAAATTTAAGAAATCGGTAGACCTATATAAGCAACACCTCATATAAACACTACAAATATACGGAAAACCAAAGGTTGCTGCTCACTATCAAGTAAGTCAAATAACATTAACTATAAATAATATTAATACATAACATTTAGTTTATACTCGTATAAAAGCGAGTTTTAAATAATAAAGAGAGTGTATTAATTGTTATAAGTAAACAATATATATGGTTTTCTTAAAGATTGTGACTGATGGTTTATAAACAATCACACTATACCAAGATAACGCAAAAAAAACATAACTTGTCGCATATTATAATACTATAAAGAATTTATAGAAATTCCAGGGTGCCTTTAATAATGTCTGGTGGACAAGCGCCCTTCGAAGAATTAGGCCGGCAAAAATCTCTAGGAACGTCTACTGCACTATGGAGAACTATATTTATTGTTAAACATTAATTTTACAAACCGATTACTGTTCCATGAAAAGAGGCAACTATCTAATGGTTGTCCTCAACTCTGGAACATGTTATTCGACAAGGACTGTGTTTCTCACTCAAAAGGTTGTGTAAACGTATGTTTTGATAAAATGTGTAGTTTTTTGAAGCTACACAAAATGGCTAATCTTCAAGTAAAACAAAGATGATGATCCTTGCCTTTGGCAAGACAGATGGGACTTAACAGAAAAAGGAAGAACTACATATTGGTTAACAAAGACGTTAATTTTGATTTGCAACACAAGTGGTACCTATCTACTGTGTGTGTGTTCGATCGGCATCTGCTAGTTTAGGTAAAAAAAAGTGATTAAAAGTGAGAAATTAATTACGGAAAAAAATTAAATATATTATATAAATACTTCTTCTAACGTAATGTATTTAAGTTTATTTCAATATTGTGCTAATTTACTCGAAAATAAGTGTTTTTAAAAATGTTTGACAGTTAGAAACCAGTGTTGAAAAATATAACTAAATATATATATGACGCGTATACGCGGTCTTATGAATATAACATTAAAACTGTTACTTTGTCGTTTTTGAGATAAAACAATAATAAGTGCGATAGACAAAGAAATTGATAATAATTAGGTTAGTGTTAGTGCTAAAACATCAACTGGTTAAGAAATTTAAGAAATCTGTAGACCTATATAAGAAAGACCTCATATAAACACTACAAATATACGGAAAACAAAAGGTTGCTGCTCACTATCAAGTAAGTCAAATAACATTAACTATAAATAATATTAATACATAACAATTAGTTTATACTCGTATAAAAGCGAGTTTTAAATAATAAAGAGAGTGTATTAATTGTTATAAGTAAACAATATATATGGTTTTCTTGAAAATTGTGACTGATTGTTTATGAACAATCACATTATACCAAGATAACGCAAAAAAAAACATAACTTATCGCATATTATAATACTATATAGAATTTATAGAAATTTCAGGGTGCCTTCAATAATGTCTGGTGGCCAAGCGATCTTCGAAGAATTAGGCCGGCAAAAATCTCTAGGAACGTCTACTGCACTATGGAGAACTATATTCATTGTTAAACATTAATTTTACAAACCGATTACTGTTCCATGAAAAGAGGCAACTATCTAATGGTTGTCCTCAACTCTGGAACATGGTATTCGACGAGGACTGTGTTTCCCACTCGAAAGGTTGTGTAAACGTATGTTTTGATAAAATGTGTAGTTTCTTGAAGCTACACAAAATGGCTATATATTTAAGTAAATCAAAGATGATGATTCTTGCCTTTGGCAAGACAGATGGGACTTAACAGAAAAAGGAAGAACTACATATTGGTTAACAAAGACGGTAATTTTGATTTGCAACACAAGTGCTAAATATCTACTGTGTGTGTGTTCGATAGGCATCTGCTACTTTAGGTGAAAAAAGTGATTAAAAGTAAGAAATTAATTACGGAAAAAAATTAAATATATTATATAAATACTTCTTCTAACGAAATGTATTTAAGTTTTTTTTAATATTGTGCTAATTTACTCTAAACTAAGTGTTTTTAAAAATGTTTGACAGTTAGAAACCAGTGTTGAAAAATATAACTAAATATATATATGACGCGTATACGCGGTCTTATGAAAATAACCTTAAAACTGTAACTTTTTCGTTTTTGAGATAAAACAATAATAAGTGCGATAGACAAAGAAATTGATAATAATTAGGTTAGTGTTAGTGCCAAAACATCAACTGGTTAAGAAATTCAAGAAATCTGTAGACCTATATAAGGAAGACCTCATATAAACACTACAAATATACAGAAAACAAAACGTTGCTGCTCACTATCAAGTAAGTCAACTAACATTAACTATAAATAATATAAATACATGACAATTAGTTTATACTCGTATAAAAGCAAGTTTCAAATAATAAAGAGAGTGTAATAATTGGTATAAGTAAACATTATATATGGTTTACTTGAAAATTGTTACTGATTGTTCATGAACAATTACACTATACCAAGATAACGCAAAGAAAAACATAACTTGTCGCATATTAAAATACTATATAGAATTTATAGAAATTCCAGGGTGCCTTTAATAATATCTGGTGACCAAGTGCCCTTCGAAGAATTAGGCCGGCAAAAATCTCTAGGAACGTCTACTGCACTATGGAGAACTATATTTATTGTTAAACAATAATTTTACAAACTGATTACCGTTCCATGAAATGAGGCAACTATCTAATGGTTGTCCTCAACTCTGGAACATGAGTTGGGTAGTAGAGCCGCTTCTGGCTTAAATCATACTATGAGTTGGAAATTATTGGTGGTGGGGATGCATTTAGGTCACGACATGCAGAGGGGGCGTGGCTAGACTTGGAAGAATGTAAAAGGGGGTAAGGGTGGGGTAAGGAGTGAGGTGGCGTGGCTAGACAATGGGGGGTAATAGTTGGGATAATATGAAAGAGTGAGATAGCGATAATAAGTATTACGTGTGTAATAATTAATATCTAATGGTAAAGAGTGAGATACCGATATTAATTCTTATGTTTGATTTGTTATTGGTTATAAGATTATGACAGTGTTAAATTATTTATAACAGTGTATTTATAACGCATTCCTTCGAATTCACCGGAAATTTGAAGCACACGTGTTAGCAGGCGTCAGCACGTTCTCATGGGAACTTTAGACACAAGCGCATTAGTTCGAATGTAACTTGAAGCACACGTGTTAGCTGGCGTCAGCACATCTTCTCATGAGAACTTCGTATATAAATTATTCTTATGGGAACGTGTTGAATACAAGCGAATATTTTCCAAACGTAGACAAATTTTTTTGTATATAAATTATTCTTATGCAATAGTGAAGTTATTAAAATATTAGACTCAGACGATGAAACTGTACAAGTGTTAGACTTTTCAGTTTGGAAGTGGATAATTATGCGGTAAGTAAATTTTGTATAAGATTTTGTATGTTTACAATAAATTTAATAGTAGTTTTCAAATATTTACAGGTGTCTATAGCAGTTTCAACCTAATCTTGAGTTTTTACCGTTTGAACCCTTTTAGACTTTCATACTTATGAGCAAACAGTTAGGTAAGTTAATTTTTAATACTTTTTAGATAATTTTAATTTAGTTATAATAATAACAGTTTTATAATTACAGAGTAATATTTTCTTAGTTCAAGCTAAAGTTTAATAGTATGAACGGATTTAAGAATATTCCAGGCGTAACATGGTTATTGAATTCGGGAGATATACGCGTCGGCATTGACAGTGAAGATAGATATTATGTGCAGGATATAACTGACGATTTTGATATAGATGATTGTGATTCAGATGATATGACGGATGAAGAAAAGAAGACATACGAGAAAATTATAGAGAGTTATGCTGATGAAATAATAATAGGTCACGAAGAAATTGAAATACAGGAAGAAGATTCTGATGTGGAGATCATAGAATTATTAGAGAGTGATAGTGAAGTTATTGAAATATTAGACTCTGATGACGAAATTGTAGAGGTGTTAGACTCTGATGACGAAATTGTAAAAGTATAACATAGTGATTAATGTATATTTTTTATGTAAAATTATATAAATAAATGAACTTTTAAAAGCAATTGTTATTTATATTTTGATTTTGAAACTGAAATATATAATTTAAAATGGATAACGGTTGTAAGATTATTAAGCATATGAGAACAATTATTGAACTGAAAAGTAATGCATTTAAGGTTGGGTTTTGAAATAAGTTTTAATTTTAATAAATATAGTATAGGGAGGGGATTAGAGTATATAATCTGTAGATATTTTATATTTTCTTCAGTTACAAATAAATATTTTAACAAGTTTAACTAAACATTTTATAATAATGGCTTATCGTTACAAACCATATCCAATGTTTAATAAAAATAAAAAGTTAAGTTTTGATAGTGATGAATCCGATTCTAAAATAATATATGATGATTCTATATATTTATTAAAATCATTATATTATTTAAATAACAGTAAATCAAAACAAGCATTAGTTGGAATTAAAGTAAATAATTTATGTGAAGCCATTTTGAAAATAGAAAAGGTTAATGGAAATGGCGTTATTATATCAGAGCAGGATTGGAATACCCTGTTAAATAATAAAAACAACATTTCCAATTATTTTGAAGGAAATGAATATTTAGATCAGTCTCACATAACCTTATCAAATTGCACAATACATTTTCAAACTTTCTATGAAAAGCCAACTATGGTTCTTGAAGAAAATATACAATGTCAACAGCAAGATTTGAATGAACAAAAACTTAAATCATCTTCTGTTTATTTACAGAAAGAATCTTGGGACAACTTGCTTAATATATCTCATTGTATAACAGTAACATTAAAAAATTATAATTTGTGTTCTAAATTAGTGGATAAATCTTTATATCAAGTTCAAAATAATTTGTTTAATGTGTTAAAGGATACTCAAAGTATAAATTATAAAAATCACAATATTAATTTTTATGAGTGTTTTATTAAAAATAATATAAATAACCATATTGATTTAAATAATAATTTTAGTCATATAACATCAAAAATAAACTTGGAACTGTTGGAACAAGAAATAAAAATTTTGTGCATAGACTTTTTTAAAATTAAATTATACAATAACGCTCAAGAATATATATATAACTTATCAAAAAATTATTAACTGAATCATTAAATGCAGATATTGAGATACAGAATATATCAGAAATGTTAACTTCTTTAAACAATAAGGAGGATTTTAAAATTTTTGAACCTATTAACACAAATTTGACTTCTACTAAATTAACAGCAGTTCCATTTTATTTAATAAAGTACCTATATTATTAAAGGAAGATATGTATTCAATCAAAATAGGATTAAATTGTACTAAAATGATATTTTATTAAAATACTTTTATGAAAATTTCGTTTTAAATAACATTAATAACATAGAATTAAATTACTATAAATTGTTTACTAATATATCATCAAATATGAATGTAAAGTTACTAAGCTTAGAAATTAAGGCGCTTTGTATAGACTCAAATACAAGAAAAAGCTAATAAATATGTATAGAGTGTATATAAATAAAATTTTATAAATGAAAGAACATGTATTTTATTTATTGAGGTATATTTATTTATTTATTAAGGTAAAACTATTTCCATTAGAATCATAATATAAATTAAAATTACAATCACAACAGTTTCTTATTTGGCATGGTGGTCTATCTCTTTGAATTCTACCCTTATTATAATGTTTAAAACATAAGCGGCGTTTTTGAATTTCAACATTTTCTTTTAAGTATGATGGTAATCGATTCCAATTTTGTTCTATATCGGTAGAAAACATTATATAGTACAAGAAAAATTCTGTTGGCAAGTAATGTAAATCTTCTTCAGTAAGATCTTCTAACAAACATTCATTGTCTTTATATTTTCTTAATACAGCTCCAACTTTTAAAAGTGTTTGAGCAACTTCTTCATATTTATTTAAAAATTTGAATTCATTCTTGCGTTTGCAGGTGATTCTTTGATGGTTTTACATATACTAGTTCTTATAAACATTATTTATGTAATTTTATTAACAATTCCAGATAATGGTTTATACTCAACAATCCGGTCATGTAATATTAAACAATAAGCATGAACGTAACCTGCAATATTTTCAGATGTTTCTAATTCAAGCCTTATATCAACTGGAGCAGGTTTTAGAAATTCTTTCTGTTTTGAACAATCTATTACTATTAAAGGTGCATTTTCTTTAAAATTCTTTAAATTTAAAATGGGATTCGGCTCTTTATCATAGTATGATTTTTGGAAATTAGCATACATTTCATATGCTATTGCATACTTATTATTGTCATAATCAAGATTAAGATTATCATAGGGGTACACATCAGAATTTAAGTATAGTTTTACGTTTCTTAAGGTACAAGTGTGAAATTTACTCATATCCTTTGTAATATCGTCTTTACCTTCTCTTTGTAACCCTAATATAACATAACGTGGCTTTTCAAGTGCTGTAGATGTTTTAATAGACCAAGATTGATTTGTCGTGCGTGGCAACGCTGGATATTCGTACAAGTCCCAACTTCGAAAGCCAATATACAATGATTTATCGAGTTCTATTGTTTGTAATAATTCTAATTTCTTTTTGTCTGATACATTTATATGAGGCATTCGCCATTGAATCTTTTCAATTGTTATTGATGGTATTATATCGTCCTTTTTACTTATCCAAATTGCGTTATTATCGTTTTTTGATCGAATTAATATTAATTCATGCTTTACTGGTAATATAATTCTTTTAAAGTCTTCACAGAACCCAAATATTGTTTTAAGAGGAATACAAACACTAAAATTTCCCTTATTATCTAATAAATTGTTACTTGTATCACGCCACCCCAAGTTTTCAAGTTGCAACTCATTGTTATTATATGAAACATATCCTTTCATAGTAGTGGTTATACCAGGATTTTTATTTGAATCAATTTCAACCGAGTTTATTTCATATTTTATACTTTCAAATAGGTATAAAATACCATTTAATATGAAAACAGGTGTAGATTTTGAAGTGTCTTTTGTTTTACCTTCAATGTATAAGTAAGATTCCGAGGGTAATGTATATACATTATGTTGATTTATTGGTATACGAATTTCGTCATTATATTCATAGCTGGTTGTGTTATATGGACTGTATGAATGTATTTCATATTGGCTTAATGATTCGTCAAAGAGAATTTTATCTTCAATATTAAGCATATGAGCGGTCATTGTAGAGTATTTATTTTAAATCCTAACGACTTAAGAAACTGTTTATTTTTTAATGTTATCCTCTTAAAAGGCTTGGTTGGACTACGCTGAGTTTGATTAAACGACGAATTATATATTGTTTTTAAATTATGACATATACCCATTATTGAATCTTTCGTATGTGCAATCTGCAGGAAATTTTTTCTTTTCTAAAATTGATAAGTTCACCTTCTTCATTAACAATTTTTATAGAAATATTATCTATTTTCTGTACAACGATTGGAAGATAAATGATTTGCTTTGGAATTTCTATTATCTTATATCCTGGTGGAACTGCAGGTGAAAACTCATGAATTGTGTGTACTAAACGTCCGTTTAGATAGGAACCGGATGTAATATTACATTCAATACGTATGTTATTTACTTTAATAATGTTTACCGGTAAGTTAGATACATGTAATTTATTAGGTTCTAATACTTGCTTATTAAATCCTAGTAATGAACCAATACAATTTTCTTTCGAAAAATCTATTTCTTCAGTACATATTATCTCACTTTGAAGGGTATTTGTATTTGCAGTTAAATTTAAAAATACTTCTTTTATTTGCTTATCAGCTTTGTCCTTAAATTCGCTGTTGTGTTTTATTACTCTAGAATCACCAATGCCTAACCTTAAATATTCCTGAATATCTTCCAATTCATATGAACCCACTGGTATTGAAATAACTTTACCATCTCCATAATAAAATTTATTGTTAGTGTCGTCAATGTTTGGTATTGAATTAAATGTCTGAAAGTCGACTATTTCCAATTCAAACTGTTCATCGTACAAATCTATAGGAGGGAAAATATCGGCGCTTAATACGGATTTATTTCCAATAATTGTAAATGTCATAGACATTATTTTTTATTTAAAAATCCTTTCACGATAAGCTTAGTTATAGTAATAACAAATTAAAAATAAAACTCAGGTATTTATAGCAATATATTATTTATTATAAATATAAGAATTTGAATACAAAAAGTGTAAGCATAAATGTCCACAATTTACAGTATTAAATTTTTGAAATCTATCATAGTTATATTGAATAGTATTATTTTTAAAGTATTCAATTGCTTCTATTGGAGGTTGAAGGTTACCAAAACTATCAAAATATAAAATATTTTTATTTCTTTTTATGTAAGCTACCCAATGTGTTCCCGCTGATGTTTTATCATCTAAATTTATTATACCACATTCATTTATATACATTTTTTTAGGCAAATCATTTCTCATGAATACCCCTCTAAAGTGAGGGATATTAAATTTCTTGGCATATTTTCTTAAATCAACATCAGTAAGGGCTCGTTTAGGTAGCTTCAACGAAAGTTTTTTGGATACGGATTAATATATAATCCTAACCCTTTTTTATAAGGTTTTAAATAAATTCCTTTGCCAGATTTTCCAATAGCAATTTCCTCCATAGTTTGGTTATGTTTTTGAGTTTCTGCTAACATTTTTTTTGCATCCTTTGCCTCATTTATTGCTTTTACAACACCTGCAACACCACCTGCCAATCCACCTAGTGCTGATAATCCCGCAAATAATGGAATTAGAAATGGTAGAAAACCACCTACTTTTGGTATAGGAATTATTCTTAGTTTATTAACTTTAAATTTTGACTTTTTATTAATTGATTGTTTTGCGGCTTGTGATGCAATTTTAATAGCTTTTGACACACTCTTAGGATTTTTATTGTTAATTAAAGTATTTTTTAGTGCACCACGAGCATTAAGAATAGCTTTCTTTAATGCTGCCATACTATGCTTGACCTTTCCGCTACCCTTTATTTTCTTCTTTTTAATTTTTTTATTTCGTTTCAACCCCATTCCAAGTTTGGTTTTTATATTCATGATATTAGCAACAAGTAATGATGCTAAACGTTCACTTAACTTTGAATCTTTAGAAAAATATTGCTTCCAAGCTTTCTCAATTAGTATTTTATCAGCTACGTGTCTTTTACTTAAATCTTTATAGCGGTGATATGCAATGTCATGTTCTTTGCAAGCTGAGTCCAATGCATTAACTCCTTGATCTCCTCGATTTAAACGTTCTATTAAACGTGTTCCAGGACCGCAATAGTTGTATCCAGGCAAGTGCAACTCAAAAGGTAATTTATTGATTAGTTTATCAATAAGACCATCACCTTTCTTTACTTTTATCATACTGACCAAAGTATGTGCTATCATCCAATTTTATACTTTATAATATTTTCATATATAAAGATTAAACATTTAAAATGTATTCTATTAGTTTATTACTTTTATCATACTGACCAAAGTATGTGCTATCATCCAATTTTATACTTTATAATATTTTCATATATAAAGATTAAACATTTAAAATGTATTCCATTAGTTTATAACACATGCCTGGTTAAACAATGAAGTTTGTAAAGCAAAAACAAACTCTTTCTGTAAAGAA
The DNA here is from genome assembly GCA_963678705.1 of Panorpa germanica. Classification (NCBI taxonomy): domain Eukaryota; kingdom Metazoa; phylum Arthropoda; class Insecta; order Mecoptera; family Panorpidae; genus Panorpa; species Panorpa germanica. The sequence continues at coordinate 11,910,630 of OY783216.1, read as the reverse complement.
TGTAGATAATCAAAGTAATAATTACACTAATAATTCAAAACATGGATTACTTTTACCAAATGACATTAGATGCATTATTTGTGGACCTTCAAACTGTGGAAAAACTAATGTTATGTTTAATCTAATTGAACATCCAAATGGGTTGCGATTTAAAAATATATACATTTATTCAAAATCTTTATATCAACCAAAATATAAAATATTACAACAAATTATAAAAAATATTAATGGTATGGGATACTATACATACACTGACAATGAAGAGATTATTAGACCTGAAGATGCTAGCCCAAATTCTATATTCATATTTGATGATGTTGCTTGCGATAAACAAAATAATATTCGAAATTTTTTTAGCATGGGCCGTCATAATTTGATAGACTCTTTCTATTTATGTCAGACTTACAGCAAAATTCCAAAGCAATTAATACGGGATAATACTAATTTTATTATATTATTCAAGCAAGATGACTTAAATTTAAAGCATATATTTGATGATCATGTTAACTTTGACTTTCCAAGTTTTCTTGAGTTTAAACAAGTTTGTAATTTATGTTGGGATTCAAATAAATATTCCTTTATGGTAATAGATAAAAATTGTGACTTAAATAAAGGGCGATACAGAAAAGGATTTGATATGTTTTTAGATATAACCAAGTAACCTTTACAATAATAATCAGTGTTGAGGTAACCATCTTCATAATAACATGCATTTATTATCTTAATAAACATTGATTACGTTTAAATTACATTATATACGTTCAAATTACATTAATTACGTTCCCATTACGTTGAATTTACGTTCAAATTACAGTGATTACGTTCCCATTACGTTTATTTACGTTGAATTTACGTTCAAATTACATTGATTACGTTCCCATTACGTTTATTTACGTTGAATTTACGTTCAAATTACATTGATTACGTTCCCATTACGTTGAATTTACGTTCCCATTACGTTGAATTTACGTTCCCAATACGTTGAATTTACGTTCCCATTACGTTGAATTTACGTTCAAATTACGTTCAAGTTGCATAAAGTTTACATGTAACCATGTTTAAATCAAAGAAGCGTGCAAAAAATACTGTGGTTAAAATAAAGACTCCTCCTACCAGATTTAAAAAAAGGAATAGTAAACGTAAAATAATAAGCAATACTACTAATGATGAAGATAAAAAATTAACATGCGATATTATTAAATCAAGCGATTCTATAAGACAAAAGTATCTCGCATTAAAACTAGGAAAATCTGAGGCACAAAGGTACTTTGACAAACAGCTTGAACCAATAACTACACCACTAAATATACTAGCTAATAAAAGTACTTCCAATATTAAATTAGCGCAACCAATCAAACAAGATATTGATACAAAACCGTATGATTTCAAGGTTAAAACAATTAAATCTAAGTTAAATAACATGTTAAAAGAACCCCTAGACACTACATTTATACCAGAACAGCAAAATGATTTAACATTAGCTAAAGAACCAACAATGGAACTTAGTCAGTTAGATGATGAAGTTTTTGAATCAAATGAACCCTTAGAATATAGTAGAGTACATGATCCAAACTTATTTAAGACATCTATAAAACTGTCTGAAGTTGAAGAAAATTATAAAAAACAAGTTGATAAATACGCCTTTCAATATTTAATTGATTTTAATAGACGAGAAGGTGATCCAAGTATATTTGATCATACATTTGGTATAAATTTAGAAGATGGTAATTTAATATTAGGAAAAACACTGGTTACGTTTGATAAAGAGGGTATAATAATAGGAAATAAAAAATATAAGTCATCCCCCGGATTATATGAATTGCTTTTTAAAATAGATCCAAGCGCAAATATTTATAGTGAGGAAGATTTAGAGGATTATAAAACAATTTTAACTGATACAAATGCACATAGAACATTATATTCACCTAATGGTAAAATTAAATCTAACAAAGGTATAAAATATAAAAAAATTATATCGCTATTATTTCCTCCTCAAACAAAATTAAGTGCCACAGCGTCTTCAACACCATATTCTTCAGAAAGATTACAAAACGTTCGATCAAGACTTTTGCAGCGTAAGTCATCAGTTGGTTTACAAAATAATAAACGTTTAGAAGGTGGCAATTTAATACCAAACTTTATGACTTCAGTTGGTTTACAAAATAATAAACGTTTAGGAGGTGGCAATTTAATACCAAACTTTATGACTTTAAACAATAATCAAAAGGATTTCATTTACTGGGATGACCCAAATGAATTAGTTGAAAGATTACAACTACTTATTAGTTCAAAAATGGCGGGCAATACATCACATGATAATGAAATTATTTCAATAGTTGAAGAATTAAAAGAAGCTAATATTATTATATAAATACTTAAACACATTCCCTTCTTTTTCATTAATTTATAACTACTCATGTAAGTAACATGACTATTAACAAATTTGGAGTACACATACATAAGAAAAAAATTACTAGGCACGAAATAATATCAAAAAATGATTTAATTATTATAGATAGACGTTTAAAAGCTGTAAAAAAAGATATTCATGATGCTTATATTAATAACTTTATTGAAGTAAATAAAAAAATTGCAACATTAATTACAGAATTAAAAACAAAACATAGTTTAGATATTAGTTCTTGATAAATTTTGTGTAATAATAAGTATAAGCAAAACAAAAATAGGTATAATTAATGAGTTACATAAACCTGCACTTAAAAACTATAAGCGTAGACATGTAATCATAAAAGGTCTAAATGATTCTTGGCAAGCTGATTTAGTAGAAATGATTCCGTATGCAAAAGAAAACAAAGGTTACAAGTATTTACTCACAGTAATTGATATATTTTCTAAATATGCATGGGCAGTTCCAGTAAAATCAAAATCTGCAAAAGACGTTACTGTTGCATTTGAAAATATTTTATTAAAAAATAAGAATAAGGTTCCGAAAAACTTACAAACAGATAACGGAAAGGAATTTTATAACACTGAATTTAAAAAAGTTATAGATTCGTATGTTATAAACCATTATAGTACATTTAGTAATATGAAAGCATCGATTGTTGAAAGATTTAATAGAACTCTAAAAAATGCCATGTGGAAAGATTTTAGTATAAAAGGCAACTATAATTGGATTAAAAACATTGATGCACTTGTTAAGAAATATAATAATACTCATCATTCAACAATTAATATGAAGCCATCTCAAGTATCAATAAAAAATGAAAAAAAATTATTAGGAAATGTATACAATAGAATAAAAAGGGTCGGTTTAAGTCAATATAAAGTTGGAGATTATGTTCGTTTAAGCAAAACCAAATCATTATTTGCAAAAGGGTATACTCCTAACTGGAGTACCGAAATATTTACTATATCAAAAGTACAACTAACTAATCCAGTCACATATTTACTTAATGATTCTGTTGGCCAATCAATTGCAGGCGCGTGTTACGAACAAGAACTACAAAAAACAAAATATCCAGATATATATCTAGTTGAGAAAGTTTTACAGAAAAAAGGAAAAAGAGTTTTTGTAAAGTGGTTAGGTTTAGATAAATCTCATAACAGTTGGATAGGTGCTAAAAATATTGTATAACATTTTAAATAAATAAAACTATTGGTTATTATAAATATGTATTTATTTTTACATTAAAATATACTTATAACAATAAATCGCTCTCACTAAAACTATCAAAACCCCAAGGCAAAGTATCGGTACTATTTTTTATAATACACCGTTTATCATCAAAAGGACTTAAAGCAATTTTTGTTTGCTTAATAGAGTACACATTATGCAATTTTGAAACTATTCCTCTTTGAGTACATTTTTTTTCATTTAAAGTTCTTAAACAATTTTCATAATCTTCAAAAGAAATATGGTTTTTTACTACACTTGTCTTTACTCCTTTTATTTTTTTTATAATATCATTATTATTAACTTTTATTGTATACATTTTAGATCATAGTCCTATAAAGTGAGTCATAATTTTACCGTTATTTTCATCCTTCATTAAACCCAATACCTTTTTATTTACACGGGGAATATTATATTGATTGTTTTCTTTATAATCACTTGTATCAAACTTACTTATATCGCGTTTTATAGTTTCATAAATATCTGATGTGATAATTTCATATATTAACGAGTCAGTATCAATATATAATAACTTTAAATTATTATTAAAAAATTCTTTTTGCATATAATTATAATGAAAATCATACATTACTGTTTTAGATAAATCTAATATTGAAAAGCCAACATATATAGGTTTATTAAATGTAATATTAGGTTTTAAAAGTTCAATAGCCACAACATTTTTATTAAAAATTGTTCGGCTATGAAAATTAGGTCGTGCTATTAAACTTTTTACTCCATATCGACCACCCCATTTTGTTTTTAATTTTATATCACGATGTTTTCTAACATTTTCCATTGTCTTACCAAATACACTATTATTCATTAATTTATACAAGTTTTTTTCAAAATCATTGGTAGCCATTTTTCTTTTTTCTGTATTTAAATCGATATAGTTTTTTAGCCACGGTGATTGACTAAATTTTAAAACTCGATGTATTTTTGACACTTGCATTCCTAAATGTATACATTGCTTTAAATTACTATAATGAATTATATATTTCTCCTTATCATATAAAGTAGTTAAAAGTTTTTTATGTTTACTTCCCGGTGGAATACAATGCTCAGGACAAAGCGGTAAATCTTTATGGAGATTATGTAAACTTTGAGGATAAGTTAAATCTACTTCTAAAATGTAACCAGTATTGCTAGTTTCTGACAAATTGCATATAGTATTACTTATTTCCAATATTTCCTGGTTGTTTAACCATTTAAAATATGGTAGGAATTGAGACATTGCATGACCGTATAAGTTATTAACATCCAAATACATTAAATATTTAGAAGGTAATTCAGGTTTATACTTTTCATTTATGTATTTGTTATTGGCCTCTGCATATCTGTTTGAACATTGACTTATACCACCTCTGATACCCTTCTCTATAAATAGCCACATATTTATATCAGTAAACAATTCAAGTTTAATTTTTGTAATTTTTAACATAGAATCCCATGCTAAGCCTGGGGCAGAAACATAATGCACTGGATCTAATTTATACGTGTCTAAACAATTATCTCGAAAATTTTCAAATATGTCACAAAGTAATAACACATCGGTTTTTAAGTACAAATCTGAATATGCACCAAGTGTTTTAATATGAAATGTATTCCATACATCTTGTGCATGTTTGTAATCTACATCAGATAAGTTACTATCATTTAATAAATTAAAAAAATTATCCTGAGGTGGTAAAGCTGTCTCATTTAACTTTTCCCAGGAATTTATATAATCATAAGGAAATACACCTTTTTTACTTAACAAAGTAAATTCTTCATTGCTTAAATTGTTAAATTCTGATTTCAAATTTTTTAGTTTATTATTTGGTAAATAAGATGCTAAATTACTTAAAGAACTAGCCATAAATCGATATGAATCAATAAATCTTAATGAAATATTAGTTCCATACACATATTTCGTAAATGAAATATATTTTTCTATATTAATTGGTAGCACAGAGGTTCTTCCACTTATTCCGGTAGCTAAATCAATTATTAAAAAATGAGAATCATAAGATGATAAATTGTGAAAAATTATTGGAATCACATAACTTTAATTATAATTTAAATTACATTCATTATGAGCTGGTCCTCTATAATTTCCTGTTAAATGACAATGATCTCGAACACAGTCTTGTTGCAACGGTTTTTCACATATATGACAATTTATTGCATTTAAATATTCAATCTTTTGTTGAGCCGTCAATGTTTTCATTGGTAATACATTTTTTATTATATCCTCAACATTATAAGCAATCTCTTTTAATTCATTTACAAACCACTGAACGCAATCTTCACCACGATAACTATTATAATAAGATTTAGAGTCATCATATGAATATTTTACATAATATCCAACGCTATGTGCAATATGTGTTTGATATACCCCCTTGGTTTCAATATTTGTCACATTACTATCCAATATACTTTCAAAGTCTGCATAAATAACACATGCATTTCTAATTTTTCTCTTAAAGTTTTTAAACTCAAGTATATTAGAATTTTCATCTGGCATTATCGGTTTAACTGGTCTTAGACCTAATCCAACACAGTCTTGTAAATGTTCCTTAAACTTGTACTCATATCTAAAGAAATGTAAACATCGATCACATATAAATTTTTTATGATTTGTTTTTGAAAGTTGATTACTAACAAGTCTTGATAAATTCTTTATCCAACAAAAATGAAATTTTATTTTATTGTCACATTCCTCATTATTGCTTTCAACAACATCTTCTTCATCCTCTTCTTCTTCTTCTTCTTCTTCTTCATCTTCTACTTCATAATCACTTTGAATCATTAATAAATGTATATGTTTACTTTCATATATTTTACTTACATATACAGGAATAGTTACAAATGTTTTCTTGTTCTTTTTTAAAATATACACATTTATTGTTATATTATTTAGTTTTTCAAATTTTGAAACTTGTGATAACGTCATTGGAAATTTAATACCATTTAAATTAAGACAATTTACATATCTCTTATAAGACGATACTTTTTCAGCATTATATTTTGCTGGATAAAGCGCTGATAATACTGCCCATAGAAAACATTTATCATCCTTATTCTGAACATTTATTACAGCCTTTTTTCGTTTTATTTCAACTGGTAAGTCAATAAATGATGAACCATAAAATGGAACAAATTGATTTATATTTACTATCATATTCACTATTTTATATAGAGCCCATCCACTTTGATTTTCTTGAAAAGTTTCTAAATCTTTTAATACAACATCAATAACATTTTCCTTATACCAATGTTTTAAATCTGTTGATACAAAAATTTCATTATTTTTAGTATTAAAATATTTGTATTCAAATATATGTTCTTCTTCTTTAGCTGATGGTAAAACAAATTCACCACAAAATATTACGTTAACTTTTAAAGCACTATATTTTTTTAAAGCATTTTTAATTCTAGATGCAAACATATAAAATGCATCGTTCAAAAATTGTAATGGATCAATGTGACTTAAATTAATTAACACTCCTGTTCTAACACGTCCTTTAAATGATGAATTTTTTTCCTGCCATTTAATTCGATTACTACGTTTTAAACTATTTATAGTTCCTCCTCCAACTTTTTGTTTATTTTCTAACAATGTTTGAAAATATTTTAAGACACTTATATTGCTTTCAATGCTTCGCTTATATCCAATTGAATAGGTATTTTTATTATTTTTTAATAACTTATTTAACAACTTTATATTTATTTTATTATAATCAGACCACTTTTTCCACTAAATACTTGAATAATTTAAACTATTCAAATGTTCAATAATTGTTCTCATATGCTTAATAATCTTACAACCGTTATCCAGTTTTAAGCTATTTATAGTTCCTCCTCCAACTTTTTGTTTATTTTCTAACAATGTTTGAAAATATTTTAAGACACTTATATTGCTTTCAATGCTTCGCTTATATCCAATTGAATAGGTATTTTTATTATTTTTTAATAACTTATTTAACAACTTTATATTTATTTTATTATAATCAGACCACTTTTTCCACTGAATACTTGAATAATTTGAACTATTCAAATGTTCAATAATTGTTCTCATATGCTTAATAATCTTACAACCGTTATCCATTGTAAATTATATATATTTCAGTTTGAAAATCAAAATATAAATCACAATTGTTTTTAAAAGTTCATTTATTTATAGAGTTTTACATAAAAAATATGCATTAATCACTATGTTATACTTTTACAATTTCGTCATCAGAGTCTAACACTTGTACAGTTTCATCGTCTGAGTCTAATATTTTAATAACTTCACTATTGCATAAGAATATTTTATATACAAAAAAATTTGTCTACGTTTGGAAAATATTCGCTTGTATTCAACACGTTCCCATAAGAATAATTTATATACGAAGTTCTCATGATAAGTGCTGACGCCTGCTAACACGTGTGTTTCAAGTTACATTCGAACTAATGCGCTTGTGTCTAAAGTTCCCATGAGAACGTGCTGACGCCTGCTAACACGTGTGCTTCAAATTTCCGGTGAATTCGAAGGAATGCGTTATAAATACACTGTTATAAATAATTTAACACTGTCATAATCTTATAACCAATAACAAATCAAACATAAGAATTAATATCGGTATCTCACTCTTTACCACTATTGCTTATACTAACACACACACGTAATACTTATTATCGCTATCTCTCTCTTTCATATTACCCCACTATTACCCCAACATTGTCTAGCCACGCCACCTCACTCCTTACCCCACCCTTACCCCCTTTTACATTCTTCCAAGTCTAGCCACGCCCCCTCTGCATGTCGTGACCTAAATGCATCCCCACCACCAATAATTTCCAACTCATAGTATGATTTAAGCCAGAAGCGGCTCTACTACCCTACTAACATGGTATTCGACGAGGACTGTGTTTCTCATTTGAAAGGTTGTGTAAACGTATGTTTTAATAAAATGTGTAGTTTCTTGAAGCTACACAAAATGGCTATATCTTCTAGTAAAACAAAGATGATGATCCTTGCCTTTGGCAAGACAGATGGGACTTAACAGAAGAAGGAAGAACTACATATTGGTTAACAAAGACGGTAATTTTGATTTGCAACACAAATGCTAAATATCTACTGTGTGTGTGTTCGATCGGCATCTGCTACTTTAGGTGAAAAAAGTGATTAAAAGTGAAAAAATTAATAACGGAAAAAATTAAATATATTATATAAATACTTCTTCTAACGAAATGTATTTAAGTTTATTTTAATATTGTGCTAATTTACTCTAAAATAAGTGTTTTTAAAAATGTTTGACAGTTAGAAACTAGTGTTGAAAAATATAACTAAATATATATATAACGCGTATACGCGGTCTTATGAATATAACCTTAAAACTGTAACCTTGTCGTAACCTTGTAGACCTATATGAAGAAGAACTCATATAAACACTACAAATATACGGAAAACAAAAGGTTGCTGCACACTATCAAGTAAGTTAAATAACATTAACTATAAATAATATTAATACATAACAATTAGTTTATACTTGTATAAAAGCGAGTTTCAAATAACAAAGAGAGTGTATTAATTGTTATAAGTAAACAATATATATGGTTTTCTTGAAAATTGTGACTGATTGTTCATGAACAATCACACTATACCAAGATAACGCAAAAAAAAACATAACTTGTCGCATATTATAATACTATATAGAATTTATAGAAATTCCAGGGTGCCTTTAATAATGTCTGGTGGCCAAGTGCCGTTCGAAGAATTAGGCCTGCAAAAATCTCTAGGAACGTCTACTGCACGATGAAGACCTATATTTATTGTTAAACAATAATTTTCAAACTGATTACCGTTCCATGAAAAGAGGCAACTATCTAATGGTTGTCCTCAATTCTGGAACATGGTATTCGACGAGGACTGTGTTTCCCACTCGAAAGGTTGTGTAAACGTATGTTCTGATAAAATGTGTAGTTTCTTGAAGTTACACAAAATGGCTATATCTTCAAGTAAAACAAAGATGTTGATCCTTGCCATTGGCAAGACTGATGGGTCTTAACAGAAAAAGGAAGAACTACATATTGGTTAACAAAGACGTTAATTTTTATTTGCAACACAAGTGCTAAATATCTACTGTGTGTGTGTTCGATCGGCATCTGCTACTTTAGGTGAAAAAAGTGATTAAAAGTGAGAATTTAATTACGGAAAAAAATTAAATATATTATATAAATACTTCTTCTAACGAAATGTATTTAAGTTTATTCTAATATTGTGCTAATTTACTCTAAAATAAGTGTTTTTAAAAAAGTTTGACAGTTAGAAACTAGTGTTGAAAGATATAACTAAATATATATATAACGCGTATACGCGGTCTTATGAATAAAACCTTAAAACTGTAACCTTGTCGTAACCTTGTAGACCTATATAAAAAAGAACTCATATAAACACTACAAATATACAGAAAACAAAAGGTTGCTGCTCACTATCAAGTAAGTCAAATAACATTAACTATAAATAATATTAATACATAACAATTAGTTTATACTCGTATAAAATCGAGTTTTAAATAATATAGAGAGTGTATTAATTGTTATAAGTAAACAATATATATATGGTTTTCTAGAAAATTGTGACCGATTGTTCATGAACAATCACACTATACCAAGATAACGCAAAAAAAAACATAACTTGTCGCATATTATAATACTATATAGAATTTATAGAAATTCCATGATGCCTTAAATAATGTCTGGTGGCCAAGTGCTCTTCGAAGAATTAGGCCGTCAAAAATCTCTAGTAACGTCTACTGCACTATGGAGAACTATATTCATTGTCATACATTAATTTTACAAACCTATTACCGTTCCATGAAAAGAGGCAACTATCTAATGGTTGTCCTCAACTCTGGAACATGGTATTCGACGAGGACTGTGTTTCTCACTCAAAAGGTTGTGTAAACGTATGTTTTGATAAAATGTGTAGTTTCTTGAAGCTACACAAAATGGCCATATCTTCAAGTAAAACAAAGATGATGATCCCTGCCTTTGGCAAGACAGATGGGACTTAACAGAAAAAGGAAGAACTACATATTGGTTAAAAAAGACGTTAATTTTGATTTGCAACACAAGTGGTACCTATCTACTGTGTGTGTTTGATCGGCATCTGCTACTTTAGGTGAAAAAAGTGATTAAAAGTAAAAAATTAATTACGGAAATAAATTAAATATATTATATAAATACTTCTTCTAACGTAATGTATTTAAGTTTATTTTAATATTGTGCTAATTTACTCTAAAATAAGTGTTTTTAAAAATGTTTGACAGTTAGAAACCAGTGTTGAAAAATATAACTAAATATATATATGACGCGTATACGCGGTCTTATGAATCAAACCTTAAAACTGTTACTTTGTCGTTTTTGAGATAAAACAATAATAAGTGCGACAGACAAAGAAATTGATAATAATTAGGTTAGTGTTAGTGCTAAAACATCAACTGGTTAAGAAATTTAAGAAATCTGTAGACCTATATAAGAAAGACCTCATATAAACACTACAAATATACGGAAAACAAAAGGTTGCTGCTCACTATCAAGTAAGTCAAATAACATTAATTAAAGTTTATACTCGTATAAAAGCGAGTTTTAAATAATAAAGAGAGTGTATTAATTGTTATAAGTAAACAATATATATGGTTTTCTTGAAAATTGTGACTGATTGTTCATGAACAATCACATTATACCAAGATAACGCAAAAAAAAACATAACTTATCGCATATTATAATACTATATAGAATTTATAGAAATTTCAGGGTGCCTTCAATAATGTCTGGTGGCCAAGCGCCCTTCGAAGAATTAGGCCGGCAAAAATCTCTAGGAACGTCTACTGCACTATGGAGAACTATATTCATTGTTAAACATTAATTTTACAAACCGATTACTGTTCCATGAAAAGAGGCAACTATCTAATGGTTGTCCTCAACTCTGGAACATGGTATTCGACGAGGACTGTGTTTCCCACTCGAAAGGTTGTGTAAACGTATGTTTTGATAAAATGTGTAGTTTCTTGAAGCTACACAAAATGGCTATATATTTAAGTAAATCAAAGATGATGATCCTTGCCTTTGGCAAGACAGATGGGACTTAACAGAAAAAGGAAGAACTACATATTGGTTAACAAAGACGGTAATTTTTATTTGCAACACAAGTGCTAAATATCTACTGTGTGTGTGTTCGATCGGCATCTGCTACTTTAGGTGAAAAAAGTGATTAAAAGTGAGAAATTAATTACGGAAAAAAATTAAATATATTATATAAATACTTCTTCTAACGAAATGTATTTAGGTTTTTTTTAATATTGTGCTAATTTACTCTAAAATATGTGTTTTTAAAAATGTTTGACAGTTAGAAACCAGTGTTGAAAAGTATAACTAAATATATATATGACGCGTATACGCGGTCTTATGAAAATAACCTTAAAACTGTAACTTTGTCGTTTTTGAGATAAAACAATAATAAGTGCGATAGACAAAGAAATTGATAATAATTAGGTTAGTGTTAGTGCCAAAACATCAACTGGTTAAGAAATTCAAGAAATCTGTAGACCTATATAAGGAAGACCTCATATAAACACTACAAATATACAGAAAACAAAACGTTGTTGCTCACTATCAAGTAAGTCAACTAACATTAACTATAAATAATATAAATACATGACAATTAGTTTATACTCGTATAAAAGCAAGTTTCAAATAATAAACAGAGTGTAATAATTGGTATAATAAAACATTATATATGGTTTACTTGAAAATTGTTACTGATTGTTCATGAACAATTACACTATACCAAGATAACGCAAAGAAAAACATAACTTGTCGCATATTAAAATACTATATAGAATTTATAGAAATTCCAGGGTGCCTTTAATAATATCTGGTGACCAAGTGCCCTTCGAAGAATTAGGCCGGCAAAAATCTCTAGGAACGTCTACTGCACTATGGAGAACTATATTTATTGTTAAACATTAATTTTACAAACTGATTACCGTTCCATGAAATGAGGCAACTATCTAATGGTTGTCCTCAACTCTGGAACATGGTATTTGACGAGGACTGTGTTTCTCATTTGAAAGGTTGTGTAAACGTATGTTTTGATAAAATGTGTAGTTTCTTGAAGCTACACAAAATGGCTATATCTTCTAGTAAAACAAAGATGATGATCCTTGCCTTTGGCAAGACAGATGGGACTTAACAGAAGAAGGAAGAACTACATATTGGTTAACAAAGACGGTAATTTTGATTTGCAACACAAGTGCTAAATATCTACTGTGTGTGTGTTCGATCGGCATCTGCTACTTTAGGTGAAAAAAGTGATTAAAAGTGAGAAATTAATAACGGAAAAAATTAAATATATTATATAAATACTTCTTCTAACGAAATGTATTTAAGTTTATTTTAATATTGTGCTAATTTACTCTAAAATAAGTGTTTTTAAAAATGTTTGACAGTTAGAAACTAGTGTTGAAAAATATAACTAAATATATATATAACGCGTATACGCGGTCTTATGAATATAACCTTAAAACTGTAACCTTGTCGTAACCTTGTAGACCTATATGAAGAAGAACTCATATAAACACTACAAATATACGGAAAACAAAAGGTTGCTCCACACTATCAAGTAAGTTAAATAACATTAACTATAAATAATATTAATACATAACAATTAGTTTATACTTGTATAAAAGCGAGTTTCAAATAATAAAGAGAGTGTATTAATTGTTATAAGTAAACAATATATATGGTTTTCTTGAAAATTGTGACTGATTGTTCATGAACAATCACACTATACCAAGATAACGCAAAAAAAAACATAACTTGTCGCATATTATAATACTATATAGAATTTATAGAAATTCCAGGGTGCCTTTAATAATGTCTGGTGGCCAAGTGCCGTTCGAAGAATTAGGCCTGCAAAAATCTCTAGGAACGTCTACTGCACGATGAAGACCTATATTTATTGTTAAACAATAATTTTCAAACTGATTACCGTTCCATGAAAAGAGGCAACTATCTAATGGTTGTCCTCAATTCTGGAACATGGTATTCGACGAGGACTGTGTTTCTCACTCGAAAGACTGTGTAAACGTATGTTCTGATAAAATGTGTAGTTTCTTGAAGTTACACAAAATGGCTATATCTTCAAGTAAAACAAAGATGATGATCCTTGCCTTTGGCAAGACTGATGGGTCTTAACAGAAAAAGGAAGAACTACATATTGGTTAACAAAGACGTTAATTTTTATTTGCAACACAAGTGCTAAATATCTACTGTGTGTGTGTTCGATCGGCATCTGCTACTTTAGGTGAAAAAAGTGATTAAAAGTGAGAATTTAATTACGGAAAAAAATTAAATATATTATATAAATACTTCTTCTAACGAAATGTATTTAAGTTTATTCTAATATTGTGCTAATTTACTCTAAAATAAGTGTTTTTAAAAAAGTTTGACAGTTAGAAACTAGTGTTGAAAGATATAACTAAATATATATATAACGCGTATACGCGGTCTTATGAATATAACCTTAAAACTGTAACCTTGTCGTAACCTTGTAGACCTATATAAAAAAGAACTCATATAAACACTACAAATATACAGAAAACAAAAGGTTGCTGCTCACTATCAAGTAAGTCAAATAACATTAACTATAAATAATATTAATACATAACAATTAGTTTATACTCGTATAAAAGCGAGTTTTAAATAATATAGAGAGTGTATTAATTGTTATAAGTAAACAATATATATATGGTTTTCTAGAAAATTGTGACCGATTGTTCATGAACAATCACACTATACCAAGATAACGCAAAAAAAAACATAACTTGTCGCATATTATAATACTATATAGAATTTATAGAAATTCCATGGTGCCTTAAATAATGTCTGGTGGCCAAGTGCTCTTCGAAGAATTAGGCCGTCAAAAATCTCTAGGAACGTCTACTGCACTATGGAGAACTATATTCATTGTCATACATTAATTTTACAAACCGATTACCGTTCCATGAAAAGAGGCAACTATCTAATGGTTGTCCTCAACTCTGGAACATGGTATTCGACGAGGACTGTGTTTCTCACTCAAAAGATTGTGTAAACGTATGTTTTGATAAAATGTGTAGTTTCTTGAAGCTACACAAAATGGCTATATCTTCAAGTAAAACAAAGATGATGATTCTTGCCTTTGGCAAGACAGATGGGACTTAACAGAAAAAGGAAGAACTACATATTGGTTAAAAAAGACGTTAATTTTGATTTGCAACACAAGTGGTACCTATCTACTGTGTGTGTTTGATCGGCATCTGCTACTTTAGGTGAAAAAAGTGATTAAAAGTAAGAAATTAATTACGGAAATAAATTAAATATATTATATAAATACTTCTTCTAACGTAATGTATTTAAGTTTATTTTAATATTGTGCTAATTTACTCTAAAATAAGTGTTTTTAAAAATGTTTGACAGTTAGAAACCAGTGTTGAAAAATATAACTAAATATATATATGACGCGTATACGCGGTCTTATGAATCAAACCTTAAAACTGTTACTTTGTCGTTTTTGAGATAAAACAATAATAAGTGCGATAGACAAAGAAATTGATAATAATTAGGTTAGTGTTAGTGCTAAAACATCAACTGGTTAAGAAATTTAAGAAATCTGTAGACCTATATAAGAAAGACCTCATATAAACACTACAAATATACGGAAAACAAAAGGTTGCTGCTCACTATCAAGTAAGTCAAATAACATTAACTATAAATAATATTAATACATAACAATTAGTTTATACTCGTATAAAAGCGAGTTTTAAATAATAAAGAGAGTGTATTAATTGTTATAAGTAAACAATATATATGGTTTTCTTGAAAATTGTGACTGATTGTTCATGAACAATCACATTATACCAAGATAACGCAAAAAAAAACATAACTTATCGCATATTATAATACTATATAGAATTTATAGAAATTTCAGGGTGCCTTCAATAATGTCTGGTGGCCAAGCGCCCTTCGAAGAATTAGGCCGGCAAAAATCTCTAGGAACGTCTACTGCACTATGGAGAACTATATTCATTGTTAAACATTAATTTTACAAACCGATTACTGTTCCATGAAAAGAGGCAACTATCTAATGGTTGTCCTCAACTCTGGAACATGGTATTCGACGAGGACTGTGTTTCCCACTCGAAAGGTTGTGTAAACGTATGTTTTGATAAAATGTGTAGTTTCTTGAAGCTACACAAAATGGCTATATATTTAAGTAAATCAAAGATGATGATCCTTGCCTTTGGCAAGACAGATGGGACTTAACAGAAAAAGGAAGAACTACATATTGGTTAACAAAGACGGTAATTTTGATTTGCAACACAAGTGCTAAATATCTACTGTGTGTGTGTTCGATCGGCATCTGCTACTTTAGGTGAAAAAAGTGATTAAAAGTGAGAAATTAATTACGGAAAAAAATTAAATATATTATATAAATACTTCTTCTAACGAAATGTATTTAGGTTTTTTTTAATATTGTGCTAATTTACTCTAAAATAAGTGTTTTTAAAAATGTTTGACAGTTAGAAACCAGTGTTGAAAAATATAACTAAATATATATATGACGCGTATACGCGGTCTTATGAAAATAACCTTAAAACTGTAACTTTGTCGTTTTTGAGATAAAACAATAATAAGTGCGATAGACAAAGAAATTGATAATAATTAGGTTAGTGTTAGTGCCAAAACATCAACTGGTTAAGAAATTCAAGAAATCTGTAGACCTATATAAGAAAGACCTCATATAAACACTACAAATATACAGAAAACAAAACGTTGCTGCTCACTATCAAGTAAGTCAACTAACATTAACTATAAATAATATAAATACATGACAATTAGTTTATACTCGTATAAAAGCAAGTTTCAAATAATAAACAGAGTGTAATAATTGGTATAAGTAAACATTATATATGGTTTACTTCAAAATTGTTACTGATTGTTCATGAACAATTACACTATACCAAGATAACGCAAAGAAAAACATAACTTGTCGCATATTAAAATACTATATAGAATTCATAGAACATCCAGGGTGCCTTTAATAATATCTGGTGACCAAGTGCCCTTCGAAGAATTAGGACGGCAAAAATCTCTAGGAACGTCTACTGCACTATGGAGAACTATATTTATTGTTAAACATTAATTTTACAAACTGATTACCGTTCCATGAAATGAGGCAACTATCTAATGGTTGTCCTCAACTCTGGAACATGGTATTCGACGAGGACTGTGTTTCTCATTTGAAAGGTTGTGTAAACGTATGTTTTGATAAAATGTGTAGTTTCTTGAAGCTACACAAAATGGCTATATCTTCTAGTAAAACAAAGATGATGATCCTTGCCTTTGGCAAGACTGATGGGTCTTAACAGAAAAAGGAAGAACTACATATTGGTTAACAAAGACGTTAATTTTTATTTGCAACACAAGTGCTAAATATCTACTGTGTGTGTGTTCGATCGGCATCTGCTACTTTAGGTGAAAAAAGTGATTAAAAGTGAGAATTTAATTACGGAAAAAAATTAAATATATTATATAAATACTTCTTCTAACGAAATGTATTTAAGTTTATTTTAATATTGTGCTAATTTACTCTAAAATAAGTGTTTTTAAAAATGTTTGACAGTTAGAAACTAGTGTTGAAAAATATAACTAAATATATATATAACGCGTATACGCGGTCTTATGAATATAACCTTAAAACTGTAACCTTGTCGTAACCTTGTAGACCTATATGAAGAAGAACTCATATAAACACTACAAATATACGGAAAACAAAAGGTTGCTCCACACTATCAAGTAAGTTAAATAACATTAACTATAAATAATATTAATACATAACAATTAGTTTATACTTGTATAAAAGCGAGTTTCAAATAATAAAGAGAGTGTATTAATTGTTATAAGTAAACAATATATATGGTTTTCTTGAAAATTGTGACTGATTGTTCATGAACAATCACACTATACCAAGATAACGCAAAAAAAAACATAACTTGTCGCATATTATAATACTATATAGAATTTATAGAAATTCCAGGGTGCCTTTAATAATGTCTGGTGGCCAAGTGCCGTTCGAAGAATTAGGCCTGCAAAAATCTCTAGGAACGTCTACTGCACGATGAAGACCTATATTTATTGTTAAACAATAATTTTCAAACTGATTACCGTTCCATGAAAAGAGGCAACTATCTAATGGTTGTCCTCAATTCTGGAACATGGTATTCGACGAGGACTGTGTTTCTCACTCGAAAGACTGTGTAAACGTATGTTCTGATAAAATGTGTAGTTTCTTGAAGTTACACAAAATGGCTATATCTTCAAGTAAAACAAAGATGATGATCCTTGCCTTTGGCAAGACTGATGGGTCTTAACAGAAAAAGGAAGAACTACATATTGGTTAACAAAGACGTTAATTTTTATTTGCAACACAAGTGCTAAATATCTATTGTGTGTGTGTTCGATCGGCATCTGCTACTTTAGGTGAAAAAAGTGATTAAAAGTGAGAATTTATTTACGGAAAAAAATTAAATATATTATATAAATACTTCTTCTAACGAAATGTATTTAAGTTTATTCTAATATTGTGCTAATTTACTCTAAAATAAGTGTTTTTAAAAAAGTTTGACAGTTAGAAACTAGTGTTGAAAGATATAACTAAATATATATATAACGCGTATACGCGGTCTTATGAATATAACCTTAAAACTGTAACCTTGTCGTAACCTTGTAGACCTATATAAAAAAGAACTCATATAAACACTACAAATATACAGAAAACAAAAGGTTGCTGCTCACTATCAAGTAAGTCAAATAACATTAACTATAAATAATATTAATACATAACAATTAGTTTATACTCGTATAAAAGCGAGTTTTAAATAATATAGAGAGTGTATTAATTGTTATAAGTAAACAATATATATATGGTTTTCTAGAAAATTGTGACCGATTGTTCATGAACAATCACACTATACCAAGATAACGCAAAAAAAAACATAACTTGTCGCATATTATAATACTATATAGAATTTATAGAAATTCCATGGTGCCTTAAATAATGTCTGGTGGCCAAGTGCTCTTCGAAGAATTAGGCCGTCAAAAATCTCTAGGAACGTCTACTGCACTATGGAGAACTATATTCATTGTCATACATTAATTTTACAAACCGATTACCGTTCCATGAAAAGAGGCAACTATCTAATGGTTGTCCTCAACTCTGGAACATGGTATTCGACGAGGACTGTGTTTCTCACTCAAAAGATTGTGTAAACGTATGTTTTGATAAAATGTGTAGTTTCTTGAAGCTACACAAAATGGCTATATCTTCAAGTAAAACAAAGATGATGATTCTTGCCTTTGGCAAGACAGATGGGACTTAACAGAAAAAGGAAGAACTACATATTGGTTAAAAAAGACGTTAATTTTGATTTGCAACACAAGTGGTACCTATCTACTGTGTGTGTTTGATCGGCATCTGCTACTTTAGGTGAAAAAAGTGATTAAAAGTAAGAAATTAATTACGGAAATAAATTAAATATATTATATAAATACTTCTTCTAACGTAATGTATTTAAGTTTATTTTAATATTGTGCTAATTTACTCTAAAATAAGTGTTTTTAAAAATGTTTGACAGTTAGAAACCAGTGTTGAAAAATATAACTAAATATATATATGACGCGTATACGCGGTCTTATGAATCAAACCTTAAAACTGTTACTTTGTCGTTTTTGAGATAAAACAATAATAAGTGCGATAGACAAATAAATTGATAATAATTAGGTTAGTGTTAGTACTAAAACATTAACTGGTTGAGAAATTTAAGAAATCTGTAGACCTATATAAGAAACACCTCATATAAACACTACAAATATACGGAAAACCAAAGGTTGCTGCTCACTATCAAGTTAGTCAAATACCATTAACTATAAATAATATTAATACATAACAATTAGTTTATACTCGTATATAAGCGAGTTTTAAATAATAAAGAGAGTGTATTAATTGTTATAAGTAAACAATATACATGGTTTTCTTGAAAATTGTGACTGATTGTTCATGAACAATCACACTATACCAAGATAACGCAAAAAAAAAACATAACTTGTCGCATATTATAATACTATATAGAATTTATAGAAATTCCAGGGTGCCTTTAATAATGTCTGGTGGCCAAGTGCCGTTCAAAGAATTAGGCCTGCAAAAATCTCTAGGAACGTCTACTGCACGATGAAGACCTATATTTATTGTTAAACAATAATTTTCAAACTGATTACCGTTCCATGAAAAGAGGCAACTATCTAATGGTTGTCCTCAATTCTGGAACATGGTATTCGACGAGGACTGTGTTTCCCACTCGAAAGGTTGTGTAAACGTATGTTCTGATAAAATGTGTAGTTTCTTGAAGTTACACAAAATCGCTATATCTTCAAGTAAAACAAAGATGTTGATCCTTGCCTTTGGCAAGACTGATGGGTCTTAACAGAAAAAGGAAGAACTACATATTGGTTAACAAAGACGTTAATTTTTATTTGCAACACAAGTGCTAAATATCTACTGTGTGTGTGTTCGATCGGCATCTGCTACTTTAGGTGAAAAAAGTGATTAAAAGTGAGAATTTAATTACGGAAAAAAATTAAATATATTATATAAATACTTCTTCTAACGAAATGTATTTAAGTTTATTCTAATATTGTGCTAATTTACTCTAAAATAAGTGTTTTTAAAAAAGTTTGACAGTTAGAAACTAGTGTTGAAAGATATAACTAAATATATATATAACGCGTATACGCGGTCTTATGAATATAACCTTAAAACTGTAACCTTGTCGTAACCTTGTAGACCTATATAAAAAAGAACTCATATAAACACTACAAATATACAGAAAACAAAAGGTTGCTGCTCACTATCAAGTAAGTCAAATAACATTAACTATAAATAATATTAATACATAACAATTAGTTTATACTCGTATAAAAGCGAGTTTTAAATAATATAGAGAGTGTATTAATTGTTATAAGTAAACAATATATATATGGTTTTCTAGAAAATTGTGACCGATTGTTCATGAACAATTACACTATACCAAGATAACGCAAAAAAAAACATAACTTGTCGCATATTATAATACTATATAGAATTTGAAGAAATTCCATGGTGCCTTAAATAATGTCTGGTGGCCAAGTGCTTTTCGAAGAATTAGGCCGTCAAAAATCTCTAGGAACGTCTACTGCACTATGGAGAACTATATTCATTGTCATACATTAATTTTACAAACCGATTACCGTTTCATGAAAAGAGGCAACTATCTAATGGTTGTCCTCAACTCTGGAACATGGTATTCGACGAGGACTGTGTTTCTCACTCAAAAGGTTGTGTAAACGTATGTTTTGATAAAATGTGTAGTTTCTTGAAGCTACACAAAATGGCTATATCTTCAAGTAAAACAAAGATGATGATCCTTGCCTTTGGCAAGACAGATAAGACTTAACAGAAAAAGGAAGAACTACATATTGGTTAAAAAAGACGTTAATTTTGATTTGCAACACAAGTGGTACCTATCTACTGTGTGTGTTTGATCGGCATCTGCTACTTTAGGTGAAAAAAGTGATTAAAAGTGAGAAATTAATTACGGAAATAAATTAAATATATTATATAAATACTTCTTCTAACGAAATGTATTTAGGTTTTTTTTAATATTGTGCTAATTTACTCTAAAATAAGTGTTTTTAAAAATGTTTGACAGTTAGAAACCAGTGTTGAAAAATATAACTAAATATATATATGACGCGTATACGCGGTCTTATGAAAATAACCTTAAAACTGTAACTTTGTCGTTTTTGAGATAAAACAATAATAAGTGCGATAGACAAAGAAATTGATAATAATTAGGTTAGTGTTAGTGCCAAAACATCAACTGGTTAAGAAATTCAAGAAATCTGTAGACCTATATAAGAAAGACCTCATATAAACACTACAAATATACAGAAAACAAAACGTTGCTGCTCACTATCAAGTAAGTCAACTAACATTAACTATAAATAATATAAATACATGACAATTAGTTTATACTCGTATAAAAGCAAGTTTCAAATAATAAACAGAGTGTAATAATTGGTATAAGTAAACATTATATATGGTTTACTTCAAAATTGTTACTGATTGTTCATGAACAATTACACTATACCAAGATAACGCAAAGAAAAACATAACTTGTCGCATATTAAAATACTATATAGAATTCATAGAACATCCAGGGTGCCTTTAATAATATCTGGTGACCAAGTGCCCTTCGAAGAATTAGGACGGCAAAAATCTCTAGGAACGTCTACTGCACTATGGAGAACTATATTTATTGTTAAACATTAATTTTACAAACTGATTACCGTTCCATGAAATGAGGCAACTATCTAATGGTTGTCCTCAACTCTGGAACATGGTATTCGACGAGGACTGTGTTTCTCATTTGAAAGGTTGTGTAAACGTATGTTTTGATAAAATGTGTAGTTTCTTGAAGCTACACAAAATGGCTATATCTTCTAGTAAAACAAAGATGATGATCCTTGCCTTTGGCAAGACTGATGGGTCTTAACAGAAAAAGGAAGAACTACATATTGGTTAACAAAGACGTTAATTTTTATTTGCAACACAAGTGCTAAATATCTACTGTGTGTGTGTTCGATCGGCATCTGCTACTTTAGGTGAAAAAAGTGATTAAAAGTGAGAATTTAATTACGGAAAAAAATTAAATATATTATATAAATACTTCTTCTAACGAAATGTATTTAAGTTTATTTTAATATTGTGCTAATTTACTCTAAAATAAGTGTTTTTAAAAATGTTTGACAGTTAGAAACTAGTGTTGAAAAATATAACTAAATATATATATAACGCGTATACGCGGTCTTATGAATATAACCTTAAAACTGTAACCTTGTCGTAACCTTGTAGACCTATATGAAGAAGAACTCATATAAACACTACAAATATACGGAAAACAAAAGGTTGCTCCACACTATCAAGTAAGTTAAATAACATTAACTATAAATAATATTAATACATAACAATTAGTTTATACTTGTATAAAAGCGAGTTTCAAATAATAAAGAGAGTGTATTAATTGTTATAAGTAAACAATATATATGGTTTTCTTGAAAATTGTGACTGATTGTTCATGAACAATCACACTATACCAAGATAACGCAAAAAAAAACATAACTTGTCGCATATTATAATACTATATAGAATTTATAGAAATTCCAGGGTGCCTTTAATAATGTCTGGTGGCCAAGTGCCGTTCGAAGAATTAGGCCTGCAAAAATCTCTAGGAACGTCTACTGCACGATGAAGACCTATATTTATTGTTAAACAATAATTTTCAAACTGATTACCGTTCCATGAAAAGAGGCAACTATCTAATGGTTGTCCTCAATTCTGGAACATGGTATTCGACGAGGACTGTGTTTCTCACTCGAAAGACTGTGTAAACGTATGTTCTGATAAAATGTGTAGTTTCTTGAAGTTACACAAAATGGCTATATCTTCAAGTAAAACAAAGATGATGATCCTTGCCTTTGGCAAGACTGATGGGTCTTAACAGAAAAAGGAAGAACTACATATTGGTTAACAAAGACGTTAATTTTTATTTGCAACACAAGTGCTAAATATCTACTGTGTGTGTGTTCGATCGGCATCTGCTACTTTAGGTGAAAAAAGTGATTAAAAGTGAGAATTTATTTACGGAAAAAAATTAAATATATTATATAAATACTTCTTCTAACGAAATGTATTTAAGTTTATTCTAATATTGTGCTAATTTACTCTAAAATAAGTGTTTTTAAAAAAGTTTGACAGTTAGAAACTAGTGTTGAAAGATATAACTAAATATATATATAACGCGTATACGCGGTCTTATGAATATAACCTTAAAACTGTAACCTTGTCGTAACCTTGTAGACCTATATAAAAAAGAACTCATATAAACACTACAAATATACAGAAAACAAAAGGTTGCTGCTCACTATCAAGTATGTCAAATAACATTAACTATAAATAATATTAATACATAACAATTAGTTTATACTCGTATAAAAGCGAGTTTTAAATAATATAGAGAGTGTATTAATTGTTATAAGTAAACAATATATATATGGTTTTCTAGAAAATTGTGACCGATTGTTCATGAACAATCACACTATACCAAGATAACGCAAAAAAAAACATAACTTGTCGCATATTATAATACTATATAGAATTTATAGAAATTCCATGGTGCCTTAAATAATGTCTGGTGGCCAAGTGCTCTTCGAAGAATTAGGCCGTCAAAAATCTCTAGGAACGTCTACTGCACTATGGAGAACTATATTCATTGTCATACATTAATTTTACAAACCGATTACCGTTCCATGAAAAGAGGCAACTATCTAATGGTTGTCCTCAACTCTGGAACATGGTATTCGACGAGGACTGTGTTTCTCACTCAAAAGATTGTGTAAACGTATGTTTTGATAAAATGTGTAGTTTCTTGAAGCTACACAAAATGGCTATATCTTCAAGTAAAACAAAGATGATGATTCTTGCCTTTGGCAAGACAGATGGGACTTAACAGAAAAAGGAAGAACTACATATTGGTTAAAAAAGACGTTAATTTTGATTTGCAACACAAGTGGTACCTATCTACTGTGTGTGTTTGATCGGCATCTGCTACTTTAGGTGAAAAAAGTGATTAAAAGTAAGAAATTAATTACGGAAATAAATTAAATATATTATATAAATACTTCTTCTAACGTAATGTATTTAAGTTTATTTTAATATTGTGCTAATTTACTCTAAAATAAGTGTTTTTAAAAATGTTTGACAGTTAGAAACCAGTGTTGAAAAATATAACTAAATATATATATGACGCGTATACGCGGTCTTATGAATCAAACCTTAAAACTGTTACTTTGTCGTTTTTGAGATAAAACAATAATAAGTGCGATAGACAAATAAATTGATAATAATTAGGTTAGTGTTAGTACTAAAACATTAACTGGTTGAGAAATTTAAGAAATCTGTAGACCTATATAAGAAACACCTCATATAAACACTACAAATATACGGAAAACCAAAGGTTGCTGCTCACTATCAAGTTAGTCAAATACCATTAACTATAAATAATATTAATACATAACAATTAGTTTATACTCGTATATAAGCGAGTTTTAAATAATAAAGAGAGTGTATTAATTGTTATAAGTAAACAATATACATGGTTTTCTTGAAAATTGTGACTGATTGTTCATGAACAATCACACTATACCAAGATAACGCAAAAAAAAAACATAACTTGTCGCATATTATAATACTATATAGAATTTATAGAAATTCCAGGGTGCCTTTAATAATGTCTGGTGGCCAAGTGCCGTTCAAAGAATTAGGCCTGCAAAAATCTCTAGGAACGTCTACTGCACGATGAAGACCTATATTTATTGTTAAACAATAATTTTCAAACTGATTACCGTTCCATGAAAAGAGGCAACTATCTAATGGTTGTCCTCAATTCTGGAACATGGTATTCGACGAGGACTGTGTTTCCCACTCGAAAGGTTGTGTAAACGTATGTTCTGATAAAATGTGTAGTTTCTTGAAGTTACACAAAATCGCTATATCTTCAAGTAAAACAAAGATGTTGATCCTTGCCTTTGGCAAGACTGATGGGTCTTAACAGAAAAAGGAAGAACTACATATTGGTTAACAAAGACGTTAATTTTTATTTGCAACACAAGTGCTAAATATCTACTGTGTGTGTGTTCGATCGGCATCTGCTACTTTAGGTGAAAAAAGTGATTAAAAGTGAGAATTTAATTACGGAAAAAAATTAAATATATTATATAAATACTTCTTCTAACGAAATGTATTTAAGTTTATTCTAATATTGTGCTAATTTACTCTAAAATAAGTGTTTTTAAAAAAGTTTGACAGTTAGAAACTAGTGTTGAAAGATATAACTAAATATATATATAACGCGTATACGCGGTCTTATGAATATAACCTTAAAACTGTAACCTTGTCGTAACCTTGTAGACCTATATAAAAAAGAACTCATATAAACACTACAAATATACAGAAAACAAAAGGTTGCTGCTCACTATCAAGTAAGTCAAATAACATTAACTATAAATAATATTAATACATAACAATTAGTTTATACTCGTATAAAAGCGAGTTTTAAATAATATAGAGAGTGTATTAATTGTTATAAGTAAACAATATATATATGGTTTTCTAGAAAATTGTGACCGATTGTTCATGAACAATTACACTATACCAAGATAACGCAAAAAAAAACATAACTTGTCGCATATTATAATACTATATAGAATTTGAAGAAATTCCATGGTGCCTTAAATAATGTCTGGTGGCCAAGTGCTTTTCGAAGAACTAGGCCGTCAAAAATCTCTAGGAACGTCTACTGCACTATGGAGAACTATATTCATTGTCATACATTAATTTTACAAACCGATTACCGTTTCATGAAAAGAGGCAACTATCTAATGGTTGTCCTCAACTCTGGAACATGGTATTCGACGAGGACTGTGTTTCTCACTCAAAAGGTTGTGTAAACGTATGTTTTGATAAAATGTGTAGTTTCTTGAAGCTACACAAAATGGCTATATCTTCAAGTAAAACAAAGATGATGATCCTTGCCTTTGGCAAGACAGATAAGACTTAACAGAAAAAGGAAGAACTACATATTGGTTAAAAAAGACGTTAATTTTGATTTGCAACACAAGTGGTACCTATCTACTGTGTGTGTTTGATCGGCATCTGCTACTTTAGGTGAAAAAAGTGATTAAAAGTGAGAAATTAATTACGGAAATAAATTAAATATATTATATAAATACTTCTTCTAACGTAATGTTTTTAAGTTTATTTTAATATTGTGCTAATTTACTCTAAAATAAGTGTTTTTAAAAATGTTTGACAGTTAGAAACCAGTGTTGAAAAATATAACTAAATATATATATGACGCGTATACGCGGTCTTATGAATCAAACCTTAAAACTGTTACTTTGTCGTTTTTGAGATAAAACAATAATAAGTGCGATAGACAAAGAAATTGATAATAATTAGGTTAGTGTTAGTGCTAAAACATCAACTGGTTAAGAAATTTAAGAAATCTGTAGACCTATATAAGAAAGACCTCATATAAACACTACAAATATACGGAAAACAAAAGGTTGCTGCTCACTATCAAGTAAGTCAAATAACATTAACTATAAATAATATTAATACATAACAATTAGTTTATACTCGTATAAAAGCGAGTTTTAAATAATAAAGAGAGTGTATTAATTGTTATAAGTAAACAATATATATGGTTTTCTTGAAAATTGTGACTGATTGTTCATGAACAATCACATTATACCAAGATAACGCAAAAAAAAACATAACTTATCGCATATTATAATACTATATAGAATTTATAGAAATTTCAGGGTGCCTTCAATAATGTCTGGTGGCCAAGCGCCCTTCGAAGAATTAGGCCGGCAAAAATCTCTAGGAACGTCTACTGCACTATGGAGAACTATATTCATTGTTAAACATTAATTTTACAAACCGATTACTGTTCCATGAAAAGAGGCAACTATCTAATGGTTGTCCTCAACTCTGGAACATGGTATTCGACGAGGACTGTGTTTCCCACTCGAAAGGTTGTGTAAACGTATGTTTTGATAAAATGTGTAGTTTCTTGAAGCTACACAAAATGGCTATATATTTAAGTAAATCAAAGATGATGATCCTTGCCTTTGGCAAGACAGATGGGACTTAACAGAAAAAGGAAGAACTACATATTGGTTAACAAAGACGGTAATTTTGATTTGCAACACAAGTGCTAAATATCTACTGTGTGTGTGTTCGATCGGCATCTGCTACTTTAGGTGAAAAAAGTGATTAAAAGTGAGAAATTAATTACGGAAAAAAATTAAATATATTATATAAATACTTCTTCTAACGAAATGTATTTAGGTTTTTTTTAATATTGTGCTAATTTACTCTAAAATAAGTGTTTTTAAAAATGTTTGACAGTTAGAAACCAGTGTTGAAAAATATAACTAAATATATATATGACGCGTATACGCGGTCTTATGAAAATAACCTTAAAACTGTAACTTTGTCGTTTTTGAGATAAAACAATAATAAGTGCGATAGACAAAGAAATTGATAATAATTAGGTTAGTGTTAGTGCCAAAACATCAACTGGTTAAGAAATTCAAGAAATCTGTAGACCTATATAAGGAAGACCTCATATAAACACTACAAATATACAGAAAACAAAACGTTGCTGCTCACTATCAAGTAAGTCAACTAACATTAACTATAAATAATATAAATACATGACAATTAGTTTATACTCGTATAAAAGCAAGTTTCAAATAATAAACAGAGTGTAATAATTGGTATAAGTAAACATTATATATGGTTTACTTCAAAATTGTTACTGATTGTTCATGAACAATTACACTATACCAAGATAACGCAAAGAAAAACATAACTTGTCGCATATTAAAATACTATATAGAATTCATAGAACATCCAGGGTGCCTTTAATAATATCTGGTGACCAAGTGCCCTTCGAAGAATTAGGACGGCAAAAATCTCTAGGAACGTCTACTGCACTATGGAGAACTATATTTATTGTTAAACATTAATTTTACAAACTGATTACCGTTCCATGAAATGAGGCAACTATCTAATGGTTGTCCTCAACTCTGGAACATGGTATTCGACGAGGACTGTGTTTCTCATTTGAAAGGTTGTGTAAACGTATGTTTTGATAAAATGTGTAGTTTCTTGAAGCTACACAAAATGGCTATATCTTCTAGTAAAACAAAGATGATGATCCTTGCCTTTGGCAAGACAGATGGGACTTAACAGAAGAAGGAAGAACTACATATTGGTTAACAAAGACGGTAATTTTGATTTGCAACACAAGTGCTAAATATCTACTGTGTGTGTGTTCGATCGGCATCTGCTACTTTAGGTGAAAAAAGTGATTAAAAGTGAGAATTTAATTACGGAAAAAAATTAAATATATTATATAAATACTTCTTCTAACGAAATGTATTTAAGTTTATTCTAATATTGTGCTAATTTACTCTAAAATAAGTGTTTTTAAAAAAGTTTGACAGTTAGAAACTAGTGTTGAAAGATATAACTAAATATATATATAACGCGTATACGCGGTCTTATGAATATAACCTTAAAACTGTAACCTTGTCGTAACCTTGTAGACCTATATAAAAAAGAACTCATATAAACACTACAAATATACAGAAAACAAAAGGTTGCTGCTCACTATCAAGTAAGTCAAATAACATTAACTATAAATAATATTAATACATAACAATTAGTTTATACTCGTATAAAAGCGAGTTTTAAATAATATAGAGAGTGTATTAATTGTTATAAGTAAACAATATATATGGTTTTCTTGAAAATTGTGACTGATTGTTCATGAACAATCACATTATACCAAGATAACGCAAAAAAAAACATAACTTATCGCATATTATAATACTATATAGAATTTATAGAAATTTCAGGGTGCCTTCAATAATGTCTGGTGGCCAAGCGCCCTTCGAAGAATTAGGCCGGCAAAAATCTCTAGGAACGTCTACTGCACTATGGAGAACTATATTCATTGTTAAACATTAATTTTACAAACCGATTACTGTTCCATGAAAAGAGGCAACTATCTAATGGTTGTCCTCAACTCTGGAACATGGTATTCGACGAGGACTGTGTTTCCCACTCGAAAGGTTGTGTAAACGTATGTTTTGATAAAATGTGTAGTTTCTTGAAGCTACACAAAATGGCTATATATTTAAGTAAATCAAAGATGATGATCCTTGCCTTTGGCAAGACAGATGGGACTTAACAGAAAAAGGAAGAACTACATATTGGTTAACAAAGACGGTAATTTTGATTTGCAACACAAGTGCTAAATATCTACTGTGTGTGTGTTCGATCGGCATCTGCTACTTTAGGTGAAAAAAGTGATTAAAAGTGAGAAATTAATTACGGAAAAAAATTAAATATATTATATAAATACTTCTTCTAACGAAATGTATTTAGGTTTTTTTTAATATTGTGCTAATTTACTCTAAAATAAGTGTTTTTAAAAATGTTTGACAGTTAGAAACCAGTGTTGAAAAATATAACTAAATATATATATGACGCGTATACGCGGTCTTATGAAAATAACCTTAAAACTGTAACTTTGTCGTTTTTGAGATAAAACAATAATAAGTGCGATAGACAAAGAAATTGATAATAATTAGGTTAGTGTTAGTGCCAAAACATCAACTGGTTAAGAAATTCAAGAAATCTGTAGACCTATATAAGGAAGACCTCATATAAACACTACAAATATACAGAAAACAAAACGTTGCTGCTCACTATCAAGTAAGTCAACTAACATTAACTATAAATAATATAAATACATGACAATTAGTTTATACTCGTATAAAAGCAAGTTTCAAATAATAAACAGAGTGTAATAATTGGTATAAGTAAACATTATATATGGTTTACTTCAAAATTGTTACTGATTGTTCATGAACAATTACACTATACCAAGATAACGCAAAGAAAAACATAACTTGTCGCATATTAAAATACTATATAGAATTCATAGAACATCCAGGGTGCCTTTAATAATATCTGGTGACCAAGTGCCCTTCGAAGAATTAGGACGGCAAAAATCTCTAGGAACGTCTACTGCACTATGGAGAACTATATTTATTGTTAAACATTAATTTTACAAACTGATTACCGTTCCATGAAATGAGGCAACTATCTAATGGTTGTCCTCAACTCTGGAACATGGTATTCGACGAGGACTGTGTTTCTCATTTGAAAGGTTGTGTAAACGTATGTTTTGATAAAATGTGTAGTTTCTTGAAGCTACACAAAATGGCTATATCTTCTAGTAAAACAAAGATGATGATCCTTGCCTTTGGCAAGACAGATGGGACTTAACAGAAGAAGGAAGAACTACATATTGGTTAACAAAGACGGTAATTTTGATTTGCAACACAAGTGCTAAATATCTACTGTGTGTGTGTTCGATCGGCATCTGCTACTTTAGGTGAAAAAAGTGATTAAAAGTGAGAATTTAATTACGGAAAAAAATTAAATATATTATATAAATACTTCTTCTAACGAAATGTATTTAAGTTTATTCTAATATTGTGCTAATTTACTCTAAAATAAGTGTTTTTAAAAAAGTTTGACAGTTAGAAACTAGTGTTGAAAGATATAACTAAATATATATATAACGCGTATACGCGGTCTTATGAATATAACCTTAAAACTGTAACCTTGTCGTAACCTTGTAGACCTATATAAAAAAGAACTCATATAAACACTACAAATATACAGAAAACAAAAGGTTGCTGCTCACTATCAAGTAAGTCAAATAACATTAACTATAAATAATATTAATACATAACAATTAGTTTATACTCGTATAAAAGCGAGTTTTAAATAATATAGAGAGTGTATTAATTGTTATAAGTAAACAATATATATATGGTTTTCTAGAAAATTGTGACCGATTGTTCATGAACAATCACACTATACCAAGATAACGCAAAAAAAAACATAACTTGTCGC
This sequence comes from Panorpa germanica, assembly GCA_963678705.1. Lineage (NCBI taxonomy): Eukaryota > Metazoa > Arthropoda > Insecta > Mecoptera > Panorpidae > Panorpa > Panorpa germanica. The sequence continues at coordinate 11,879,254 of OY783216.1, read as the reverse complement.
ATAATATAATACTATATAGAATTTATAGAAATTCCATGGTGCCTTAAATAATGTCTGGTGGCCAAGTGCTCTTCGAAGAATTAGGCCGTCAAAAATCTCTAGGAACGTCTACTGCACTATGGAGAACTATATTCATTGTCATACATTAATTTTACAAACCGATTACCGTTCCATGAAAAGAGGCAACTATCTAATGGTTGTCCTCAACTCTGGAACATGGTATTCGACGAGGACTGTGTTTCTCACTCAAAAGATTGTGTAAACGTATGTTTTGATAAAATGTGTAGTTTCTTGAAGCTACACAAAATGGCTATATCTTCAAGTAAAACAAAGATGATGATTCTTGCCTTTGGCAAGACAGATGGGACTTAACAGAAAAAGGAAGAACTACATATTGGTTAAAAAAGACGTTAATTTTGATTTGCAACACAAGTGGTACCTATCTACTGTGTGTGTTTGATCGGCATCTGCTACTTTAGGTGAAAAAAGTGATTAAAAGTGAGAAATTAATTACGGAAATAAATTAAATATATTATATAAATACTTCTTCTAACGTAATGTATTTAAGTTTATTTTAATATTGTGCTAATTTACTCTAAAATAAGTGTTTTTAAAAATGTTTGACAGTTAGAAACCAGTGTTGAAAAATATAACTAAATATATATATGACGCGTATACGCGGTCTTATGAATCAAACCTTAAAACTGTTACTTTGTCGTTTTTGAGATAAAACAATAATAAGTGCGATAGACAAATAAATTGATAATAATTAGGTTAGTGTTAGTACTAAAACATTAACTGGTTAAGAAATTTAAGAAATCTGTAGACCTATATAAGAAACACCTCATATAAACACTACAAATATACGGAAAACCAAAGGTTGCTGCTCACTATCAAGTTAGTCAAATAACATTAACTATAAATAATATTAATACATAACAATTAGTTTATACTCGTATATAAGCGAGTTTTAAATAATAAAGAGAGTGTATTAATTGTTATAAGTAAACAATATATATGGTTTTCTTGAAAATTGTGACTGATTGTTCATGAACAATCACACTATACCAAGATAACGCAAAAAAAAAACATAACTTGTCGCATATTATAATACTATATAGAATTTATAGAAATTCCAGGGTGCCTTTAATAATGTCTGGTGGCCAAGTGCCGTTCAAAGAATTAGGCCTGCAAAAATCTCTAGGAACGTCTACTGCACGATGAAGACCTATATTTATTGTTAAACAATAATTTTCAAACTGATTACCGTTCCATGAAAAGAGGCAACTATCTAATGGTTGTCCTCAATTCTGGAACATGGTATTCGACGAGGACTGTGTTTCCCACTCGAAAGGTTGTGTAAACGTATGTTCTGATAAAATGTGTAGTTTCTTGAAGTTACACAAAATCGCTATATCTTCAAGTAAAACAAAGATGTTGATCCTTGCCTTTGGCAAGACTGATGGGTCTTAACAGAAAAAGGAAGAACTACATATTGGTTAACAAAGACGTTAATTTTTATTTGCAACACAAGTGCTAAATATCTACTGTGTGTGTGTTCGATCGGCATCTGCTACTTTAGGTGAAAAAAGTGATTAAAAGTGAGAATTTAATTACGGAAAAAAATTAAATATATTATATGAATACTTCTTCTAACGAAATGTATTTAAGTTTATTCTAATATTGTGCTAATTTACTCTAAAATAAGTGTTTTTAAAAAAGTTTGACAGTTAGAAACTAGTGTTGAAAGATATAACTAAATATATATATAACGCGTATACGCGGTCTTATGAATATAACCTTAAAACTGTAACCTTGTCGTAACCTTGTAGACCTATATAAAAAAGAACTCATATAAACACTACAAATATACAGAAAACAAAAGGTTGCTGCTCACTATCAAGTAAGTCAAATAACATTAACTATAAATAATATTAATACATAACAATTAGTTTATACTCGTATAAAAGCGAGTTTTAAATAATATAGAGAGTGTATTAATTGTTATAAGTAAACAATATATATATGGTTTTCTAGAAAATTGTGACCGATTGTTCATGAACAATCACACTATACCAAGATAACGCAAAAAAAAACATAACTTGTCGCATATTATAATACTATATAGAATTTATAGAAATTCCATGGTGCCTTAAATAATGTCTGGTGGCCAAGTGCTTTTCGAAGAATTAGGCCGTCAAAAATCTCTAGGAACGTCTACTGCACTATGGAGAACTATATTCATTGTCATACATTAATTTTACAAACCGATTACCGTTCCATGAAAAGAGGCAACTATCTAATGGTTGTCCTCAACTCTGGAACATGGTATTCGACGAGGACTGTGTTTCTCACTCAAAAGGTTGTGTAAACGTATGTTTTGATAAAATGTGTAGTTTTTTGAAGCTACACAAAATGGCTATATCTTCAAGTAAAACAAAGATGATGATCCTTGCCTTTGGCAAGACAGATAAGACTTAACAGAAAAAGGAAGAACTACATATTGGTTAAAAAAGACGTTAATTTTGATTTGCAACACAAGTGGTACCTATCTACTGTGTGTGTTTGATCGGCATCTGCTACTTTAGGTGAAAAAAGTGATTAAAAGTGAGAAATTAATTACGGAAATAAATTAAATATATTATATAAATACTTCTTCTAACGTAATGTTTTTAAGTTTATTTTAATATTGTGCTAATTTACTCTAAAATAAGTGTTTTTAAAAATGTTTGACAGTTAGAAACCAGTGTTGAAAAATATAACTAAATATATATATGACGCGTATACGCGGTCTTATGAATCAAACCTTAAAACTGTTACTTTGTCGTTTTTGAGATAAAACAATAATAAGTGCGATAGACAAAGAAATTGATAATAATTAGGTTAGTGTTAGTGCTAAAACATCAACTGGTTAAGAAATTTAAGAAATCTGTAGACCTATATAAGAAAGACCTCATATAAACACTACAAATATACGGAAAACAAAAGGTTGCTGCTCACTATCAAGTAAGTCAAATAACATTAACTATAAATAATATTAATACATAACAATTAGTTTATACTCGTATAAAAGCGAGTTTTAAATAATAAAGAGAGTGTATTAATTGTTATAAGTAAACAATATATATGGTTTTCTTGAAAATTGTGACTGATTGTTCATGAACAATCACATTATACCAAGATAACGCAAAAAAAAACATAACTTATCGCATATTATAATACTATATAGAATTTATAGAAATTTCAGGGTGCCTTCAATAATGTCTGGTGGCCAAGCGCCCTTCGAAGAATTAGGCCGGCAAAAATCTCTAGGAACGTCTACTGCACTATGGAGAACTATATTCATTGTTAAACATTAATTTTACAAACCGATTACTGTTCCATGAAAAGAGGCAACTATCTAATGGTTGTCCTCAACTCTGGAACATGGTATTCGACGAGGACTGTGTTTCCCACTCGAAAGGTTGTGTAAACGTATGTTTTGATAAAATGTGTAGTTTCTTGAAGCTACACAAAATGGCTATATATTTAAGTAAATCAAAGATGATGATCCTTGCCTTTGGCAAGACAGATGGGACTTAACAGAAAAAGGAAGAACTACATATTGGTTAACAAAGACGGTAATTTTGATTTGCAACACAAGTGCTAAATATCTACTGTGTGTGTGTTCGATCGGCATCTGCTACTTTAGGTGAAAAAAGTGATTAAAAGTGAGAAATTAATTACGGAAAAAAATTAAATATATTATATAAATACTTCTTCTAACGAAATGTATTTAGGTTTTTTTTAATATTGTGCTAATTTACTCTAAAATAAGTGTTTTTAAAAATGTTTGACAGTTAGAAACCAGTGTTGAAAAATATAACTAAATATATATATGACGCGTATACGCGGTCTTATGAAAATAACCTTAAAACTGTAACTTTGTCGTTTTTGAGATAAAACAATAATAAGTGCGATAGACAAAGAAATTGATAATAATTAGGTTAGTGTTAGTGCCAAAACATCAACTGGTTAAGAAATTCAAGAAATCTGTAGACCTATATAAGGAAGACCTCATATAAACACTACAAATATACAGAAAACAAAACGTTGCTGCTCACTATCAAGTAAGTCAACTAACATTAACTATAAATAATATAAATACATGACAATTAGTTTATACTCGTATAAAAGCAAGTTTCAAAGAATAAACAGAGTGTAATAATTGGTATAAGTAAACATTATATATGGTTTACTTCAAAATTGTTACTGATTGTTCATGAACAATTACACTATACCAAGATAACGCAAAGAAAAACATAACTTGTCGCATATTAAAATACTATATAGAATTCATAGAACATCCAGGGTGCCTTTAATAATATCTGGTGACCAAGTGCCTTTCGAAGAATTAGGACGGCAAAAATCTCTAGGAACGTCTACTGCACTATGGAGAACTATATTTATTGTTAAACATTAATTTTACAAACTGATTACCGTTCCATGAAATGAGGCAACTATCTAATGGTTGTCCTCAACTCTGGAACATGGTATTCGACGAGGACTGTGTTTCTCATTTGAAAGGTTGTGTAAACGTATGTTTTGATAAAATGTGTAGTTTCTTGAAGCTACACAAAATGGCTATATCTTCTAGTAAAACAAAGATGATGATCCTTGCCTTTGGCAAGACAGATGGGACTTAACAGAAGAAGGAAGAACTACATATTGGTTAACAAAGACGGTAATTTTGATTTGCAACACAAGTGCTAAATATCTACTGTGTGTGTGTTCGATCGGCATCTGCTACTTTAGGTGAAAAAAGTGATTAAAAGTGAGAAATTAATAACGGAAAAAATTAAATATATTATATAAATACTTCTTCTAACGAAATGTATTTAAGTTTATTTTAATATTGTGCTAATTTACTCTAAAATAAGTGTTTTTAAAAATGTTTGACAGTTAGAAACTAGTGTTGAAAAATATAACTAAATATATATATAACGCGTATACGCGGTCTTATGAATATAACCTTAAAACTGTAACCTTGTTGTAACCTTGTAGACCTATATGAAGAAGAACTCATATAAACACTACAAATATACGGAAAACAAAAGGTTGCTCCACACTATCAAGTAAGTTAAATAACATTAACTATAAATAATATTAATACATAACAATTAGTTTATACTTGTATAAAAGCGAGTTTCAAATAATAAAGAGAGTGTATTAATTGTTATAAGTAAACAATATATATGGTTTTCTTGAAAATTGTGACTGATTGTTCATGAACAATCACACTATACCAAGATAACGCAAAAAAAAACATAACTTGTCGCATATTATAATACTATATAGAATTTATAGAAATTCCAGGGTGCCTTTAATAATGTCTGGTGGCCAAGTGCCGTTCGAAGAATTAGGCCTGCAAAAATCTCTAGGAACGTCTACTGCACGATGAAGACCTATATTTATTGTTAAACAATAATTTTCAAACTGATTACCGTTCCATGAAAAGAGGCAACTATCTAATGGTTGTCCTCAATTCTGGAACATGGTATTCGACGAGGACTGTGTTTCCCACTCGAAAGGTTGTGTAAACGTATGTTCTGATAAAATGTGTAGTTTCTTGAAGTTACACAAAATGGCTATATCTTCAAGTAAAACAAAGATGATGATCCTTGCCTTTGGCAAGACTGATGGGTCTTAACAGAAAAAGGAAGAACTACATATTGGTTAACAAAGACGTTAATTTTTATTTGCAACACAAGTGCTAAATATCTACTGTGTGTGTGTTCGATCGGCATCTGCTACTTTAGGTGAAAAAAGTGATTAAAAGTGAGAATTTAATTACGGAAAAAAATTAAATATATTATATAAATACTTCTTCTAACGAAATGTATTTAGGTTTATTCTAATATTGTGCTAATTTACTCTAAAATAAGTGTTTTTAAAAAAGTTTGACAGTTAGAAACTAGTGTTGAAAGATATAACTAAATATATATATAACGCGTATACGCGGTCTTATGAATATAACCTTAAAACTGTAACCTTGTCGTAACCTTGTAGACCTATATAAAAAAGAACTCATATAAACACTACAAATATACAGAAAACAAAAGGTTGCTGCTCACTATCAAGTAAGTCAAATAACATTAACTATAAATAATATTAATACATAACAATTAGTTTATACTCGTATAAAAGCGAGTTTTAAATAATATAGAGAGTGTATTAATTGTTATAAGTAAACAATATATATATGGTTTTCTAGAAAATTGTGACCGATTGTTCATGAACAATCACACTATACCAAGATAACGCAAAAAAAAACATAACTTGTCGCATATTATAATACTATATAGAATTTATAGAAATTCCATGGTGCCTTAAATAATGTCTGGTGGCCAAGTGCTCTTCGAAGAATTAGGCCGTCAAAAATCTCTAGGAACGTCTACTGCACTATGGAGAACTATATTCATTGTCATACATTAATTTAACAAACCGATTACCGTTCCATGAAAAGAGGCAACTATCTAATGGTTGTCCTCAACTCTGGAACATGGTATTCGACGAGGACTGTGTTTCTCACTCGAAAGGTTGTGTAATCGTATGTTTTGATAAAATGTGTAGTTTCTTGAAGCTACACAAAATGGCTATATCTTTAAGTAAAACAAAGATGATGATCCTTGCCTTTGGCAAGACAGATAGGACTTAACAGAAAAAGGAAGAACTACATATTGGTTAACAAAGACGTTAATTTTGATTTGCAACACAAGTGCTAAATATCTACTGTGTGTGTGTTCGATCGGCATCTGCTACTTCAGGTGAAAATAGTGATTAAAAGTGAGAAATTAATTACGGAAAAAAATTAAATATATTATATAAATATTTGTTCTAACGAAATGTTTTTAAGTTTATTTTAATATTGTGCTAATTTACTCTAAAATAAGTGTTTTTAAAAATGTTTGACAGTTAGAAACCAGTGTTGAAAAATATAACTAAATATATATATGACGCGTATACGCGGTCTTATGAATCAAACCTTAAAACTGTTACTTTGTCGTTTTTGAGATAAAACAATAATAAGTGCGATAGACAAATAAATTGATAATAAATAGGTTAGTGTTAGTACTAAAACATTAACTGGTTAAGAAATTTAAGAAATCTGTAGACCTATATAAGAAACACCTCATATAAACACTACAAATATACGGAAAACCAAAGGTTGCTGCTCACTATCAAGTTAGTCAAATAACATTAACTATAAATAATATTAATACATAACAATTAGTTTATACTCGTATATAAGCGAGTTTTAAATAATAAAGAGAGTGTATTAATTGTTATAAGTAAACAATATATATGGTTTTCTTGAAAATTGTGACTGATTGTTTATGAACAATCACACTATACCAAGATAACGCAAAAAAAAACATAACTTGTCGCATATTTTAATACTATATAGAATTTATAGAAATTCCAGTGTGCCATTAATAATGTCTGGTGGCCAAGTGCCCTTCGAAGAATTATGCCGGCAAAAATCTCTAGAAACGTCTACTGCACTATGGAGAACTATTTTCATTGTTAAACATTAATTTTACAAACCGATTACCGTTCCATGAAAAGAGGCAACTATCTAATGGTTGTCCTCAACTCTATAACATGGTATTCGACGAGGACTGTGTTTCTTACTCGAAAGGTTGTGTAAACGTATGTTTTGATAAAATGTGTAGTTTCTTGAAGTTAGACAAAATGTCTATATCTACAAGTAAAACAAAGATAATGATCCTTGCCTTTGGCAAGACTGATGGGACTTAACAGAAAAAGGAAGAACTACATATTGGTTAACAAAGACGTTAATTTTGATTTGCAACACAAGTGGTACCTATCTACTGTGTGTGTGTTCGATCAGCATCTGCTATTTTAGGTGAAAAAAGTGATTAAAAGTGAGAAATTAATTACGGAAAAAAATTAAATATATTATATAAATACTTCTTCTAACGAAATGTATTTTAATATTGTGCTAATTTACTCTAAAATAAGTGTTTTTAAAAATGTTTGACAGTTAGAAACCAGTGTTGAAAAATATAACTAAATATATATATGACGCGTATACGCGGTCTTATGAATTAAACCTTAAAACTGTTACTTTGTCGTTTTTGAGATAATACAATAATAAGTGCGATAGACAAAGAAATTGATAATAATTAGGTTAGTAATAGTGCTAAAACATCAACTGGTTAAGAAATTTAAGAAATCTGTAGACCTATATAAGAATCACCTCATATAAACACTACAAATATACAGAAAACAAAAGGTTGCTGCTTACTATCAAGTAAGTCAACTAATATTAACTATAAATAATATAAATACATGACAATTAGTTTATACTCGTATAAAAGCAAGTTTCAAATAATAAAGAGAGTGTATTAATTGGTATAAGTAAACATTATATATGGTTTACTTGAAAATTGTTACTGATTGTTCATAAACAATTACACTATACCAAGATAACGCAAAGAAAAACATAACTTGTCGCATATTAAAATACTATATAGAATTTATAGAAATTCCAGGGTGCCTTTAATAATATCTGGTGACCAAGTGCCCTTCGAAGAATTAGGCCGGCAAAAATCTCTAGGAACGTCTACTGCACTATGGAGAACTATATTTATTGTTAAACATTAATTTTACAAACTGATTACCGTTCCATGAAATGAGACAACTATCTAATGGTTGTCGTCAACTCTGGAACATGGTATTCGACGAGGACTGTGTTTCTCACTCGAAAGGTTGTGTAAACGTATGTTTTGATAAAATGTGTAGCTTCTTGAAGCTACACAAAATGGCTATATCTTTTAGTAAAACAAAGATGATGATCCTTGCCTTTGGCAAGACAGATGGGACTTAACAGAAGAAGGAAGAACTACATATTGGTTAACAAAGACGGTAATTTTGATTTGCAACACAAGTGCGAAATATCTACTGTGTGTGTGTTCGATCGGCATCTGCTACTTTAGGTGAAAAAAGTGATTAAAAGTGAGAAATTAATAACGGAAAAAAATTAAATATATTATATAAATACTTCTTTTAACGAAATGTATTTAAGTTTATTTTAATATTGTGCTAATTTACTCTAAAATAAGTGTTTTTAAAAATGTTTGACAGTTAGAAACTAGTGTTGAAAAATATAACTAAATATATATATAACGCGTATACGCGGTCTTATGAATATAACCTTAAAACTGTAACCTTGTCGTAACCTTGTAGACCTATATAAAGAAGAACTCATATAAACACTACAAATATACGGAAAACAAAAGGTTGCTGCTCACTATCAAGTAAGTCAAATAACATTAACTATAAATAATATTAATACATAACAATTAGTTTATACTTGTATAAAAGCGAGTTTCAAATAATAAAGAGAGTGTATTAATTGTTATAAGTAAACAATATATATGGTTTTATTGAAAATTGTGACCGATTGTTCATGAACAATCACACTATACCAAGATAACGCAAAAAAAAACATAACTTGTCGCATATTATAATACTATATAGAATTTATAGAAATTCCAGGGTGCCTTAAATAATGTCTGGTGGCCAAGTGCTCTTCGAAGAATTAGGCCGGCAAAAATCTCTAGGAACGTCTACTGCACTATGGAGAACTATATTCATTGTCATACATTAATTTTACAAACCGATTACCGTCCCATGAAAAGAGGCAACTATCTAATGGTTGTCCTCAACTCTGGAACATGGTATTCGACGAGGACTGTGTTTCTCACTCAAAAGGTTGTGTAAACGTATGTTTTGATAAAATGTGTAGTTTTTTGTAGCTATACAAAATGGCTATATCTTCAAGTAAAACAAAGATGATGATCCTTGCCTTTGGCAAGACAGATGGGACTTAACAGAAAAAGGAAGAACTACATATTGGTTAAAAAAGACGTTAATTTTGATTTGCAACACAAGTGGTACCTATCTACTGTGTGTGTTTGATCGGCATCTGCTACTTTAGGTAAAAAAAGTGATTAAAAGTGAGAAATTAATTACGGAAATAAATTAAATATATTATATAAATACTTCTTTTAAAGTAATGTATTTAAGTTTATTTTAATATTGTGCTAATTTACTCTAAAATAAGTGTTTTTAAAAATGTTTGACAGTTAGAAACCAGTGTTGAAAAATATAACTAAATATATATATGACGCGTATACGCGGTCTTATGAATCAAACCTTAAAACTGTTACTTTGTCGTTTTTGAGATAAAACAATAATAAGTGCGATAGACAAAGAAATTGATAATAATTAGGTTAGTGTTAGTGCTAAAACATCAACTGGTTAAGAAATTTAAGAAATCTGTAGACCTATATAAGAAACACTTCATATAAACACTACAAATATACGGAAAACCAAAGGTTGCTGCTCACTATCAAGTAAGTCAAATAACATTAAAAATAAATAATATTAATACATAACAATTAGTTTATACTCGTATTAAAGCGAGTTTTAAATAATAAAGAGAGTGTATTAATTGTTATAAGTAAACAATATATATGGTTTTCTTGAAAATTGTGACTGATTGTTTATGAACAATCACACTATACCAAGATAACGCAAAAAGAAACATAACTTGTCGCATATTTTAATACTATATAGAATTTATAGAAATTCCAGTGTGCCAATAATAATGTCTGGTGGCCAAGTGCCCTTCGAAGAATTAGGCCGGCAAAAATCTCTAGGAACGTCTACTGCACTATGGAGAACTATATTCATTGTTAAACATTAGTTTTACAAATCGATTACCGTTTCATGAAAAGAGGCAACTATCTTATGGTTGTCCTCAACTCTGGAAAATGGTATTCGACGAGTACTGTGTTTCTCACTTGAAAGGTTGTGTAAACGTATATTTTGATACAATGAGTAGTTTCTTGAAGCTACACAAAATGGCTAATCTTCAAGTAAAACAAAGATGATGATCCTTGCCTTTGGCAAGACAGATGGGACTTAAGAGAAAAAGGAAGAACTACATATTGGTTAACAAAGACGTTAATTTTGATTTGCAACACAAGTGGTACCTATCTACTGTGTGTGTGTTCGATCGGCATCTGCTAGTTTAGGTAAAAAAAAGTGATTAAAAGTGAGAAATTAATTACGGAAAAAAATTAAATATATTATATAAATACTTCTTCTAACGAAATGTATTTAAGTTTATTTTAATATTGTGATAATTTACTCTAAAATAAGTGTTTTTATAAATGTTTGACAGTTAGAAATCAGTTTTGAAAAATATAACTAAATATATATATGACGCGTATACGCGGTCTTATGAATCAAACCTTAAAACTGTTACTTTGTCGTTTTTGAGATAAAACAATAATAAGTGCGATAGACAAAGAAATTGATAATAATTAGGTTAGTGTTAGTGCTAAAACATCAACTGGTTAAGAAATTCAAGAAATCTGTAGACCTATATAAGGAAGACCTCATATAAACACTACAAATATACAGAAAACAAAAGGTTGCTGCTCACTATCAAGTAAGTCAACTAACAAGAACTATAAATAATATAAATACATGACAATTAGTTTATACTCGTATAAAAGCGAGTTTCAAATAATAAAGAGAGTTTATAATTTTGTATAAGTAAACATTATATATGGTTTACTTGAATATTGTTACTGATTGTTCATGAACAATTACACTAAACCAAGATATCGCAAAGAAAAACATAACTTGTCGCATATTAAAATACTATATAGAATTTATAGAAATTCCAGGGTGCCTTTATTAATATCTGGTGACCAAGTGCCCTTTGAAGAATTAGGCCGGCAAAAATCTCTAGAAACGTCTACTGCACTATGGAGAACTATATTTATTGTTAAACATTAATTTTACAAACTGATTACCGTTCCATGAAAAGAGGCAACTATCTAATGGTTGTCCTCAACTCTGGAACATGGTATTCGACGAGGACTGTGTTTCTCACTCGAAAGGTTGTGTAAACGTATGTTTTGATAAAATGTGTAGTTTTTTGAAGCTACACAAAATAGCTATATCTTCAAGTAAAACAAAGATGATGATCCTTGCCTTTGGCAAGACAGATGGGACTTAACAGAAAAAGGAAGATCTACATATTGGTTAACAAAGACGTTAATTTTGATTTGCAACACAAGTGGTACCTATCTACTGTGTGTGTGTTCGATCGGCATCTGCTACTTTAGGTGAAAAAAGTGATTAAAAGTGAGAAATTAATAACGGAAAAAAATTAAATATATTATATAAATACTTCTTCTAACGAAATGTATTTAAGTTTATTTTAATATTGTGCTAATTTACTCTAAAATAAGTGTTTTTAAAAATGTTTGACAGTTAGAAACTAGTGTTAAAAAATATAACTAAATATATATTTGACGCGTATACGCGGTCTTATAAATATAACCTTAAAACTGTTACTTAGTCGCTTTTGAGAGAAAACAATAATAAGTGCGATAGACAAAGAAATTGATAATAATTAGGTTAGTGTTAGTGCTAAAACATCAACTGGTTAAGAAATTTAAGAAATCTGTAGACCTATATAAGAAAGACCTCATATAAACACTACAAATATACGGAAAACAAAAGGTTGCTGCTCACTATCAAGTAAGTCAAATAACATTAACTATAAATAATATTAATACATAACAATTAGTTTATACTCGTATAAAAATGAGTTTTAAATAATATAGAGAGTGTATTAATTGTTATAAGTAAACAATATATATGGTTTTCTTAAAAATTGTGACCGATTGTTCATGAACAATCACACCATACCAAGATAACGCAAAAAAAAACATAACTTGTCGCATATTATAATACTATATAGAATTTATAGAAATTCCAGGGTGCCTTAAATAATGTCTGGTGGCCAAGTGCTCTTCGAAGAATTAGGCCGGCAAAAATCTCTAGGAACGTCTACTGCACTATAGAGAACTATATTCATTGTCATACATTAATTTTACAAACCGATTACCGTTCCATGAAAAGAGGCAACTATCTAATGGTTGTCCTCAACTCTGGAACATGGTATTCGACGAGGACTGTGTTTCTCACCCGAAAGGTTGTGTAAACGTATGTTTTGATAAAATGTGTAGTTTCTTGACGCTACACAAAATGGCTATATCTTCAAGTAAAACAAAGATGATGATCCTTGCCTTTGGCAAGACAGATAGGACTTAACAGAAAAAGGAAGAACTACATATTGGTTAAAAAAGACGTTAATTTTGATTTGCAACACAAGTGGTATCTATCTACTGTGTGTGTTTGATCGGCATCTGCTACTTTAGGTGAAAAAAGTGATTAAAAGTGAGAAATTAATTACGGAAATAAATTAAATATATTATATAAATATTTCTTCTAACGAAATGTATTTAGGTTTATTTTAATATTGTGCTAATTTACTCTAAAATAAGTGTTTTTAAAAATGTTTGACAGTAAGAAACCAGTGTTGAAAAATATAACTAAATATATATATGACGCGTACACGCGGTCTTATGAATATAACCTTAAAACTGTAACCTTGTCGTTTATGAGATAAAACAATAATAAGTGCGATAGACAAAGAAATTGATAATAATTAGGTTAGTGTTAGTGCTAAAACATCAACTGGTTAAAAAATTTAAGAAATCTGTAGACCTATATAAGAAAGACCTCATATAAACACTACAAATAAACGGAAAACAAAAGGTTGCTGCTCACTATCAAGTAAGTCAAATTCCATTAACTATAAATAATATTAATACATAACAATTAGTTTATACTCGTATAAAAGCGAGTTTCAAATAATAAAGAGAGTGTATTAATTGTTATAAGTAAACAATATATATGGTTTTCTTAAAAATTGTGACTGATTGTTCATGAACAATCACACCATACCAAGATATCGCAAAAAAAAACATAACTTGTCGCATATTATAATACTATATAGAATTTATATAAATTTTAGGGTGCCTTTAATAATGTCTGGTGGCCAAGCGCCCTGCGAAGAATTAGGTTGGCAAAAATCTTAAGAAACGTCTACTGCACTATGAAGAACTATATTCATTGTTAAACATTAATTTTACAAACCGATTACCGTTCATTGAAAAAAAAGCAACTATCTAATGGTTTTCCTCAACTCTGGAACATGGTATTCGACGAGAACTGTGTTTCTCACTCGAAAGGTTGTGTAAACGTATGTTTTGATAAAATGTGTAGTTTCTTGAAGCTACACAAAATAGCTATATCTTTAAGTAAAACAAAGATGACGATCCTAGCCTTTGGCAAGACAGATGGGATTTAACAAAAAAAGTTAGATCTACATATTGGTTAACAAAGACGTTAATTTTGATTTGCAACACAAGTGGTACCTATCTACTGTGAGTGTGTTCGATCGGAATTTGCTACTTTAGGTGAAAAAAGTGATTAAAAGTGAGAAATTAACTACGGAAAAAAATTAAATATATTATATAAATACTTCTTCTAACGAAATGTATTTTAGTTTATTTTAATATTGTGCTTATTTACTCTAAAATAAGTGTTTTTAAAAAAGTTTGACAGTTAGAAACCAGAGTTGAAAAATATAACTAAATATATATATGATGCGTATACGCGGTCTTATGAAAATAACCTTAAAACTGTAACTTTGTCGTTTTTGAGATAAAACAATAATAAGTGCGATAGACAGAGAAATTGATAATAATTAGGTTAGTGTTAGTGCTAAAACATCAATTTGTTAATAAATTCAAGAAATCTGTAGACCTATATAAGAAAGACCTCATATAAACACTACAAATATACGGAAAACAAAAGGTTGCTGCTCACTATCAAGTAAGTCAAATAACATTAACTATAATTATTATTAATACATAACAATTAGTTTATACTCGTATAAAAGCGAGTTTTAAATAATAAAGAGAGTGTATTAATTGTTATAAGTAAACAATATATATGGTTTTCTTGAAAATTGTGACCGATTGTTCATGAACAATCACACTATACCAAGATAACGCAAAAAAAAACATAACTTATCGCATATTATAATACTATATAGAATTTATAGAAATTCCAGGGTGCCTTAAATAATGTCTGGTGGCCAAGTGCTCTTCGAAGAATTAGGCCGGCAAAAATCTCTAGGAACGTCTACTGCACTATGGAGAACTATATTCATTGTTAAACCTTAATTTTACAAACCGATTACTGTTCCATGAAAAGAGGCAACTATCTAATGGTTGTCCTCAACTCTGGAACATGGTATTCGACAAGAACTGTGTTTCTCATTTAAAAGGTTGTGTAAACGTATGTTTTGATAAAATGTGTAGTTTCTTAAAGCTACACAAAATGGCTAATCTTCAAGTAAAACAAAGATGATGATCCTTGCCTTTGGCAAGACAGATGGGACTTAACAGAAAAAGGAAGAACTACATATTGGTTAACAAAGACGTTAATTTTGATTTGCAAAACAAGTCGTACCTATCTACTGTGTGTGTGTTCGATCGGCATCTGCTACTTTAGGTGAAAAAAGTGATTAAAAGTGAGAAATTAATTACGGAAAAAAATTAAATATATTATATAAATATTTCTTCTAACGAAATGTACTTAGGTTTATTTTAATATTGTGCTAATTTACTCTAAAATAAGTGTTTTTAAAAATGTTTGACAGTTAGAAACCAGTGTTGAAAAATATAACTAAATATATATATGACGCGTATACGCGGTCTTATGAATATAACCTTAAAACTGTAACTTTGTCGATTTTGAGATAAAACAATAATAAGTGCGATAGACAAAGAAATTGATAATAATTAGGTTAGTGTTAGTGCTAAAACATCAACTGGTTAAGAAATTTAAGAAATCTGTAGACCTATATAAGAAAGACCTCATATAAACACTACAAATATACGGAAAACAAAAGGTTGCTGCTCACTATCAAGTAAGTCAAATTCCATTAACTATAAATAATATTAATACATAACAATTAGTTTATACTCGTATAAAAGCGAGTTTTAAATAATAAAGAGAGTGTATTAATTGTTATAAGTAAACAATATATATGGTTTTCTTAAAAATTGTGACTGATTGTTCATGAACAATCACACTATACCAAGATATCGCAAAAAAAACATAACTTGTCGCATATTATAATACTATATAGAATTTATATAAATTCCAGGGTGCCTTTAATAATGTCTGGTGGCCAAGCGCCCTGCGAAGAATTAGGTTGGCAAAAATCTCAAGAAACGTCTACTGCACTATGAAAAACTATATTCATTGTTAAACATTAATTTTACAAACCGATTACCGTTCATTGAAAAGAGGCAACTATCTAATGGTTTTCCTAAACTCTGGAACATGGTATTCGACGAGGACTGTGTTTCTCACTCGAAAGGTTGTGTAAACGTATGTTTTGATAAAATGTGTAGTTTCTTGAAGCTACACAAAATGGCTATATCTTCAAGTAAAACAAAGATGATGATCCTAGCCTTTGGCAAGACAGATGGGACTTAACAAAAAAAGTTAGATCTACATATTGATTAACAAAGACGTTAATTTTGATTTGCAACACAAGTGGTACCTATCTACTGTGAGTGTGTTCGATCGGAATTTGCTACTTTAGGTGAAAAAAGTGATTAAAAGTGAGAAATTAAATATATTATATAAATACTTCTTCTAACGAAATGTATTTTAGTTTATTTTAATATTGTGCTTATTTACTCTAAAATAAGTGTTTTTAAAAAAGTTTGACAGTTAGAAACCAGAGTTGAAAAATATAACTAAATATATATATGATGCGTATACGCGGTCTTATGAAAATAACCTTAAAACTGTAACTTTGTCGTTTTTGAGATAAAACAATAATAAGTGCGATAGACAGAGAAATTGATAATAATTAGGTTAGTGTTAGTGCTAAAACATCAATTTGTGAATAAATTCAAGAAATCTGTAGACCTGTATAAGAAAGACCTCATATAAACAATACAAATATACGGAAAACAAAAGGTTGCTGCTCACTATCAAGTAAGTCAAATAACATTAACTATAAATAATATTAATACATAACAATTAGTTTATACTCGTATAAAAGCGAGTTTTAAATAATAAAGAGAGTGTATTAATTGTTATAAGTAAACAATATATATGGTTTTCTTGAAAATTGTGACCGATTGTTCATGAACAATCACACTATACCAAGATAACGCAAAAAAAAACATAACTTATCGCATATTATAATACTATATAGAATTTATAGAAATTCCAGGGTGCCTTAAATAATGTCTGGTGGCCAAGTGCTCTTCGAAGAATTAGGCCGGCAAAAATCTCTAGGAACGTCTACTGCATTGTTATATTAATATTCATTGTTAAACATTAATTTTACAAACCGATTACTATTCCATGAAAAGAGGCAACTATCTAATGGTTGTCCTCAACTCTGGAACATGGTATTCGACAAGAACTGTGTTTCTCACTCAAAAGGTTGTGTAAACGTATGTTTTGATAAAATGTGTAGTTTCTTGAAGTTACACAAAATGGCTAATCTTCAAGTAAAACAAAGATGATGATCCTTGCCTTTGGCAAGACAGATGGGACTTAACAGAAAAAGGAAGAACTACATATTATTTAACAAAGACGTTAATTTTGATTTGCAACACAAGTGGTACCTATCTACTGTGTGTGTGTTCGATCGGCATCTGCTACTTTAGGTGAAAAAAGTGATTAAAAGTGAGAAATTAATTACGGAAAAAAATGAAATATATTATATAAATATTTCTTCTAACGAAATGTATTTAGGTTTATTTTAATATTGTGCTAATTTACTCTAAAATAAGTGTTTTTAAAAATGTTTGACAGTTAGAAACCAGTGTTGAAAAATATAACTAAATATATATATGACGCGTATACGCGGTCTTATGAATATAACCTTAAAACTGTAACTTTGTCGATTTTGAGATAAAACAATAATAAGTGCGATAGACAAAGAAATTGATAATAATTAGGTTAGTGTTAGTGCTAAAACATCAACTGGTTAAGAAATTTAAGAAATCTGTAGACCTATATAAGAAAGACCTCATATAAACACCACAAATATACGGAAAACAAAAGGTTGCTGCTCACTATCAAGTATTTAATATCAGGAATTTATATAAATTTCAGGGTGCCTTTAATAATGTCTGGTGGCCAAGCGCCCTGCGAAGAATTAGGATGGCAAAAATCTCAAGAAACGTCTACTGCACTATGGAGAACTATATTCATTGTTAAACATTAATTTTACAAACCGATTACCGTTCATTGAAAAGAGGCAACTATCTAATGGTTTTCCTTAACTCTGGAACATGGTATTCGACAAAAACTGTGTTTGTCACTCGAAAGGTTGTGTAAACGTATGTTTTGATAAAATGTGTAGTTTCTTGAAGCTACACAAAATGGCTATATCTTCAAGTAAAACAAAGATGATGATCCTAGCCTTTGGCAAGACAGATGGGACTTAACAAAAAAAGTTAGATCTACATATTGATTAACAAAGACGTTAATTTTGATTTGCAACACAAGTGGTACCTATCTACTGTGAGTGTGTTCGATCGGAATTTGCTACTTTAGGTGAAAAAAGTGATTAAAAGTGAGAAATTAAATATATTATATAAATACTTCTTCTAACGAAATGTATTTTAGTTTATTTTAATATTGTGCTTATTTACTCTAAAATAAGTGTTTTTAAAAAAGTTTGACAGTTAGAAACCAGAGTTGAAAAATATAACTAAATATATATATGATGCGTATACGCGGTCTTATGAAAATAACCTTAAAACTGTAACTTTGTCGTTTTTGAGATAAAACAATAATAAGTGCGATAGACAGAGAAATTGATAATAATTGGGTTAGTGTTAGTGCTAAAACATTAATTTGTTAATAAATTCAAGAAATCTGTAGACCTGTATAAGAAAGACCTCATATAAACACTACAAATATACGGAAAACAAAAGGTTGCTGCTCACTATCAAGTAAGTCAAATAACATTAACTATAAATAATATTAATACATAACAATTAGTTTATACTCGTATAAAAGCGAGTTTTAAATAATAAAGAGAGTGTATTAATTGTTATAAGTAAACAATATATATGGTTTTCTTGAAAATTGTGACCGATTGTTCATGAACAATCACACTATACCAAGATAACGCAAAAAAAAACATAACTTATCGCATATTATAATACTATATAGAATTTATAGAAATTCCAGGGTGCCTTAAATAATGTCTGGTGGCCAAGTGCTCTTCGAAGAATTAGGCCGGCAAAAATCTCTAGGAACGTCTACTGCACTATGGAGAACTATATTCATTGTTAAACATTAATTTTACAAACCGATTACTATTCCATGAAAAGAGGCAACTATCTAATGGTTGTCCTCAACTCTGGAACATGGTATTCGACAAGAACTGTGTTTCTCACTCAAAAGGTTGTGTAAACGTATGTTTTGATAAAATGTGTAGTTTCTTGAAGTTACACAAAATGGCTAATCTTCAAGTAAAACAAAGATGATGATCCTTGCCTTTGGCAAGACAGATGGGACTTAACAAAAAAAGGAAGAACTACATATTGGTTAACAAAGACGTTAATTTTGATTTGCAATACAAGTGGTACCTATCTACTGTGTGTGTGTTCGATCGGCATCTGCTACTTTAGGTGAAAAAAGTGATTAAAAGTGAGAAATTAATTACGGAAAAAAATTAAATATATTATATAAATATTTCTTCTAACGAAATGTATTTAGGTTTATTTTAATATTGTGCTAATTTACTCTAAAAAAAAGTGTTTTTAAAAATGTTTGACAGTTAGAAACCAGTGTTGAAAAATATAACTATATATATATATGACGCGTATACGCGGTCTTATGAATATAACCTTAAAACTGTAACTTTGTCGATTTTGAGATAAAACAATAATAAGTGCGATAGACAAAGAAATTGATAATAATTAGGTTAGTGTTAGTGCTAAAACATCAACTGGTTAAGAAATTTAAGAAATCTGTAGACCTATATAAGAAAGACCTCATATAAACACTACAAATATACGGAAAACAAAAGGTTGCTGCTCACTATCAAGTAAGTCTAATAACATTAACTATAAATAATATTAATACATAACAATTAGTTTATACTCGTATAAAAGCGAGTTTTAAATAATAAAGAGAGTGTATTAATTGTTATAAGTAAACAATATATATGGTTTTCTTGAAAATTGTGACTGATTGTTCATGAACAATCACATTATACCAAGATAACGCAAAAAAAAACATAACTTATCGCATATTATAATACTATATAGAATTTATAGAAATTTCATGGTGCCTTCAATAATGTCTGGTGGCCAAGCGCCCTTCGAAAAATTAGGCCGGCAAAAATCTCTAGGAACGTCTACTGCACTATAGAGAACTATATTCATTGTCATACATTAATTTTACAAACCGATTACCGTTCCATGAAAAGAGGCAACTATCTAATGGTTGTCCTTAACTCTGGAACATGGTATTCGACGAGGACTGTGTTTCTCACCCGAAAGGTTGTGTAAACGTAAGTTTTGATAAAATGTGTAGTTTCTTGAAGCTACACAAAATAGCTATATCTTCAAGTAAAACAAAGATGATGATTTTTGCCTTTGGCAAGACAGATAGGACTTAACAGAAAAAGGAAGAACTACATATTGGTTAAAAAAGACGTTAATTTTGATTTGCAACACAAGTGGTATCTATCTACTGTGTGTGTTTGATCGGCATCTGCTACTTTAGGTGAAAAAAGTGATTTAAAGTGAGAAATTAATTACGGAAAAAAATTAAATATATTATATAAATATTTCTTCTAACGAAATGTATTTAGGTTTATTTTAATATTGTGCTAATTTACTCTAAAATAAGTGTTTTTAAAAATGTTTGACAGTTAGAAACCAGTGTTGAAAAATATAACTAAATATATATATGACGCGTATACGCGGTCTTATGAATATAACCTTAAAACTGTAACTTTGTCGATTTTGAGATAAAACAATAATAAGTGCGATAGACAAAGAAATTGATAATAATTAGGTTAGTGTTAGTGCTAAAACATCAACTGGTTAAGAAATTTAAGAAATCTGTAGACCTATATAAGAAAGACCTCATATAAACACTACAAATATACGGAAAACAAAAGGTTGCTGCTCACTATCAAGTAAGTCAAATAACATTAACTATAAATAATATTAATACATAACAATTAGTTTATACTCGTATAAAAGCGAGTTTTAAATAATAAAGAAAGTGTATTAATTGTTATAAGTAAACAATATATATGGTTTTCTTGAAAATTGTGACTGATTGTTCATGAACAATCACATTATACCAAGATAACGCAAAAAAAAACATAACTTATCGCATATTATAATACTATATAGAATTTATAGAAATTTCAGGGTGCCTTCAATAATGTCTGGTGGCCAAGCGCCCTTCGAAGAATTAGGCCGGCAAAAATCTCTAGGAACGTCTACTGCACTATGGAGAACTATTTTCATTGTTAAACATTAATTTTACAAACCGATTACCGTTCCATGAAAAGAGGCAACTATCTAATGGTTGTCCCCAACTCTGGAACATGGTATTCGACGAGGACTGTGTTTCTTACTCGAAAGGTTGTGTAAACGTATGTTTTGATAAAATGTGTAGTTTCTTGAAGCTAGACAAAATGTCTATATCTACAAGTAAAACAAAGATGATGATCCTTGCCTTTGGCAAGACAGATGGGACTTAACAGAAAAAGGAAGAACTACATATTGGTTAACAAAGACGTTAATTTTGATTTGCAACACAAGTGGTACCTATCTACTGTGTGTGTTTGATCGGCATCTGCTACTTTAGGTGAAAAAAGTGATTAAAAGTGAGAAATTAATTACGGAAAAAAATTAAATATATTATATAAATACTTCTTCTAACGAAATGTATTTAAGTTTATTTCAATATTGTGCTAATTTACTCTAAAATAAGTGTTTTTAAAAATGTTTGACAGTAAGAAACCAGTGTTGAAAAATATAACTAAATATATATATGACGCGTATACGCGGTCTTATGAATATAACCTTAAAACTGTTACTTTGTCGTTTATGAGATAAAACAATAATAAGTGCGATAGACAAAGAAATTGATAATAATTAGGTTAGTGTTAGAGCTAAAACATCAACTGGTTAAAAATTTAAGAAATCTGTAGACCTATATAAGAAAGACCTCATATAAACACTACAAATAAACGGAAAACAAAAGGTTGCTGCTCACTATCAAGTAAGTCAAATTCCATTAACTATAAATAATAATAATACATAACAATTAGTTTATACTCGTATAAAAGCGAGTTTTAAATAATAAAGAGAGTGTATTAATTGTTATAAGTAAACAATATATATGGTTTTCTTGAAAATTGTGACCGATTGTTCATGAACAAACACACTATACCAAGATAACGCAAAAAAAAACATAACTTATCGCATATTATAATACTATATAGAATTTATAGAAATTCCAGGGTGCCTTAAATAATGTCTGGTGGCCAAGTGCTCTTCGAAGAATTAGGCCGGCAAAAATCTCTAGGAACGTCTACTGCACTATGGAGAACTATATTCATTGTTAAACATTAATTTTACAAACCGATTACTGTTCCATGAAAAGAGGCAACTATCTAATGGTTGTCCTCAACTCTGGAACATGGTATTCGACGAGGACTGTGTTTCTTACTCGAAAGGTTGTGTAAACGTATGTTTTGATAAAATGTGTAGTTTCTTGAAGCTAGACAAAATGTCTATATCTACAAGTAGAACAAAGATGATGATCCTTGCCTTTGGCAAGACAGATGGGACTTAACAGAAAAAGGAAGAACTACATATTGGTTAACAAAGACGTTAATTTTGATTTGCAACACAAGTGGTACCTATCTACTGTGTGTGTGTTCGATCGGCATCTGCTACTTTAGGTGAAAAAAGTGATTAAAAGTGAGAAATTAATTACGGAAAAAAATTAAATATATTATATAAATATTTCTTCTAACGAAATGTATTTAGGTTTATTTTAATATTGTGCTAATTTACTCTAAAATAAGTGTTTTTAAAAATGTTTGACAGTTAGAAACCAGTGTTGAAAAATATAACTAAATATATATATGACGCGTATACGCGGTCTTATGAATATAACCTTAAAACTGTAACTTTGTCGATTTTGAGATAAAACAATAATAAGTGCGATAGACAAAGAAATTGATAATAATTAGGTTAGTGTTAGTGCTAAAACATCAACTGGTTAAGAAATTTAAGAAATCTGTAGACCTATATAAGAAAGACCTCATATAAAGACTACAAATATACGGAAAACAAAAGGTTGCTGCTCACTATCAAGTAAGTCAAATTCCATTAACTATAAATAATATTAATACATAACAATTAGTTTATACTCGTATAAAAGCGAGTTTTAAATAATAAAGAGAGTGTATTAATTGTTATAAGTAAACAATATATATGGTTTTCTTAAAAATTGTGACTGATTGTTCATGAACAATCACACTATACCAAGATATCGCAAAAAAAAACATAACTTGTCGCATATTATAATACTATATAGAATTTATATAAATTCCAGGGTGCCTTTAATAATGTCTGGTGGCCAAGCGCCCTGCGAAGAATTAGGTTGGCAAAAATCTCAAGAAACGTCTACTGCACTATGGAGAACTATATTCATTGTTAAACATTAATTTTACAAACCGATTACCGTTCATTGAAAAGAGGCAACTATCTAATGGTTTTCCTCAACTCTGGAACATGGTATTCGACAAAAACTGTGTTTCTCACTCGAAAGGTTGTGTAAACGTATGTTTTGATAAAATGTGTAGTTTCTTGAAGCTACACAAAATAGCTATATCTTCAAGTAAAACAAAGATGATGATCCTAGCCTTTGGCAAGACAGATGGGACTTAACAAAAAAAGTTAGATCTACATATTGATTAACAAAGACGTTAATTTTGATTTGCAACACAAGTGGTACCTATCTACTGTGAGTGTGTTCGATCGGAATTTGCTACTTTAGGTGAAAAAAGTGATTAAAAGTGAGAAATTAAATATATTATATAAATACTTCTTCTAACGAAATGTATTTTAGTTTATTTTAATATTGTGCTTATTTACTCTAAAATAAGTGTTTTTAAAAAAGTTTGACAGTTAGAAACCAGAGTTGAAAAATATAACTAAATATATATATGATGCGTATACGCGGTCTTATAAAAATAACCTTAAAACTGTAACTTTGTCGTTTTTGAGATAAAACAATAATAAGTGCGATAGACAGAGAAATTGATAATAATTAGGTTAGTGTTAGTGCTAAAACATCAATTTGTTAATAAATTCAAGAAATCTGTAGACCTGTATAAGAAAGACCTCATATAAACACTACAAATATACGGAAAACAAAAGGTTGCTGCTCACTATCAAGTAAGTCAAATAACATTAACTATAAATAATATTAATACATAACAATTAGTTTATACTCGTAAAAAACCGAGTTTTAAATAATAAAGAGAGTGTATTAATTGTTATAAGTAAACAATATATATGGTTTTCTTGAAAATTGTGACCGATTGTTCATGAACAATCACACTATACCAAGATAACGCAAAAAAAAACATAACTTATCGCATATTATAATACTATATAGAATTTATAGAAATTCCAGGGTGCCTTAAATAATGTCTGGTGGCCAAGTGCTCTTCGAAGAATTAGGCCGGCAAAATTCTCTAGGAACGTCTACTGCACTATGGAGAACTATATTCATTGTTAAACATTAATTTTACAAACATATTACTATTCCATGAAAAGAGGCAACTATCTAATGGTTGTCCTCAACTCTGGAAAATGGTATTCGACAAGAACTGTGTTTTTTACTTAAAAGGTTGTGTAAACGTATGTTTTGATAAAATGTGTAGTTTCTTGAAGTTACACAAAATGGCTAATCTTCAAGTAAAACAAAGATGATGATCCTTGCCTTTGGCAAGACAGATGGGACTTAACAGAAAAAGGAAGAACTACATATTGGTTAACAAAGACGTTAATTTTGATTTGCAACACAAGTGGTACCTATCTACTGTGTGTGTGTTCGATAGGCATCTGCTACTTTAGGTGAAAAAAGTGATTAAAAGTGAGAAATTAATTACGGAAAAAAATTAAATATATTATATAAATATTTCTTCTAACGAAATGTATTTAGGTTTATTTTAATATTGTGCTAATTTACTCTAAAAAAAAGTGTTTTTAAAAATGTTTGACAGTTAGAAACCAGTGTTGAAAAATATAACTATATATATATATGACGCGTATACGCGGTCTTATGAATATAACCTTAAAACTGTAACTTTGTCGATTTTGAGATAAAACAATAATAAGTGCGATAGACAAAGAAATTGATAATAATTAGGTTAGTGTTAGTGCTAAAACATCAACTGGTTAAGAAATTTTAAAAATCTGTAGACCTATATAAGAAAGACCTCATATAAACACTACAAATATACGGAAAACAAAAGGTTGCTGCTCACTATCAAGTAAGTCAAATAACATTAACTATAAATAATATTAATACATAACAATTAGTTTATACTCGTATAAAAGCGAGTTTTAAATAATAAAGAGAGTGTATTAAATGTTATAAGTAAACAATATATATGGTTTTCTTGAAAATTGTGACTGATTGTTCATGAACAATCACATTATACCAAGATAACGCAAGAAAAAACATAACTTATCGCATATTATAATACTATATAGAATTTATAGAAATTTCAGGGTGCCTTCAATAATGTCTGGTGGCCAAGCGCCCTTCGAAAAATTAGGCCGGCAAAAATCTCTAGGAACGTCTACTGCACTATAGAGAACTATATTCATTGTCATACATTAATTTTACAAACCGATTACCGTTCCATGAAAAGAGGCAACCATCTAATGGTTGTCCTCAACTCTGGAACATGGTATTCGACGAGGACTGTGTTTCTCACCCGAAAGGTTGTGTAAACGTAAGTTTTGATAAAATGTGTAGTTTCTTGAAGCTACACAAAATAGCTATATCTTCAAGTAAAACAAAGATGATGATTTTTGCCTTTGGCAAGACAGATAGGACTTAACAGAAAAAGGAAGAACTACATATTGGTTAAAAAAGACGTTAATTTTGATTTGCAACACAAGTGGTATCTATCTACTGTGTGTGTTTGATCGGCATCTGCTACTTTAGGTGAAAAAAGTGATTTAAAGTGAGAAATTAATTACGGAAAAAAATTAAATATATTATATAAATATTTCTTCTAACGAAATGTATTTAGGTTGATTTTAATATTGTGCTAATTTACTCTAAAATAAGTGTTTTTAAAAATGTTTGACAGTTAGAAACCAGTGTTAAAAAATATAACTAAATATATATATGACGCGTATACGCGGTCTTATGAATATAACCTTAAAACTGTAACTTTGTCGATTTTGAGATAAAACAATAATAAGTGCGATAGACAAAGAAATTGATAATAATTAGGTTAGTGTTAGTGCTAAAACATCAACTGGTTAAGAAATTTAAGAAATCTGTAGACCTATATAAGAAAGACCTCATATAAACACTACAAATATACGGAAAACAAAAGGTTGCTGCTCACTATCAAGTAAGTCAAATAACATTAACTATAAATAATATTAATACATAACAATTAGTTTATACTCGTATAAAAGCGAGTTTTAAATAATAAAGAAAGTGTATTAATTGTTATAAGTAAACAATATATATGGTTTTCTTAAAAATTGTGACTGATTGTTCATGAACAATCACATTATACCAAGATAACGCAAAAAAAAACATAACTTATCGCATATTATAATACTATATAGAATTTATAGAAATTTCAGGGTGCCTTCAATAATGTCTGGTGGCCAAGCGCCCTTCGAAGAATTAGGCCGGCAAAAATCTCTAGGAACGTCTACTGCACTATGGAGAACTATTTTCATTGTTAAACATTAATTTTACAAACCGATTACCGTTCCATAAAAAGAGGCAACTATCTAATGGTTGTCCCCAACTCTGGAACATGGTATTCGACGAGGACTGTGTTTCTTACTCGAAAGGTTGTGTAAACGTATGTTTTGATAAAATGTGTAGTTTCTTGAAGCTAGACAAAATGTCTATATCTACAAGTAAAACAAAGATGATGATCCTTGCCTTTGGCAAGACAGATGGGACTTAACAGAACAAGGAAGAACTACATATTGGTTAACAAAGACGTTAATTTTGATTTGCAATACAAGTGGTACCTATCTACTGTGTGTTTGATCGGCATCTGCTACTTTAGGTGAAAAAAGTGATTAAAAGTGAGAAATTAATTACGGAAAAAAATTAAATATATTATATAAATACTTCTTCTAACGAAATGTATTTAAGTTTATTTCAATATTGTGCTAATTTACTCTAAAATAAGTGTTTTTAAAAATGTTTGACAGTAAGAAACCAGTGTTGAAAAATATAACTAAATATATATATGACGCGTATACGCGGTCTTATGAATATAACCTTAAAACTGTTACTTTGTCGTTTATGAGATAAAACAATAATAAGTGCGATAGACAAAGAAATTGATAATAATTAGGTTAGTGTTAGTGCTAAAACATCAACTGGTTAAAAAATTTAAGAAATCTGTAGACCTATATAAGAAAGACCTCATATAAACACTACAAATAAACGGAAAACAAAAGGTTGCTGCTCACTATCAAGTAAGTCAAATTCCATTAACTATAAATAATATTAATACATAACAATTAGTTTATACTCGTATAAAAGCGAGTTTTAAATAATAAAGAGAGTGTATTAATTGTTATAAGTAAACAATATATATGGTTTTCTTGAAAATTGTGACTGATTGTTCATGAACAATCACACTATACCAAGATATCGCAAAGAAAAACATAACTTGTCGCATATTATAATACTATATAGAATTTATATAAATTCCAGGGTGCCTTTAATAATGTCTGGTGGCCAAGCGCCCTGCGAAGAATTAGGTTGGCAAAAATCTCAAGAAACGTCTACTGCACTATGGAGAACTATATTCATTGTTAAACATTAATTTTACAAACCGATTACCGTTCATTGAAAAGAGGCAACTATCTAATGGTTTTCCTCAACTCTGGAACATGGTATTCGACGAGAACTGTGTTTCTCACTCGAAAGGTTGTGTAAACGTATGTTTTGATAAAATGTGTAGTTTCTTGAAGCTACACAAAATGGCTATATCTTCAAGTAAAACAAAGATGATGATCCTAGCCTTTGGCAAGACAGATGGGACTTAACAAAAAAAGTTAGATCTACATATTGGTTAACAAAGACGTTAATTTTGATTTGCAACACAAGTGGTACCTATCAACTGTGAGTGTGTTCGATCGGAATTTGCTACTTTAGGTGAAAAAAGTGATTAAAAGTGAGAAATTAACTACGGAAAAAAATTAAATATATTATATAAATACTTCTTCTAACGAAATGTATTTTAGTTTATTTTAATATTGTGCTTATTTACTCTAAAATAAGTGTTTTTAAAAAAGTTTGACAGTTAGAAACCAGAGTTGAAAAATATAACTAAATATATATATTATGCGTATACGCGGTCTTATGAAAATAACCTTAAAACTGTAACTTTGTCGTTTTTGAGATAAAACAATAATAAGTGCGATAGACAGAGAAATTGATAATAATTAGGTTAGTGTTAGTGCTAAAACATCAATTTGTTAATAAATTCAAGAAATCTGTAGACCTATATAAGAAAGACCTCATATAAACACTACAAATATACGGAAAACAAAAGGTTGCTGCTCACTATCAAGTAAGTCAAATAACATTAACTATAAATAATATTAATACATAACAATTAGTTTATACTCGTATAAAAGCGAGTTTTAAATAATAAAGAGAGTGTATTAATTGTTATAAGTAAACAATATATATGGTTTTCTTGAAAATTGTGACCGATTGTTCATGAACAATCACACTATACCAAGATAACGCAAAAAAAAACATAACTTATCGCATATTATAATACTATATAGAATTTATAGAAATTCCAGGGTGCCTTAAATAATGTCTGGTGGCCAAGTGCTCTTCGAAGAATTAGGCCGGCAAAAATCTCTAGGAACGTCTACTGCACTATGGAGAACTATATTCATTGTTAAACATTAATTTTACAAACCGATTACTGTTTCATGAAAAGAGGCAACTATCTAATGGTTGTCCTCAACTCTGGAACATGGTATTCGACGAGGACTGTGTTTCTCACTCAAAAGGTTGTGTAAACGTATGTTTTGATAAAATGTGTAGTTTCTTGAAGCTACACAAAATGGCTATATCTTTAAGTAAAACAAAGATGATGATCCTTGCCTTTGGCAAGACAGATGGGACTTAACAGAAAAAGGAAGAAGTATATATTGGTTAACAAAGACGTTAATTTTGATTTGCAACACAAGTGGTACCTATCTACTGTGTGTGTGTTCGATCGGCATCTGCTACTTTAGGTGAAAAAAGTGATTAAAAGTGAGAAATTAATTACGGAAAAAAATTAAATATATTATATAATTACTTCTTCTAACGAAATGTATTTAAGTTTATTTCAATATTGTGCTAATTTACTCTAAAATAAGTGTTTTTAAAAATGTTTGACAGTTAGAAACCAGTGTTGAAAAATATAACTAAATATATATATGACGCGTATACGCGGTCTTATGAATCAAACCTTAAAACTGTTACTTTGTCGTTTTTGAGATAAAACAATATTAAGTGCGATAGACAAAGAAATTGATAATAATTAGGTTAGTGTTAGTGCTAAAACATCAACTGGTTAAGAAATTTAAGAAATCTGTAGACCTATATAAGAAAGACCTCATATAAACACTACAAATATACGGAAAACAAAAGGTTGCTGCTCACTATCAAGTAAGTCAAATAACATTAACTATAAATAATATTAATACATAACAATTAGTTTATACTCGTAAAAAAGCGAGTTTTAAATAATAAAGAGAGTGTTATAATTGTTATAAGTAAACAATATATATGGTTTTCTTGAAAATTGTGACTGATTGTTCATGAACAATCACATTATACCAAGATAACGCAAAAAAAAACATAACTTATCGCATATTATAATACTATATAGAATTTATAGAAATTCCAGGGTGCCTTTAATAATGTCTGGTGGCCAAGTGCCCTTCGAAGAATTAGGCCGGCAAAAATCTCTAGGAACGTCTACTGCACTATGGAGAACTATATTTATTGTTAAACATTAATTTTACAATCCGATTACCGTTCCATGAAAAGAGGCAACTATCTAATGGTTGTCTTTAACTCTGGAACATGGTATTCGACGAGGACTGTGTTTCTCACTCGAAAGGTTGTGTAATCGTATGTTTTGATAAAATGTGTAATTTCTTGAAGCTACACGAAATGGCTATATCTTAAAGTAAAACAAAGATGATGATCCTTGCCTTTGGCAAGACAGATGGGACTTAACAAAAAAAGGAAGAACTACATATTGGTTAACAAAGACGTTAATTTTAATTTGCAACACAAGTGGTACCTATCTACTGTGTGTGTGTTCGATCGGCATCTGCTACTTTGGGTAAAGAAAAGTGATTAAAAGTGAGAAATTAATTACGGAAAAAAATTAAATATATTATATAAATACTTCTTCTAACGAAATGTATTTAAGTTTATTTTAATATTGTGCTAATTTACTCTAAAATAAGTGTTTTTAAAAATGTTTGACAGTTAGAAATCAGTGTTGAAAAATATAACTGAATATATATATAACGCGTATACGCGGTCTTATGAATATAACCTTAAAACTGTAACTTTGTCGTTTTTGAGATAAAACCATAATAAGTGCGATAGACAAAGAAATTGATAATAATTAGGTTAGTGTTAGTGCTAAAACATTAACTTGTTAATAAATTCAAGAAATCTGTAGACCTATATAAAGAAGACCTCATATAAACACTACAAATATACGGAAAACAAAAGGTTGCTGCTCACTATGAAGTAAGTCAAATAACATTAACTATAAATAATATTAATACATAACAATTAGTTTATACTCGTATAAAAGCGAGTTTCAAATTATAAAGAGGGTGTATTAATTGTTATAAGTAAACAATATATATGGTTTTCTTAAAAATTGTGACTGATTGTTCATGAACAATCACACTATACCAAGATAACGCAAAAAAAAACATAACTTGACGCATATTATAATACTATAAAGAATTTATAGAAACTCCAGGGTGCCTTTAATATTGTCTGGTGGCCAAGTGCCGTTCGAAGATTTAGGCCTGCAAAAATCTCTAGGAACGTCTACTGCACGATGAAGACCTGTATTCATTGTTAAACATTAATTTTCAAACTGATTACCGTTCTATGAAAAGAGACAACTATCTAATGGTTGTCCTCAACTCTGGAACATGGTATTTGACGAGGACTGTGTTTCCCACTCGAAAGGTTGTGTAAACGTATGTTTTAATAAAATGTGTAGTTTCTTGAAGCTACACAAAATGGCTATATATTTAAGTAAAACAAAGATGATGATCCTTGCCTTTGGCAAGACAGATGGGACTTACTAGAAAAAGGAAGAACTACATATTGGTTAACAAAGACGTTAATTTTGATTTGGAACACAAGTGCTAAATATTTACTATGTGTGTGTTCAATCGGTATCTGCTACTTTAGGTAAAAAAAGTGATTAAAAGTGAGAAATTAATTACGGAAAAAAATTAAATATATTATATAAATACTTCTCCTAACGAAATGTATTTAAGTTTATTTTAATATTGTGCTGATTTACTCTAAAATAAGTGTTTTTAAAAAAGTTTGACAGTTAGAAATCAATGTTGAAAAATATAACTAAATATATATATGACGCGTATACGCGGTCTTATGAAAATAACCTTAAAACTGTAACTTTGTCGTTTTTGAGATAAAACAATAATAAGTGCGATAGACAAAGAAATTGATAATAATTAGGTTAGTGTTAGTGCTTAAACATCAACTGGTTAAGAAATTCAAGAAATCTGTAGACCTATATAAGGAAGACCTCATATAAACACTACAAATATACAGAAAAGAAAAGGTTGCTGCTCACTATCAAGTAAGTCAACTAACATTAACTACAAAAAATATAAATACATGACAATTAGTTTATACTCGTATAAAAGCGAGTTTCGAATAATAAAGAGAGTTTATAATTTGGTATAAGTAAACATTATATATGGTTTACTTGAAAATTGTTACTGATTGTTCATGAACAATTACACTATACCAAGATAACGCAAAGAAAAACATAACTTGTCGCATATTAAAATACTATATAGAATTTATAGAAATTCCAGTGTGCCTTTAATAATATCTGGTGACCAAGTGCCCTTCGAAGAATTAGGCCTGCAAAAATCTCTAGAAACGTCTACTGCACTATGGAGAACTATATTTATTGTTAAACATTAATTTTACAAACTGATTACCGTTCCATGAAAAGAGGCAACTATCTAATGGTTGTCCTCAACTCTGGAACATGGTATTCGACGAGGACTGTGTTTCCCACTCGAAAGGTTGTGTAAACGTATGTTTTGATAAAATGTGTAGTTTCTTGAAGCTACACAAAATGGCTATATCTTTAAGTAAAACAAAGATGATGATACTTGCTTTTGGCAAGATAGATGGGACTTAACAGAATATGGAAGAACTACATATTGGTTAACAAAGACGTTAATTTTGATTTGCAACACAAGTAGTACCTATCTACTGTGTGTGTGTTCGATCGGCATCTGCTACTTTAGGTGAAAAAAGTGATTAATAGTGAGAAATTATTTACAGAAAAAAATTAAATATATTATATAAATACTTCTTCTAACGAAATGAATTTAAGTTTATTTTATTATTGTGCTAGTTTACTTTAAAATAAGTGTTTTTAAAAACGTTTGACAGTTAGAAAACAGTGTTGAAAAATATAACTAAATATATATATGACGCGTATACGCGGTCTTATGAATATAAGCTTAAAACTGTAACTTTGCCGTTTTTTAGATAAAACAATAATAAGTGCGATAGACAAAGAAATTGATAATAATTAGGTTAGTGTTAGTGCTAAAACATCAACTGGTTAAGAAATTCAAGAAATCTGTAGACCTATATAAGAAAGACCTCTTATAAACACTACAAATATACGGAAAACAAAAGGTTGCTGCTCACTATCAAGTAAGTCAACTAACATTAACTATAAATAATATAAATACATGACAATTAGTTTATACTCGTATAAGAGCGAGTTTCAAATAATAAAGAGAGTGTGTTAATTGTTACAAGTAAACAATATATATGGTTTTCTTGAAAATTGTTACTGATTGTTCATGAACAATCACACTATACCTAGATAACGCAAAGAAAAACATAACTTGTCGCATATTAAAATACTATATAGAATTTATAGAGCTTCCAGGGTGCCTTTAATAATGTCTGGTGGCCAAGTGCCCTTCGAAGAATTAGGCCGGCAAAAATTTCTAGGAACGTCTACTGCACTATGGAGAACTATATTTATTGTTAAACATTAATTTTACAAACTGATTACCGTTCCATGAAAAGAGGCAACTATCTAATGGTTGTCTTTAACTCTGGAACATAGTATTCGACGAGGACTGTGTTTCTCACTCGAAAGGTTGTGTAATCGTATGTTTTGATAAAATGTGTAGTTTCTTGAAGCTACACGAAATGGCTATATCTTTAAGTAAAACAAAGATGATGATCCTTGCCTTTGGCAAGACAAATGGGACTTAACAGAAAAAGGAAGAACTACATATTGGTTAACAATGACGTTAATTTTGATTTGCAACACAAGTGGTACCTATCTACTGTGTGTGTGTTCGATCGGCATCTGCTACTTTAGGTAAAAAAAAGTGATTAAAAGTGAGAAATTAATTACGGAAAAAAATTAAATATATTATATAAATACTTCTTCTAACGAAATGTATTTAAGTTTATTTTAATATTGTGATAATTTACTCTAAAATAAGTGTTTTTAAAAATGTTTGACAGTTAGAAATCAGTGTTGAAAAATATAACTAAATATATATATGACGCGTATACGCGGTCTTATGAATAAAACCTTAAAACTGTTACTTTGTCGTTTTTGAGATAAAACAATAATAAGTGCGATAGACAAAGAAATTGATAATAATTAGGTTAGTGTTAGTGCTAAAACATCAACTTGTTAATAAATTCAAGAAATCTGTAGACCTATATAAAGAAGACCTCATATAAACACTACAAATATACAGAAAACAAAAGGTTGCTGCTCACTATCAAGTAAGTCAACTAACATTAACTATAAATAATATTAATACATAACAATTAGTTTATACTCGTATAAAAGCGAGTTTTAAATTATAAAGAGAGTTTATAATTTGGTATAAGTAAACATTATATATGGTTTACTTGAAAATTGTTACTGATTGTTCATGAACAATTACACTTTACCAAGGTAACGCAAAGAAAAACATAACTTGTCGCATATTAAAACACTATATAGAATTTATAGAAATTCCAGTGTGCCTTTAATAATATCTGGTGACCAAGTGCCCTTCAAAGAATTAGGCCTGCAAAAATCTCTAGAAACGTCTACTGCACTATGGAGAACTATATTTATTGTTAAACATTAATTTTACAAACTGATTACCGTTCCATAAAAAGAGGCAACTATCTAATGGTTGTCCTCAACTCTGGAACATGGTATTCGACGAGGACTGTGTTACTCACTCGAAAGGTTGTGTAAACGTATGTTTTGATAAAATGTGTAGTTTCTTGAAGCTACACAAACAGGCTATATCTTTAAGTAAAACAAAGATAATGATCCTTGCCTTTGGCAAGACAGATGGGACTTAACAGAAAAAGGAAGATCTACATATTGGTTAACAAAGACGTTAATTTTGATTTGCAACACAAGTGGTACCTATCTACTGTGTGTGTGTTCGATCGGCATCTGCTACTTTAGGTGAAAAAAGTGATTAAAAGTGAGAAATTAATAACGGAAAAAAATTAAATATATTATATAAATACTTCTTCTAACGAAATGTATTTAAGTTTATTTTAATATTGTGCTAATTTACTCTGAAATAAGTGTTTTTAAAAATGTTTGACAGTTAGAAACTAGTGTTGAAAAATATAACTAAATATATATATAACGCGTATACGCGGTCTTATGAATATAACCTTAAAACTGTAACCTTGTCGTAACCTTGTAGACCTATATAAAGAAGAACTCATATAAACACTACAAATATACAGAAAACAAAAGGTTGCTGCTCACTATCAAGTAAGTCAAATAACATTAACTATAAATAATATTAATACATAACAATTAGTTTATACTCGTATAAAAGCGAGTTTTAAATAATAAAGAGAGTGTATTAATTGTAATAAGTAAACAATATATATGGTTTTCTTGAAAATTGTGACCGATTGTTCATAAACAATAACACTATACCAAGATAACGCAAAAAAAAACATAACTTATCGCATATTATAATACTATATAGAATTTATAGAAATTCCAGGGTGCCTTAAATAATGTCTGGTGGCCAAGCGCCCTTCGAAGAATTAGGCCGGCAAAAATCTGTAGGAACGTTTACTGCACTATGGAGAACTATTTGCATTGTTAAACATTAATTTTACAAACCGATTACCGTTCCATGAAAAGAGGCAACTATCTAATGGTTGTCCTCAACTCTGGAACATGGTAATCGACAAGGACTGTGTTTCTTACTCAAAAGGTTGTGTAAACGTATGTTTTGATAAAATGTGTAGTTTCTTGAAGCTACACAAAATGGCTATATCTTTAAGTAAAACAAAGATGATGATCCTTGCCTTTGGCAAGACAGATGGGACTTAACAGAAAAAGGAAGAAGTATATATTGGTTAACAAAGACGTTAATTTTGATTTGCAACACAAGTGGTACCTATCTACTGTGTGTGTGTTCGATCGGCATCTGCTACTTTGGGTAAAAAAAAGTGATTAAAAGTGAGAAATTAATTACGGAAAAAAATTAAATATATTATATAAATACTTCTTTTAACGAAATGTATTTAAGTTTATTTTAATATTGTGATAATTTACTCTAAAATAAGTGTTTTTAAAAATGTTTGACAGTTAGAAATCAGTGTTGAAAAATATAACTAAATATATATATAACGCGTATACGCGGTCTTATGAATATAACCTTAAAACTGTAACTTTGTCGCTTTTGAGATAAAACAATAATAAGTGCGATAGACAAAGAAATTGATAATAATTAGGTTAGTGTTAGTGCTAAAACATCAACTTGTTAATAAATTCAAGAAATCTGTAGACTTATATAAAGAAGACCTCATATAAACACTACAAATATACGGAAAACAAAAGGTTGCTGCTCACTATGAAGTAAGTCAAATAACATTAACTATAAATAATATTAATACATAACAATTAGTTTATACTCGTATAAAAGCGAGTTTCAAATTATAAAGAGAGTGTATTTATTGTTATAAGTAAACAATATATATGGTTTTCTTAAAAATTGTGACTGATTGTTCATGAACAATCACACTATACCAAGATAACGCAAAAAAAAACATAACTTGACGCATATTATAATACTATATAGAATTTATAGAAACTCCAGGGTGCCTTTAATATTGTCTGGTGGCCAAGTGCCGTTCGAAGATTTAGGCCTGCAAAAATCTCTAGGAACGTCTACTGCACGATGAAGACCTGTATTCATTGTTAAACATTAATTTTCAAACTGATTACCGTTCTATGAAAAGAGACAACTATCTAATGGTTGTCCTCAACTCTGGAACATGGTATTCAACGAGGACTGTGTTTCCCACTCGAAAGGTTGTGTAAACGTATGTTTTAATAAAATGTGTAGTTTCTTGAAGCTACACAAAATGGCTATATATTTAAGTAAAACAAAGATGATGATCCTTGCATTTGGCAAGACAGATGGGACTTAACAGAAAAAGGAAGAACTACATATTGGTTAACAAAGACGTTAATTTTGATTTGGAACACAAGTGCTAAATATCTACTGTGTGTGTTCAATCGGTATCTGCTACTTTAGGTAAAAAAAGTGATTAAAAGTGAGAAATTATTTACGGAAAAAAAATTAATATTTTATATAAATACTTCTCCTAACGAAATGTATTTAAGTTTATTTTAATATTGTGCTAATTTACTCTAAAATAAGTGTTTTTAAAAAAGTTTGACAGTTAGAAATCAATGTTGAAAAATATAACTAAATATATATATGACGCGTATACGCGGTCTTATGAAAATAACCTTAAAACTGTAACTTTGTCGTTTTTGAGATAAAACAATAATAAGTGCGATAGACAAAGAAATTGATAATAATTAGGTTAGTGTTAGTGCTTAAACATCAACTGGTTAAAAAATTCAAGAAATCTGTAGACCTATATAAGGAAGACCTCATATAAACACTACAAATATACAGAAAAGAAAAGGTTGCTGCTCACTATCAAGTAAGTCAACTAACATTAACTATAAAAAATATAAATACATGACAATTAGTTTATACTCGTATAAAAGCGAGTTTCGAATAATAAAGAGAGTTTATAATTTGGTATAAGTAAACATTATATATGGTTTACTTGAAAATTGTTACTGATTGTTCATGAACAATTACACTATACCAAGATAACGCAAAGAAAAACATAACTTGTCGCATATTAAAATACTATATAGAATTTATAGAAATTCCAGTGTGCCTTTAATAATATCTGGTGACCAAGTGCCCTTCGAAGAATTAGGCCTGCAAAAATCTCTAGAAACGTCTACTGCACTATGGAGAACTATATTTATTGTTAAACATTAATTTTACAAACCGATTACCGTTCCATGAAAAGAGGCAACTATCTAATGGTTGTCCTCAACTCTGGAACATGGTATTCGACGAGGACTGTGTTTCCCACTCGAAAGGTTGTGTAAACGTATGTTTTGATGAAATGTGTAGTTTCTTGAAGCTACACAAAATTGCTATATCTTTAAGTAAAACAAAGATGATGATACTTGCTTTTGGCAAGATAGATGGGACTTAACAGAATAAGGAAGAACTACATATTAATTAACAAAGACGTTAATTTTGATTTGCAACACAAGTAGTACCTATCTACTGTGTGTGTGTTCGATCGGCATCTGCTACTT
Source organism: Panorpa germanica (assembly GCA_963678705.1). NCBI lineage: Eukaryota > Metazoa > Arthropoda > Insecta > Mecoptera > Panorpidae > Panorpa > Panorpa germanica. The sequence continues at coordinate 11,840,946 of OY783216.1, read as the reverse complement.
TAGGTGAAAAAAGTGATTAATAGTGATAAATTATTTACAGAAAAAAATTAAATATATTATATAAATACTTCTTCTAACGAAATGAATTAAGGTTTATTTTATTATTGTGCTAGTTTACTTTAAAATAAGTGTTTTTAAAAACGTTTGACAGTTAGAAAACAGTGTTGAAAAATATAACTAAATATATATATGACGCGTATACGCGGTCTTATAAATATAAGCTTAAAACTGTAACTTTGCCGTTTTTTAGATAAAACAATAATAAGTGCGATAGACAAAGAAATTGATAATAACTAGGTTAGTGTTAGTGCTAAAACATCAACTGGTTAAGAAATTCAAGAAATCTGAAGACCTATATAAGAAAGACCTCATATAAACACTACAAATATACGGAAAACAAAAGGTTGCTGCTCACTATCAAGTAAGTCAACTAACATTAACTATAAATAATATAAATACATGACAATTAGTTTATACTTGTATAAGAGCGAGTTTCAAATAATAAAGAGAGTGTGTTAATTGTTACATGTAAACAATATATATGGTTTTCTTGAAAATTGTTACTGATTGTTTATGAACGATCACACTATACCAAGATAACGCAAAGAAAAACATAACTTGTCGCATATTAAAATACTATATAGAATTTATAGAGCTTCCAGGGTGCCTTTAATAATGTCTGGTGGCCAAGTGCCCTTCGAAGAATTAGGCCGGCAAAAATTTCTAGGAACGTCTACTGCACTATGGAGAACTATATTTATTGTTAAACATTAATTTTACAAACTGATTACCGTTCCATGAAAAGAGGCAACTATCTAATGGTTGTCTTTAACTCTGGAACATAGTATTCGACGAGGACTGTGTTTCTCACTCGAAAGGTTGTGTAGACGTATGTTTTAATAAAATGTGTAGTTTCTTGAAGCTACACGAAATGGCTATATCTTTAAGTAAAACAAAGATGATGATCCTTGCCTTTGGCAAGACAAATGGGACTTAACAGAAAAAGGAAGAACTACATATTGGTTAACAAAGACGTTAATTTTGATTTGCAACACAAGTGGTACCTATCTACTGTGTGTGTGTTCGATCGGCATCTGCTACTTTAGGTAAAAAAAAGTGATTAAAAGTGAGAAATTAATTACGGAAAAAAATTAAATATATTATATAAATACTTCTTCTAACGAAATGTATTTAAGTTTATTTTAATATTGTGATAATTTACTCTAAAATAAGTGTTTTTAAAAATGTTTGACAGTTAGAAATCAGTGTTGAAAAATATAACTAAATATATATATGACGCGTATACGCGGTCTTATGAATAAAACCTTAAAACTGTAACTTTGTCGTTTTTGAGATAAAACAATAATAAGTGCGATAGACAAAGAAATTGATAATAATTAGGTTAGTGTTAGTGCTAAAACATCAACTTGTTAATAAATTCAAGAAATCTGTAGACCTATATAAAGAAGACCTCATATAAACACTACAAATATACAGAAAACAAAAGGTTGCTGCTCACTATCAAGTAAGTCAACTAACATTAACTATAAATAATATTAATACATAACAATTAGTTTATACTCGTATAAAAGCGAGTTTCAAATTATAAAGAGAGTTTATAATTTGGTATAAGTAAACATTATATATGGTTTACTTGAAAATTGTTACTGATTGTTCATGAACAATTACACTTTACCAAGGTAACGCAAAGAAAAACATAACTTGTCGCATATTAAAATACTATATAGAATTTATAGAAATTCCAGTGTGCCTTTAATAATATCTGGTGACCAAGTGCCCTTCAAAGAATTAGGCCTGCAAAAATCTCTAGAAACGTCTACTGCACTATGGAGAACTATATTTATTGTTAAACATTAATTTTACAAACTGATTACCGTTCCATGAAAAGAGGCAACTATCTAATGGTTGTCCTCAACTCTGGAACATGGTATTCGACGAGGACTGTGTTTATCACTCGAAAGGTTGTGTAAACGTATGTTTTGATAAAATGTGTAGTTTCTTGAAGCTACACAAAATGGCTATATCTTTAAGTAAAACAAAGATGATGATCCTTGCCTTTGGCAAGACAGATGGGACTTAACAGAAAAAGGAAGATCTACATATTGGTTAACAAAGACGTTAATTTTGATTTGCAACACAAGTGGTACCTATCTACTGTGTGTGTGTTCGATCGGCATCTGCTACTTTAGGTGAAAAAAGTGATTAAAAGTGAGAAATTAATAACGGAAAAAAATTAAATATATTATATAAATACTTCTTCTAACGAAATGTATTTAGGTTTATTTTAATATTGTGCTAATTTACTCTGAAATAAGTGTTTTTAAAAATGTTTGACAGTTAGAAACTAGTGTTGAAAAATATAACTAAATATATATATAACGCGTATACGCGGTCTTATGAATATAACCTTAAAACTGTAACCTTGTCGTAACCTTGTAGACCTATATAAAGAAGAACTCATATAAACACTACAAATATACAGAAAACAAAAGGTTGCTGCTCACTATCAAGTAAGTCAAATAACATTAACTATAAATAATATTAATACATAACAATTAGTTTATACTCGTATAAAAGCGAGTTTTAAATAATAAAGAGAGTGTATTAATTGTTATAAGTAAACAATATATATGGTTTTCTTGAAAATTGTGACCGATTGTTCATAAACAATCACACTATACCAAGATAACGCAAAAAAAAACATAACTTATCGCATATTATAATACTATATAGAATTTATAGAAATTCCAGGGTGCCTTAAATAATGTCTGGTGGCCAAGCGCCCTTCGAAGAATTAGGCCGGCAAAAATCTGTAGGAACGTTTACTGCACTATGGAGAACTATTTGCATTGTTAAACATTAATTTTACAAACCGATTACCGTTCCATGAAAAGAGGCAACTATCTAATGGTTGTCCTCAACTCTGGAACATGGTATTCGACAAGGACTGTGTTTCTTACTCGAAAGGTTGTGTAAACGTATGTTTTGATAAAATGTGTAGTTTCTTGAAGCTAGACAAAATGTCTATATCTACAAGTAAAAGAAAGATGATGATCCTTGCCTTTGGCAAGACAGATGGAACTTAACAGAAAAAGGAAGAACTACATATTGGTTAACAAAGACGTTAATTTTGATTTGCAACACAAGTGGTACCTATCTACTGTGTGTGTGTTCGATCAGCATCTGCTATTTTAGGTGAAAAAAGTGATTAAAAGTGAGAAATTAATTACGGAAAAAAATTAAATATATTATATAAATACTTCTTCTAACGAAATGTATTTAAGTTTATTTTAATATTGTGCTAATTTACTCTAAAATAAGTGTTTTTAAAAATGTTTGACAGTTAGAAACCAGAGTTGAAAAATATAACTAAATATATATATGACGCGTATACGCGGTCTTATGAATCAAACCTTAAAACTGTTACTTTGTCGTTTTTGAGATAAAATAATAATAAGTGCGATAGACAAAGAAATTGATAATAATTAGGTTAGTGTTAGTGCTAAAACATCAACTGGTTAAGATATTTAATAAATCTGTAGACCTATATAAGAAACACCTCATATAAACACTACAAATATACGGAAAACCAAAGGTTGCTGCTCACTATCAAGTAAGTCAAATAACATTAACTATAAATAATATTAATACATAACAATTAGTTTATACTCGTATAAAAGCGAGTTTTAAATAATAAAGAGAGTGTATTAATTGTTATAAGTAAACAATATATAAGGTTTTCTTGAAAATTGTGACTGATGGTTTATGAACAATCACACTATACCAAGATAACGCAAAAAAAAACATAACTTGTCGCATATTATAATACTATAAAGAATTTAAAGAAATTCCAGGGTGCCTTTAATAATGTCTGGTGGCCAAGCGCCCTTCGAAGAATAAGGCCGGCAAAAATCTCTAGGAACGTCTACTGCACTATGGAGAACTATATTCATTGTTAAACATTAATTTTACAAACCGATTACCGTTCCATGAAAAGAGGCAACTATCTAATGGTTGTCCTTAACTCTGGAACATGGTATTTGACGAGGACTGTGTTTCCCACTCAAAAGGTTGTGTAAACGTATGTTTTGATAAAATGTGTAGTTTCTTGAAGCTACACAAATTGGCTATATCTTTAAGTAAAACAAAGATGATGATACTTGCCTTTGGCAAGATAGATGGGACTTAACAGAATAAGGAAGAACTACATATTGGTTAACAAAGACGTTAATTTTGATTTGCAACACAAGTGGTACCTATCTACTGTGTGTGTTTGATCGGCATCTGCTACTTTAGGTGAAAAAAGTGATTAATAGTGAGAAATTATTTACAGAAAAAAATTAAATATATTATATAAATACTTCTTCTAACGAAATGAATTTAAGTTTATTTTATTAATGTGCTAGTGTACTTTAAAATAAGTGTTTTAAAAAATGTTTGACAGTTAGAAACCAGTGTTGAAAAATATAACTAAATATATATATGACGCGTATGCGCGGTCTTATAAATATAAGCTTAAAACTGTAACTTTGCCGTTTTTTAGATAAAACAATAATAAGTGCGATAGACAAAGAAATTGATAATAATTAGGTTAGTGTTAGTGCTAAAACATCAACTGGTTAAGAAATTCAAGAAATCTGTGGACCTATATAAGGAAGACCTCATATAAACACTACAAATATACGGAAAACAAAAGGTTGCTGCTCACTATCAAGTAAGTCAACTAACATTAACTATAAATAATATAAATACATGACAATTAGTTTAAACTCGTATAAGAGCGAGTTTTAAATAATAAAGAGAGTGTGTTAATTGTTATAAGTAAACAATATATATGGTTTTCTTGAAAATTGTTACTGATTGTTCATGAACAATCACACTATACCAAGATAGCGCAAAGAAAAACATAACTTGTCGCATATTAAAATACTATATAGAATTTATAGAGCTATCAGGGTGCCTTTAATAATGTCTGGTGGCCAAGTGCCCTTCAAAGAATTAGGCCGGCAAAAATCTCTAGGAACGTCTACTGCACTATGGAGAACTATATTTATTGTTAAACATTAATTTTACAAACCGATTACCGTTCCATGAAAAGAGGCAACTATCTAATGGTTGTCTTTAACTCTGGAACATGGTATTCGACAAGGACTGTGTTTCTCATTCGAAAGGTTGTGTAATCGTATGTTTTGATAAAATGTGTAGTTTCTTGAAGCTACACAAAATGGCTATATCTTTAAGTAAAACAAAGATGATGATCCTTGCCTTTGGCAAGACAGATGGGACTTAACAGAAAATGGAAGAACTACATATTTGTTAACAAAGACGTTAATTTTGATTTGCAACACAAGTGCTAAATATCTACTGTGTGTGTGTTCGATCGGCATCTGCTACTTTAGGTGAAAAAAGTGATTAAAAGTGAGAATTTAATTACGGAAAAAAATTAAATATATTATATAAATACTTCTTCTAACGAAATGTATTTAAGTTTATTTTAATATTGTGCTAATTTACTCTGAAATAAGTGTTTTTAAAAATGTTTGACAGTTAGAAACTAGTGTTGAAAAATATAACTAAATATATATATAACGCGTATACGCGGTCTTATGAATATAACCTTAAAACTGTAACCTTGTCGTAACCTTGTAGACCTATATAAAGAAGAACTCATATAAACACTACAAATATACAGAAAACAAAAGGTTGCTGCTCACTATCAAGTAAGTCAAATAACATTAACTATAAATAATATTAATACATAACAATTAGTTTATACTCGTATAAAAGCGAGTTTTAAATAATAAAGAGAGTGTATTAATTGTAATAAGTAAACAATATATATGGTTTTCTTGAAAATTGTGACCGATTGTTCATAAACAATCACACTATACCAAGATAACGCAAAAAAAAACATAACTTATCGCATATTATAATACTATATAGAATTTATAGAAATTCCAGGGTGCCTTAAATAATGTCTGGTGGCCAAGCGCCCTTCGAAGAATTAGGCCGGCAAAAATCTGTAGGAACGTTTACTGCACTATGGAGAACTATTTGCATTGTTAAACATTAATTTTACAAACCGATTACCGTTCCATGAAAAGAGGCAACTATCTAATGGTTGTCCTCAACTCTGGAACATGGTATTCGACAAGGACTGTGTTTCTTACTCAAAAGGTTGTGTAAACGTATGTTTTGATAAAATGTGTAGTTTCTTGAAGCTACACAAAATGGCTATATCTTTAAGTAAAACAAAGATGATGATCCTTGCCTTTGGCAAGACAGATGGGACTTAACAGAAAAAGGAAGAAGTATATATTGGTTAACAAAGACGTTAATTTTGATTTGCAACACAAGTGGTACCTATCTACTGTGTGTGTGTTCGATCGGCATCTGCTACTTTACGTGAAAAAAGTGATTAAAAGTGAGAAATTAATTACGGAAAAAAATTAAATATATTATATAATTACTTCTTTTAACGAAATGTATTTAAGTTTATTTCAATATTGTGCTAATTTACTCTAAAATAAGTGTTTTTAAAAATGTTTGACAGTTAGAAACCAGTGTTGAAAAATATAACTAAATATATATATGACGCGTATACGCGGTCTTATGAATCAAACCTTAAAACTGTTACTTTGTCGTTTTTGAGATAAAACAATAATAAGTGCGATAGACAAAGAAATTGATAATAATTAGGTTAGTGTTAGTGCTAAAACATCAACTGGTTAAGAAATTTAAGAAATCTGTAGACCTATATAAGAAAGACCTCATATAAACACTACAAATATACGGAAAACAAAAGGTTGCTGCTCACTATCAAGTAAGTCAACTAACATTAACTATAAATAATATAAATACATGACAATTAGTTTATACTCGTATAAGAGCGAGTTTCAAATAATAAAGAGAGTGTGTTAATTGTTACAAGTAAACAATATATATGGTTTTCTTGAAAATTGTTACTGATTGTTCATGAACAATCACACTATACCAAGATAACGCAAAGAAAAACATAACTTGTCGCATATTAAAATACTATATAGAATTTATAGAACTTCCAGGGTGCCTTTAATAATGTTTGGTGGCCAAGTGCCCTTCGAAGAATTAGGCCGGCAAAAATCTCTAGGAACGTCTACTGCACTATGGAGAACTATATTTATTGTTAAACATTAATTTTACAAACCGATTACCGTTCCATGAAAAGAGGCAACTATCTAATGGTTGTCTTTAACTCTGGAACATGGTATTCGACGAGGACTGTGTTTCTCACTCGAAAGGTTGTGTAATCGTATGTTTTGATAAAATGTGTAATTTCTTGAAGCTACACGAAATGGCTATATCTTTAAGTAAAACAAAGATGATGATCCTTGCCTTTGGCAAGACAGATGCGACTTAACAAAAAAAGGAAGAACTACATATTGGTTAACAAAGACGTTAATTTTAATTTGCAACACAAGTGGTACCTATCTACTGTGTGTGTGTTCGATCGGCATCTGCTACTTTGGGTAAAAAAAAGTGATTAAAAGTGAGAAATTAATTACGGAAAAAAATTAAATATATTATATAAATACTTCTTCTAACGAAATGTATTTAAGTTTATTTTAATATTGTGATAATTTACTCTAAAATAAGTGTTTTTAAAAATGTTTGACAGTTAGAAATCAGTGTTGAAAAATATAACTAAATATATATATAACGCGTATACGCGGTCTTATGAATATAACCTTAAAACTGTAACTTTGTCGCTTTTGAGATAAAACAATAATAAGTGCGATAGACAAAGAAATTGATAATAATTAGGTTAGTGTTAGTGCTAAAACATCAACTTGTTAATAAATTCAAGAAATCTGTAGACTTATATAAAGAAGACCTCATATAAACACTACAAATATACGGAAAACAAAAGGTTGCTGCTCACTATGAAGTAAGTCAAATAACATTAACTATAAATAATATTAATACATAACAATTAGTTTATACTCGTATAAAAGCGAGTTTCAAATTATAAAGAGAGTGTATTTATTGTTATAAGTAAACAATATATATGGTTTTCTTAAAAATTGTGACTGATTGTTCATGAACAATCACACTATACCAAGATAACGCAAAAAAAAACATAACTTGACGCATATTATAATACTATATAGAATTTATAGAAACTCCAGGGTGCCTTTAATATTGTCTGGTGGCCAAGTGCCGTTCGAAGATTTAGGCCTGCAAAAATCTCTAGGAACGTCTACTGCACGATGAAGACCTGTATTCATTGTTAAACATTAATTTTCAAACTGATTACCGTTCTATGAAAAGAGACAACTATCTAATGGTTGTCCTCAACTCTGGAACATGGTATTCAACGAGGACTGTGTTTCCCACTCGAAAGGTTGTGTAAACGTATGTTTTAATAAAATGTGTAGTTTCTTGAAGCTACACAAAATGGCTATATATTTAAGTAAAACAAAGATGATGATCCTTGCATTTGGCAAGACAGATGGGACTTAACAGAAAAAGGAAGAACTACATATTGGTTAACAAAGACGTTAATTTTGATTTGGAACACAAGTGCTAAATATCTACTGTGTGTGTGTTCAATCGGTATCTGCTACTTTAGGTAAAAAAAGTGATTAAAAGTGAGAAATTATTTACGGAAAAAAATTAAATATTTTATATAAATACTTCTCCTAACGAAATGTATTTAAGTTTATTTTAATATTGTGCTAATTTACTCTAAAATAAGTGTTTTTAAAAAAGTTTGACAGTTAGAAATCAATGTTGAAAAATATAACTAAATATATATATGACGCGTATACGCGGTCTTATGAAAATAACCTTAAAACTGTAACTTTGTCGTTTTTGAGATAAAACAATAATAAGTGCGATAGACAAAGAAATTGATAATAATTAGGTTAGTGTTAGTGCTTAAACATCAACTGGTTAAGAAATTCAAGAAATCTGTAGACCTATATAAGGAAGACCTCATATAAACACTACAAATATACAGAAAAGAAAAGGTTGCTGCTCACTATCAAGTAAGTCAACTAACATTAACTATAAAAAATATAAATACATGACAATTAGTTTATACTCGTATAAAAGCGAGTTTCGAATAATAAAGAGAGTTTATAATTTGGTATAAGTAAACATTATATATGGTTTACTTGAAAATTGTTACTGATTGTTCATGAACAATTACACTATACCAAGATAACGCAAAAAAAAAAATAACTTGTCGCATATTAAAATACTATATAGAATTTATAGAAATTCCAGTGTGCCTTTAATAATATCTGGTGACCAAGTGCCCTTCGAAGAATTAGGCCTGCAAAAATCTCTAGAAACGTCTACTGCACTATGGAGAACTATATTTATTGTTAAACATTAATTTTACAAACTGATTACCGTTCCATGAAAAGAGGCAACTATCTAATGGTTGTCCTCAACTCTGGAACATGGTATTCGACGAGGACTGTGTTTCCCACTCGAAAGGTTGTGTAAACGTATGTTTTGATGAAATGTGTAGTTTCTTGAAGCTACACAAAATTGCTATATCTTTAAGTAAAACAAAGATGATGATACTTGCTTTTGGCAAGATAGATGGGACTTAACAGAATAAGGAAGAACTACATATTAATTAACAAAGACGTTAATTTTGATTTGCAACACAAGTAGTACCTATCTACTGTGTGTGTGTTCGATCAGCATCTGCTACTTTAGGTGAAAAAAGTGATTAATAGTGATAAATTATTTACAGAAAAAAATTAAATATATTATATAAATACTTCTTCTAACGAAATGAATTTAAGTTTATTTTATTATTGTGCTAGTTTACTTTAAAATAAGTGTTTTTAAAAACGTTTGACAGTTAGAAAACAGTGTTGAAAAATATAACTAAATATATATATGACGCGTATACGCGGTCTTATAAATATAAGCTTAAAACTGTAACTTTGCCGTTTTTTAGATAAAACAATAATAAGTGCGATAGACAAAGAAATTGATAATAATTAGGTTAGTGTTAGTGCTAAAACATCAACTGGTTAAGAAATTCAAGAAATCTGAAGACCTATATAAGAAAGACCTCATATAAACACTACAAATATACGGAAAACAAAAGGTTGCTGCTCACTATCAAGTAAGTCAACTAACATTAACTATAAATAATATAAATACATGACAATTAGTTTATACTCGTATAAGAGCGAGTTTCAAATAATAAAGAGAGTGTGTTAATTGTTACATGTAAACAATATATATGGTTTTCTTGAAAATTGTTACTGATTGTTTATGAACGATCACACTATACCAAGATAACGCAAAGAAAAACATAACTTGTCGCATATTAAAATACTATATAGAATTTATAGAGCTTCCAGGGTGCCTTTAATAATGTCTGGTGGCCAAGTGCCCTTCGAAGAATTAGGCCGGCAAAAATTTCTAGGAACGTCTACTGCACTATGGAGAACTATATTTATTGTTAAACATTAATTTTACAAACTGATTACCGTTCCATGAAAAGAGGCAACTATCTAATGGTTGTCTCTAACTCTGGAACATAGTATTCGACGAGGACTGTGTTTCTCACTCGAAAGGTTGTGTAGACGTATGTTTTAATAAAATGTGTAGTTTCTTGAAGCTACACGAAATGGCTATATCTTTAAGTAAAGCAAAGATGATGATCCTTGCCTTTGGCAAGACAAATGGGACTTAACAGAAAAAGGAAGAACTACATATTGGTTAACAAAGACGTTAATTTTGATTTGCAACACAAGTGGTACCTATCTACTGTGTGTGTGTTCGATCGGCATCTGCTACTTTAGGTAAAAAAAAGTGATTAAAAGTGAGAAATTAATTACGGAAAAAAATTAAATATATTATATAAATACTTCTTCTAACGAAATGTATTTAAGTTTATTTTAATATTGTGATAATTTACTCTAAAATAAGTGTTTTTAAAAATGTTTGACAGTTAGAAATCAGTGTTGAAAAATATAACTAAATATATATATGACGCGTATACGCGGTCTTATGAATAAAACCTTAAAACTGTAACTTTGTCGTTTTTGAGATAAAACAATAATAAGTGCGATAGACAAAGAAATTGATAATAATTAGGTTAGTGTTAGTGCTAAAACATCAACTTGTTAATAAATTCAAGAAATCTGTAGACCTATATAAAGAAGACCTCATATAAACACTACAAATATACAGAAAACAAAAGGTTGCTGCTCACTATCAAGTAAGTCAACTAACATTAACTATAAATAATATTAATACATAACAATTAGTTTATACTCGTATAAAAGCGAGTTTCAAATTATAAAGAGAGTTTATAATTTGGTATAAGTAAACATTATATATGGTTTACTTGAAAATTGTTACTGATTGTTCATGAACAATTACACTTTACCAAGGTAACGCAAAGAAAAACATAACTTTTCGCATATTAAAATACTATATAGAATTTATAGAAATTCCAGTGTGCCTTTAATAATATCTGGTGACCAAGTGCCCTTCGAAGAATTAGGCCTGCAAAAATCTCTAGAAACGTCTACTGCACTATGGAGAACTATATTTATTGTTAAACATTAATTTTACAAACTGATTACCGTTCCATGAAAAGAGGCAACTATCTAAGGGTTGTCCTCAACTCTGGAACATGGTATTCGACGAGGACTGTGTTTCCCACTCGAAAGGTTGTGTAAACGTATGTTTTGATGAAATGTGTAGTTTCTTGAAGCTACACAAAATTGCTATATCTTTAAGTAAAACAAAGATGATGATACTTGCTTTTGGCAAGATAGATGGGACTTAACAGAATAAGGAAGAACTACATATTAATTAACAAAGACGTTAATTTTGATTTGCAACACAAGTAGTACCTATCTACTGTGTGTGTGTTCGATCAGCATCTGCTACTTTAGGTGAAAAAAGTGATTAATAGTGATAAATTATTTACAGAAAAAAATTAAATATATTATATAAATACTTCTTCTAACGAAATGAATTTAAGTTTATTTTATTATTGTGCTAGTTTACTTTAAAATAAGTGTTTTTAAAAACGTTTGACAGTTAGAAAACAGTGTTGAAAAATATAACTAAATATATATATGACGCGTATACGCGGTCTTATAAATATAAGCTTAAAACTGTAACTTTGCCGTTTTTTAGATAAAACAATAATAAGTGCGATAGACAAAGAAATTGATAATAATTAGGTTAGTGTTAGTGCTAAAACATCAACTGGTTAAGAAATTCAAGAAATCTGAAGACCTATATAAGAAAGACCTCATATAAACACTACAAATATACGGAAAACAAAAGGTTGCTGCTCACTATCAAGTAAGTCAACTAACATTAACTATAAATAATATAAATACATGACAATTAGTCTATACTCGTATATGAGCGAGTTTCAAATAATATAGAGAGTGTGTTAATTGTTACATGTAAACAATATATATGGTTTTCTTGAAAATTGTTACTGATTGTTTATGAACGATCACACTATACCAAGATAACGCAAAGAAAAACATAACTTGTCGCATATTAAAATACTATATAGAATTTATAGAGCTTCCAGGGTGCCTTTAATAATGTCTGGTGGCCAAGTGCCCTTCGAAGAATTAGGCCGGCAAAAATTTCTAGGAACGTCTACTGCACTATGGAGAACTATATTTATTGTTAAACATTAATTTTACAAACTGATTACCGTTCCATGAAAAGAGGCAACTATCTAATGGTTGTCTTTAACTCTGGAACATAGTATTCGACGAGGACTGTGTTTCTCACTCAAAAGGTTGTGTAGACGTATGTTTTAATAAAATGTGTAGTTTCTTGAAGCTACACGAAATGGCTATATCTTTAAGTAAAACAAAGATGATGATCCTTGCCTTTGGCAAGACAAATGGGACTTAACAGAAAAAGGAAGAACTACATATTGGTTAACAAAGACGTTAATTTTGATTTGCAACACAAGTGGTACCTATCTACTGTGTGTGTGTTCGATCGGCATCTGCTACTTTAGGTAAAAAAAAGTGATTAAAAGTGAGAAATTAATTACGGAAAAAAATTAAATATATTATATAAATACTTCTTCTAACGAAATGTATTTAAGTTTATTTTAATATTGTGATAATTTACTCTAAAATAAGTGTTTTTAAAAATGTTTGACAGTTAGAAATCAGTGTTGAAAAATATAACTAAATATATATATGACGCGTATACGCGGTCTTATGAATAAAACCTTAAAACTGTAACTTTGTCGTTTTTGAGATAAAACAATAATAAGTGCGATAGACAAAGAAATTGATAATAATTAGGTTAGTGTTAGTGCTAAAACATCAACTTGTTAATAAATTCAAGAAATCTGTAGACCTATATAAAGAAGACCTCATATAAACACTACAAATATACAGAAAACAAAAGGTTGCTGCTCACTATCAAGTAAGTCAACTAACATTAACTATAAATAATATTAATACATAACAATTAGTTTATACTCGTATAAAAGCGAGTTTCAAATTATAAAGAGAGTTTATAATTTGGTATAAGTAAACATTATATATGGTTTACTTGAAAATTGTTACTGATTGTTCATGAACAATTACACTTTACCAAGGTAACGCAAAGAAAAACATAACTTTTCGCATATTAAAATACTATATAGAATTTATAGAAATTTCAGTGTGCCTTTAATAATATCTGGTGACCAAGTGCCCTTCAAAGAATTAGGCCTGCAAAAATCTCTAGAAACGTCTACTGCACTATGGAGAACTATATTTATTGTTAAACATTAATTTTACAAACTGATTACCGTTCCATGAAAAGAGGCAACTATCTAATGGTTGTCCTCAACTCTGGAACATGGTATTCGACGAGGACTGTGTTTATCACTCGAAAGGTTGTGTAAACGTATGTTTTGATAAAATGTGTAGTTTCTTGAAGCTACACAAAATGGCTATATCTTTAAGTAAAACAAAGATGATGATCCTTGCCTTTGGCAAGACAGATGGGACTTAACAGAAAAAGGAAGATCTACATATTGGTTAACAAAGACGTTAATTTTGATTTGCAACACAAGTGGTACCTATCTACTGTGTGTGTGTTCGATCGGCATCTGCTACTTTAGGTGAAAAAAGTGATTAAAAGTGAGAAATTAATAACGGAAAAAAAATTAAATATATTATATAAATACTTCTTCTAACGAAATGTATTTAGGTTTATTTTAATATTGTGCTAATTTACTCTGAAATAAGTGTTTTTAAAAATGTTTGACAGTTAGAAACTAGTGTTGAAAAATATAACTAAATATATATATAACGCGTATACGCGGTCTTATGAATATAACCTTAAAACTGTAACCTTGTCGTAACCTTGTAGACCTATATAAAGAAGAACTCATATAAACACTACAAATATACAGAAAACAAAAGGTTGCTGCTCACTATCAAGTAAGTCAAATAACATTAACTATAAATAATATTAATACATAACAATTAGTTTATACTCGTATAAAAGCGAGTTTTAAATAATAAAGAGAGTGTATTAATTGTTATAAGTAAACAATATATATGGTTTTCTTAAAAATTGTGACCGATTGTTCATAAACAATCACACTATACCAAGATAACGCAAAAAAAAACATAACTTATCGCATATTATAATACTATATAGAATTTATAGAAATTCCAGGGTGCCTTAAATAATGTCTGGTGACCAAGCGCCCTTCGAAGAATTAGGCCGGCAAAAATCTGTAGGAACGTTTACTGCACTATGGAGAACTATTTGCATTGTTAAACATTAATTTTACAAACCGATTACCGTTCCATGAAAAGAGGCAACTATCTAATGGTTGTCCTCAACTCTGGAACATGGTATTCGACAAGGACTGTGTTTCTTACTCGAAAGGTTGTGTAAACGTATGTTTTGATAAAATGTGTAGTTTCTTGAAGCTAGACAAAATGTCTATATCTACAAGTAAAAGAAAGATGATGATCCTTGCCTTTGGCAAGACAGATGGAACTTAACAGAAAAAGGAAGAACTACATATTGGTTAACAAAGACGTTAATTTTGATTTGCAACACAAGTGGTACCTATCTACTGTGTGTGTTTGATCGGCATCTGCTACTTTAGGTGAAAAAAGTGATTAATAGTGAGAAATTATTTACAGAAAAAAATTAAATATATTATATAAATACTTCTTCTAACGAAATGAATTTAAGTTTATTTTATTATTGTGCTAGTGTACTTTAAAATAAGTGTTTTAAAAAATGTTTGACAGTTAGAAACCAGTGTTGAAAAATATAACTAAATATATATATGACGCGTATGCGCGGTCTTATGAATATAAGCTTAAAACTGTAACTTTGCCGTTTTTTAGATAAAACAATAATAAGTGCGATAGACAAAGAAATTGATAATAATTAGGTTAGTGTTATTGCTAAAACATCAACTGGTTAAGAAATTCAAGAAATCTGTGGACCTATATAAGGAAGACCTCATATAAACACTACAAATATACGGAAAACAAAAGGTTGCTGCTCACTATCAAGTAAGTCAACTAACATTAACTATAAATAATATAAATACATGACAATTAGTTTATACTCGTATAAGAGCGAGTTTCAAATAATAAAGAGAGTGTGTTAATTGTTACAAGTAAACAATATATATGGTTTTCTTGAAAATTGTTACTGATTGTTCATGAACAATCACACTATACCAAGATAACGCAAAGAAAAACATAACTTGTCGCATATTAAAATACTATATAGAATTTATAGAACTTCCAGGGTGCCTTTAATAATGTTTGGTGGCCAAGTGCCCTTCGAAGAATTAGGCCGGCAAAAATCTCTAGGAACGTCTACTGCACTATGGAGAACTATATTTATTGTTAAACATTAATTTTACAAACCGATTACCGTTCCATGAAAAGAGGCAACTATCTAATGGTTGTCTTTAACTCTGGAACATGGTATTCGACGAGGACTGTGTTTCTCACTCGAAAGGTTGTGTAATCGTATGTTTTGATAAAATGTGTAATTTCTTGAAGCTACACGAAATGGCTATATCTTTAAGTAAAACAAAGATGATGATCCTTGCCTTTGGCAAGACAGATGCGACTTAACAAAAAAAGGAAGAACTACATATTGGTTAACAAAGACGTTAATTTTAATTTGCAACACAAGTGGTACCTATCTACTGTGTGTGTGTTCGATCGGCATCTGCTACTTTGGGTAAAAAAAAGTGATTAAAAGTGAGAAATTAATTACGGAAAAAAATTAAATATATTATATAAATACTTCTTCTAACGAAATGTATTTAAGTTTATTTTAATATTGTGATAATTTACTCTAAAATAAGTGTTTTTAAAAATGTTTGACAGTTAGAAATCAGTGTTGAAAAATATAACTAAATATATATACAACGCGTATACGCGGTCTTATGAATATAACCTTAAAACTGTAACTTTGTCGCTTTTGAGATAAAACAATAATAAGTGCGATAGACAAAGAAATTGATAATAATTAGGTTAGTGTTAGTGCTAAAACATCAACTTGTTAATAAATTCAAGAAATCTGTAGACTTATATAAAGAAGACCTCATATAAACACTACAAATATACGGAAAACAAAAGGTTGCTGCTCACTATGAAGTAAGTCAAATAACATTAACTATAAATAATATTAATACATAACAATTAGTTTATACTCGTATAAAAGCGAGTTTCAAATTATAAAGAGAGTGTATTTATTGTTATAAGTAAACAATATATATGGTTTTCTTAAAAATTGTGACTGATTGTTCATGAACAATCACACTATACCAAGATAACGCAAAAAAAAACATAACTTGACGCATATTATAATACTATATAGAATTTATAGAAACTCCAGGGTGCCTTTAATATTGTCTGGTGGCCAAGTGCCGTTCGAAGATTTAGGCCTGCAAAAATCTCTAGGAACGTCTACTGCACGATGAAGACCTGTATTCATTGTTAAACATTAATTTTCAAACTGATTACCGTTCTATGAAAAGAGACAACTATCTAATGGTTGTCCTCAACTCTGGAACATGGTATTCAACGAGGACTGTGTTTCCCACTCGAAAGGTTGTGTAAACGTATGTTTTAATAAAATGTGTAGTTTCTTGAAGCTACACAAAATGGCTATATATTTAAGTAAAACAAAGATGATGATCCTTGCATTTGGCAAGACAGATGGGACTTAACAGAAAAAGGAAGAACTACATATTGGTTAACAAAGACGTTAATTTTGATTTGGAACACAAGTGCTAAATATCTACTGTGTGTGTGTTCAATCGGTATCTGCTACTTTAGGTAAAAAAAGTGATTAAAAGTGAGAAATTATTTACGGAAAAAAATTAAATATTTTATATAAATACTTCTCCTAACGAAATGTATTTAAGTTTATTTTAATATTGTGCTAATTTACTCTAAAATAAGTGTTTTTAAAAAAGTTTTGACAGTTAGAAATCAATGTTGAAAAATATAACTAAATATATATATGACGCGTATACGCGGTCTTATGAAAATAACCTTAAAACTGTAACTTTGTCGTTTTTGAGATAAAACAATAATAAGTGCGATAGACAAAGAAATTGATAATAATTAGGTTAGTGTTAGTGCTTAAACATCAACTGGTTAAGAAATTCAAGAAATCTGTAGACCTATATAAGGAAGACCTCATATAAACACTACAAATATACAGAAAAGAAAAGGTTGCTGCTCACTATCAAGTAAGTCAACTAACATTAACTATAAAAAATATAAATACATGACAATTAGTTTATACTCGTATAAAAGCGAGTTTCGAATAATAAAGAGAGTTTATAATTTGGTATAAGTAAACATTATATATGGTTTACTTGAAAATTGTTACTGATTGTTCATGAACAATTACACTATACCAAGATAACGCAAAAAAAAAAATAACTTGTCGCATATTAAAATACTATATAGAATTTATAGAAATTCCAGTGTGCCTTTAATAATATCTGGTGACCAAGTGCCCTTCGAAGAATTAGGCCTGCAAAAATCTCTAGAAACGTCTACTGCACTATGGAGAACTATATTTATTGTTAAACATTAATTTTACAAACTGATTACCGTTCCATGAAAAGAGGCAACTATCTAATGGTTGTCCTCAACTCTGGAACATGGTATTCGACGAGGACTGTGTTTCCCACTCGAAAGGTTGTGTAAACGTATGTTTTGATGAAATGTGTAGTTTCTTGAAGCTACACAAAATTGCTATATCTTTAAGTAAAACAAAGATGATGATACTTGCTTTTGGCAAGATAGATGGGACTTAACAGAATAAGGAAGAACTACATATTAATTAACAAAGACGTTAATTTTGATTTGCAACACAAGTAGTACCTATCTACTGTGTGTGTGTTCGATCAGCATCTGCTACTTTAGGTGAAAAAAGTGATTAATAGTGATAAATTATTTACAGAAAAAAATTAAATATATTATATAAATACTTCTTCTAACGAAATGAATTTAAGTTTATTTTATTATTGTGCTAGTTTACTTTAAAATAAGTGTTTTTAAAAACGTTTGACAGTTAGAAAACAGTGTTGAAAAATATAACTAAATATATATATGACGCGTATACGCGGTCTTATAAATATAAGCTTAAAACTGTAACTTTGCCGTTTTTTAGATAAAACAATAATAAGTGCGATAGACAAAGAAATTGATAATAATTAGGTTAGTGTTAGTGCTAAAACATCAACTGGTTAAGAAATTCAAGAAATCTGAAGACCTATATAAGAAAGACCTCATATAAACACTACAAATATACGGAAAACAAAAGGTTGCTGCTCACTATCAAGTAAGTCAACTAACATTAACTATAAATAATATAAATACATGACAATTAGTTTATACTCGTATAAGAGCGAGATTCAAATAATAAAGAGAGTGTGTTAATTGTTACATGTAAACAATATATATGGTTTTCTTGAAAATTGTTACTGATTGTTTATGAACGATCACACTATACCAAGATAACGCAAAGAAAAACATAACTTGTCGCATATTAAAATACTATATAGAATTTATAGAGCTTCCAGGGTGCCTTTAATAATGTCTGGTGGCCAAGTGCCCTTCGAAGAATTAGGCCGGCAAAAATTTCTAGGAACGTCTACTGCACTATGGAGAACTATATTTATTGTTAAACATTAATTTTACAAACTGATTACCGTTCCATGAAAAGAGGCAACTATCTAATGGTTGTCTCTAACTCTGGAACATAGTATTCGACGAGGACTGTGTTTCTCACTCGAAAGGTTGTGTAGACGTATGTTTTAATAAAATGTGTAGTTTCTTGAAGCTACACGAAATGGCTATATCTTTAAGTAAAGCAAAGATGATGATCCTTGCCTTTGGCAAGACAAATGGGACTTAACAGAAAAAGGAAGAACTACATATTGGTTAACAAAGACGTTAATTTTGATTTGCAACACAAGTGGTACCTATCTACTGTGTGTGTGTTCGATCGGCATCTGCTACTTTAGGTAAAAAAAAGTGATTAAAAGTGAGAAATTAATTACGGAAAAAAATTAAATATATTATATAAATACTTCTTCTAACGAAATGTATTTAAGTTTATTTTAATATTGTGATAATTTACTCTAAAATAAGTGTTTTTAAAAATGTTTGACAGTTAGAAATCAGTGTTGAAAAATATAACTAAATATATATATGACGCGTATACGCGGTCTTATGAATAAAACCTTAAAACTGTAACTTTGTCGTTTTTGAGATAAAACAATAATAAGTGCGATAGACAAAGAAATTGATAATAATTAGGTTAGTGTTAGTGCTAAAACATCAACTTGTTAATAAATTCAAGAAATCTGTAGACCTATATAAAGAAGACCTCATATAAACACTACAAATATACAGAAAACAAAAGGTTGCTGCTCACTATCAAGTAAGTCAACTAACATTAACTATAAATAATATTAATACATAACAATTAGTTTATACTCGTATAAAAGCGAGTTTCAAATTATAAAGAGAGTTTATAATTTGGTATAAGTAAACATTATATATGGTTTACTTGAAAATTGTTACTGATTGTTCATGAACAATTACACTTTACCAAGGTAACGCAAAGAAAAACATAACTTTTCGCATATTAAAATACTATATAGAATTTATAGAAATTCCAGTGTGCCTTTAATAATATCTGGTGACCAAGTGCCCTTCGAAGAATTAGGCCTGCAAAAATCTCTAGAAACGTCTACTGCACTATGGAGAACTATATTTATTGTTAAACATTAATTTTACAAACTGATTACCGTTCCATGAAAAGAGGCAACTATCTAAGGGTTGTCCTCAACTCTGGAACATGGTATTCGACGAGGACTGTGTTTCCCACTCGAAAGGTTGTGTAAACGTATGTTTTGATGAAATGTGTAGTTTCTTGAAGCTACACAAAATTGCTATATCTTTAAGTAAAACAAAGATGATGATACTTGCTTTTGGCAAGATAGATGGGACTTAACAGAATAAGGAAGAACTACATATTAATTAACAAAGACGTTAATTTTGATTTGCAACACAAGTAGTACCTATCTACTGTGTGTGTGTTCGATCAGCATCTGCTACTTTAGGTGAAAAAAGTGATTAATAGTGATAAATTATTTACAGAAAAAAATTAAATATATTATATAAATACTTCTTCTAACGAAATGAATTTTAAGTTTATTTTATTATTGTGCTAGTTTACTTTAAAATAAGTGTTTTTAAAAACGTTTGACAGTTAGAAAACAGTGTTGAAAAATATAACTAAATATATATATGACGCGTATACGCGGTCTTATAAATATAAGCTTAAAACTGTAACTTTGCCGTTTTTTAGATAAAACAATAATAAGTGCGATAGACAAAGAAATTGATAATAATTAGGTTAGTGTTAGTGCTAAAACATCAACTGGTTAAGAAATTCAAGAAATCTGAAGACCTATATAAGAAAGACTCATATAAACACTACAAATATACGGAAAACAAAAGGTTGCTGCTCACTATCAAGTAAGTCAACTAACATTAACTATAAATAATATAAATACATGACAATTAGTTTATACTCGTATATGAGCGAGTTTCAAATAATATAGAGAGTGTGTTAATTGTTACATGTAAACAATATATATGGTTTTCTTGAAAATTGTTACTGATTGTTTATGAACGATCACACTATACCAAGATAACGCAAAGAAAAACATAACTTGTCGCATATTAAAATACTATATAGAATTTATAGAGCTTCCAGGGTGCCTTTAATAATGTCTGGTGGCCAAGTGCCCTTCGAAGAATTAGGCCGGCAAAAATTTCTAGGAACGTCTACTGCACTATGGAGAACTATATTTATTGTTAAACATTAATTTTACAAACTGATTACCGTTCCATGAAAAGAGGCAACTATCTAATGGTTGTCTTTAACTCTGGAACATAGTATTCGACGAGGACTGTGTTTCTCACTCAAAAGGTTGTGTAGACGTATGTTTTAATAAAATGTGTAGTTTCTTGAAGCTACACGAAATGGCTATATCTTTAAGTAAAACAAAGATGATGATCCTTGCCTTTGGCAAGACAAATGGGACTTAACAGAAAAAGGAAGAACTACATATTGGTTAACAAAGACGTTAATTTTGATTTGCAACACAAGTGGTACCTATCTACTGTGTGTGTGTTCGATCGGCATCTGCTACTTTAGGTAAAAAAAAGTGATTAAAAGTGAGAAATTAATTACGGAAAAAAATTAAATATATTATATAAATACTTCTTCTAACGAAATGTATTTAAGTTTATTTTAATATTGTGATAATTTACTCTAAAATAAGTGTTTTTAAAAATGTTTGACAGTTAGAAATCAGTGTTGAAAAATATAACTAAATATATATATGACGCGTATACGCGGTCTTATGAATAAAACCTTAAAACTGTAACTTTGTCGTTTTTGAGATAAAACAATAATAAGTGCGATAGACAAAGAAATTGATAATAATTAGGTTAGTGTTAGTGCTAAAACATCAACTTGTTAATAAATTCAAGAAATCTGTAGACCTATATAAAGAAGACCTCATATAAACACTACAAATATACAGAAAACAAAAGGTTGCTGCTCACTATCAAGTAAGTCAACTAACATTAACTATAAATAATATTAATACATAACAATTAGTTTATACTCGTATAAAAGCGAGTTTCAAATTATAAAGAGAGTTTATAATTTGGTATAAGTAAACATTATATATGGTTTACTTGAAAATTGTTACTGATTGTTCATGAACAATTACACTTTACCAAGGTAACGCAAAGAAAAACATAACTTTTCGCATATTAAAATACTATATAGAATTTATAGAAATTTCAGTGTGCCTTTAATAATATCTGGTGACCAAGTGCCCTTCAAAGAATTAGGCCTGCAAAAATCTCTAGAAACGTCTACTGCACTATGGAGAACTATATTTATTGTTAAACATTAATTTTACAAACTGATTACCGTTCCATGAAAAGAGGCAACTATCTAATGGTTGTCCTCAACTCTGGAACATGGTATTCGACGAGGACTGTGTTTATCACTCGAAAGGTTGTGTAAACGTATGTTTTGATAAAATGTGTAGTTTCTTGAAGCTACACAAAATGGCTATATCTTTAAGTAAAACAAAGATGATGATCCTTGCCTTTGGCAAGACAGATGGGACTTAACAGAAAAAGGAAGATCTACATATTGGTTAACAAAGACGTTAATTTTGATTTGCAACACAAGTGGTACCTATCTACTGTGTGTGTGTTCGATCGGCATCTGCTACTTTAGGTGAAAAAAGTGATTAAAAGTGAGAAATTAATAACGGAAAAAAAATTAAATATATTATATAAATACTTCTTCTAACGAAATGTATTTAGGTTTATTTTAATATTGTGCTAATTTACTCTGAAATAAGTGTTTTTAAAAATGTTTGACAGTTAGAAACTAGTGTTGAAAAATATAACTAAATATATATATAACGCGTATACGCGGTCTTATGAATATAACCTTAAAACTGTAACCTTGTCGTAACCTTGTAGACCTATATAAAGAAGAACTCATATAAACACTACAAATATACAGAAAACAAAAGGTTGCTGCTCACTATCAAGTAAGTCAAATAACATTAACTATAAATAATATTAATACATAACAATTAGTTTATACTCGTATAAAAGCGAGTTTTAAATAATAAAGAGAGTGTATTAATTGTTATAAGTAAACAATATATATGGTTTTCTTAAAAATTGTGACCGATTGTTCATAAACAATCACACTATACCAAGATAACGCAAAAAAAAACATAACTTATCGCATATTATAATACTATATAGAATTTATAGAAATTCCAGGGTGCCTTAAATAATGTCTGGTGACCAAGCGCCCTTCGAAGAATTAGGCCGGCAAAAATCTGTAGGAACGTTTACTGCACTATGGAGAACTATTTGCATTGTTAAACATTAATTTTACAAACCGATTACCGTTCCATGAAAAGAGGCAACTATCTAATGGTTGTCCTCAACTCTGGAACATGGTATTCGACAAGGACTGTGTTTCTTACTCGAAAGGTTGTGTAAACGTATGTTTTGATAAAATGTGTAGTTTCTTGAAGCTAGACAAAATGTCTATATCTACAAGTAAAAGAAAGATGATGATCCTTGCCTTTGGCAAGACAGATGGAACTTAACAGAAAAAGGAAGAACTACATATTGGTTAACAAAGACGTTAATTTTGATTTGCAACACAAGTGGTACCTATCTACTGTGTGTGTTTGATCGGCATCTGCTACTTTAGGTGAAAAAAGTGATTAATAGTGAGAAATTATTTACAGAAAAAAATTAAATATATTATATAAATACTTCTTCTAACGAAATGAATTTAAGTTTATTTTATTATTGTGCTAGTGTACTTTAAAATAAGTGTTTTAAAAAATGTTTGACAGTTAGAAACCAGTGTTGAAAAATATAACTAAATATATATATGACGCGTATGCGCGGTCTTATGAATATAAGCTTAAAACTGTAACTTTGCCGTTTTTTAGATAAAACAATAATAAGTGCGATAGACAAAGAAATTGATAATAATTAGGTTAGTGTTATTGCTAAAACATCAACTGGTTAAGAAATTCAAGAAATCTGTGGACCTATATAAGGAAGACCTCATATAAACACTACAAATATACGGAAAACAAAAGGTTGCTGCTCACTATCAAGTAAGTCAACTAACATTAACTATAAATAATATAAATACATGACAATTAGTTTAAACTCGTATAAGAGCGAGTTTTAAATAATAAAGAGAGTGTGTTAATTGTTATAAGTAAACAATATATATGGTTTTCTTGAAAATTGTTACTGATTGTTCATGAACAATCACACTATACCAAGATAGCGCAAAGAAAAACATAACTTGTCGCATATTAAAATACTATATAGAATTTATAGAGCTATCAGGGTGCCTTTAATAATGTCTGGTGGCCAAGTGCCCTTCAAAGAATTAGGCCGGCAAAAATCTCTAGGAACGTCTACTGCACTATGGAGAACTATATTTATTGTTAAACATTAATTTTACAAACCGATTACCGTTCCATGAAAAGAGGCAACTATCTAATGGTTGTCTTTAACTCTGGAACATGGTATTCGACAAGGACTGTGTTTCTCATTCGAAAGGTTGTGTAATCGTATGTTTTGATAAAATGTGTAGTTTCTTAAAGCTACACAAAATGGCTATATCTTTAAGTAAAACAAAGATGATGATCCTTGCCTTTGGCAAGACAGATGGGACTTAACAGAAAATGGAAGAACTACATATTTGTTAACAAAGACGTTAATTTTGATTTGCAACACAAGTGCTAAATATCTACTGTGTGTGTGTTCGATCGGCATCTGCTACTTTAGGTGAAAAAAGTGATTAAAAGTGAGAATTTAATTACGGAAAAAAATTAAATATATTATATAAATACTTCTTCTAACGAAATGTATTTAAGTTTATTTTAATATTGTGCTAATTTACTCTGAAATAAGTGTTTTTAAAAATGTTTGACAGTTAGAAACTAGTGTTGAAAAATATAACTAAATATATATATAACGCGTATACGCGGTCTTATGAATATAACCTTAAAACTGTATCCTTGTCGTAACCTTGTAGACCTATATAAAGAAGAACTCATATAAACACTACAAATATACAGAAAACAAAAGGTTGCTGCTCACTATCAAGTAAGTCAAATAACATTAACTATAAATAATATTAATACATAACAATTAGTTTATACTCGTATAAAAGCGAGTTTTAAATAATAAAGAGAGTGTATTAATTGTTATAAGTAAACAATATATATGGTTTTCTTGAAAATTGTGACCGATTGTTCATAAACAATCACACTATACCAAGATAACGCAAAAAAAAACATAACTTATAGCATATTATAATACTATATAGAATTTATAGAAATTCCAGGGTGCCTTAGATAATGTCTGGTGGCCAAGCGCCCTTCGAAGAATTAGGCCGGCAAAAATCTGTAGGAACGTTTACTGCACTATGAAGAACTATTTGCATTGTTAAACATTAATTTTACAAACCGATTACCGTTCCATGAAAAGAGGCAACTATCTAATGGTTGTCCTCAACTCTGGAACATGGTATTCGACGAGGACTGTGTTTCTTACTCGAAAGGTTGTGTAAACGTATGTTTTGATAAAATGTGTAGTTTCTTGAAGCTAGACAAAATGTCTATATCTACAAGTAAAAGAAAGATGATGATCCTTGTCTTTGGCAAGACAGATGGAACTTAACAGAAAAAGGAAGAACTACATATTGGTTAACAAAGACGTTAATTTTGATTTGCAACACAAGTGGTACCTATCTACTGTGTGTGTGTTCGATCAGCATCTGCTATTTTAGGTGAAAAAAGTGATTAAAAGTGAGAAATTAATTACGGAAAAAAATTAAATATATTATATAAATACTTCTTCTAACGAAATGTATTTAAGTTTATTTTAATATTGTGCTAATTTACTCTAAAATAAGTGTTTTTAAAAATGTTTGACAGTTAGAAACCAGAGTTGAAAAATATAACTAAATATATATATGACGCGTATACGCGGTCTTATGAATATAAGCTTAAAACTGTAACTTTGCCGTTTTTTAGATAAAACAATAATAAGTGCGATAGACAAAGAAATTGATAATAATTAGGTTAGTGTTAGTGCTAAAACATCAACTGGTTAAGAAATTCAAGAAATCTGTAGACCTATATAAGGAAGACCTCATATAAACACTACAAATATACGGAAAACAAAAGGTTGCTGCTCACTATCAAGTAAGTCAACTAACATTAACTATAAATAATATAAATACATGACAATTAGTTTATACTCGTATAAGAGCGAGTTTCAAATAATAAAGAGAGTGTGTTAATTGTTACAAGTAAACAATATATATGGTTTTCTTGAAAATTGTTACTGATTGTTTATGAACAATCACACTATACCAAGATAACGCAATGAAAAACAGAACTTGTCGCATATTAAAATACTATATAGAATTTATAGAGCTTCCAGGGTGCCTTTAATAATGTCTGTTGGCCAAGTGCACTTCGAAGAATTAGGCCGGCAAAAAATCTCTAGGAACGTCTACTGCACTATGGAGAACTATATTTATTGTTAAACATTAATTTTACAAACCGATTACCGTTCCATGAAAAGAGGCAACTATCTAATGGTTGTCTTTAACTCTGGAACATGGTATTCGACGAGGACTGTGTTTCTCACTCGAAAGGTTGTGTACTCGTATGTTTTGATAAAATGTGTAGTTTCTTGAAGCTACACGAAATGGCTATATCTTTAAGTAAAACAAAGATGATGATCCTTGCCTTTGGCAAGACAGATGGGACTTAACAGAAAAAGGAAGAACTACATATTGGTTAACAAAGACGTTAATTTTGATTTGCAACACAAGTGGTACCTATCTACTGTGTGTGTGTTCGATCGGCAACTGCTACTTTAGGTAAAAAAAAGTGATTAAAAGTGAGAAATTAATTACGGAAAAAAATTAAATATATTATATAAATACTTCTTCTAACGAAATGTATTTAAGTTTATTTTAATATTGTGATAATTTACTCTAAAATAAGTGTTTTTAAAAATGTTTGACAGTTAGAAATCAGTGTTGAAAAATATAACTAAATATATATATAACGCGTATACGCGGTCTTATGAATATAACCTTAAAACTGTAACTTTGTCGTTTTTGAGATAAAACAATAATAAGTGCGATAGACAAAGAAATTGATAATAATTAGGTTAGTGTTAGTGCTAAAACATCAACTTGTTAATAAATTCAAGAAATCTGTAGACCTATATAAAGAAGACCTTATATAAACACTACAAATATACGGAAAACAAAAGGTTGCTGCTCACTATCAAGTAAGTCAAATAAC
Source organism: Panorpa germanica (assembly GCA_963678705.1). Taxonomy (NCBI): domain Eukaryota; kingdom Metazoa; phylum Arthropoda; class Insecta; order Mecoptera; family Panorpidae; genus Panorpa; species Panorpa germanica. The sequence goes on along the minus strand of OY783216.1, from coordinate 11,813,417 downwards.
ATTAACTATAAATAATATTAATACATAACAATTAGTTTATACTCGTATAAAAGCGAGTTTCAAATTATAAAGAGAGTGTATTAATTGTTATAAGTAAACAATATATATGGTTTTCTTAAAAATTGTGACTGAATGTTCATGAACAATCACACTATACCAAGATAACGCAAAAAAAAACATAACTTGTCGCATATTATAATACTATAAAGAATTTATAGAAATTCTAGGGTGCCTTCAATAATGTCTGGTGGCCAAGCGCGCTTCGAAGAATTAGGCTGGCAAAAATCTCTAGGAACGTCTACTGCACTATGGAGAACTATATTCATTGTTAAACATTAATTTTACAAACCGATTACTGATCCATGAAAAGAGGTACCTATCTAATGGTTGTCCTCAACTCTGGAACATGGTATTCGACGAGGACTGTGTTTCCCACTCGAAAGGTTGTGTAAACGTATGTTTTGATAAAATGTGTAGTTTCTTGAAGCTACACGAAATGGCTATATCTTTAAGTAAAACAAAGATGATGATCCTTGCCTTTGGCAAGACAGATGGGACTTAACAGAAAAAGGAAGAACTACATATTGGTTAACAAAGACGTTAATTTTGATTTGCAACACAAGTGGTACCTATCTACTGTGTGTGTGTTCGATCGGCATCTGCTACTTTAGGTGAAAAAAGTGATTAATAGTGAGAAATTATTTACAGAATAAAATTAAATATATTATATAAATACTTCTTCTAACGAAATGAATTTAAGTTTATTTTATTATTGTGCTAGTTTACTTTAAAATAAGTGTTTTTAAAAACGTTTGACAGTTAGAAAACAGTGTTGAAAAATATAACTAAATATATATATGACGCGTATACGCGGTCTTATGAATATAAGCTTAAAACTGTAACTTTGCCGTTTTTTAGATAAAACAATAATAAGTGCGATAGACAAAGAAATTGATAATAATTAGGTTAGTGTTAGTGCTAAAACATCAACTGGTTAAGAAATTCAAGAAATCTGTAGACCTATATAAGGAAGACCTCATATAAACACTACAAATATACGGAAAACAAAAGGTTGCTGCTCACTATCAAGTAAGTCAACTAACATTAACTATAAATAATATAAATACATGACAATTAGTTTAAACTCGTATAAGAGCGAGTTTTAAATAATAAAGAGAGTGTGTTAATTGTTATAAGTAAACAATATATATGGTTTTCTTGAAAATTGTTACTGATTGTTCATAAACAATCACACTATACCAAGATAGCGCAAAGAAAAACATAACTTGTCGCATATTAAAATACTATATAGAATTTATAGAGCTATCAGGGTGCCTTTAATAATGTCTGGTGGCCAAGTGCCCTTCAAAGAATTAGGCCGGCAAAAATCTCTAGGAACGTCTACTGCACTATGGAGAACTATATTTATTGTTAAACATTAATTTTACAAACCGATTACCGTTCCATGAAAAGAGGCAACTATCTAATGGTTGTCTTTAACTCTGGAACATGGTATTCGACAAGGACTGTGTTTCTCATTCGAAAGGTTGTGTAATCGTATGTTTTGATAAAATGTGTAGTTTCTTGAAGCTACACAAAATGGCTATATCTTTAAGTAAAACAAAGATGATGATCCTTGCCTTTGGCAAGACAGATGGGACTTAACAGAAAATGGAAGAACTACATATTTGTTAACAAAGACGTTAATTTTGATTTGCAACACAAGTGCTAAATATCTACTGTGTGTGTGTTCGATCGGCATCTGCTACTTTATGTGAAAAAAGTGATTAAAAGTGAGAATTTAATTACGGAAAAAAATTAAATATATTATATAAATACTTCTTCTAACGAAATGTATTTAAGTTTATTTTAATATTGTGCTAATTTACTCTGAAATAAGTGTTTTTAAAAATGGTTGACAGTTAGAAACTAGTGTTGAAAAATATAACTAAATATATATATAACGCGTATACGCGGTCTTATGAATATAACCTTAAAACTGTAACCTTGTCGTAACCTTGTAGACCTATATAAAGAAGAACTCATATAAACACTACAAATATACAGAAAACAAAAGGTTGCTGCTCACTATCAAGTAAGTCAAATAACATTAACTATAAATAATATTAATACATAACAATTAGTTTATACTCGTATAAGAGCGAGTTTCAAATAATAAAGAGAGTGTGTTAATTGTTACAAGTAAACAATATATATGGTTTTCTTGAAAATTGTTACTGATTGTTCATGAACAATCACACTATACCAAGATAACGCAAAGAAAAACATAACTTGTCGCATATTAAAATACTATATAGAATTTATAGAACTTCCAGGGTGCCTTTAATAATGTTTGGTGGCCAAGTGCCCTTCGAAGAATTAGGCCGGCAAAAATCTCTAGGAACGTCTACTGCACTATGGAGAACTATATTTATTGTTAAACATTAATTTTACAAACCGATTACCGTTCCATGAAAAGAGGCAACTATCTAATGGTTGTCTTTAACTCTGGAACATGGTATTCGACGAGGACTGTGTTTCTCACTCGAAAGGTTGTGTAATCGTATGTTTTGATAAAATGTGTAATTTCTTGAAGCTACACGAAATGGCTATATCTTTAAGTAAAACAAAGATGATGATCCTTGCCTTTGGCAAGACAGATGGGACTTAACAAAAAAAGGAAGAACTACATATTGGTTAACAAAGACGTTAATTTTAATTTGCAACACAAGTGGTACCTATCTACTGTGTGTGTGTTCGATCGGCATCTGCTACTTTGGGTAAAAAAAAGTGATTAAAAGTGAGAAATTAATTACGGAAAAAAATTAAATATATTATATAAATACTTCTTCTAACGAAATGTATTTAAGTTTATTTTAATATTGTGATAATTTACTTTAAAATAAGTGTTTTTAAAAATGTTTGACAGTTAGAAATCAGTGTTGAAAAATATAACTAAATATATATATAACGCGTATACGCGGTCTTATGAATATAACCTTAAAACTGTAACTTTGTCGCTTTTGAGATAAAACAATAATAAGTGCGATAGACAAAGAAATTGATAATAATTAGGTTAGTGTTAGTGCTAAAACATCAACTTGTTAATAAATTCAAGAAATCTGTAGACTTATATAAAGAAGACCTCATATAAACACTACAAATATACGGAAAACAAAAGGTTGCTGCTCACTATGAAGTAAGTCAAATAACATTAACTATAAATAATATTAATACATAACAATTAGTTTATACTCGTATAAAAGCGAGTTTCAAATTATAAAGAGAGTGTATTTATTGTTATAAGTAAACAATATATATGGTTTTCTTAAAAATTGTGACTGATTGTTCATGAACAATCACACTATACCAAGATAACGCAAAAAAAAACATAACTTGACGCATATTATAATACTATATAAAATTTATAGAAACTCCAGGGTGCCTTTAATATTGTCTGGTGGCCAAGTGCCGTTCGAAGATTTAGGCCTGCAAAAATCTCTAGGAACGTCTACTGCACGATGAAGACCTGTATTCATTGTTAAACATTAATTTTCAAACTGATTACCGTTCTATGAAAAGAGACAACTATCTAATGGTTGTCCTCAACTCTGGAACATGGTATTCAACGAGGACTGTGTTTCCCACTCGAAAGGTTGTGTAAACGTATGTTTTAATAAAATGTGTAGTTTCTTGAAGCTACACAAAATGGCTATATATTTAAGTAAAACAAAGATGATGATCCTTGCATTTGGCAAGACAGATGGGACTTAACAGAAAAAGGAAGAACTACATATTGGTTAACAAAGACGTTAATTTTGATTTGGAACACAAGTGCTAAATATCTACTGTGTGTGTGTTCAACCGGTATCTGCTACTTTAGGTAAAAAAAGTGATTAAAAGTGAGAAATTATTTACGGAAAAAAATTAAATATTTTATATAAATACTTCTCCTAACGAAATGTATTTAAGTTTATTTTAATATTGTGCTAATTTACTCTAAAATAAGTGTTTTTAAAAAAGTTTGACAGTTAGAAATCAATGTTGAAAAATATAACTAAATATATATATGACGCGTATACGCGGTCTTATGAAAATAACCTTATAACTGTAACTTTGTCGTTTTTGAGATAAAACAATAATAAGTGCGATAGACAAAGAAATTGATAATAATTAGGTTAGTGTTAGTGCTTAAACATCAACTGGTTAAGAAATTCAAGAAATCTGTAGACCTATATAAGGAAGACCTCATATAAACACTACAAATATACAGAAAAGAAAAGGTTGCTGCTCACTATCAAGTAAGTCAACTAACATTAACTATAAAAAATATAAATACATGACAATTAGTTTATACTCGTATAAAAGCGAGTTTCGAATAATAAAGAGAGTTTATAATTTGGTATAAGTAAACATTATATATGGTTTACTTGAAAATTGTTACTGATTGTTCATGAACAATTACACTATACCAAGATAACGCAAAGAAAAACATAACTTGTCGCATATTATAATACTATATAGAATTTATAGAAATTCCAGTGTGCCTTTAATAATATCTGGTGACCAAGTGCCCTTCGAAGAATTAGGCCTGCAAAAATCTCTAGAAACGTTTACTGCACTATGGAGAACTATATTTATTGTTAAACATTAATTTTACAAACTGATTACCGTTCCATGAAAAGAGGCAACTATCTAATGGTTGTCCTCAACTCTGGAACATGGTATTCGACGAGGACTGTGTTTCCCACTCGAAAGGTTGTGTAAACGTATGTTTTGATGAAATGTGTAGTTTCTTGAAGCTACACAAAATTGCTATATCTTTAAGTAAAACAAAGATGATGATACTTGCTTTTGGCAAGATAGATGGGACTTAACAGAATAAGGAAGAACTACATATTAATTAACAAAGACGTTAATTTTGATTTGCAACACAAGTAGTACCTATCTACTGTGTGTGTGTTCGATCAGCATCTGCTACTTTAGGTGAAAAAAGTGATTAATAGTGATAAATTATTTACAGAAAAAAATTAAATATATTATATAAATACTTCTTCTAACGAAATGAATTTAAGTTTATTTTATTATTGTGCTAGTTTACTTTAAAATAAGTGTTTTTAAAAACGTTTGACAGTTAGAAAACAGTGTTGAAAAGTATAACTAAATATATATATGACGCGTATACGCGGTCTTATAAATATAAGCTTAAAACTGTAACTTTGCCGTTTTTAAGATAAAACAATAATAAGTGCGATAGACAAAGAAATTGATAATAATTAGGTTAGTGTTAGATCTAAAACATCAACTGGTTAAGAAATTCAAGAAATCTGAAGACCTGTATAAGAAAGACCTCATATAAACACTACAAATATACGGAAAACAAAAGGTTGCTGCTCACTATCAAGTAAGTCAACTAACATTAACTATAAATAATATAAATACATGACAATTAGTTTATACTCGTATAAGAGCGAGTTTCAAATAATAAAGAGAGTGTGTTAATTGTTACATGTAAACAATATATATGGTTTTCTTGAAAATTGTTACTGATTGTTTATGAACGATCACACTATACCAAGATAACGCAAAGAAAAACATAACTTGTCGCATATTAAAATACTATATAGAATTTATAGAGCTTCCAGGGTGCCTTTAATAATGTCTGGTGGCCAAGTGCCCTTCGAAGAATTAGGCCGGCAAAAATTTCTAGGAACGTCTACTGCACTATGGAGAACTATATTTATTGTTAAACATTAATTTTACAAACTGATTACCGTTCCATGAAAAGAGGCAACTATCTAATGGTTGTCTTTAACTCTGGAACATAGTATTCGACAAGGACTGTGTTTCTCATTCGAAAGGTTGTGTAATCGTATGTTTTGATAAAATGTGTAGTTTCTTGAAGCTACACAAAATGGCTATATCTTTAAGTAAAACAAAGATGATGATCCTTGCCTTTGGCAAGACAGATGGGACTTAACAGAAAATGGAAGAACTACATATTTGTTAACAAAGACGTTAATTTTGATTTGCAACACAAGTGCTAAATATCTACTGTGTGTGTGTTCGATCGGCATCTGCTACTTTAGGTGAAAAAAGTGATTAAAAGTGAGAATTTAATTACGGAAAAAAATTAAATATATTATATAAATACTTCTTCTAACGAAATGTATTTAAGTTTATTTTAATATTGTGCTAATTTACTCTGAAATAAGTGTTTTTAAAAATGTTTGACAGTTAGAAACAAGTGTTGAAAAATATAACTAAATATATATATAACGCGTATACGCGGTCTTATGAATATAACCTTAAAACTGTATCCTTGTCGTAACCTTGTAGACCTATATAAAGAAGAACTCATATAAACACTACAAATATACAGAAAACAAAAGGTTGCTGCTCACTATCAAGTAAGTCAAATAACATTAACTATAAATAATATTAATACATAACAATTAGCTTATACTCGTATAAAAGCGAGTTTTAAATAATAAAGAGAGTGTATTAATTGTTATAAGTAAACAATATATATGGTTTTCTTGAAAATTGTGACCGATTGTTCATAAACAATCACACTATACCAAGATAACGCAAAAAAAAACATAACTTATCGCATATTATAATACTATATAGAATTTATAGAAATTCCAGGGTGCCTTAGATAATGTCTGGTGGCCAAGCGCCCTTCGAAGAATTAGGCCGGCAAAAATCTGTAGGAACGTTTACTGCACTATGGAGAACTATTTGCATTGTTAAACATTAATTTTACAAACCGATTACCGTTCCATGAAAAGAGGCAACTATCTAATGGTTGTCCTCAACTCTGGAACATGGTATTCGACGAGGACTGTGTTTCTTACTCGAAAGGTTGTGTAAACGTATGTTTTGATAAAATGTGTAGTTTCTTGAAGCTAGACAAAATGTCTATATCTACAAGTAAAAGAAAGATGATGATCCTTGTCTTTAACAAGACAGATGGAACTTAACAGAAAAAGGAAGAACTACATATTGGTTACCAAAGACGTTAATTTTGATTTGCAACACAAGTGGTACCTATCTACTGTGTGTGTGTTCGATCAGCATCTGCTATTTTAGGTGAAAAAAGTGATTAAAAGTGAGAAATTAATTACGGAAAAAAATTAAATATATTATATAAATACTTCTTCTAACGAAATGTATTTAAGTTTATTTTAATATTGTGCTAATTTACTCTAAAATAAGTGTTTTTAAAAATGTTTGACAGTTAGAAACCAGAGTTGAAAAATATAACTAAATATATATATGACGCGTATACGCGGTCTTATGAATATAAGCTTAAAACTGTAACTTTGCCGTTTTTTAGATAAAACAATAATAAGTGCGATAGACAAAGAAATTGATAATAATTAGGTTAGTGTTAGTGCTAAAACATCAACTGGTTAAGAAATTCAAGAAATCTGTAGACCTATATAAGGAAGACCTCATATAAACACTACAAATATACGGAAAACAAAAGGTTGCTGCTCACTATCAAGTAAGTCAACTAACATTAACTATAAATAATATAAATACATGACAATTAGTTTATACTCGTATAAGAGCGAGTTTCAAATAATAAAGAGAGTGTGTTAATTGTTACAAGTAAACAATATATATGGTTTTCTTGAAAATTGTTACTGATTGTTTATGAACAATCACACTATACCAAGATAACGCAATGAAAAACAGAACTTGTCGCATATTAAAATACTATATAGAATTTATAGAGCTTCCAGGGTGCCTTTAATAATGTCTGTTGGCCAAGTGCACTTCGAAGAATTAGGCCGGCAAAAAATCTCTAGGAACGTCTACTGCACTATGGAGAACTATATTTATTGTTAAACATTAATTTTACAAACCGATTACCGTTCCATGAAAAGAGGCAACTATCTAATGGTTGTCTTTAACTCTGGAACATGGTATTCGACGAGGACTGTGTTTCTCACTCGAAAGGTTGTGTACTCGTATGTTTTGATAAAATGTGTAGTTTCTTGAAGCTACACGAAATGGCTATATCTTTAAGTAAAACAAAGATGATGATCCTTGCCTTTGGCAAGACAGATGGGACTTAACAGAAAAAGGAAGAACTACATATTGGTTAACAAAGACGTTAATTTTGATTTGCAACACAAGTGGTACCTATCTACTGTGTGTGTGTTCGATCGGCAACTGCTACTTTAGGTAAAAAAAAGTGATTAAAAGTGAGAAATTAATTACGGAAAAAAATTAAATATATTATATAAATACTTCTTCTAACGAAATGTATTTAAGTTTATTTTAATATTGTGATAATTTACTCTAAAATAAGTGTTTTTAAAAATGTTTGACAGTTAGAAATCAGTGTTGAAAAATATAACTAAATATATATATAACGCGTATACGCGGTCTTATGAATATAACCTTAAAACTGTAACTTTGTCGTTTTTGAGATAAAACAATAATAAGTGCGATAGACAAAGAAATTGATAATAATAAGGTTAGTGTTAGTGCTAAAACATCAACTTGTTAATAAATTCAGGAAATCTGTAGACCTATATAAAGAAGACCTTATATAAACACTACAAATATACGGAAAACAAAAGGTTGCTGCTCACTATCAAGTAAGTCAAATAACATTAACTATAAATAATATTAATACATAACAATTAGTTTATACTCGTATAAAAGCGAGTTTCAAATTATAAAGAGAGTGTATTAATTGTTATAAGTAAACAATATATATGGTTTTCTTAAAAATTGTGACTGATTGTTCATGAACAATCACACTATACCAAGATAACGCAAAAAAAAACATAACTTGTCGCATATTATAATACTATAAAGAATTTATAGAAATTCTAGGGTGCCTTCAATAATGTCTGGTGGCCAAGCGCGCTTCGAAGAATTAGGCTGGCAAAAATCTCTAGGAACGTCTACTGCACTATGGAGAACTATATTCATTGTTAAACATTAATTTTACAAACCGATTACTGATCCATGAAAAGAGGTACCTATCTAATGGTTGTCCTCAACTCTGGAACATGGTATTCGACGAGGACTGTGTTTCCCACTCGAAAGGTTGTGTAAACGTATGTTTTGATAAAATGTGTAGTTTCTTGAAGCTACACGAAATGGCTATATCTTTAAGTAAAAGAAAGATGATGATCCTTGCCTTTTGCAAGACAGATGGGACTTAACAGAAAAAGGAAGAACTACATATTGGTTAACAAAGACGTTAATTTTGATTTGCAACACAAGTGGTACCTATCTACTGTGTGTGTGTTCGATCGGCATTTGCTACTTTAGGTGAAAAAAGTGATTAATAGTGAGAAATTATTTACAGAAAAAAATTAAATATATTATATAAATACTTCTTCTAACGAAATGAATTTAAGTTTATTTTATTATTGTGCTAGTTTACTTTAAAATAAGTGTTTTTAAAAACGTTTGACAGTTAGAAAACAGTGTTGAAAAATATAACTAAATATATATATGACGCGTATACGCGGTCTTATGAATATAAGCTTAAAACTGTAACTTTGCCGTTTTTTAGATAAAACAATAATAAGTGCGATAGACAAAGAAATTGATAATAATTAGGTTAGTGTTAGTGCTAAAACATCAACTGGTTAAGAAATTCAAGAAATCTGTAGACCTATATAAGGAAGACCTCATATAAACACTACAAATATACGGAAAACAAAAGGTTGCTGCTCACTATCAAGTAAGTCAACTAACATTAACTATAAATAATATAAATACATGACAATTAGTTTATACTCGTATAAGAGCGAGTTTCAAATAATAAAGAGAGTGTGTTAATTGTTACAAGTAAACAATATATATGGTTTTCTTGAAAATTGTTACTGATTGTTCATGAACAATCACACTATACCAAGATAACGCAATGAAAAACAGAACTTGTCGCATATTAAAATACTATATAGAATTTATAGAGCTTCCAGGGTGCCTTTAATAATGTCTGTTGGCCAAGTGCACTTCGAAGAATTAGGCCGGCAAAAAATCTCTAGGAACGTCTACTGCACTATGGAGAACTATATTTATTGTTAAACATTAATTTTACAAACCGATTACCGTTCCATGAAAAGAGGCAACTATCTAATGGTTGTCTTTAACTCTGGAACATGGTATTCGACGAGGACTGTGTTTCTCATTCGAAAGGTTGTGTACTCGTATGTTTTGATAAAATGTGTAGTTTCTTGAAGCTACACGAAATGGCTATATCTTTAAGTAAAACAAAGATGATGATCCTTGCCTTTGGCAAGACAGATGGGACTTAACAGAAAAAGGAAGAACTACATATTGGTTAACAAAGACGTTAATTTTGATTTGCAACACAAATGGTACCTATCTACTGTGTGTGTATTCGATCGGCATCTGCTACTTTAGGTAAAAAAAGTGATTAAAAGTGAGAAATTAATTACGGAAAAAAATTAAATATATTATATAAATACTTCTTCTAACGAAATGTATTTAAGTTTATTTTAATATTGTGATGATTTACTCTAAAATAAGTGTTTTTAAAAATGTTTGACAGTTAGAAATCAGTGTTGAAAAATATAACTAAATATATATATATAACGCGTATACGCGGTCTTATGAATATAACCTTAAAACTGTAACTTTGTCGTTTTTGAGATAAAACAATAATAAGTGCGATAGACAAAGAAATTGATAATAATTAGGTTAGTGTTAGTGCTAAAACATCAACTTGTTAATAAATTCAAGAAATCTGTAGACCTATATAAAGAAGACCTCATATAAACACTACAAATATACTGAAAACAAAAGGTTGCTGCTCACTATCAAGTAAGTCAAATAACATTAACTATAAATAATATTAATACATAACAATTAGTTTATACTCGTATAAAAGCGAGTTTCAAATTATAAAGAGAGTGTATTAATTGTTATAAGTAAACAATATATATGGTTTTCTTAAAAATTGTGACTGATTGTTCATGAACAATCACACTATACCAAGATAACGCAAAAAAAAACATAACTTGTCGCATATTATAATACTATAAAGAATTTATAGAAATTCTAGGGTGCCTTCAATAATGTCTGGTGGCCAAGCGCGCTTCGAAGAATTAGGCCGGCAAAAATCTCTAGGAACGTCTACTGCACTATGGAGAACTATATTCATTGTTAAACATTAATTTTACAAACCAATTACTGTTCCATGAAAAGAGGTACCTATCTAATGGTTGTCCTCAACTCTGGAACATGGTATTCGACGAGGACTGTGTTTCCCACTCGAAAGGTTGTGTAAACGTATGTTTTGATAAAATGTGTAGTTTCTTGAAGCTACACGAAATGGCTATATCTTTAAGTAAAAGAAAGATGATGATCCTTGCCTTTTGCAAGACAGATGGGACTTAACAGAAAAAGGAAGAACTACATATTGGTTAACAAAGACGTTAATTTTGATTTGCAACACAAGTGGTACCTATCTACTGTGTGTGTGTTCGATCGGCATCTGCTACTTTAGGTGAAAAAAGTGATTAATAAAAAAAATTAAATATATTATATAAATACTTCTTCTAACGAAATGTATTTAAGTTTATTCTAATATTGTGCTAATTTACTCTAAAATAAGTGTTTTTAAAAAAGTTTGACAGTTAGAAACTAGTGTTGAAAAATATAACTAAATATATATATAACGCGTATACGCGGTCTTATGAATCAAACCTTAAAACTGTTACTTTGTCGTTTTTGAGATAAAACAATAATAAGTGCGATAGACAAAGAAATTGATAATAATTAGGTTAGTGTTAGTGCTAAAACATCAACTGGTTAAGAAATTTAAGAAATCTGTAGACCTATATAAGAAACACCTCATATAAACACTACAAATATACGGAAAACCAAAGGTTGCTGCTCACTATCAAGTAAGTCAAATAACATTAACTATAAATAATATTAATACATAACAATTTGTTTTTTACTCGTATTAAAGCGAGTTTTAAATAATAAAGAGAGTGTATTAATTGTTTTAAGTAAACAATATATATGGTTTTCTTGAAAATTGTGACTGATTGTTTATGAACAATCACACTATACCAAGATAACGCAAAAAAAAACATAACTTGTCGCATATTTTAATACTATATAGAATTTATAGAAATTCCAGTGTGCCAATAATAATGTCTGGTGGCCTTCGAAGAATTAGGCCGGCAAAAATCTCTAGGAACGTCTACTGCACTATGGAGAACTATATTCATTGTTAAACATTAGTTTTACAAATCGATTACCGTTTCATAAAAAGAGGCAACTATCTAATGGTTGTCCTCAACTCTGGAAAATGGTATTCGACGAGGACTGTGTTTCTCATTCGAAAGGTTGTGTACTCGTATGTTTTGATAAAATGTGTAGTTTCTTAAAGCTACACGAAATGGCTATATCTTTAAGTAAAACAAAGATGATGATCCTTGCCTTTGGCAAGACAGATGGGACTTAACAGAAAATGGAAGAACTACATATTTGTTAACAAAGACGTTAATTTTGATTTGCAACACAAGTGCTAAATATCTACTGTGTGTGTGTTCGATCGGCATCTGCTACTTTAGGTGAAAAAAGTGATTAAAAGTGAGAATTTAATTACGGAAAAAAATTAAATATATTATATAAATACTTCTTCTAACGAAATGTATTTAAGTTTATTTTAATATTGTGATAATTTACTCTAAAATAAGTGTTTTTAAAAATGTTTGACAGTTAGAAATCAGTGTTGAAAAATATAACTAAATATATATATAACGCGTATACGCGGTCTTATGAATATAACCTTAAAATTGTAACTTTGTCGTTTTTGAGATAAAACAATAATAAGTGCGATAGACAAAGAAATTGATAATAATTAGGTTAGTGTTAGTGCTAAAACATCAACTTGTTAATAAATTCAGGAAATCTGTAGACCTATATAAAGAAGACCTTATATAAACACTACAAATATACGGAAAACAAAAGGTTGCTGCTCACTATCAAGTAAGTCAAATAACATTAACTATAAATAATATTAATACATAACAATTAGTTTATACTCGTATAAAAGCGAGTTTCAAATTATAAAGAGAGTGTATTAATTGTTATAAGTAAACAATATATATGGTTTTCTTAAAAATTGTGACTGATTGTTCATGAACAATCACACTATACCAAGATAACGCAAAAAAAAACATAACTTGTCGCATATTATAATACTATAAAGAATTTATAGAAATTCTAGGGTGCCTTCAATAATGTCTGGTGGCCAAGCGCGCTTCGAAGAATTAGGCTGGCAAAAATCTCTAGGAACGTCTACTGCACTATGGAGAACTATATTCATTGTTAAACATTAATTTTACAAACCGATTACTGATCCATGAAAAGAGGTACCTATCTAATGGTTGTCCTCAACTCTGGAACATGGTATTCGACGAGGACTGTGTTTCCCACTCGAAAGGTTGTGTAAACGTATGTTTTGATAAAATGTGTAGTTTCTTGAAGCTACACGAAATGGCTATATCTTTAAGTAAAAGAAAGATGATTATCCTTGCCTTTTGCAAGACAGATGGGACTTAACAGAAAAAGGAAGAACTACATATTGGTTAACAAAGACGGTAATTTTGATTTGCAACACAAGTGGTACCTATCTACTGTGTGTGTGTTCGATCGGCATCTGCTACTTTAGGTGAAAAAAGTGATTAATAGTGAGAAATTATTTACAGAAAAAAATTAAATATATTATATAAATACTTCTTCTAACGAAATGAATTTAAGTTTATTTTATTATTGTGCTAGTTTACTTTAAAATAAGTGTTTTTAAAAACGTTTGACAGTTAGAAAACAGTGTTGAAAAATATAACTAAATATATATATGACGCGTATACGCGGTCTTATGAATATAAGCTTAAAACTGTAACTTTGCCGTTTTTTAGATAAAACAATAATAAGTGCGATAGACAAAGAAATTGATAATAATTAGGTTAGTGTTAGTGCTAAAACATCAACTGGTTAAGAAATTCAAGAAATCTGTAGACCTATATAAGGAAGACCTCATATAAACACTACAAATATACGGAAAACAAAAGGTTGCTGCTCACTATCAAGTAAGTCAACTAACATTAACTATAAATAATATAAATACATGACAATTAGTTTATACTCGTATAAGAGCGAGTTTCAAATAATAAAGAGAGTGTGTTAATTGTTACAAGTAAACAATATATATGGTTTTCTTGAAAATTGTTACTGATTGTTCATGAACAATCACACTATACCAAGATAACGCAATGAAAAACAGAACTTGTCGCATATTAAAATACTATATAGAATTTATAGAGCTTCCAGGGTGCCTTTAATAATGTCTGTTGGCCAAGTGCACTTCGAAGAATTAGGCCGGCAAAAAATCTCTAGGAACGTCTACTGCACTATGGAGAACTATATTTATTGTTAAACATTAATTTTACAAACCGATTACCGTTCCATGAAAAGAGGCAACTATCTAATGGTTGTCTTTAACTCTGGAACATGGTATTCGACGAGGACTGTGTTTCTCATTCGAAAGGTTGTGTACTCGTATGTTTTGATAAAATGTGTAGTTTCTTGAAGCTACACGAAATGGCTATATCTTTAAGTAAAACAAAGATGATGATCCTTGCCTTTGGCAAGACAGATGGGACTTAACAGAAAAAGGAAGAACTACATATTGGTTAACAAAGACGTTAATTTTGATTTGCAACACAAATGGTACCTATCTACTGTGTGTGTGTTCGATCGGCATCTGCTACTTTAGGTAAAAAAAGTGATTAAAAGTGAGAAATTAATTACGGAAAAAAATTAAATATATTATATAAATACTTCTTCTAACGAAATGTATTGAAGTTTATTTTAATATTGTGATAATTTACTCTAAAATAAGTGTTTTTAAAAATGTTTGACAGTTAGAAATCAGTGTTGAAAAATATAACTAAATATATATATATAACGCGTATACGCGGTCTTATGAATATAACCTTAAAACTGTAACTTTGTCGTTTTTGAGATAAAACAATAATAAGTGCGATAGACAAAGAAATTGATAATAATTAGGTTAGTGTTAGTGCTAAAACATCAACTTGTTAATAAATTCAAGAAATCTGTAGACCTATATAAAGAAGACCTCATATAAACACTACAAATATACTGAAAACAAAAGGTTGCTGCTCACTATCAAGTAAGTCAAATAACATTAACTATAAATAATATTAATACATAACAATTAGTTTATACTCGTATAAAAGCGAGTTTCAAATTATAAAGAGAGTGTATTAATTGTTATAAGTAAACAATATATATGGTTTTCTTAAAAATTGTGACTGATTGTTCATGAACAATCACACTATACCAAGATAACGCAAAAAAAAACATAACTTGTCGCATATTATAATACTATAAAGAATTTATAGAAATTCTAGGGTGCCTTCAATAATGTCTGGTGGCCAAGCGCGCTTCGAAGAATTAGGCCGGCAAAAATCTCTAGGAACGTCTACTGCACTATGGAGAACTATATTCATTGTTAAACATTAATTTTACAAACCAATTACTGTTCCATGAAAAGAGGTACCTATCTAATGGTTGTCCTCAACTCTGGAACATGGTATTCGACGAGGACTGTGTTTCCCACTCGAAAGGTTGTGTAAACGTATGTTTTGATAAAATGTGTAGTTTCTTGAAGCTACACAAAATGGCTATATATTTAAGTAAAACAAAGATGATGATCCTTGCCTTTGGCAAGACAGATGGGACTTAACAGAAAAAGGAAGAACTACATATTGGTTAACAAAGACGTTAATTTTGATTTGCAACACAAGTGCTAAATATCTACTGTGTGTGTGTTCGATCGGCATCTGCTACTTTAGGTGAAAAAAGTGATTAAAAGTGAGAATTTAATTACGGAAAAAAATTAAATATATTATATAAATACTTCTTCTAACGAAATGTATTTAAGTTTATTCTAATATTGTGCTAATTTACTCTAAAATAAGTGTTTTTAAAAAAGTTTGACAGTTAGAAACTAGTGTTGAAAAATATAACTAAATATATATATAACGCGTATACGCGGTCTTATGAATCAAACCTTAAAACTGTTACTTTGTCGTTTTTGAGATAAAACAATAATAAGTGCGATAGACAAAGAAATTGATAATAATTAGGTTAGTGTTAGTGCTAAAACATCAACTGGTTAAGAAATTTAAGAAATCTGTAGACCTATATAAGAAACACCTCATATAAACACTACAAATATACGGAAAACCAAAGGTTGCTGCTCACTATCAAGTAAGTCAAATAACATTAACTATAAATAATATTAATACATAACAATTTGTTTTTTACTCGTATTAAAGCGAGTTTTAAATAATAAAGAGAGTGTATTAATTGTTATAAGTAAACAATATATATGGTTTTCTTGAAAATTGTGACTGATTGTTTATGAACAATCACACTATACCAAGATAACGCAAAAAAAAACATAACTTGTCGCATATTTTAATACTATATAGAATTTATAGAAATTCCAGTGTGCCAATAATAATGTCTGGTGGCCTTCGAAGAATTAGGCCGGCAAAAATCTCTAGGAACGTCTACTGCACTATGGAGAACTATATTCATTGTTAAACATTAGTGTTACAAATCGATTACCGTTTCATAAAAAGAGGCAACTATCTAATGGTTGTCCTCAACTCTGGAAAATGGTATTCGACGAGTACTGTGTTTCTCACTTAAAAGGTTGTGTAATCGTATATTTTGATAAAATGAGTAGTTTCTTGAAGCTACACAAAATGGCTAATCTTCAAGTAAAACAAAGATGATGATCCTTGCCTTTGGCAAGACAGATGGGACTTAACAGAAAAAGGAAGAACTACATATTGGTTAAAAAAGACGTTAATTTTGATTTGCAACACAAGTGGTACCTATCTACTGTGTGTGTGTTCGATCGGCATCTGCTAGTTTAGGTAAAAAAAAGTGATTAAAAGTGAGAAATTAATTACGGAAAAAAATTAAATATATTATATAAATACTTCTTCTAACGAAATGTATTTAAGTTTATTTTAATATTGTGATAATTTACTCTAAAATAAGTGTTTTTATAAATGTTTGACAGTTAGAAATCAGTTTTGAAAAATATAACTAAATATATATATGACGCGTATACGCGGTCTTATGAATCAAACCTTAAAACTGTTACTTTGTCGTTTTTGAGATAAAACAATAATAAGTGCGATAGACAAAGAAATTGATAATAATTAGGTTAGTGTTAGTGCTAAAACATCAACTGGTTAAGAAATTCAAGAAATCTGTAGACCTATATAAGGAAGACCTCATATAAACACTACAAATATACAGAAAACAAAAGGTTGCTGCTCACTATCAAGTAAGTCAACTAACATTAACTATAAATAATATAAATACATGACAATTAGTTTATACTCGTATAAAAGCGAGTTTCAAATAATAAAGAGAGTTTATAATTTGGTATAAGTAAACATTATATATGGTTTACTTGAATATTGTTACTGATTGTTCATGAACAATTACACTATACCAAGATAACGCAAAGAAAAACATAACTTGTCGCATATTAAAATACTATATAGAATTTATAGAAATTCCAGGGTGCCTTTATTAATATCTGGTGACCAAGTGCCCTTCGAAGAATTAGGCCGGCAAAAATCTCTAGAAACGTCTACTGCACTATGGAGAACTATATTTATTGTTAAACATTAATTTTACAAACTGATTACCGTTCCATAAAAAGAGGCAACTATCTAATGGTTGTCCTCAACTCTGGAACATGTATTCGACGAGGACTGTGTTTCTCACTCGAAAGGTTGTGTAAACGTATGTTTTGATAGAATGTGTAGTTTCTTGAAGCTACACAAAATGGCTATATCTTCAAGTAAAACAAAGATGATGATCCTTGCCTTTGGCAAGACAGATGGGACTTAACAGAAAAAGGAAGATCTACATATTGGTTAACAAAGACGTTAATTTTGATTTGCAACACAAGTGGTACCTATCTACTGTGTGTGTGTTCGATCGGCATCTGCTACTTTAGGTGAAAAAAGGGATTAAAAGTGAGAAATTATTTACAGAAAAAAATTAAATATATTATATAAATACTTCTTCTAACGAAATGAATTTAAGTTTATTTTATTATTGTGCTAGTTTACTTTAAAATAAGTGTTTTAAAAAATGTTTGACAGTTAGAAACCAGTGTTGAAAAATATAACTTAATATATATATGACGCGTATACGCGGTCTTATGAATATAAGCTTAAAACTGTAACTTTGCTGATTTTTAGATAAAACAATAATTAGTGCGATAGACAAAGAAATTGATAATAATTAGGTTAGTGTTAGTGCTAAAACATCAACTAATTAAGAAATTCAAGAAATCTGTGGACCTATATAAGCAAGACCTCATATAAACACTACAAATATACGGAAAACAAAAGGTTGCTGCTCACTATCAAGTAAGTCAACTAACATTAACTATAAATAATATAAATACATGACAATTAGTTTAAACTCGTATAAGAGCGAGTTTCAAATAATAAAGAGAGTGTGTTAATTGTTATAAGTAAACAATATATATGGTTTTCTTGAAAATTGTTACTGATTGTTCATGAACAATCACACTATACCAAGATAACGCAAAGAAAAACATAACTTGTCGCATATTAAAATACTATATAGAATTTATAGAGCTTCCAGGGTGCCTTTAATAATGTCTGGTGGCCAAGTGCCCTTCGAAGAATTAGGCCGGCAAAAATCTCTAGGAACGTCTACTGCACTATGGAGAACTATATTTATTGTTAAACATTAATTTTACAAACCGATTACCGTTTCATGAAAAGAGGCAACTATCTAATGGTTGTCTTTAACTCTGGAACATGGTATTCGACGAGGACTGTGTTTCTCATTCGAAAGGTTGTGTAATCGTATGTTTTGATAAAATGTGTAGTTTCTTGAAGCTACACAAAATGGCTATATCTTTAAGTAAAACAAAGATGATGATCCTTGCCTTTGGCAAGACAGATGGGACTTAACAGAAAAAGGAAGAACTACATATTTGTTAACAAAGACGTTAATTTTGATTTGCAACACAAGTGGTACCTATCTACTGTGTGTGTGTTCGATCGGCATCTGCTACTTTAGGTGAAAAAAGTGATTAAAAGTGAGAAATTAATTACGGAAAAAAATTAAATATATTATATAAATATTTCTTCTAACGAAATGTATTTAGGTTTATTTTAATATTGTGCTAATTTACTCTAAAATAAGTGTTTTTAAAAATGTTTGACAGTTAGAAACCAGTGTTGAAAAATATAACTAAATATATATATGACGCGTATACGCGGTCTTATAAATATAACCTTAAAACTGTAACTTTGTCGATTTTGAGATAAAACTATAATAAGTGCGATAGACAAAGAAATTTATAATAATTAGGTTAGTGTTAGTGCTAAAACATCAACTGGTTAAGAAATTTAAGAAATCTGTAGACCTATATAAGAAAGACCTCATATAAACACTACAAATATACGGAAAACAAAAGGTTGCTGCTCACTATTAAGTAAGTCAAATAACATTAACTATAAATAATATTAATACATAACAATTAGTTTATACTCGTATAAAAGCGAGTTTTAAATAATAAAGAGAGTGTATTAATTGTTATAAGTAAACAATATATATGGTTTTCTTGAAAATTGTGACTGATTGTTCATGAACAATCACATTATACCAAGATAACGCAAGAAAAAACATAACTTATCGCATATTATAATACTATATAGAATTTATAGAAATTTCAGGGTGCCTTCAATAATGTCTGGTGGCCAAGCGCCCTTCGAAAAATTAGGCCGGCAAAAATCTCTAGGAACGTCTACTGCACTATAAAGAACTATATTCATTGTCATACATTAATTTTACAAACCGATTACCGTTCCATGAAAAGAGGCAACTATCTAATGGTTGTCCTCAACTCTGGAAAATGGTATTCGACGAGTACTGTGTTTCTCACTTAAAAGGTTGTGTAATCGTATATTTTGATAAAATGAGTAGTTTCTTGAAGCTACACAAAATGGCTATTTTTCAAGTAAAACAAAGATGATGATCCTTGCCTTTGGCAAGACAGATGGGACTTAACAGAAAAAGGAAGAACTACATATTTGTTAACAAAGACGTTAATTTTGATTTGCAACACAAGTGCTAAATATCTACTGTGTGTGTGTTCGATCGGCATCTGCTACTTTAGGTGAAAAAAGTGATTAAAAGTGAGAATTTAATTACAGAAAAAAATTAAATATATTATATAAATACTTCTTCTAACGAAATGTATTTAAGTTTATTTTAATATTGTGCTAATTTACTCTGAAATAAGTGTTTTTAAAAATGTTTGACAGTTAGAAACTAGTGTTGAAAAATATAACTAAATATATATATAACGCGTATACGCAGTCTTATAAATATAACCCTAAAACTGTAACCTTGTCGTAACTTTGTAGACCTATATAAAAAAGAACTCATATAAACACTACAAATACACAGAAAACAAAAGGTTGCTGCTCACTATCAAGTAAGTCAAATAACATTAACTATAAATAATATTAATACATAACAATTAGTTTATACTCGTATAAAAGCGAGTTTCAAATAATAAAAAGAGTGTATTAATTGGTATAAGTAAACATTATATATGGTTTACTTGAAAATTGTTACTGATTGTTCATGAACAATTACACTATACCAAGATAACGCAAAGAAAAACATAACTTGTCGCATATTAAAATACTATATAGAATTTAAAGAAATTCCAGGGTGCCTTTAATAATATCTGGTGACCAAGTGCCGTTCGAAGAATTAGGCCGGCAAACATCTCTAGAAACGTCTACTGCACTATGGAGAACTATATTTATTGTTAAACATTAATTTTACAAACTGATTACCGTTCCATGAAAAGAGGCAACTATCTAATGGTTGTCCTCAACTCTAAAACATGGTATTCGACGAGGACTGTGTTTCTCACTCGAAAGGTTGTGTAAACGTATGTTTTGATAAAATGTGTAGTTTCTTGAAGCTACACAAAATGGCTATATCTTCAAGTAAAACAAAGATGATGATCCTTGCCTTTGGCAAGACAGATGGGACTTAACAGAAAAAGGAAGATCTACATATTGGTTAACAAAGACGTTAATTTTGATTTGCAACAAAAGTGGTACCTATCTACTGTGTGTGTGTTCGATCGGCATCTGCTACTTTAGGTGAAAAAAGTGATTAATAGTGAGAAATTATTTACAGAAAAAAATTAAATATATTATATAAATACTTCTTCTAACGAAATGAATTTAAGTTTATTTTATTATTGTGCTAGTTTACTTTAAAATAAGTGTTTTTAAAAACGTTTGACAGTTATAAAACAGTGTTGAAAAATATAACTAAATATATATATGACGCGTATACGCGGTCTTATGAATATAAGCTTAAAACTGTAACTTTGCCGTTTTTTAGATAAAACAATAATAAGTGCGATAGACAAAGAAATTGATAATAATTAGGTTAGTGTTAGTGCTAAAACATCAACTGGTTAAGAAATTCAAGAAATCTGTAGACCTATATAAGGAAGACCTCATATAAACACTACAAATATACGGAAAACAAAAGGTTGCTGCTCACTATCAAGTAAGTCAACTAACATTAACTATAAATAATATAAATACATGACAATTAGTTTATACTCGTATAAGAGCGAGTTTCAAATAATAAAGAGAGTGTGTTAATTGTTACAAGTAAACAATATATATGGTTTTCTTGAAAATTGTTACTGATTGTTCATGAACAATCACACTATACCAAGATAACGCAATGAAAAACAGAACTTGTCGCATATTAAAATACTATATAGAATTTATAGAGCTTCCAGGGTGCCTTTAATAATGTCTGTTGGCCAAGTGCACTTCGAAGAATTAGGCCGGCAAAAAATCTCTAGGAACGTCTACTGCACTATGGAGAACTATATTTATTGTTAAACATTAATTTTACAAACCGATTACCGTTCCATGAAAAGAGGCAACTATCTAATGGTTGTCTTTAACTCTGGAACATGGTATTCGACGAGGACTGTGTTTCTCACTCGAAAGGTTGTGTACTCGTATGTTTTGATAAAATGTGTAGTTTCTTGAAGCTACACGAAATGGCTATATCTTTAAGTAAAACAAAGATGATGATCCTTGCCTTTGGCAAGACAGATGGGACTTAACAGAAAAAGGAAGAACTACATATTGGTTAACAAAGACGTTAATTTTGATTTGCAACACAAGTGGTACCTATCTACTGTGTGTGTGTTCGATCGGCATCTGCTACTTTAGGTAAAAAAAAGTGATTAAAAGTGAGAAATTAATTACGGAAAAAAATTAAATATATTATATAAATACTTCTTCTAACGAAATGTATTTAAGTTTATTTTAATATTGTGATAATTTACTCTAAAATAAGTGTTTTTAAAAATGTTTAACAGTTAGAAATCAGTGTTGAAAAATATAACTAAATATATATATAACGCGTATACGCGGTCTTATGAATATAACCTTAAAACTGTAACTTTGTCGTTTTTGAGATAAAACAATAATAAGTGCGATAGACAAAGAAATTGATAATAATTAGGTTAGTGTTAGTGTATGTATAGAGAGTGTATTAATTGTTATAAGTAAACAATATATATGGTTTTCTTGAAAATTGTGACTGATTGTTTATGACCAATCACACTATACCAAGATAACGCAAAAAAAAACATAACTTGTCGCATATTTTAATACTATATAGAATTTATAGAAATTCCAGTGTGCCAATAATAATGTCTGGTGGCCAAGTGCCCTTCGAAGAATTAGGCCGGCAAAAATCTCTAGGAACGTCTACTGCACTATGGAGAACTATATTCATTGTTAAACATTAGTTTTACAAATCGATTACCGTTTCATAAAAAGAGGCAACTATCTAATGGTTGTCCTCAACTCTGGAAAATGGTATTCGACGAGTACTGTGTTTCTCATTTGAAAGGTTGTGTAAACGTATATTTTGATAAAATGAGTAGTTTCTTGAAGCTACACAAAATGGCTAATCTTCAAGTAAAACAAAGATGATGATCCTTGCCTTTGGCAAGACAGATGGGACTTAACAGAAAAAGGAAGAACTACATATTGGTTAACAAAGACGTTAATTTTGATTTGCAACACAAGTGGTACCTATCTACTGTGTGTGTGTTCGATCGGCATCTGCTAGTTTAGGTAAAAAAAAGTGATTAAAAGTGAGAAATTAATTACGGAAAAAAATTAAATAAATTATATAAATACTTCTTCTAACGAAATGTATTTAAGTTTATTTTAATATTGTGATAATTTACTCTAAAATAAGTGTTTTTATAAATGTTTGACAGTTAGAAATCAGTTTTGAAAAATATAACTAAATATATATATGACGCGTATACGCGGTCTTATGAATCAAACCTTAAAACTGTTACTTTGTCGTTTTTGAGATAAAACAATAATAAGTGCGATAGACAAAGAAATTGATAATAATTAGGTTAGTGTTAGTGCTAAAACATCAACTGGTTAAGAAATTCAAGAAATCTGTAGACCTATATAAGGAAGACCTCATATAAACACTACAAATATACAGAAAACAAAAGGTTGCTGCTCACTATCAAGTAAGTCAACTAACATTAACTATAAATAATATAAATACATGACAATTAGTTTATACTCGTATAAAAGCGAGTTTCAAATAATAAAGAGAGTTTATAATTTGGTATAAGTAAACATTATATATGATTTACTTGAATATTGTTACTGATTGTTCATGAACAATTACACTATACCAAGATAACGCAAAGAAAAACATAACTTGTCGCATATTAAAATACTATATAGAATTTATAGAAATTCCAGGGTGCCTTTATTAATATCTGGTGACCAAGTGCCCTTCGAAGAATTAGGCCGGCAAAAATCTCTAGAAACGTCTACTGCACTATGGAGAACTATATTTATTGTTAAACATTAATTTTACAAACTGATTACCGTTCCATGAAAAGAGGCAACTATCTAATGGTTGTCCTCAACTCTGGAACATGGTATTCGACGAGGACTGTGTTTCTCACTCGAAAGGTTGTGTAAACGTATGTTTTGATAGAATGTGTAGTTTCTTGAAGCTACACAAAATGGCTATATCTTCAAGTAAAACAAAGATGATGATCCTTGCCTTTGGCAAGACAGATGGGACTTAACAGAAAAAGGAAGATCTACATATTGGTTAACAAAGACGTTAATTTTGATTTGCAACACAAGTGGTACCTATCTACTGTGTGTGTGTTCGATCGGCATCTGCTACTTTAGGTGAAAAAAGGGATTAATAGTGAGAAATTATTTACAGAAAAAAATTAAATATATTATATAAATACTTCTTCTAACGAAATGAATATAAGTTTATTTTATTATTGTGCTAGTTTACTTTAAAATAAGTGTTTTAAAAAATGTTTGACAGTTAGAAACCAGTGTTGAAAAATATAACTAAATATATATATGACGCGTATACGCGGTCTTATGAATATAAGCTTAAAACTGTAACTTTGCCGATTTTTAGATAAAACAATAATTAGTGCGATAGACAAAGAAATTGATAATAATTAGGTTAGTGTTAGTGCTAAAACATCAACTAATTAAGAAATTCAAAAAATCTGTGGACCTATATAAGGAAGACCTCATATAAACACTACAAATATACGGAAAACAAAAGGTTGCTGCTCACTATCAAGTAAGTCAACTAACATTAACTATAAATAATATAAATACATGACAATTAGTTTAAACTCGTATAAGAGCGAGTTTCAAATAATAAAGAGAGTGTGTTAATTGTTATAAGTAAACAATATATATGGTTTTCTTGAAAATTGTGACCGATTGTTTATGAACAATCACACTATACCAAGATAACGCAAAAAAAAACAAAACTTATCGCATATTATAATACTATATAGAATTTATAGAAATTCCAGGGTGCCTTAAATAATGTCTGGTGGCCAAGTGCTCTTCGAAGAATTAGGCCGGCAAAAATCTCTAGGAACGTCTACTGCACTATGGAGAACTATATTCATTGTTAAACAATAATTTTACAAACCGATTACTGTTCTATGAAAAGAGGCAACTATCTAATGGTTGTCCTCAATTCTGGAACATGGTATTCGACAAGAACTGTGTTTCTCACTCAAAAGGTTGTGTAAACGTATGTTTTGATAAAATGTGTAGTTTCTTGAAGCTACACAAAATGGCTAATCTTTAAGTAAAACAAAGATGATGATCCTTGCCTTTGGCAAGACAGATGGGACTTAACAGAAAAAGGAAGAACTACATATTGGTTAACAAAGACGTTAATTTTGATTTGCAACACAAGTGGTACCTATCTACTGTGTGTGTGTTCGATCGGCATCTGCTACTTTAGGTGAAAAAAGTGATTAAAAGTGAGTAATTAATTACGGAAAAAAATTAAATATATTATATAAATATTTCTTCTAACGAAATGTATTTAGGTTTATTTTAATATTGTGCTAATTTACTCTAAAATAAGTGTTTTTAAAAATGTTTGACAGTTAGAAACCAGTGTTGAAAAATATAACTAAATATATATATGACGCGTATACGCGGTCTTATGAATATAACCTTAAAACTGTAACTTTGTCGATTTTGAGATAAAACAATAATAAGTGCGATAGACAAAGAAATTGATAATAATTAGGTTAGTGTTAGTGCTAAAACATCAACTGGTTAAAAAATTTAAGAAATCTGTAGACCTATATAAGAAAGACCTCATATAAACACTACAAATATACGGAAAACAAAAGGTTGCTGCTCACTATCAAGTAAGTCAAATAACATTAACTATAAATAATATTAATACATAACAATTAGTTTATACTCGTATAAAAGCGAGTTTTAAATAATAAAGAGAGTGTATTAATTGTTATAAGTAAACAATATATATGGTTTTCTTGAAAATTGTGACTGATTGTTCATGAACAATAACATTATACCAAGATAACGCAAAAAAAAACATAACTTATCGCATATTATAATACTATATAGAATTTATAGAAATTTCAGGGTGCCTTCAATAATGTCTGGTGGCCAAGCGCCCTTCGAAAAATTAGGCCGGCAAAAATCTCTAGGAACGTCTACTGCACTATAGAGAACTATATTCATTGTCATACATTAATTTTACAAACCGATTACCGTTCCATGAAAAGAGGCAACTATCTAATGGTTGTCCTTAACTCTGGAACATGGTATTCGACGATTACTGTGTTTCTCACCCGAAAGGTTGTGTAAACGTAAGTTTTGATAAAATGTGTAGTTTCTTGAAGCTACACAAAATGGCTATATCTTTAAGTAAAACAAAGATGATGATCCTTGCCTTTGGCAAGACAGATAGGACTTAACAGAAAAAGGAAGAACTACATATTGGTTAAAAAAGACGTTAATTTTGATTTGCAACACAAGTGGTATCTATCTACTGTGTGTGTTTGCTCGGCATCTGCTACTTTAGGTGAAAAAAGTGATTAAAAGTGAGAAATTAATTACGGAAAAAAATTAAATATATTATATAAATATTTCTTCTAACGAAATGTATTTAGGTTTATTTTAATATTGTGCTAATTTACTCTAAAATAAGTGTTTTTAAAAATGTTTGACAGTTAGAAACCAGTGTTGAAAAATATAACTAAATATATATATGACGCGTATACGCGGTCTTATGAATATAACCTTAAAATTGTAACTTTGTCGATTTTGAGATAAAACAATAATAAGTGCGATAGACAAAGAAATTGATAATAATTAGGTTAGTGTTAGTGCTAAAACATCAACTGGTTAAGAAATTTAAGAAATCTGTAGACCTATATAAGAAAGACCTCATATAAACACTACAAATATACGGAAAACAAAAGGTTGCTGCTCACTATCAAGTAAGTCAAATAACATTAACTATAAATAATATTAATACATAACAATTAGTTTATACTCGTATAAAAGCGAGTTTTAAATAATAAAGAGAGTGTATTAATTGTTATAAGTAAACAATATATATGGTTTTCTTGAAAATTGTGACTGATTGTTCATGAACAATCACATTATACCAAGATAACGCAAAAAAAAACATAACTTATCGCATATTATAATACTATATAGAATTTATAGAAATTTCAGGGTGCCTTCAATAATGTCTGGTGGCCAAGCGCCCTTCGAAAAATTAGGCCGGCAAAAATCTCTAGGAACGTCTACTGCACTATGGAGAACTATTTTCATTGTTAAACAATAATTTTACAAACCGATTACCGTTCCATGAAAAGAGGCAACTATATAATGGTTGTCCTCAACTCTGGAACATGGTATTCGACGAGGACTGTGTTTCTTACTCGAAAGGTTGTGTAAACGTATGTTTTGATAAAATGTGTAGTTTCTTGAAGCTAGACAAAATGTCTATATCTACAAGTAAAACAAAGATGATGATCCTTGCCTTTGGCAAGACAGATGGGACTTAACAGAAAAAGGAAAAACTACATATTTTTTAACAAAGACGTTAATTTTGATTTGCAACACAAGTGGTACCTATCTACTGTGTGTGTTTGATCGGCATCTGCTACTTTAGGTGAAAAAAGTGATTAAAAGTGAGAAATTAATTACGGAAAAAAATTAAATATATTATATAAATACTTCTTCTAACGAAATGTATTTAAGGTTATTTTCATATTGTGCTAATTTACTCTAAAAATAAGTGTTTTTATAAATGTTTGACAGTTAGAAACCAGTGTTGAAAAATATAACTAAATATATATATGACGCGTATACGCGGTCTTATGAATCAAACCTTACAACTGTTACTTTGTCGTTTTTAAGATAAAACAATAATAAGTGCGATAGACAAAGAAATTGATAATAATGAGGTTAGTGTTTGTGCTAAAACATCAACTGGTTAAGAATTTCAAGAAATCTGTAGACCTATATAAGGAAGACCTTATATAAACACTACAAATATACGGAAAACAAAATGTTGCTGCTCACTATCAAGTAAGTCAAATAACATTAACTATAAATAATATTAATACATAACAATTAGTTTATACTCGTATAAAAGCGAGTTCCAAATAATAAAGAAAGTGTATTAATTGTTATAAGTAAACAATATATATGGTTGTCTTGAAAATTGTGACTGATTGTTCATGAACAATTACACTATACCAAGAAAACGCAAAAAAAGCATATTATAATACTATATAGAATTTACAGAAATTCCAGGGTGCCTTTAATAATGTCTGGTAGCCAAGTGCCCTTCGAAGAATTAGGCCGGCAAAAATCTCTAGGAACGTCTACTGCACTATGAATAAATATATATTTATTGTTAAACATTAATTTTACAAACCGATTACCGTTCCATGAAAAGAGGCAACTATCTAATGGTTGTCCTCAACTCTGGTACATGGTATTCGACGGGAACTGTGTTTCTCACTCGAAAGGTTGTGCAAACGTATGTTTTGATAATATGTGTAGTTTCTTGAAGCTACACAAAATGGCTATATCTTTAAGTAAAACAAAGATGATGATCCTTGCCTTTGGCAATACAGATGGGACTTAACAGAAAAAAGAAGAAGTATATATTGGTTAACAAAGACGTAAATTTTGATTTGCAACACAAGTGGTACCTATCTACTGTGTGTGTGTTCGATCGGCATCTGCTACTTTAGGTGAAAAAAGTGATTAAAAGTGAGAAATTAATTACGGAAAAAAATTAAATATATTATGTAATTACTTTTTCTAACGAAATGTATTTAAGTTTATTTCAATATTGTGCTAATTTACTCTAAAATAAGTGTTTTTAAAAATGTTTGACAGTTAGAAACCAGTGTTAAAAAATATAACTAAATATATATATGACGCGTATACGCGGTCTTATGAATCAAACCTTAAAACTGTTACTTTGTCGTTTTTGAGATAAAACAATAATAAGTGCGATAGACAAAGAAATTGATAATAATTAGGTTAGTGTTAGTGCTAAAACATCAACTGGTTAAGAAATTTAAGAAATCTGTAGACCTATATAAGAAAGACCTCATATAAACACTACAAATATACGGAAAACAAAAGGTTGCTGCTCACTATCAAGTAAGTCAAATAACATTAACTATAAATAATATTAATACATAACAATTAGTTTATACTCGTATAAAAGCGAGTTTTAAATAATAAAGAGAGTGTATTAATTGTTATAAGTAAACAATATATATTGTTTTCTTGAAAATTGTGACTGATTGTTCATGAACAATCACATTATACCAAGATAACGCAAAAAAAAACATAACTTATCGCATATTATAATACTATATAGAATTTATAGAAATTCCAGGGTGCCTTTAATAATGTCTGGTGAACAAGTGCCCTTCGAAGAATTAGGCCTGCAAAAATCTCTAGGAACGTCTACTGCACTATGGAGAACTATATTCATTGTTAAACATTAATTTTACAAACCGATTACCGTTCCATAAAAAGAGGCAACTATCTAATGGTTGTCCTTAACTCTGAAACATGGTATTCGACGAGGACTGTGTTTCCCACTCGAAAGGTTGTGTAAACGTATGTTTTGATAAAATGTGTAGTTTCTTGAAGCTACACAAAATGGCTATATCTTTAAGTAAAACAAAGATGATGATACTTGCCTTTGGCAAGATAGATGGGACTTAACAGAATAAGGAAGAACTACATATTGGTTAACAAAGACGTTAATTTTGATTTGCAACACAAGTGGTACCTATCTACTGTGTGTGTGTTCGATCGGCATCTGCTACTTTAGGTGAAAAAAATCATTAATAGTGAGAAATTATTTACAGAAAAAAATTAAATATATTATATAAATACTTCTTCTAACGAAATGAATTTAAGTTTATTTTATTATTGTGCTAGTTTACTTTAAAATAAGTGTTTTTAAAAACGTTTGACAGTTAGAAACCAGTGTTGAAAAATATAACTAAATATATATATGACGCGTATACGCGGTCTTATGAATATAAGCTTAAAACTGTAACTTTGCCGTTTTTTAGATAAAACAATAATAAGTGCGATAGACCAAGAAATTAATAATAATTAAGTTAGTGTTAGTGCTAAAACATCAACTGGTTAAGAAATTCAAGAAATCTGTAGACCTATATAAGAAAGACCTCATATAAACACTACAAATATACGGAAAACAAAAGGTTGCTGCTCACTATCAAGTAAGTCAACTAACATTAACTATAAATAATATAAATACATGACAATTAGTTTATACTCGTATAAGAGCGAGTTTTAAATAATAAAGAGAGTGTGTTAATTGTTACAAGTAAACAATATATATGGTTTTCTTGAAAATTGTTACTGATTGTTCATGAACAATCACACTATACCAAGATAACGCAAAGAAAAACATAACTTGTCGCATATTAAAATACTATATAGAATTTATAGAGCTTCAAGGGTGCCTTTAATAATGTCTGGTGGCCAAGTGCCCTTCGAAAAATTAGGCCGGCAAAAATCTCTAGGAACGTCTACTGCACTATGGAGAACTATATTTATTGTTAAACATTAATTTTACAAACCGATTACCGTTCCATGAAAAGAGGCAACTATCTAATGGTTGTCTTTAACTCTGGAACATGGTATTCGACGAGGACTGTGTTTCTCACTCGAAAGGTTGTGTAAACGTATGTTTTGATAAAATGTGTAGTTTCTTGAAGCTAGACAAAATGTCTATATCTACAAGTAAAACAAAGATGATGATCCTTGCCTTTGGCAAGACAGATGGGACTTAACAGAAAAAGGAAAAACTACATATTGGTTAACAAAGACGTTAATTTTGATTTGCAACACAAGTGGTACCTATCTACTGTGTGTGTTTGATCGGCATCTGCTACTTTAGGTGAAAAAAGTGATTAAAAGTGAGAAATTAATTACGGAAAAAAATTAAATATATTATGTAATTACTTCTTCTAACGAAATGTATTTAACTTTATTTCAATATTGTGCTAATTTACTCTAAAATAAGTGTTTTTATAAATGTTTGACAGTTAGAAACCAGTGTTGAAAAATATAACTAAATATATATATGACGCGTATACGCGGTCTTATGAATCAAACCTTAAAACTGTTTCTTTGTCGTTTTTGAGATAAAACAATAATAAGTGCGTTAGACAAAGAAATTGATAATAATTAGGTTAGTGTTAGTGCTAAAACATCAACTGGTTAAGAAATTTAAGAAATCTGTAGACCTATATAAGAAAGACCTCATATAAACACTACAAATATACGGAAAACAAAAGGTTGCTGCTCACTATCAAGTAAGTCAAATAACATTAACTATAAATAATATTAATACATAACAATTAGTTTATACTCGTATAAAAGCGAGTTTTAAATAATAAAGAGAGTGTATTAATTGTTATAAGTAAACAATATATATGGTTTTCTTGAAAATTGTGACTGATTGTTCATGAACAATCACATTATACCAAGATAACGCAAAAAAAAACATAACTTATCGCATATTATAATACTATATAGAATTTATAGAAATTCCAGGGTGCCTTTAATAATGTCTGGTGGCCAAGTGCCCTTCGAAGAATTAGGCCTGCAAAAATCTCTAGGAACGTCTACTGCACTATGGAGAACTATATTCATTGTTAAACATTAATTTTACAAACCGATTACCGTTCCATGAAAAGAGGCAACTATCTAATGGTTGTCCTTAACTCTGGAACATGGTATTCGACGAGGACTGTGTTTCCCACTCAAAAGGTTGTGTAAACGTATGTTTTGATAAAATGTGTAGTTTCTTGAAGCTACAGAAAATGGCTATATCTTTAAGTAAAACAAAGATGATGATACTTGCCTTTGGCAAGATAGATGGGACTTAACAGAATAAGGAAGAACTACATATTGGTTAACAAAGACG
The DNA here is from genome assembly GCA_963678705.1 of Panorpa germanica. Classification (NCBI taxonomy): domain Eukaryota; kingdom Metazoa; phylum Arthropoda; class Insecta; order Mecoptera; family Panorpidae; genus Panorpa; species Panorpa germanica. Next base: position 11,781,350 of record OY783216.1, on the reverse strand, counting down.
TTAATTTTGATTTGCAACACAAGTGGTACCTATCTACTGTGTGTGTGTTCGATCGGCATCTGCTACTTTAGGTGAAAAAAGTCATTAATAGTGAGAAATTATTTACAGAAAAAAATTAAATATATTATATAAATACTTCTTCTAACGAAATGAATTTAAGTTTATTTTATTATTGTGCTAGTTTACTTTAAAATAAGTGTTTTTAAAAACGTTTGACAGTTAGAAACCAGTGTTGAAAAATATAACTAAATATATATATGACGCGTATACGCGGTCTTATGAATATAAGCTTAAAACTGTAACTTTGCCGTTTTTTAGATAAAACAATAATAAGTGCGATAGACCAAGAAATTAATAATAATTAGGTAAGTGTTAGTGCTAAAACATCAACTGGTTAAGAAATTCAAGAAATCTGTAGACCTATATAAGAAAGACCTCATATAAACACTACAAATATACGGAAAACAAAAGGTTGCTGCTCACTATCAAGTAAGTCAACTAACATTAACTATAAATAATATAAATACATGACAATTAGTTTATACTCGTATAAGAGCGAGTTTCAAATAATAAAGAGAGTGTGTTAATTGTTACAAGTAAACAATATATATGGTTTTCTTGAAAATTGTTACTGATTGTTCATGAACAATCACACTATACCAAGATAACGCAAAGAAAAACATAACTTGTCGCATATTAAAATACTATATAGAATTTATAGAGCTTCCAGGGTGCCTTTATTAATGTCTGGTGGCCAAGTGCTCTTCGAAAAATTAGGCCGGCAAAAATCTCTAGGAACGTCTACTGCACTATAAAGAACTACATTTATTGTTAAACATTAATTTTACAAACCGATTACCGTTCCATGAAAAGAGGCAACTATCTAATGGTTGTCTTTAACTCTGGAACATGGTATTCGACGAGGACTGTGTTTCTCACTCGAAAGGTTGTGTAATCGTATGTTTTGATAAAATGTGTAGTTTCTTGAAGCTACACAAAATGGCTATATATTTAAGTAAAACAAAGATGATGATCCTTGCCTTTGGCAAGACAGATGGGACTTAACAGAAAAAGGAAGATCTACATAATGGTTAACAAAGACGTTAATTTTGATTTGCAACACAAGTGGTACCTATCTACTGTGTGTGTGTTCGATCGGCATCTGCTACTTTAGGTGAAAAAAGTGATTAAAAGTGAGAAATTAATAACGGAAAAAAATTAAATATATTATATAAATACTTTTTCTAACGAAATGTATTTAAGTTTATTTTAATATTGTGCTAATTTACTCTGAAATAAGTGTTTTTAAAAATGTTTGACAGTTAGAAACTAGTGTTGAAAAATATAACTAAATATATATATAACGCGTATACGCGGTCTTATGAATATAACCTTAAAACTGTAACTTTGTCGTTTTTGAGATAAAACAATAATAAGTGCGATAGACAAAGAAATTGATAATAATTAGGTTAGTGTTAGTGCTAAAACATCAACTGGTTAAGAAATTTAAGAAATCTGTAGACCTATATAAGAAAGACCTCATATAAACACTACAAATATACGGAAAACAAAAGGTTGCTGCTCACTATCAAGTAAGTCAAATAACATTAACTATAAATAATATTAATACATAACAATTAGTTTATACTCGTATAAAAGCGAGTTTTAAATAATAAAGAGAGTGTATTAATTGTTATAAGTAAACAATATATATGGTTTTCTTGAAAATTGTGACTGATTGTTCATGAACAATCACATTATACCAAGATAACGCAAAAAAAAACATAACTTATCGCATATTATAATACTATATAGAATTTATAGAAATTCCAGGGTGCCTTTAATAATGTCTGGTGGCCAAGTGCCCTTCGAAGAATTAGGCCTGCAAAAATCTCTAGGAACGTCTACTGCACTATGGAGAACTATATTCATTGTTAAACATTAATTTTACAAACCGATTACCGTTCCATGAAAAGAGGCAACTATCTAATGGTTGTCCTTAACTCTGGAACATGGTATTCGACGAGGACTGTGTTTCTCACTCGAAAGGTTGTGTAAACGTATGTTTTGATAAAATGTGTAGTTTCTTGAAGCTACACAAAATGGCTATATCTTTAAGTAAAACAAAGATGATGATACTTGCCTTTGGCAAGATAGATGGGACTTAACAGAATAAGGAAGAACTACATATTGGTTAACAAAGACGTTAATTTTGATTTGCAACACAAGTGGTACCTATCTACTGTGTGTGTGTTTGATCGGCATCTGCTACTTTAGGTGAAAAAAGTGATTAATAGTGAGAAATTATTTACAGAAAAAAATTAAATATATTATATAAATACTTCTTCTAACGAAATGAATTTAAGTTTATTTTATTATTGTGCTAGTTTACTTTAAAATAAGTGTTTTTAAAAACGTTTGACATTTAGAAACCAGTGTTGAAAAATAAAACTAAATATATATATGACGCGTATACGCGGTCTTATGAATATAAGCTTAAAACTGTAACTTTGCCGCTTTTTAGATAAAACAATAATAAGTGCGATAGATTAAGAAATTAATAATAATTAGGTTAGTGTTAGTGCTAAAACATCAACTGGTTAAGAAATTCAAGAAATCTGTAGACCTATATAAGGAAGACCTCATATAAACACTACAAATATACGGAAAACAAAAGGTTGCTGCTCACTATCAAGTAAGTCAACTAACATTAACTATAAATAATATAAATACATGACAATTAGTTTATACTCGTATAAGAGCGAGTTTCAAATAATAAAGAGAGTGTGTTAATTGTTACAAGTAAACAATATATATGGTTTTCTTGAAAATTGTTACTGATTGTTCATGAACAATCACACTATACCAAGATAACGCAAAGAAAAACATAACTTGTCGCATATTAAAATACTATATAGAATTTATAGAGCTTCCAGGGTGCCTTTATTAATGTCTGGTGGCCAAGTGCCCTTCGAAAAATTAGGCCGGCAAAAATCTCTAGGAACGTCTACTGCACTATGGAGAACTACATTTATTGTTAAACATTAATTTTACAAACCGATTACCGTTCCATGAAAAGAGGCAACTATCTAATGGTTGTCTTTAACTCTGGAACATGGTATTCGACGAAGACTGTGTTTCTCACTCGAAAGGTTGTGTAATCGTATGTTTTGATAAAATGTGTAGTTTCTTGAAGCTACACGAAATAGCTATATCTTTAAGTAAAACAAAGATGATGATCCTTGCCTTTGGCAAGACAGATGGGCCTTAACAGAAAAAGGAAGAACTACATATTGGTTAACAAAGACGTTAATTTTAATTTGCAACACAAGTGGTACCTATCTACTGTGTGTGTTTGATCATCATCTGCTACTTTAGGTAAAAAAAAGTGATTAAAAGTGAGAAATTAATTACGGAAAAAAATTAAATATATTATATAAATAATTCTTCTAACAAAATGTATTTAAGTTTATTTTAATATTGTGCTAATTTACTCTAAAATAAGTGTTTTTAAAAAAGTTTGACAGTTAGAAACCAATGTTGAAAAATATAACTAAATATATATATAACGCGTATACGCGGTCTTATGAATATAACCTTAAAACTGTAACTTTGTCGTTTTTGAGATAAAACAATAATAAGTGCGATAGGCAAAGAAATTGATAATAATTAGGTTAGTGTTAGAGCTAAAACATCAACTTGTTAAAAATTCAAGAAATCTGTAGACCTATATAAAGAAGACCTCATATAAACACTACAAATATACGGAAAACAAAAGGTTGCTGCTCACTATCAAGTAAGTCAAATAACATTAACTATAAATAATATTAATACATAACAATTAGTTTATACTCGTATAAAAGCGAGTTTCAAATTATAAAGAGAGTGTATTAATTGTTATAAGTAAACAATATATATGGTTTTCTTAAAAATTGTGACTGATTGTTCATGAACAATCACACTATACCAAGATAACGCAAAAAAAAACATAACTTGACGCATATTATAATACTATATAGAATTTATAGAAACTCCAGGGTGCCTTTAATATTGTCTAATGGCCAAGTGCCGTTCGAAGATTTAGGCCTGCAAAAATCTCTAAGAACGTCTACTGCACGATAAAGACCTGTATTCATTGTTAAACATTAATTTTCAAACTGATTACCGTTCTATGAAAAGAGACAACTATCTAATGGTTGTCCTCAACTCTGGAACATGGTATTTGACGAGGACTGTGTTTCCCACTCGAAAGGTTGTGTAAACGTATGTTTTAATAAAATGTGTAGTTTCTTGAAGCTACACAAAATGGCTATATATTTAAGTAAAACAAAGATGATGATCCTTGCCTTTGGCAAGACAGATGGGACTTACTAGAAAAAGGAAGAACTACATATTGGTTAACAAAGACGTTAATTTTGATTTGGAACACAAGTGCTAAATATCTACTATGTGTGTGTTCAATCGGCATCTGCTACTTTAGGTGAAAAAAGTGATTAAAAGTGAGAAATTAATTACGGAAAAAAATTAAATATATTATGTAATTACTTCTTCTAACGAAATGTATTTAACTTTATTTCAATATTGTGCTAATTTACTCTAAAATAAGTGTTTTTAAAAATGTTTGACAGTTAGAAACCAGTGTTGAAAAATATAACTAAATATATATATGACGCGTATACGCGGTCTTATGAATCAAACCTTAAAACTGTTTCTTTGTCGTTTTTTAGATAAAACAATAATAAGTGCGATAGACAAAGAAATTGATAATAATTAGGTTAGTGTTAGTGCTAAAACATCAACTGGTTAAGAAATTTAAGAAATCTGTAGACCTATATAAGAAAGACCTCATATAAACACTACAAATATACGGAAAACAAAAGGTTGCTGCTCACTATCAAGTAAGTCAAATAACATTAACTATAAATAATATTAATACATAACAATTAGTTTATACTCGTATAAAAGCGAGTTTTAAATAATAAAGAGAGTGTATTAATTGTTATAAGTAAACAATATATATGGTTTTCTTGAAAATTGTGACTGATTGTTCATGAACAATCACATTATACCAAGATAACGCAAAAAAAAACATAACTTATCGCATATTATAATACTATATAGACTTAATGGGAAGAACTACATATTGGTTAACAAAGACGTTAATTTTGATTTGCAACACAAGTGCTAAATATCTACTGTGTGTGTGTTCGATCGGCATCTGCTACTTTAGGTGAAAAAAGTGATTAAAAGTGAGAAATTAATTACGGAAAAAAATTAAATATATTATGTAATTACTTCTTCTAACGAAATGTATTTAAGTTTATTTCAATATTGTGCTAATTTACTCTAAAATAAGTGTTTTTAAAAATGTTTGACAGTTAGAAACCAGTGTTGAAAAATATAACTAAATATATATATGACGCGTATACGCGGTCTTATGAATCAAACCTTAAAACTGTTACTTTGTCGTTTTTGAGATAAAACAATAATAAGTGCGATAGACAAAGAAATTGATAATAATTAGGTTAGTGTTAGTGCTAAAACATCAACTGGTTAAGAAATTTAAGAAATCTGTAGACCTATATAAGAAAGACCTCATATAAACACTACAAATATACGGAAAACAAAAGGTTGCTGCTCACTATCAAGTAAGTCAAATAACATTAACTATAAATAATATTAATACATAACAATTAGTTTATACTCGTATAAAAGCGAGTTTTAAATAATAAAGAGAGTGTATTAATTGTTATAAGTAAACAATATATATGGTTTTCTTGAAAATTGTGACTGATTGTTCATGAACAATCACATTATACCAAGATAACGCAAAAAAAAACATAACTTATCGCATATTATAATACAATATAGAATTTATAGAAATTCCAGGGTGCCTTTAATAATGTCTGGTGGCCAAGTGCCCTTCGAAGAATTAGGCCTGCAAAAATCTCTAGGAACGTCTACTGCACTATGGAGAACTATATTCATTGTTAAACATTAATTTTACAAACCGATTACCGTTCCATGAAAAGAGGCAACTATCTAATGGTTGTCCTTAACTCTGGAACATGGTATTCGACGAGGACTGTGTTTCCCACTCGAAAGGTTGTGTAAACGTATGTTTTGATAAAATGTGTAGTTTCTTGAAGCTACACAAAATGGCTATATCTTTAAGTAAAACAAAAAAGGTGATACTTGCCTTTGGCAAGATAGATGAGACTTAACAGAATAAGGAAGAACTACATATTGGGTAACAAAGACGTTAATTTTGATTTGAAACACAAGTGGTACCTATCTACTGTGTGTGTGTTCGATCGGCATCTGCTACTTTAGGTGAAAAAAAGTGATTAATAGTGAGAAATTATTTACAGAAAAAAATTAAATATATTATATAAATACTTCTTCTAACGAAATGAATTTAAGTTTATTTTATTATTGTGCTAGTTTACTTTAAAATAAGTGTTTTTAAAAACGTTTGACAGTTAAAAACCAGTGTTGAAAAATATAACTAAATATATATATGACGCGTATACGCGGTCTTATGAATATAAGCTTAAAACTGTAACTTTGCTGTTTTTTAGATAAAACAATAATAAGTGCGATAGACCAAGAAATTGATAATAATTAGGTTAGTGTTAGTGCTAAAACATCAACTGGTTAAGAAATTCAATAAATCTGTAGACCTATATAAGGAAGACCTCATATAAACACTACAAATATACGGAAAACAAAAGGTTGCTGCTCACTATCAAGTAAGTCAACTAACATTAACTATAAATAATATAAATACATGACAATTAGTTTATACTCGTATAAGAGCGAGTTTTAAATAATAAAGAGAGTGTGTTAATTGTTACAAGTAAACAATATATATGGTTTTCTTGAAAATTGTTACTGATTGTTCATGAACAATCACACTATACCAAGATAACGCAAAGAAAAACAAAACTTGTCGCATATTAAAATACTATATAGAATTTATAGAGCTTTCAGGGTGCCTTTAATAATGTCTGGTGGTCAAGTGCCCTTCGAAAAATTAGGCCGGCAAAAATCTCTAGGAACGTCTACTGTACTATGGAGAACTATATTTATTGTTAAACATTAATTTTACAAACCGATTACCGTTCCATGAAAAGAGGCAACTATCTAATGGTTGTCTTTAACTCTGGAACATGGTATTCGACGAGGACTGTGTTTCTCACTCGAAAGGTTGTGTAATCGTATGTTTTGATAAAATGTGTAGTTTCTTAAAGCTACACGAAATAGCTATATCTTTAAGTAAAACAAAGATGATGATCCTTGCCTTTGGCAAGACAGATGGGACTTAACAGAAAAAGGAAGAAATATATATTGGTTAACAAACACGTTAATTTTAATTTGCAACACAAGTGGTACCTATCTACTGTGTGTGTGTTCGATCGGCATCTGCTACTTTAGGTGAAAAAAGTGATTAAAAGTGAAAAATTAATTACGGAAAAAAATTAAATATATTATGTAATTACTTCTTCTAACGAAATGTATTTAAGTTTATTTCAATATTGTGCTAATTTACTCTAAAATAAGTGTTTTTAAAAATGTTTGACAGTTAGAAACCAGTGTTGAAAAATATAACTAAATATATATATGACGCGTATACGCGGTCTTATGAATCAAACCTTAAAACTGTTACTTTGTCGTTTTTGAGATAAAACAATAATTAGTGCGATAGACAAAGAAATTGATAATAATTAGGTTAGTGTTAGTGCTAAAACATCAACTGGTTAAGAAATTTAAGAAATTTGTAGACCTATATAAGAAAGACCTCATATAAACACTACAAATATACGGAAAACAAAAGGTTGCTGCTCACTATCAAGTAAGTCAAATAACATTAACTATAAATAATATTAATACATAACAATTAGTTTATACTCGTATAAAAGCGAGTTTTAAATAATAAAGAGAGTGTATTAATTGTTATAAGTAAACAATATATATGGTTTTCTTGAAAATTGTGACTGATTGTTCATGAACAATCACATTATACCAAGATAACGCAAAAAAAAACATAACTTATCGCATATTATAATACTATATAGAATTTATAGAAATTCCAGGGTGCCTTTAATAATGTCTGGTGGCCAAGTGCCCTTCGAAGAATTAGGCCTGCAAAAATCTCTAGAAACGTCTACTGCACTATGGAGAACTATATTCATTGTTAAACATTAATTTTACAAACCGATTACCGTTCCATGAAAAGAGGCAACTATCTAATGGTTGTCCTTAACTCTGGAACATGGTATTTGACGAGGACTGTGTTTCCCACTCGAAAGGTTGTGTAAACGTATGTTTTGATAAAATGTGTAGTTTCTTGAAGCTACACAAAATGGCTATATCTTTAAGTAAAACAAAGATGATGATACTTGCCTTTGGCAAGATAGATGGGACTTAACAGAATAAGGAAGAACTACATATTGGTTAACAAAGACGTTAATTTTGATTTGCAACACAAGTGGTACCTATCTACTGTGTGTGTGTTTGATCGTCATCTGCTACTTTAGGTGAAAAAAGTGATTAATAGTAAAAATTATTTACAGAAAAAAATTAAATATATTATATAAATACTTCTTCTAACGAAATGAATTTAAGTTTATTTTATTATTGTGCTAGTTTACTTTAAAATAAGTGTTTTTAAAAACGCTTGACAGTTAGAAACCAGTGTTGAAAAATATAACTAAATATATATATGACGCGTATACGCGGTCTTATGAATATAAGCTTAAAACTGTAACTTTGCCGTTTTTTAGATAAAACAATAATAAGTGCGATAGACCAAGAAATTGATAATAATTAGGTTAGTGTTAGTGCTAAAACATCAACTGGTTAAGAAATTCAAGAAATCTGTAGACCTATATAAGGAAGACCTCATATAAACACTACAAATATACGGAAAACAAAAGGTTGCTGCTCACTATCAAGTAAGTCAACTAACATTAACTATAAATAATATAAATACATGACAATTAGTTTATACTCGTATAAGAGCGAGTTTTAAATAACAAAGAGAGTGTGTTAATTGTTACAAGTAAACAATATATATGGTTTTCTTGAAAATTGTTACTGATTGTTCATGAACAATCACACTATACCAAGATAACGCAAAGAAAAACATAACTTGTCGCATATTAAAATACTATATAGAATTTATAGAGCTTCCAGGGTGCCTTTAATAATGTCTGGTGGCCAAGTTCCCTTCGAAAAATTAGGCCGGCAAAAATCTCTAGGAACGTCTACTGCACTATGGAGAACTATATTTATTGTTAAACATTAATTTTACAAACCGATTACCGTTCCATGAAAAGAGGCAACTATCTAATGGTTGTCTTTAACTCTGGAACATAGTATTCGACAAAGACTGTGTTTCTCACTCGAAAGGTTGTGTAATCGTATGTTTTGATAAAATGTGTAGTTTCTTGAAGCTACACGAAATAGCTATATCTTTAAGTAAAACAAAGATGATGATCCTTGCCTTTGGCAAGACAGATGGGCCTTAACAGAAAAGGAAGAACTACATATTGGTTAACAAAGACGTTAATTTTGATTTGCAACACAAGTGGTACCTATCTATTGTGTGTGTGTTCGATCGGCATCTGCTACTTTAGGTAAAAAAAAGTGATTAAAAGTGAGAAATTAATTACGGAAAAAAATTAAATATATTATATAAATACTTCTTCTAACAAAATGTATTTAAGTTTATTTTAATATTGTGCTAATTTACTCTAAAATAAGTGTTTTTAAAAAAGTTTGACAGTTAGAAACCAATGTTGAAAAATATAACTAAATATATATATAACGCGTATACGCGGTCTTATGAATATAACCTTAAAACTGTAACTTTGTCGTTTTTGAGATAAAACAATAATAAGTGCGATAGGCAAAGAAATTGATAATAATTAGGTTAGTGTTAGAGCTAAAACATCAACTTGTTAATAAATTCAAGAAATCTGTAGACCTATATAAAGAAGACCTCATATAAACACTACAAATATACGGAAAACAAAAGGTTGCTGCTCACTATCAAGTAAGTCAAATAACATTAACTATAAATAATATTAATACATAGCAATTAGTTTATACTCGTATAAAAGCGAGTTTCAATTATAAAGAGAGTGTATTAATTGTTATAAGTAAACAATATATATGGTTTTCTTAAAAATTGTGACTGATTGTTCATGAACAATCACACTATACCAAGATAACGCAAAAAAAAAACATAACTTGACGCATATTATAATACTATATAGAATTTATAGAAACTCCAGGGTGCCTTTAATATTGTCTGGTGGCCAAGTGCCGTTCGAAGATTTAGGCCTGCAAAAATCTCTAAGAACGTCTACTGCACGATAAAGACCTGTATTCATTGTTAAACATTAATTTTCAAACTGATTACCGTTCTATGAAAAGAGACAACTATCTAATGGTTGTCCTCAACTCTGGAACATGGTATTCGACGAGGACTGTGTTTCCCACTCGAAAGGTTGTGTAAACGTATGTTATGATAAAATGTGTAGTTTCTTGAAGCTACACAAAATAGCTATATATTTAAGTAAAACAAAGATGATGATCCTTGCCTTTGGCAAGACAGATGGGACTTAACAGAAAAAGGAAGAACTACATATTAGTTAACAAAGACATTAATTTTGATTTGCAACACAAGTGCTAAATATCTACTGTGTGTGTGTTCGATCGGCATCTGCTACTTTAGGTGAAAAAAGTGATTAAAAGTGAGAAATTAATTACGGAAAAAAATTAAATATATTATGTAATTACTTCTTATAACGAAATGTATTTAAGTTTATTTCAATATTGTGCTAATTTACTCTAAAATAAGTGTTTTTAAAAATGTTTGACAGTTAGAAACCAGTGTTGAAAAATATAACTAAATATATATATGACGCGTATACGCGGTCTTATGAATCAAACCTTAAAACTGTTACTTTGTCGTTTTTGAGATAAAACAATAATAAGTGCGATAGACAAAGAAATTGATAATAATTAGGTTAGTGTTAGTGCTAAAACATCAACTGGTTAAGAAATTTAAGAAATCTGTAGACCTATATAAGAAAGACCTCATATAAACACTACAAATATACGGAAAACAAAAGGTTGCTGCTCACTATCAAGTAAGTCAAATAACATTTACTATAAATAATATTAATACATAACAATTAGTTTATACTCGTATAAAAGCGAGTTTTAAATAATAAAGAGAGTGTATTAATTGTTATAAGTAAACAATATATATGGTTTTCTTGAAAATTGTGACTGATTGTTCATGAACAATCACATTATACCAAGATAACGCAAAAAAAAACATAACTTATCGCATATTATAATACTATATAGAATTTATAGAAATTCCAGGGTGCCTTTAATAATGTCTGGTGGCCAAGTGCCCTTCGAAGAATTAGGCCTGCAAAAATCTGTAGGAACGTCTACTGCACTATGGAGAACTATATTCATTGTTAAACATTAATTTTACAAACCGATTACCGTTCCATGAAAAGAGGCAACTATCTAATGGTTGTCCTTAACTCTGGAACATGGTATTCGACGAGGACTGTGTTTCCCACTCGAAAGGTTGTGTAAACGTATGTTTTGATAAAATGTGTAGTTTCTTGAAGCTACACAAAATGGCTATATCTTTAGGTAAAACAAAGATGATGATACTTGCCTTTGGCAAGATAGATGGGACTTAACAGAATAAGGAAGAACTACATATTGGTTAACAAAGACGTTAATTTTGATTTGCAACACAAGTGGTACCTATCTACTGTGTGTGTGTATCGGCATCTGCTACTTTAGGTGAAAAAAGTGATTAAAAGTGAGAAATTAATTACGGAAAAAAATTAAATATATTATGTAATTACTTCTTCTAACGAAATGTATTTAAGTTTATTTCAATATTGTGCTAATTTACTCTAAAATAAGTGTTTTTAAAAATGTTTGACAGTTAGAAACCAGTGTTGAAAAATATAACTAAATATATATATGACGCGTATACGCGGTCTTATGAATCAAACCTTAAAACTGTTACTTTGTCGTTTTTGAGATAAAACAATAATAAGTGCGATAGACAAAGAAATTGATAATAACTAGGTTAGTGTTAGTGCTAAAACATCAACTGGTTAAGAAATTTAAGAAATCTGTAGACCTATATAAGAAAGACCTCATATAAACACTACAAATATACGGAAAACAAAAGGTTGCTGCTCACTATCAAGTAAGTCAAATAACATTAACTATAAATAATATAAATACATAACAATTAGTTTATACTCGTATAAAAGCGAGTTTTAAATAATAAAGAGAGTGTATTAATTGTTATAAGTAAACAATATATATGATTTTTTTGAAAATTGTGACTGATTGTTCATGAACAATCACATTATACCAAGATAACGCAAAAAAAAACATAACTTATCGCATATTATAATACTATATAGAATTTATATAAATTCCAGGGTGCCTTTAATAATGTCTGGTGGCCAAGTGCCCTTCGAAGAATTAGGCCTGCAAAAATCTCTAGGAACGTCTACTGCACTATGGAGAACTATATTTATTGTTAAACATTAATTTTACAAACCGACTACCGTTTCATGAAAAGAGGCAACTATCTAATGGTTGTCCTTAACTCTGGAACATGGTATTCAACGAGGACTGTGTTTCCCACTCGAAAGGTTGTGTAAACGTATGTTTTGATAAAATGTGTAGTTTCTTGAAGCTACACAAAATGGCTATATCTTTAAGTAAAACAAAGATGATGATACTTGCCTTTGGCAAGATAGATGGGACTTAACAGAATAAGGAAGAACTACATATTGGTTAACAAAGACGTTAATTTTGATTTGCAACACAAGTGGTACCTATCTACTGTGTGTGTGTTTGATCGGCATCTGCTACTTTAGGTAAAAAAAGTGATTAATAGTGAGCAATTATTTACAGAAAAAAATTAAATATATTATATAAATACTTCTTCTAACGAAATGAATTTAAGTTTATTTTATTATTGTGCTAGTTTACTTTAAAATAAGTGTTTTTAAAAACGTTTGACAGTTAGAAACCAGTGTTGAAAAATATAACTAAATATATATATGACGCGTATACGCGGTATTATGAATATAAGCTTAAAACTGTAACTTTGCCGCTTTTTAGATAAAACAATAATAAGTGCGATAGATTAAGAAATTGATAATAATTAGGTTAGTGTTAGTGCTAAAACATCAACTGGTTAAGAAATTCAAGAAATCTGTAGACCTATATAAGGAAGACCTCATATAAACACTACAAATATACGGAAAACAAAAGGTTGCTGCTCACTATCAAGTAAGTCAACTAACATTAACTATAAATAATATAAATACATGACAATTAGTTTATACTCGTATAAGAGCGAGTTTCAAATAATAAAGAGAGTGTGTTAATTGTTACAAGTAAACAATATATATGGTTTTCTTGAAAATTGTTACTGATTGTTCATGAACAATCACACTATACCAAGATAACGCAAAGAAAAACATAACTTGTCGCATATTAAAATACTATATAGAATTTATAGAGCTTCCAGGGTGCCTTTATTAATGTCTGGTGGCCAAGTGCTCTTCGAAAAATTAGGCCGGCAAAAATCTCTAAGAACGTCTACTGCACTATGGAGAACTACATTTATTGTTAAACATTAATTTTACAAACCGATTACCGTTCCATGAAAAGAGGCAACTATCTAATGGTTGTCTTTAACTCTGAAACATGGTATTCGACGAGGACTGTGTTTCTCACTCGAAAGGTTGTGTAATCGTATGTTTTGATAAAATGTGTAGTTTCTTGAAGCTACACAAAATGGCTATATATTTAAGTAAAACAAAGATGATGATCCTTGCCTTTGGCAAGACAGATGGGACTTAACAGAAAAAGGAAGATCTACATAATGGTTAACAAAGACGTTAATTTTGATTTGCAACACAAGTGGTACCTATCTACTGTGTGTGTGTTCGATCGGCATCTGCTACTTTAGGTGAAAAAAGTGATTAAAAGTGAGAAATTAATAACGGAAAAAAATTAAATATATTATATAAATACTTTTTCTAACGAAATGTATTTAAGTTTATTTTAATATTGTGCTAATTTACTCTGAAATAAGTGTTTTTAAAAATGTTTGACAGTTAGAAACTAGTGTTGAAAAATATAACTAAATATATATATAACGCGTATACGCGGTCTTATGAATATAACCTTAAAACTGTAACTTTGTCGTTTTTGAGATAAAACAATAATAAGTGCGATAGACAAAGAAATTGATAATAATTAGGTTAGTGTTAGTGCTAAAACATCAACTGGTTAAGAAATTTAAGAAATCTGTAGACCTATATAAGAAAGACCTCATATAAACACTACAAATATACGGAAAACAAAAGGTTGCTGCTCACTATCAAGTAAGTCAAATAACATTAACTATAAATAATATTAATACATAACAATTAGTTTATACTCGTATAAAAGCGAGTTTTAAATGATAAAGAGAGTGTATTAATTGTTATAAGTAAACAATATATATGGTTTTCTTGAAAATTGTGACTGATTGTTCATGAACAATCACATTATACCAAGATAACGCAAAAAAAACATAACTTATCGCATATTATAATACTTTATAGAATTTATAGAAATTCCAGGGTGCCTTTATTAATGTCTGGTGGCCAAGTGCCCTTCGAAGAATTAGGCCTGCAAAAATCTCTAGGAACGTCTACTGCACTATGGAGAACTATATTCATTGTTAAACATTAATTTTACAAACCGATTACCGTTCCATGAAAAGAGGCAACTATCTAATGGTTGTCCTTAACTCTGGAACATGGTATTCGACGAGGACTGTGTTTCCCACTCGAAAGGTTGTGTAAACGTATGTTTTGATAATATGTGTAGTTTCTTGAAGCTACACAAAATGGCTATATCTTTAAGTAAAACAAAGATGATGATACTTGCCTTTGGCAAGATAGATGGGACTTAACAGAATAAGGAAGAACTACATATTGGTTAACAAAGACGTTAATTTTGATTTGCAACACAAGTGGTACCTATCTACTGTGTGTGTGTTTGATCGGCATCTGCTACTTTAGGTAAAAAAAGTGATTAATAGTGAGAAATTATTTACAGAAAAAAATTAAATATATTATATAAATACTTCTTCTAACGAAATGAATTTAAGTTTATTTTATTATTGTGCTAGTTTACTTTAAAATAAGTGTTTTTAAAAACGTTTGACAGTTAGAAACCAGTGTTGAAAAATATAACTAAATATATATATGACGCGTATACGCGGTCTTATGAATATAAGCTTAAAACTGTAACTTTGCCGTTTTTTAGATAAAACAATAATACGTGCGATAGACCAAGAAATTGATAATAATTAGGTTAGTGTTAGTGCTAAAACATCAACTGGTTAAGAAATTCAAGAAATCTGTAGACCTATATAAGGAAGACCTCATATAAACACTACAAATATACGGAAAACAAAAGGTTGCTGCTCACTATCAAGTAAGTCAACTAACATTAACTATAAATAATATAAATACATGACAATTAGTTTATACTCGTATAAGAGCGAGTTTTAAATAATAAAGAGAGTGTGTTAATTGTTACAAGTAAACAATATATATGGTTTTCTTGAAAATTGTTACTGATTGTTCATGAACAATCACACTATACCAAGATAACGCAAAGAAAAACATAACTTGTCGCATATTAAAATACTATATAGAGTTTATAGAGCTTCCAGGGTGCCTTTAATAATGTCTGGTGGCCAAGTGCCCTTCGAAAAATTAGGCCGGCAAAAATCTCTAGGAACGTCTACTGCACTATGGAGAACTATATTTATTGTTAAACATTAATTTTACAAACCGATTACCGTTCCATGAAAAGAGGCAACTATCTAATGGTTGTCTTTAACTCTGGAACATGGTATTTGACGAGGACTGTGTTTCTCACTCGAAAGGTTGTGTAATCGTATGTTTTGATAAAATGTGTAGTTTCTTAAAGCTACACGAAATAGCTATATCTTTAAGTAAAACAAAGATGATGATCCTTGCCTTTGGCAAGACAGATGGGACTTAACAGAAAAAGGAAGAAGTATATATTGGTTAACAAAGACGTTAATTTTGATTTGCAACACAAGTGGTACCTATCTACTGTGTGTGTGTTCGATCGGCATCTGCTACTTTAGGTGAAAAAAGTGATTAATAGTGAGAAATTAATTACGGAAAAAAATTAAATATATTATGTAATTACTTCTTCTAACGAAATGTATTTAAGTTTATTTCAATATTGTGCTAATTTACTCTAAAATAAGTGTTTTTAAAAATGTTTGACAGTTAGAAACCAGTGTTGAAAAATATAACTAAATATATATATGACGCGTATTCGCGGTCTTATGAATCAAACCTTAAAACTGTTACTTTGTCGTTTTTGAGATAAAACAATAATAAGTGCGATAGACAAAGAAATTGATAATAATTAGGTTAGTGTTAGTGCTAAAACATCAACTGGTTAAGAAATTTAAGAAATCTGTAGACCTATATAAGAAAGAAAGATCATATAAACACTACAAATATACGGAAAACAAAAGGTTGCTGCTCACAATCAAGTAAGTCAAATAACATTAACTATAAATAATATTAATACATAACAATTAGTTTATACTCGTATAAAAGCGAGTTTTAAATAATAAAGAGAGTGTATTAATTGTTATAAGTAAACAATATATATGGTTTTCTTGAAAATTGTGACTGATTGTTCATGAACAATCACATTATACCAAGATAACGCAAAAAAAAACATAACTTATCGCATATTATAATACTATATAGAATTTATAGAAATTCCAGGGTGCCTTCAATAATGTCTGGTGGCCAAGTGCCCTTCGACGAATTAGGCCTGCAAAAATCTCTAGGAACGTCTACTGCACTATGGAGAACTATATTTATTGTTAAACATTAATTTTACAAACCGATTACCGTTCCATGAAAAGAGGCAACTATCTAATGGTTGTCCTTAACTCTGGAACATGGTATTCGACGAGGACTGTGTTTCCCACTCGAAAGGTTGTGTAAACGTATGTTTTGATAAAATGTGTAGTTTCTTGAAGCTACACAAAATGGCTATATCTTTAAGTAAAACAAAGATGATGATACTTGCCTTTGGCAAGATAGATGGGACTTAACAGAAAAAGGAAGAACTACATATTGGTTAACAAAGACGTTAATTTTGATTTGCAACACAAGTGGTACCTATCTACTGTGTGTGTGTTTGATCGGCATCTGCTACTTTAGGTGAAAAAAGTGATTAATAGTAAGAAATTATTTACAGAAAAAAATTAAATATATTATATAAATACTTCTTCTAACGAAATGAATTTAAGTTTATTTTATTATTGTGCTAGTTTACTTTAAAATAAGTGTTTTTAAAAACGTTTGACAGTTAGAAACCAGTGTTGAAAAATATAACTAAATATATATATGACGCGTATACGCGGTCTTATGAATATAAGCTTAAAACTGCAACTTTGCCGCTTTTTAGATAAAACAATAATAAGTGCGATAGATTAAGAAATTGATAAAAATTAGGTTAGTGTTAGTGCTAAAACATCAACTGGTTAAGAAATTCAAGAAATCTGTAGACCTATATAAGGAAGACCTCATATAAACACTACAAATATACGGAAAACAAAAGGTTGCTGCTCACTATCAAGTAAGTCAACTAACATTAACTATAAATAATATAAATACATGACAATTAGTTTATACTCGTATAAGAGCGAGTTGCAAATAAAAAAGAAAGTGTGTGTTAATTGTTACAAGTAAACAATATATATGGTTTTCTTGAAAAATGTTACTGATTGTTCATGAACAATCACACTATATTAAGATAACGCATAGAAAAACATAACTTGTCGCATATTAAAATACTATATAGAATTTATAGAGCTTCCAGGGTGCCTTTATTAATGTCTGGTGGCCAAGTGCCCTTCGAAAAATTAGGCCGGCAAAAATCTCTAGGAACGTCTACTGCACTATGGAGAACTACATTTATTGTTAAACATTAATTTTACAAACCGATTACCGTTCCATGAAAAGAGGCAACTATCTAATGGTTGTCTTTAACTCTGGAACATGGTATTCGACGAAGACTGTGTTTCTCACTCGAAAGGTTGTATATCGTATGTTTTGATAAAATGTGTAGTTTCTTGAAGCAACACGAAATAGCTATATCTTTGAGTAAAACAAAGATGATGATCCTTGCCTTTGGCAAGACAAAAGGGCCTTAACAGAAAAAGGAAGAACTACATATTAGTTAACAAAGACGTTAATTTTGATTTGCAACACAAGTGGTACCTATCTACTGTGTGTGTGTTCGATCGGCATCTGCTACTTTAGGTAAAAAAAAGTGATTAAAAGTGAGAAATTAATTACGGAAAAAAATTAAATATATTATATATATACTTCTTCTAACAAAATGTATTTAAGTTTATTTTAATATTGTGCTAATTTACTCTAAAATAAGTGTTTTTAAAAAAGTTTGACAGTTAGAAACCAATGTTGAAAAATATAACTAAATATATATATAACGCGTATACGCGGTCTTATGAATATAACCTTAAAACTGTAACTTTGTCGTTTTTGAGATAAAACAATAATAAGTGCGATAGGCAAAGAAATTGATAATAATTAGGTTAGTGTTAGAGCTAAAACATCAACTTGTTAATAAATTCAAGAAATCTGTAGACCTATATAAAGAAGACCTCATATAAACACTACAAATATACGGAAAACAAAAGGTTGCTGCTCACTATAAAGTAAGTCAAATAACATTAACTATAAATAATATTAATACATAACAATTAGTTTATACTCGTATAAAAGCGAGTTTCAAATTATAAAGAGAGTGTATTATTTGTTATAAGTAAACAATATATATGGTTTTCTTAAAAATTGTGACTGATTGTTCATGAACAATCACACTATACCAAGATAACGCAAAAAAAAACATAACTTGACGCATATTATAATACTATATAGAATTTATAGAAACTCCAGGGTGCCTTTAATATTGTCTGGTGGCCAAGTGCCGTTCGAAGATTTAGGCCTGCAAAAATCTCTAAGAACGTCTACTGCACGATAAAGACCTGTATTCATTGTTAAACATTAATTTTAAAACTCATTACCGTTCTATGAAAAGAGACAACTATCTAATGGTTGTCCTCAACTCTGGAACATGGTATTCGACGAGGACTGTGTTTCCCACTCGAAAGGTTGTGTAAACGTATGTTTTGATAAAATGTGTAGTTTCTTGAAGCTACACAAAATGGCTATATATTTAAGTAAAACAAAGATGATGATCCTTGCCTTTGGCAAGACAGATAGGACTTAACAGAAAAAGGAAGAACTACATATTGGTTAACAAAGACGTTAATTTTGATTTGCAACACAAGTGCTAAATATCTACTGTGTGTGTGTTCAATCGGCATCTGCTACTTTAGGTAAAAAAAGTGATTAAAAGTGAGAAATTAATTACGGAAAAAAATTAAATATATTATATAAATACTTCTCCTAACGAAATGTATTTAAGTTTATTTTATTATTGTGCTAGTTTACTTTAAAATAAGTGTTTTTAAAAATGTTTGACAGTTAGAAACCAGTGTTGAAAAATATAACGAAATATATATATGACGCGTATACGCGGTCTTATGAATATAAGCTTAAAACTGTAACTTTGCCGTTTTTTAGATAAAAAAATAATAAGTGCGATAGACAAAGAAATTGATAATAATTAGGTTAGTGTTAGTGCTAAAACATCAACTGGTTAAGAAATTCAAGAAATCTGTAGACCTATATAAGGAAGACCTCATATAAACACTACAAATATACGGAAAACAAAAGGTTGCTGCTCACTATCAAGTCAGTCAACTAACATTAACTATAAATAATATAAATACATGACAATTAGTTTATACTCGTATAAGAGCGAGTTTCAAATAAAAAAAAGAGTGTGTTAATTGTTATAAGAAAACAATATATATGGTTTTCTTAAAAATTGTTACTGATTGTTCATGAACAATCA
Organism: Panorpa germanica; assembly: GCA_963678705.1. Taxonomy (NCBI): domain Eukaryota; kingdom Metazoa; phylum Arthropoda; class Insecta; order Mecoptera; family Panorpidae; genus Panorpa; species Panorpa germanica. The sequence goes on along the minus strand of OY783216.1, from coordinate 11,761,202 downwards.
CACTATACCAAGATAACGCAAAGAAAAACATAACTTGTCGCATATTAAAATACTATATAGAATTTATAGAGCTTTCAGGGTGCCTTTAATAATGTCTGGTGGCCAAGTGCCCTTCGAAGAATTAGGCCGGCAAAAATCTCTAGGACCGTCTACTGCACTATGGAGAACTATATTTATTGTTAAACATTAATTTTACAAACCGATTACCGTTCCATGAAAAGAGGCAACTATCTAATGGTTGTCTTTAACTCTGGAACATGGTATTCGACGAGGACTGTGTTTCTCACTCGAAAGGTTGTGTAATCGTATGTTTTGATAAAATGTGTAGTTTCTTGAAGCTACACAAAATGGCTATATCTTTAAGTAAAACAAAGATGATGATCCTTGCCTTTGGAAAGACAGATGGGACTTAACAGAAAAAGGAAGAACTACAGATTTGTTAAAAAAGACGTTAATTTTGATTTGCAACACAAGTGGTACCTATCTACTGTGTGTGTTTGATCGACATCTGCTTCTTTAGGTGAAAAAAGTGATTAAAAGTGAGAAATTAATTACGAAAAAAAAATAAATATATTATATAAATACTTCTTCTAACGAAATGTATTTAAGTTTATTTCAATATTGTGCTAATTTACTCTAAATCTTACTCTACTCTAAGACTTACTATCAAGTAAGTCAAATAACATTAACTATAAATAATATTAATACATAACAATTAGTTTATACTCGTATAAAAGCGAGTTTTAAATAATAAAGAGAGTGTAATAGTTGTTATAAGTAAACAATATATATGGTTTTCTTGAAAATTGTGACCGATTGTTCATAAACAATCACACTATACCAAGATAACGCAAAAAAAACATAACTTATCGCATATTATAATACTATATAGAATTTATAGAAATTCCAGGGTGCCTTAAATAATGTTTGGTGGCCAAGCGCCCTTCGAAGAATTAGGCCGGCAAAAATCTGTAGGAACGTTTACTGCACTATGGAGAACTATTTTCATTGTTAAACATTAATTTTACAAACCGATTACCGTTCCATGAAAAGAGGCAACTATCTTATGGTTGTCCTCAACTCTGGAACATGGTATTCGACGAGGACTGTGTTTCTTACTCGAAAGGTTGTGTAAACGTATGTTTTGATAAAATGTGTAGTTTCTTGAAGCTAGACAAAATGTCTATATCTACAAGTAAAACAAAGATGATGATCCTTGCCTTTGGCAAGACAGATGGAACTTAACAGAAAAAGGAAGAACTACATATTGGTTAACAAAGACGTTAATTTTGATTTGCAACACAAGTGGTACCTATCTACTGTGTGTGTGTTCGATCAGCATCTGCTATTTTAGGTGAAAAAAGTGATTAAAAGTGAGAAATTAATTACGGAAAAAAATTAAATATATTATATAAATACTTCTTCTAACGAAATGTATTTAAGTTTATTTTATTATTGTGCTAATTTACTCTAAAATAAGTGTTTTTAAAAATGTTTGACAGTTAGAAACCAGTGTTGAAAAATATAACTAAATATATATATGACGCGTATACGCGGTCTTATGAATCAAACCTTAAAACTGTTACTTTGTCGTTTTTGAGATAAAACAATAATAAGTGCGATAAACAAAGAAATTGATAATAATTAGGTTAGTGTTAGTGCTAAAACATCAACTGGTTTAGAAATTTTAGAAATCTGTAGACCTATATAAGAAACACCTCATATAAACACTACAAATATACGGAAAACCAAAGGTTGCTGCTCACTATCAAGTAAGTCAAATAAGATTAACTATAAATAATATTAATACATAACAATTAGTTTATACTCGTATAAAAGCGAGTTTTAAATAATAAAGAGAGTGTAATAATTGTTATAAGTAAACAATATATATGGTTTTCGTGAAAATTGTGACTGATGGTTTATGAACAATCACACTATACCAAGATAACGCAAAAAAAAACATAACTTGTCGCATATTATAATACTATAAAGAATTTATAGAAATTCCAGGGTGCCTTCAATAATGTCTGGTGGCCAAGCGCCCTTCGAAGAATTAGGCCGGCAAAAATCTCTAGGAACGTCTACTGCACTATGGAGAACTATATTCATTGTTAAACATTCATTTTACAAACCGATTACTGTTCCATGAAAAGAGGCAACTACCTAATGGTTGTCCTCAACTCTGGAACATGGTATTCGACGAGGACTGTGTTTCCCACTCGAAAGGTTGTGTAAACGTATGTTTTGATAAAATGTGTAGTTTCTTGAAGCTACACAAAATGGCTATATATTTAAGTAAAACAAAGATGATGATCCTTGCCTTTGGCAAGACAGATGGGACTTAACAGAAAAAGGAAGAACTACATATTGGTTAACAAAGACGTTAATTTTGATTTGCAACACAAGTGCTAAATATCTACTGTGTGTGTGTTCGATCGGCATCTGCTACTTTAGGTAAAACAAGTGATTAAAAGTGAGAAATTAATTACGGAAAAAAATTAAATATATTATATAAATACTTCTTCTAACAAAATGTATTTAAGTTTATTTTAATATTGTGCTAATTTACTCTAAAATAAGTGTTTTTAAAAAAGTTTGACAGTTAGAAACCAATGTTGAAAAATATAACTTAATATATATATGACGCGTAAACGCGGTCTTATGAAAATAACTTTGTCGTTTTTGAGATAAAACAATAATAAGTGCGATAGACAAAGAAATTGATAATAATTAGGTTAGTGTTAGTGCTAAAACATCAACTGGTTAAGAAATTTAAGAAATCTGTAGACCTATATAAGGAAGACCTCATATAAACACTACAAATATACAGAAAACAAAAGGTTGCTGCTCACTATCAAGTAAGTCAACTAACATTAACTATAAATAATATAAATACATGACAATTAGTTTATACTCGTATAAAAGCGAGTTTCAAATAATAAAGAGAGTTTATAATTTGGTATAGGTAAACATTATATATGGTTTACTTGAAAATTGTTACTGATTGTTGATGAACAATTACACTTTACCAAGGTAACGCAAAGAAAAACATAACTTGTCGCATATTATAATACTATATAGAATTTATAGAAATTCCAGGGTGCCTTTAATATTGTCTGGTGGCAAAGTGCCCTTCGAAGAATTAGGCCTGCAAAAATCTCTAGGAACGTCTACTGCACGATGAAGACCTATATTTATTGTTAAACAATAATTTTCAAACTGTATACCGTTCCATGAAAAGAGGCAACTATCTAATGGTTGTCCTCAACTCTGGAACATGGTATTCGACGAGGACTGTGTTTCCCACTCGAAAGGTTGTGTAAAAGTATGTTCTGATAAAATGTGTAGTTTCTTGAAGTTACACAAAATGGCTATATCTTCAAGTAAAACAAAGATGATGATCCTTGCCTTTGGCAAGACTGATGGGTCTTAACAGAAAAAGGAAGAACTACATATTGGTTAACAAAACGTTAATTTTTATTTGCAACACAAGTGCTAAATATCTACTGTGTGTGTGTTCGATCGGCATCTGCTACTTTAGGTGAAAAAAGTGATTAATAGTGAGAAATTAATTACGGAAAAAAATTAAATATATTATGTAATTACTTCTTCTAACGAAATGTATTTAAGTTTATTTCAATATTGTGCTAATTTACTCTAAAATAAGTGTTCTTAAAAATGTTTGACAGTTAGAAACCAGTGTTGAAAAATATAACTAAATATATATATGACGCGTATTCGCGGTCTTATGAATCAAACCTTAAAACTGTTACTTTGCCGTTTTTGAGATAAAACAATAATAAGTGCGATAGACAAAGAAATTGATAATAATTAGGTTAGTGTTAGTGCTAAAACATCAACTGGTTAAGAAATTTAAGAAATCTGTAGACCTATATAAGAAAGAAAGATCATATAAACACTACAAATATACGGAAAACAAAAGGTTGCTGCTCACTATCAAGTAAGTCAAATAACATTAACTATAAATAATATTAATACATAACAATTAGTTTATACTCGTATAAAAGCGAGTTTTAAATAATAAAGAGAGTGTATTAATTGTTATAAGTAAACAATATATATGGTTTTCTTGAAAATTGTGACTGATTGTTCATGAACAATCACATTATACCAAGATAACGCAAAAAAAAACATAACTTATCGCATATTATAATACTATATAGAATTTATAGAAATTCCAGGGTGCCTTCAATAATGTCTGGTGGCCAAGTGCCCTTCGAAGAATTAGGCCTGCAAAAATCTCTAGGAACGTCTACTGCACTATGGAGAACTATATTTATTGTTAAACATTAATTTTACAAACCGATTACCGTTCCATGAAAAGAGGCAACTATCTAATGGTTGTCCTTAACTCTGGAACATGGTATTCGACGAGGACTGTGTTTCCCACTCGAAAGGTTGTGTAAACGTATGTTTTGATAAAATGTGTAGTTTCTTGAAGCTACACAAAATGGCTATATCTTTAAGTAAAACAAAGATGATGATACTTGCCTTTGGCAAGATAGATGGGACTTAACAGAAAAAGGAAGAACTACATATTGGTTAACAAAGACGTTAATTTTGATTTGCAACACAAGTGGTACCTATCTACTGTGTGTGTGTTTGATCGGCATCTGCTACTTTAGGTGAAAAAAGTGATTAATAGTAAGAAATTATTTACAGAAAAAAATTAAATATATTATATAAATACTTCTTCTAACGAAATGAATTTAAGTTTATTTTATTATTGTGCTAGTTTACTTTAAAATAAGTGTTTTTAAAAACGTTTGACAGTTAGAAACCAGTGTTGAAAAATATAACTAAATATATATATGACGCGTATACGCGGTCTTATGAATATAAGCTTAAAACTGCAACTTTGCCGCTTTTTAGATAAAACAATAATAAGTGCGATAGATTAAGAAATTGATAAAAATTAGGTTAGTGTTAGTGCTAAAACATCAACTGGTTAAGAAATTCAAGAAATCTGTAGACCTATATAAGGAAGACCTCATATAAACACTACAAATATACGGAAAACAAAAGGTTGCTGCTCACTATCAAGTAAGTCAACTAACATTAACTATAAATAATATAAATACATGACAATTAGTTTATACTCGTATAAGAGCGAGTTGCAAATAAAAAAGAAAGTGTGTGTTAATTGTTACAAGTAAACAATATATATGGTTTTCTTGAAAATTGTTACTGATTGTTCATGAACAATCACACTATATTAAGATAACGCATAGAAAAACATAACTTGTCGCATATTAAAATACTATATAGAATTTATAGAGCTTCCAGGGTGCCTTTATTAATGTCTGGTGGCCAAGTGCCCTTCGAAAAATTAGGCCGGCAAAAATCTCTAGGAACGTCTACTGCACTATGGAGAACTACATTTATTGTTAAACATTAATTTTACAAACCGATTACCGTTCCATGAAAAGAGGCAACTATCTAATGGTTGTCTTTAACTCTGGAACATGGTATTCGACGAAGACTGTGTTTCTCACTCGAAAGGTTGTATATCGTATGTTTTGATAAAATGTGTAGTTTCTTGAAGCAACACGAAATAGCTATATCTTTAAGTAAAACAAAGATGATGATCCTTGCCTTTGGCAAGACAAAAGGGCCTTAACAGAAAAAGGAAGAACTACATATTGGTTAACAAAGACGTTAATTTTGATTTGCAACACAAGTGGTACCTATCTACTGTGTGTGTGTTCGATCGGCATCTGCTACTTTAGGTAAAAAAAAGTGATTAAAAGTGAGAAATTAATTACGGAAAAAAATTAAATATATTATATATATACTTCTTCTAACAAAATGTATTTAAGTTTATTTTAATATTGTGCTAATTTACTCTAAAATAAGTGTTTTTAAAAAAGTTTGACAGTTAGAAACCAATGTTGAAAAATATAACTAAATATATATATAACGCGTATACGCGGTCTTATGAATATAACCTTAAAACTGTAACTTTGTCGTTTTTGAGATAAAACAATAATAAGTGCGATAGGCAAAGAAATTGATAATAATTAGGTTAGTGTTAGAGCTAAAACCTCAACTTGTTAATAAATTCAAGAAATCTGTAGACCTATATAAAGAAGACCTCATATAAACACTACAAATATACGGAAAACAAAAGGTTGCTGCTTACTATAAAGTAAGTCAAATAACATTAACTATAAATAATATTAATACATAACAATTAGTTTATACTCGTATAAAAGCGAGTTTCAAATTATAAAGAGAGTGTATTAATTGTTATAAGTAAACAATATATATGGTTTTCTTAAAAATTGTGACTGATTGTTCATGAACAATCACACTATACCAAGATAACGCAAAAAAAAACATAACTTGACGCATATTATAATACTATATAGAATTTATAGAAACTCCAGGGTGCCTTTAATATTGTCTGGTGGCCAAGTGCCGTTCGAAGATTT